>OX123198.2:22699024-23433031 GCA_944739405.2 Euclidia mi
TTTGATAATGATTTTGATAATGATTTTGATAACGATTTTGATAACGATTTTGATAACGATTTTGATAACGATTTTGATAACGATTTTGATAACGATTTTGATAACGATTTTGATAATGATTTTGATAATGATTTTGATAATGATTTTGATAATGATTTTGATAATGATTTTGATAATGATTTTGATAATGATTTTGATAATGATTTTGATAATGATTTTGATAATGATTTTGATAATGATTTTGATAATGATTTTGATAATGATTTTGATAATGATTTTGATAATGATTTTGATAATGATTTTTATAAAGATTTTTATAAAGATTTTTATAAAGATTTTTATAAAGATTTTATAAAGATTTTATAAAGATTTTATAAAGATTTTATAAAGATTTTATAAAGATTTTATAAAGATTTTATAAAGATTTTATAAAGATTTTATAAAGATTTTATCGTCATCTAAGTAAGTTCAATTATAAGAATAGTATCACAACAACAATCCATTTGTACGAAACAATTACACAAAAATAAACTGGACTCATATTTACAGTAATTACGGTTTCATTTTGCGAGTCTAGAAATAAGTTCTGTGTCAGCTGCTTTGATACCATTGTTACAAATTGTATTTACTATTCTATGAAGGGATCATTAACATTCACAATACACATGTTACATAGAAGTACAGTTTAATTTTACAATATTACACCACTGCATTATCCATCCACAAATTGACAAAAATAATATAGTACAAAAGGAGCCACTACGAAGCATAAAAATTTAAGTAAAGGTTAAGAATAAAAAATTTAAATAGGTAATTCTGCTTATGGCTGATAAATAAATGAAATAAAATAAATAATTTAAATTCACAACCGAGTTAAATAATTAAATTCGATTTCACTAATTTACAAGTATACAGGTACCAACTTGTATGATAACAGTAGTGTAATACTAGGACAATACTTTCAATCTAATACACTCATTGCCATTGCCTTTCCTTTCACATTACATAGACAAGTAACAACGGTCAATCTCCTTGATACTATCTAGCCCCACACCTGCTGCACATGAGTCCAGGCTAGAACAAGGCGAAAGACTTCAGCAGTTCGTAGGCAATATGATCAATATCATCAACATCAAAATGATTACCAAAATGATTACCAAAATGATTACCAAAATGATTACCAAAATGATTACCAAAATGATTACCAAAATGATTACCAAAATGATTACCAAAATGATTACCAAAATGATTACCAAAATGATTACCAAAATGATTACCAAAATGATTACCAAAATGATTACCAAAATGATTACCAAAATGATTACCAAAATGATTACCAAAATGATTACCAAAATGATTACCAAAATGATTACCAAAATGATTACCAAAATGATTACCAAAATGATTACCAAAATGATTACCAAAATGATTACCAAAATGATTACCAAAATGATTACCAAAATGATTACCAAAATGATTACCAAAATGATTACCAAAATGATTACCAAAATGATTACCAAAATGATTACCAAAATGATTACCAAAATGATTACCAAAATGATTACCAAAATGATTACCAAAATGATTACCAAAATGATTACCAAAATGATTACCAAAATCATTATAAAATGATTACCAAAATCATTATAAAATGATTACCAAAATCATTATAAAATGATTACCAAAATCATTATAAAATGATTACCAAAATCATTATAAAATGATTACCAAAATCATTATAAAATGATTACCAAAATCATTATAAAATGATTACCAAAATCATTATAAAATGATTACCAAAATCATTATAAAATGATTACCAAAATCATTATAAAATGATTACCAAAATCATTATAAAATGATTACCAAAATCATTATAAAATGATTACCAAAATCATTATAAAATTATTACCAAAATCATTATAAAATGATTACCAAAATCATTATAAAATGATTACCAAAATCATTATAAAATGATTACCAAAATCATTATAAAATGATTACCAAAATCATTATAAAATGATTACCAAAATCATTATAAAATGATTACCAAAATCATTATAAAATGATTACCAAAATCATTATAAAATGATTACCAAAATCATTATAAAATGATTACCAAAATCATTATAAAATGATTACCAAAATCATTATAAAATGATTACCAAAATCATTATAAAATGATTACCAAAATCATTATAAAATGATTACCAAAATCCTTATAAAATGATTACCAAAATCATTATAAAATGATTACCAAAATCATTATAAAATGATTACCAAAATCATTATAAAATGATTACCAAAATCATTATAAAATCATTATAAAATCATTATAAAATCTTTATAAAATCTTTATAAAATCTTTATAAAATCTTTATAAAATCTTTATAAAATCTTTATAAAATCTTTATAAAATCTTTATAAAATCTTTATAAAATCTTTATAAAATCTTTATAAAATCTTTATAAAATCTTTATAAAATCTTTATAAAATCTTTATAAAATCTTTATAAAATCTTTATAAAATCTTTATAAAATCTTTATAAACTCTTTATAAAATCTTTATAAAATCTTTATAAAATCTTTATAAAAATCTTTATAAAAATCATTATAAAAATCATTATAAAAATCATTATAAAAATCATTATCAAAATCATCAAAATCATTATCAAAATCATTATCAAAATCATTATCAAAATCATTATCAAAATCATTATCAAAATCATTATCAAAATCATTATCAAAATCATTATCAAAATCATTATCAAAATCATTATCAAAATCATTATCAAAATCACATCAACATGGTCATCATTGCCAGCATTATCATCAACTTCTTAACCATCGGTAAGTTAATCATCAATAATAATTCAATCATCGTCAACTATTTAATCATCAATGAATAAATCGATGTTATCACATTATTATAGATATTTACAGATACCTTTATATCATCACTGCTACCTACATTATCGATCCTAGTTTAGAAGAAGTTTATATGTAATGCTGTGTGCTGTGCTTTATTTTCTTTGTATATGTATTTGAAAATTTAACTTAAATACTTTAGTAAGAAAACAAAAAAATGTTATCTGTAAAAGCTTCTATGTCATCAAAGAATATCTAAACGTTATTAATCTTTAAATCGTAGCTATCTAAAAGTACAAAGTTCTTTACTATATTCCACAAAAATTAACTGTAGGAAAATCTATAAATGTACCTTATCATAATCAAAATTGATATCTATATTAATAATACACTAAAATGTTATCAATTTAGAATAATACATGCAGCATTAAAGCATGTTACTATAAAACATATTTTAACTATAATATATCAAATGCACCTAGGTATAACATATAGACTATTATAGTATATTACTAAACTGCTCCTCTCTCCTAAAAGTGTTCCATAATAATTGTTTCCTAATTGTAAGTCTACCACCCGTAAATGTACACTATGGAATGCTATAAACTGAATTGACCTGAATGTATTGCAGGTACAAACAGTACAAAAGTATAAATAAATAACTAGTACCTAATCAAGAATGAACCAATTTAGTAAAAAGTTTATTTATGTTACCAATAGTCAGTGAACTGCCTAAAGTTAAACTATACGCCAATGCCAGTAAAAGTACTCTTGGTAAGAAACGGTATAATAAATAGTCGTGTAGAAAGTCAAACCAGACACTAGTTAGAATTCGGACCAGTCGGTTAATATTTCAATATCTATAAGTCAAATATACATACCTAGATTTATTAATTTAGGTCGCAACACTTAAAAACATCAATGTACTTATACAAATACTTATTATATTAAGCAGAATATCTTATTTAATTTCATCAATTTCAGTTTAATTTATCAATTGTATCATGTGATTGTGGCTATTTTCATTCCGTTTACACAATCAGAACACTGACATAGCTTTTAATTCGATTTTTACGTATTTTACGTTAGGTATCTGGTTCATTCAGTTTCATTATAATTAAGATTTGACGATTCGTAAGAGGTTTGGTATAAAAATAGTAAGCTTACATGTAAGTAGGTATTGTTTAAAATAAATAAACAAAACCCTTCAAGCACCTAGAAAAGATTTTATAAAGATTTTATAAAGATTTTATAAAGATTTTATAAAGATTTTATAAAGATTTTGTAAAGATTTTATAAAGATTTTATAAAGATTTTATAAAGATTTTATAAAGATTTTATAAAGATTTTATAAAGATTTTATAAAGATTTTTTAAAGATTTTATAATGATTTTATAATGATTTTGGTAATGATTTTATAATGATTTTGGTAATGATTTTATAATGATTTTGGTAATCATTTTATAATGATTTTGGTAATCATTTTATAATGATTTTGGTAATCATTTTATAATGATTTTGGTAATCATTTTATAATGATTTTGGTAATCATTTTATAATGATTTTGGTAATCATTTTATAATGATTTTGGTAATCATTTTATAATGATTTTGGTAATCATTTTATAATGATTTTGGTAATCATTTTATAATGATTTTGGTAATCATTTTATAATGATTTTGGTAATCATTTTATAATGATTTTGGTAATCATTTTATAATGATTTTGGTAATCATTTTATAATCATTTTGGTAATCATTTTATAATGATTTTGGTAATCATTTTATAATCATTTTGGTAATCATTTTGGTAATCATTTTGGTAATCATTTTGGTAATCATTTTGGTAATCATTTTGGTAATCATTTTGGTAATCATTTTGGTAATCATTTTGGTAATCATTTTGGTAATCATTTTGGTAATCATTTTGGTAATCATTTTGGTAATCATTTTGGTAATCATTTTGGTAATCATTTTGGTAATCATTTTGGTAATCATTTTGGTAATCATTTTGGTAATCATTTTGGTAATCATTTTGGTAATCATTTTGGTAATCATTTTGGTAATCATTTTGGTAATCATTTTGGTAATCATTTTGGTAATCATTTTGGTAATCATTTTGGTAATCATTTTGGTAATCATTTTGGTAATCATTTTGGTAATCATTTTGGTAATCATTTTGGTAATCATTTTGGTAATCATTTTGGTAATCATTTTGGTAATCATTTTGGTAATCATTTTGGTAATCATTTTGGTAATCATTTTGGTAATCATTTTGGTAATCATTTTGGTAATCATTTTGGTAATCATTTTGGTAATCATTTTGGTAATCATTTTGGTAATCATTTTGGTAATCATTTTGGTAATCATTTTGGTAATCATTTTGATGTTGATGATATTGATCATATTGCCTACGAACTGCTGAAGTCTTTCGCCTTGTTCTAGCCTGGACTCATGTGCAGCAGGTGTGGGGCTAGATAGTATCAAGGAGATTGACCGTTGTTACTTGTCTATGTAATGTGAAAGGAAAGGCAATGGCAATGAGTGTATTAGATTGAAAGTATTGTCCTAGTATTACACTACTGTTATCATACAAGTTGGTACCTGTATACTTGTAAATTAGTGAAATCGAATTTAATTATTTAACTCGGTTGTGAATTTAAATTATTTATTTTATTTCATTTATTTATCAGCCATAAGCAGAATTACCTATTTAAATTTTTTATTCTTAACCTTTACTTAAATTTTTATGCTTCGTAGTGGCTCCTTTTGTACTATATTATTTTTGTCAATTTGTGGATGGATAATGCAGTGGTGTAATATTGTAAAATTAAACTGTACTTCTATGTAACATGTGTATTGTGAATGTTAATGATCCCTTCATAGAATAGTAAATACAATTTGTAACAATGGTATCAAAGCAGCTGACACAGAACTTATTTCTAGACTCGCAAAATGAAACCGTAATTACTGTAAATATGAGTCCAGTTTATTTTTGTGTAATTGTTTCGTACAAATGGATTGTTGTTGTGATACTATTCTTATAATTGAACTTACTTAGATGACGATAAAATCTTTATAAAATCTTTATAAAATCTTTATAAAATCTTTATAAAATCTTTATAAAATCTTTATAAAATCTTTATAAAATCTTTATAAAATCTTTATAAAATCTTTATAAAATCTTTATAAAATCTTTATAAAATCTTTATAAAATCTTTATAAAATCTTTATAAAATCTTTATAAAATCTTTATAAAAATCTTTATAAAAATCTTTATAAAAATCTTTATAAAAATCTTTATAAAAATCATTATAAAAATCATTATAAAAATCATTATAAAAATCATTATCAAAATCATTATCAAAATCATTATCAAAATCATTATCAAAATCATTATCAAAATCATTATCAAAATCATTATCAAAATCATTATCAAAATCATTATCAAAATCATTATAAAAATCATTATCAAAATCATTATCAAAATCGTTATCAAAATCGTTATCAAAACCGTTATCAAAATCGTTATCAAAATCGTTATCAAAATCGTTATCAAAATCATTATCAAAATCATTATCAAAATCATTATCAAAATCATTATCAAAATCATTATCAAAATCATTATCAAAATCATTATCAAAATCATTATCAAAATCATTATCAAAATCATTATCAAAATCATTATCAAAATCATTATCAAAATCACATCAACATGGTCATCATTGCCAGCATTATCATCAACTTCTTAACCATCGGTAAGTTAATCATCAATAATAATTCAATCATCGTCAACTATTTAATCATCAATGAATAAATCGATGTTATCACATTATTATAGATATTTACAGATACCTTTATATCATCACTGCTACCTAGATTATCGATCCTAGTTTAGAAGAAGTTTATATGTAATGCTGTGTGCTGTGCTTTATTTTCTTTGTATATGTATTTGAAAATTTAACTTAAATACTTTAGTAAGAAAACAAAAAAATGTTATCTGTAAAAGCTTCTATGTCATCAAAGAATATCTAAACGTTATTAATCTTTAAATCGTAGCTATCTAAAAGTACAAAGTTCTTTACTATATTCCACAAAAAATAACTGTAGGAAAATCTATAAATGTACCTTATCATAATCAAAATTGATATCTATATTAATAATACACTAAAATGTTATCAATTTAGAATAATACATGCAGCATTAAAGCATGTTACTATAAAACATATTTTAACTATAATATATCAAATGCACCTAGGTATAACATATAGACTATTATAGTATATTACTAAACTGCTCCTCTCTCCTAAAAGTGTTCCATAATAATTGTTTCCTAATTGTAAGTCTACCACCCGTAAATGTATAGTATGGAATGCTATAAACTGAATTGACCTGAATGTATTGCAGGTACAAACAGTACAAAAGTATAAATAAATAACTAGTACCTAATCAAGAATGAACCAATTTAGTAAAAAGTTTATTTATGTTACCAATAGTCAGTGAACTGCCTAAAGTTAAACTATACGCCAATGCCAGTAAAAGTACTCTTGGTAAGAAACGGTATAATAAATAGTCGTGTAGAAAGTCAAACCAGACACTAGTTAGAATTCGGACCAGTCGGTTAATATTTCAATATCTATAAGTCAAATATACATACCTAGATTTATTAATTTAGGTCGCAACACTTAAAAACATCAATGTACTTATACAAATACTTATTATATTAAGCAGAATATCTTATTTAATTTCATCAATTTCAGTTTAATTTATCAATTGTATCATGTGATTGTGGCTATTTTCATTCCGTTTACACAATCAGAACACTGACATAGCTTTTAATTCGATTTTTACGTATTTTACGTTAGGTATCTGGTTCATTCAGTTTCATTATAATTAAGATTTGACGATTCGTAAGAGGTTTGGTATAAAAATAGTAAGCTTACATGTAAGTAGGTATTGTTTAAAATAAATAAACAAAACCCTTCAAGCACCTAGAATGATTAAATACCATTTTAATTATTATTGCCATGGTCTCCTACAATTGAACCACACAAAGTACATGTACACATATATCTTTGCATAAAAAATATCTCTAAATAGCTTATCTATCGCAGTGTTTATACCAGAGATACTAAATTGATAAGATAGTTCATTACCGAGAGCTAATCCTACGATTGATTATTACTATAATTATGGTCTAAATAGGTTTACAGTTTAACACATGGCACTTCATAATAAAAATAAATAATTTCAATGAATAAAAGCAGATAAAAATAAATATGTACCGTCTCATATTTTATTAATTTATTGAATTTATTTGTATTATTTCCGAGAATGGATAAATAAACTATGAGAATGTTTTCGAAAAAAAATTTGTGATGTAATTTGGAACTATTTTCAAATTGAATCAATTTAGTTGAATAGCTTATTTCAGATCCATTTAATTAGACAGATGTCTGCATTTATTACACATTTCATTTTAACTATTTTATGTGCTATTATTGTTATAAATAACAGGAAATTATCAACCAAAATAACACTACTTGAAAATATTGGATACACTGCCATCTAATAGTGCCAGACATAAGCAAAATGATATCACTTTCTTTAACAAGTCAATTTAATCCTATGTAATATAAAACATTCTTCAATAAATACTTTTTAATAAAAATACCTTGAGCTATATATTTAGACGTAGCATATATGACCCCTCAGGCCTCAGGAGGATGAGGTATGTTTAAAAAATAAAAGGAAATAGTTACTAAACGAAACTATCAAATTATCGATATGATCTAGCTAGATACAGACCCGCTTGATATAATATAGAATATTTCTGTACCTACACACAAAAGTTCGCTTGTAGTAATAGTTATACAAAACTCATAGGTTATCTTTACAACATGTCATTCAAATGTGGTGCCTCTGAGACAAATGGAAGGTATTTGGTTTTGTTCTTCCAATAGAAATCAAAGTGACAAAATCATAAGTATGTCTATTGCAAGTAAACTGGTGGAAATTATCTGGGTACATGACAATTACTCACTACACAATTATAGAAAGTGCATTATTAATTGTAATTCTTTGCACAAGTTTTTGTGCCATAAACAATTATTAACCACTTAAAAATACGAGTAAGTATATTTCAAAGACATGTTGAAGATAAATATACAGTTTCGTATTCTTATCTCAAGGGCAACACATTCAAGAGCTAAACATTAAAATATTCTTATTTTTATTTCTTTCGTTATAGTTTGGATGCGATTTCATAAAACTATATAGCATGAACTGATTAATTTGGTAATTGTGGCGAAAATTTAACAACAGCTTACGGAACAGAGCTAAGGCACATTCCTACACCGCAATATTGGTCTGTATGTAATGAATACACAGCCAACAAAATTAATGAAGAAATCTCTAAAATTTATTCTACCTACCATCATTTCATATTCGACTTGTAATGAAAAGATTCTTCAGAGCACTTAATTCTTGGAATTCAAATATGCAGGACGATTACGCTAATCAGTACTTACACTAGAAAGAGTTATCAACAAAGCACAACACAGCCAATGCTCATACCGAGTCTCTATCAATCACTACAAATGTTGCCTATTTAAATTCCAACAGATTAGAACAATATCGGCTACTTTAAAAATCTATTATACATTTTCTGTAACTTTTTCGCTATTACCTACATAGTTTTATACTCGGATACATTTTTGATGAACATGTTAAAATAACCTGGTACAACAGTCATATTTTTCGACCATTCATGGCTATATTCTTGGCGGAAGTACATTACCAGCGTTTGCAGTTGGTTGTTGCTGTTGGCTTTAGCATACTGTTGCAGATCGTTAAGATATGTATTCGGTACTCATCCATCGGCTTGCTCTCGGCGACGTTGCTACTGGATCATAGGGCAATCGTTCTCCGTCGTCAGCTGAACGGTGCAGTGACGGGCTTAGGCAGAATCATGGCATCACGATGAGGAGACTCTGGAACTTGCAATTGGATGTATTAGTATTGTGGGCGCAAATTTATCACACTTCTGATGTTTATCACACTTCTGATGTCAGAATCAGGGAACCTTCCTATAGTGTAGAGACAGTTTTGATAAATAAAAGAGACAACTATCAAATCATACTTTCATTTATTCAGTTTGGCAAGGATATATCTTTAGATTACGTCGTGATTCTACATTTACATTTACAGCCCAGTTCGCAAAGCAAAGACATAGAACCAAGAGAAAGAACGGGCAATAAAACTCTTGATCATTCTTTTCAATAACTATATATATAACAATAATTAACAAACAGTGGTACAGCCAATTTATATCAAATATCAATGTTGTGGGTAGTTTTATATTACTAGAAAGGTCTGTCTTACAACAGAACATAATAAGCATTATTTAGCATCAATACAATTTACTAAATGTTTACCAAAGGTATATACCTAATGAATCTCATTGATACGACTTGATCCACAGTATATTATTCTATCCTATATTACAATCTATAATATCTCACAAACGATCAAACTACCCACAACACAATATCAATAAGATAATGATTACACTATCTTACATTGTTTTCTAGATGATGAAACAAAAGAACAAGCAACACAGAATATTGGAACACAGTGGCAATTAAATAGTCAGAAACATATCGTACCTGAGCCGTCGTCGAAGGAGAATAGGACGAGCTAGCCGAGCCTGTCGACTTATATAGGTACACCTTATTTACACGTTTGACAGTTTAACTGTCAAACGTCATGTCAGTGTCATTTAGTTGCCACTATGCTCTTACATATTATGTATAAATACTTGGATATCAGTAATTTCAGCCCAAAGCCTAGATATTATTACATATCTCTCAAACGTATAACACATGGCGTCTCTACACTGTGGGCGAGCCCTAGGAGAAATTTGTGTCTGTTGCATAATTTTTGTAAACATTTTCGTAGTACAGTGTCTTTATAATGTTCAGGAAATTCGAAGCTTAAGCGCAATTTAAACCAAGTAAGTATACGATAATTTAATACGTAATTTGTATAATGTGGTGAGAGCATCAAGCTCATTTATTGACACGTTTATTCCTCCCTAAGCTCTCTCGAGAATACTTGCGTGAAGGCGACGCCTCACAGAACATTAATATTGTATAGCAGTGGAGCGCTCGGCATTGCTTACCGTATTCTATTACGTCACATCCTATAACAATATTCGAAGATTGTAGTAAAACAGCGCATATAGGTCAACTGCCATTTTTAAGGAAGTAAAAACTTGTTGTTAGTGTAGTGTTTGTTAGTAATAACCAAAGACACGTGAGCCGCGTTTGTAGGACTACAGAAAATAAATGAAAGTTGAAGATTGAAAGAGTAAGGCGAAGGTAGATTTGGTTGGTGCTCTCAAATAACGTATGTAAAGGTATAGTCGTAGGTCTGTTGGCAGCGATAGAGACTAGAGAAGTGGAGACTAATAGACTGCTAAGCAGAGGTCTTGAAATCTTAGACTTGACGCGCACCACTGGCTGTTCGAAGAAGTGAAGAAAAACATCGTGACGTATGCTGCATATCTGTATTTCATAATGTTCCCAAAAGGCTGCCAAGTTGCACACCAGCACTTGGTCACTTGGTTGGACTAAAACTAGCGTTGTGGACTGAAGCCGGCGTAGTGGACTATATCCTTAACTTACTCATAATGAGACCTAGTATTTGGATAAATTATTATTTATCAAGGCTGATGATGATGATGATATCATATTATAGGTATATTAGTCTTATTTTGTTATTACATAAGTCATCTTCCAGCACAACGGTTTCTCAGACCCAACACGACAACACTCGTGAAATATTTTTGTTGACGTTGCAACCTAAATCAACTATCATAACAGTATGCTGAGAGGTAATGGGGCGAATACTTAAATAGCGTTTGCTCCATTACCCCTCACGATAACAGTAACGCTCAACCTACAAGAGTTTTGATAACCCATTTTCCTCAAAGTTATAAGTAAACTGTACAATATATTCTCGTTTACTCCTGAGCGACGTTCCGGGAAGAAGACTAGAGATAAACTAAATACAAGCAAACACTCTCCAGAAAATATATTTTCTTGAACATGTTTTAAAACTAAAACTATAGTATATACCGTTGTACTTTTTATACGTATATAATTAATTTATAAAAAATAATGACACCACAAGATGCCTTATATGAGGTACATCAACATTCTTGTGTGTTGGAAAAACTATAAGGTAATGAAAACATTATGATTTAATGATATCAAGGAAAGTGAGTGAAACAATGGAGTTGCCGATGACATTGTCGTAACTTGGACATGTTTTTTTTGGCACAGCATAAGAGCTGTTTGCTGTCATGCCCTATGAAAACCTCCCAAGTGAAAACACCCAACCCCGAATGAAATAAATCAACTTATCAGTCCGTGCCACGAGAACATAGATTTTTGTAAACAAAGAATTTGTCTGTCAAAAACCTGTAATGTCAAATCCAAAGTAATATCAGGTTTTTATTGATATACGCGCTGTCAGCAGTGTTTTGTGGTACTGGAACATGGAACATCAACATTTTACGTGAATCCATTGAAATGTTACATTCTTGGACTTAGCGGGCATTTATTAGAGGACAAGAAATATTTTTTGGATGTGAAGAAAAGGTTAGTTTAAAGTAAAATGCAAGTTTGTCGTGTCGCAACGCTCGTCCTGCGATCTCGGAAAAGCGGGTGCACAATTGCAGATGGCAAACAGTCGCACAGAAGATTCTTTACACCTAATAAAAGAAAAATAGCTTCTTCTGAGGAAGGTAACCCAAATGTTATTTTACCGTAAATATTAAATGGATTTTATAGTTAATTCTTACGTTATCATTCATACACAACGTAAAATCTCCATGCCTAGAAATTTTTACACAATGTACTGATCTGTAACATTATTCTTTTGTGGTCATTTTTACTTAATTATTATCATACACTGATATTCAAAGTGCAACTCAATATTTGCCACATTTCTGTTGATTTTTAGTCCACCAAACCAAATGAAAAGAAAACTGACTGCACGCATGAAGTAGCGATCTAAAAGACCACGTTGTCGTTTGCCACTGCGTCGAGCATGGTGCGTTCGATGCCCACAAGGGATAACGCTTTGTGACTACCACAAATAGTTGTTTAGGGGTGAAAAATAGTGTAGTAAAATGTTGGAATAAATACTTATCATCCGGCATAGATGATAAGTAGTTATTATACACATATTTCTATAAAAATAACACACCTAAAACGAAGAGCGTGACTTAAAATTTATATGAATATAGTAATTGTTATGTTTTCAGTGGCACCTGCGCTAACGGCCAGTAACAAGATAGCGGAAATAGTTACGTAGTAGTTGTGAGAGCTCGCCGCTCGGTTGCAGCAACAGGTAACCTGTGATTGATTACTATCGTGCGAATAATACAAGATTCATTAATCACGTCACCCGGATCACAACACGCGCCGGATGCCTGCCATCTCTGACAACCCTCACGGACAAGTGACAAGGTCAAATCAACAGCTGGCGAAACACTTATGGATCTCTTGGCATATATAGTGATATACTCCACATTATAAACCGAGTGGATACATTTATTATGAACAATCTCAAAGCTTATTCAATTACAGAGAAAGGTTCTTTAAGCTGTCAATCCTCCACAAAAGTAAAATTCTCTTTTTGCCACGAAACTGGGGCATTTCAAGTAGTCCTTGGCTCGGGACGAAACCCAAGCGGACGCAGCAGCAGTGGCGGCACACCGCAGGGGCGGCGCACCCGCTGAAAAGGTTTTAATTGCGAAACAGCTTGAGTTTTTTTTTACTTGCACTGCAATTTTATTAGTTTTATGTCTTATAACGTTTATTACCGTCTCGAGAGAACTGAGAAACTCGCTCTAAGAAATTAAAAAAAGCTTGGTGCATTCTCGTAAGGTTGGAATAAGTTTGAAAGCAATTTGTAGCGCGGAAAAGAAGGGAAGTTTTGGTTCATAAGGGTAGTTTATTTGTACTTAACTTTGTTCCACAAACAATTTGAATTTTTATAAACTTATTAGCGTACTTTAGTAAAACAGTAAATTATTAAGTGAGGCCGTAAATCCTCTGGTGGCGCACTTTTGTGCCGGTATATTTATGTTAAATAATTGGTGGCTTCATATGTCCCGTTTGCATACTCTAACGTTGGACGGTGAATAATTTTATTCCTACTTTATCTCCATAATAAAAGACGTTACTTGAGCCGAGGATGCATGCCTAGTTAAACCAAGGCGGTGTTTGTC
Source organism: Euclidia mi (assembly GCA_944739405.2). Lineage (NCBI taxonomy): Eukaryota > Metazoa > Arthropoda > Insecta > Lepidoptera > Erebidae > Euclidia > Euclidia mi. The sequence continues at coordinate 22,713,193 of OX123198.2, forward strand.
GAGCGCACAATTACAGCCAGCCATTAGTTAATGGACGGTAGGTTAATGGTAGCAAAGGGCGGCACCTCGTGCGATGGCAAAGGCCGCTTCTCTCGGCGGCTGCCATCCGAAAATAATAAAACTTAAAACTAGCTTAACAAATCACGACTTAGACACACGCAACATTATCTCTATTGCCCTCGTGTCACTGAAACGTCAATGTTAGCATTGTTGCCTTAAAATGCCTAACTAAGACTTCCGTTGATCCTTATTCTACACAGTTTACCGACATTATATCGATTAACAAAGTTAAGTCTGTAACAGACCTCAAGAACAATTTGGCGCCGCATTAACATAATTGCAAACTTATGCTATGATACAGAGTCAATATGCAGACATATGTAGAAAATAAAAATAATTTAGACCAAAGCATAAAAGCAGTTATTTGTGTGGGCTAGCTTGGACTAGGCACAAACATCGTCCTTGGAAAGACAATCTCCGTCGCTCTTTGACAATCAGATCATGTACTCAAAGAAATCATGGCGCAGGTGCAAGTTACACAATATTGACCGTTACTGTCAACGTTACATTTAGATTTCCAGGAGCTCGATGCAGTAGTGTAAACTTTATCAGAACAAACGACTCTGTTGGAATTCAGAGCAACAGTTGCCTTGTTGATTATATTTCTGGCTAACGATAATGAACTCAATAATGCAAATGCTAAATTGGAAAAGCGATGGTTTAATAAATGCAATACTATTGGTGTGTATAGTGTATTAGTGTTTAGTAGTCATTTTTCTTCCTTTTATGGCTTTTGCGAAGAAAAAAAACTTATTGATTTTACTGGTAATGTTATGGACGAGCATCAGTTAATACATTTAAATTGCTTCCAATTATGCCCCTTAGGTCGGAGTCAAACAAACAATTCGGTGTTTGTCCTGGTAATATCACCTATCCCACCGGTCCCAAATGAACTCCAAATTAAACTAGATACAGTGATAATGCTAATGCATGCTAATGTGTAAACGTTCAACACAAAAAAGTTTTAGATAACTGCATTCAAATTGAACGAATTAAATCTCCATTGAAACTTTGATTTACTTACTGAATTTTATTAGCCATCGAAGCATTGCTTTTAGAGTATAAGGTAACAAAGAGCTTTCAATTTAATCCTCAGACTCATGCAGACATAAAAGCGCACTTGGGTAATAATGATTTGTTTTTAAGGCAAGACAGTAGAGTTACTTTACTTCTTAAAAAGTCATTGTGCTAGGTTACAGTCGTCGCCACTTGACAATACTGAAATAGTTTAATGATTTGTTAATAATGTTGCTCATAGTCTTAAGAAAGTATTAAATAGGAGTCTTAATAATATAGTGTTGGAATTGCTCACAATTATTATGTACGGTTCGTCGTCATCTTTTTTTCTTAATTTCTTTCTCTGTAAGTTACTCGACTGGGAATCGAATTTCTTTACCATATTGGGAAGATTGTAATAGAAAAGATGACGTTCAATATACTTATATTGATAGAATGTGTCAAGAGCAGTCGCTGAAGGGAAACGATGATAAATGACTTAGCCTTTAATCGTATCAAAGTTCGTACAGTAAAAAGTATTTTAGCCAATCTAAGATGTAAAGAGACAGTGATGCTGTGTGAAGTCTGTAGCTGAGCTGTGTGCCAATCACCCACATTAATACTTGATAAGTATTTAATTTCTAAAACTATGTTATTAAAATTAATTACTTACATATAAATAATATTAGATAATGTGAAATCTCACCAAAATGTTGTCACCTATAGTTGGAATGGGACTACGCCTTCATATCCCTGAAAAATTCTAAATCGTGAATAGTAGTACTTAAAAGTTCAATAAACCTCAAACAAATCCATGACCTTTCTATTTCAATTATAGCGTTCTCTAAAAGAATAATCCAATAACGTTTTATTCGACCCGTGAATGAAACTAATAGTGTAGTATATCTGAGACGATTAGCCACAATCAAGAGCTATAACTTACGCCACGTGACCAACAAGGCAGTCTATAAAGAATCTCTGCTTTTATGAGATTCAAACTACAATTCATATTTTCAACGTTCCCTTATAAACGTCTATCTGTTAATAAAAATGCCTTCATTGCGCAATTAACTCTGAACCTAAATGTCTTATTAACATCGACATAATTATATATTCTTCAGTGCGATATATTAATAACTTTATGTATGATAACATAAAGTTATTAGCCAAATATTGATATATTTGGCCTTCTTTCACGCTACATACTCCTGGACGGATTTTGACGAAACTTTGCAGTAATATCGCTTAAACATCAAATTATTACTTAGGCTACCTTTTGTCTTGACAGCCGATACAAATGCTATGCAGGCGGAGCCACAGCTATAATATATACAAAAAATATAGCTCAACAACTAAAACGAAACATAATTTGCTACATCAATATTTTTGATTAACCAAATTAAGGTAAGTGAAGTCATTAACCGTTACTATAAATAAAACCTATTCTATTTTCGGTGCGAAACCTGAAACTAAACCTACATACGCCCATTCGTAATGACATTAGCTAGACCTGACTCACAGCCACCATTCAGATAGTTAAGATAGTATAACAAACAGTGACAGAGGTGTCTGATGCGACAATAACAATTTGGAATAAGCACGTGTCGTGTAAAAAGCTAAATTTCATTTATTATTAAAGCAATTCCAAATATCGGGATGCATTTTTTCCAAAGTCCCTGGGATCTCGGTGTCGCAGGATTTCACAAAGATTCCATCAAGTCATACACTTCAAACAACACTTTGTGCTGTCTCTTTTGGAATCGAACCAGCTACACTCGGTGAGACGACAGCTTAAGCCTCTACGCCATCTGGGCAGTCGGTTTTGAATGTCTAACTACACTATAATTTTACCAACAATAAGAATCGCCAGGCCCTAACAAGACTACTTATATAAGCCCAGTGAGAGATCAGCCATATGACAGTAGTAGCCATACATTACAAAATACTACCTTTATTCTACCACCCAACCTAACCCAACACTACTCGCAAGATAAAGTGAATAAGTATTATTGGACATATTTTCTAAACTAAAGTAACACATCGAATCAGAAACAAAAGTCAATATCATCGGCTTTATTTCCCTCGAGGAGTGAGTTAGATACAAACAATCGGGTGTCAATCTTAATAAATAGAACTGACGGTCGGAATAGGTTCTTTGGATCGATTGTACTGTAACCTGAGGGTGCGATAGATTTACGACAATAGAGTTAAGGTGGGATTTTACTTGTCTGACGTGCGCGCACGTCAGACAAGTATGCGGGACGTCACGCACGTGCGTGACGTCCCGCATCATAAACACACTGGTTTAAGACGTTTATATACTATCCTAGTAGTGATTATATTAAATTTGTAATACCCAATCTTAATATATAAAATCCTTGCGTTACTGACTGACTGACAGACACGCTACAGCCGAAACTATTGGGCGCAGGAAGCTGAAATTTGGCATGTATGTTCCTTGGGGTTTGTAGGGGTGCACTAAGAAGGGATTTCCCGAAATTCCCACGGGATCGGCCAAAACGGGTAAATTTAAAAAAAATTGCAGGCGTAGCTGCTGGCGTCCTCTAGTCTGTTATAAAGATGTTCTTTTGTGGCGCATCCGAAGCAAACACGCTCTTTAGTCCATTGAAAACATTTGGTGTTGCATTTATCAGAGGGCTCAATTTTATTTTACAGATGTGTAGGTAGGGCTAGTGTAAAGCTTGATCCAAATTTGTGGGGTCGTAACTCTTGTCCCTAGGCCGCTATCTTGGACAAAACTTTATAATTGTTGTATTTTGGCAATTTTTATGTTTTCCACTATAACGGTGTCCCCAGTCTTTGAGATGAGCTAGGCTTTGGCACAGAGTCTGATTAAGTGCCAGTATAAAATTTTTGATGAATAAATTTAGAAGAAAGTCGCTCTTTAATCGATTTTAAACTTTCGCGATTTGTATACATCATACAATTTTATTGAAACGGGTCTTGTTCGCGATATTTAATTAATTTAAGGTATAAATACCTCTGTTTTACAGACGTTTCGGCCGTTTTACAACAGCCATGGTCGCGGCAGGACTGATGTCATCTCAGCGTCGTCCTTGTGAAGCGCAGGCTTCGGCAGCTACCCTCACTTGTTTTTTATTTTTATTTTTATCCGAACTGTCGGTACATTGACACACAACACTTATGACGCCTACACACTGATGAGCTGTGTTACTGCGGCGGGGTTTACATTTGTTGATTACTGGATTCCAAGTAGTCCGTGTGGTGACGGATTAAGAATACGGAATGTCACCACCCCATATCATCCCATGGGTGTCGTAAGAGCCGACAGAGGGAGCATATTATGCAGAGAACAGCACTGTAAGAGAAGGAAAACTTGATACAAACCCGATACCAACCCGTTCGGCCAGCGTGGTATAGTAGGCCAATTCCTCCTTTCAAAGGAGAGGCTTAGTCCTGCAGTGGACTGTTAAAGGCTGATGCAGGATTCCAAGTTGTAGACAGTCTGTATCCATCCTCCCGGTTGAAATTTTTATGCATTTTGATTTCAACCGCTTCACCTACTATCCTGGAGTAATAGTGACGATCGGTAGATAAGACCTTTGGTTGATGTAATTCGGTCCAGTGGTTTGATCCAGACTCCAACAAATGCTCAGCTATGGCAGACTTGTTAATTTGCCGATTTTTTACATTTCCGACATGTTCCTCGACCCTTTCAGCGATGGTTCGTTTGGTCAGTCCGATATAGGAACTACCACAACTGCAGTCGTCCTTGTAGACGCCAGGAAGATGCGAAGATTGTGTGCCACCTTGGAGGAAGATTGTGTGCTACCTTGGAGAGCGGACTGTATACAGTCTTTATGGAGTATTTCTGTAGTACTGTTCCAACTTTGTCCGTCACTCCCTTTATGTAAGGCATGTAAGCCGGTACTCTGCTTACTTTCGGTTTACGGTCTTTCCTCTTCAGACGTTGTATCTTCTTGTTGAATCCGTTGCACCTAAGTACCTCCTGAACATGTGACAGCTCACTGTTCAAATGTTCAGGGTCACAGGTCATACGCTCTGTTTACCAGTGACGTCACTACGGATTCCAAGTGTCGCGGGTGATGATGCGAGTATGCGTTGAGATACCTATCTGTGTTTGTCGGTTTTCTATAAACAGTGTGTCCCGAGGTACCGCTTTACCTCACTGTCACTTTTACGTCGAGAAAGGGTAACGACCCGTCTGCCTCCATTTCAAATGTGAATCTAATCTTAGGGTGTATGGAGTTTAAGCTATTTGCGAACTGTTCTACGTCTTGCTTGTCGCCCTTCATGATACAGAATATATCGTCGACATACTTCTTCCCTAGCTTTACATTTGATGCTTGCATGTCTATGGATTCCTCGAAGTTACCGGTGCTACTGGGTTACCCATAGCCACTCCGTCGATCTGGAGGTAATGTTGTCCACGGTATAGGAAGTAGTTTGCTTCCAAACAATTTTTAAGTAGAACTGTATATTTGTCAGGCAGTCCGTTTGCCCTTAGTTTTCTCTCAACGACCTCAAGGCAATCCTGAACTGGAACATTGGTCAAGAGTGACTCCACGTCAAAACTCACCATCACTTCATCTGGTGCCTTTTTCACGCTCTAGATAATGTCAATAAAGTGACGAGAGTCCTTCACGAAAGATGCCGTCTTACCTACCAACGGTTGCAGTACCTTGCTGATGTGTTTCGCCAAACCATATGTAGGTGAGTTTATTTGACTCACTATCGGTCGCAATGGTACGTTAGTCTTGTGGACTTTAGGCAAACCGTATATCTTCGGCGGCTGCACGATTTGAGGTTTGTGAAGACGTTCAAATTCATCTTCCGTAAATACGTTTTTATGGTCCTTAATCAAAGCTCGAATGCGTTTCGTAACTCTGGCTGTCGGGTTATAAGACACCGGCTTATATATTTGTGTGTAATTTAACAGATTCTCTATTTTACTATCATAGTCACTAGAGTTCAATACTGCAGTGGCGTTTCCCTTGTCGGCCTTCAGCACTAAAATATTCGTGTTATCACGCAACGATTTTAATGCCTGACGCTCTTCTGTGGAGACATTGGATTTCGGCGGCTTTGACTTTCGTAAAATAACGGCAATATCCTGTCTAAGTATATCTGCGTTGTTAGACGGTATCTTGCTGCGCGTTATAACCTCCTCGATGCTACTTATGACACTCTCATACGGAATCAGATTAGGTGTTAAAACACAATTTAACCCTTTGGCCAGCACGCTTTGTGTCGCGCTATCAATAATGCAATCCGAAAAATTAATTACAGTTTCTGGTTGGGTGGGGTGTACCTTTTTGCCGGCTTGCCTCTCATGACGGTTCATTCCGCGACCATGGCTGTTGTAAGACGACCGAAACATCGGTAAAACAGCGGTATTTATACCTTAAATTAATTAAATATCGCAAATAAGACCCGTTTCAATAAAATTGTATGAAGTCGCTTTTTTGTCGGTAATGGCTGGGCATCCGAAGTTGATAATCTGCCCTGGCTGGGCAGATTATCAACTTCGGATACCCAGAAAAAAAAGACAAGCTATGTTTTGTCTTTTACTTCAACCTAAGTTTTTAGGGTCATTATTATGAGTGAAAATTGGACTTTATGGTACTACAGAGTCTCAAGTTGGAAGGCTCAGTCGTGTTTAGAAGAAGAAAAGACAAATTAAATGTATATTACTTATTGCTGACGACGAAAAATTATAACATACTTATTGAAAAGAACATTTGTTGCAAATTTCATTCAATTTTCGTTTGTAACTGTCTGCGCCACAATCAAATTAGCCAAATATGTAATTAAATTTAATATATTTATGGAAAGCCATTCACTCAAACACGCACAAAATAAAAATAAATATTATTAATCTAGCAACATTCACAATCACCTCACGCAACAATTCGCTCAAATTCACTCCTTTTTTACACGCGAGGACCAATCAAAATCCATTTATTATTCTCTCCTTACTCCATCGCATAATATCCTTCCGGTACCGCAATCCAATCAGTGCCGTACGAAAATCGCTTTCCGCAACAAGTGTGTGCGTCCGCGCCGCTCCGCTAAAACTATAAAATAAAGTATTTAAAAGTGTCGTGTGTATGAAAATCTGACTTTGTGGGTGGCTTACCAGCTTCTAAGACCTTGGAAGACAACACTTCTCGGCTTCAAGCTATCGAAGAAAACTCCCTAAGTACGCTCTATTAATCCGCTCCATTTGTAAGTACTCCAAGCCTATCCTATCCTCATTTGCGCCTTCAATTTCCTGGTCCCTCTCGCCGAATAAAAAACAAAATACACTCGCTCAATCACTCATCTAACAACACACACTCTCAATACCTACGCGAAACGCTTTCTCACGCAATTAATTTCATTGAATTACGGCAGCCATTGTCGTGTTTCTCGCTATTCACACTGCAAACACATCTCACTAAATCTCAACAAACGCACACTCTTTTCGCTATTTATACATTTGTGTATTCATGCGTATAAATTTAACGCTTATTATACGCATTTAAAAACATTTACGCATCCACATAAATTAATACTAATTTCTTTTCTTTCGATTTCAACTCTCAAAATGGCGTCAAAAAGACAAACAAAGAAGAATTCTGCCAGTGATGATAAATACAGTGAACTTCACCCCAAACTAGCTATTTTAGTAGCTAACAAGGAAAATCTCTTCCAAATTTTGCAAAATTTATACAATCTCAGTCTAAAGGTTTCCGATCCGACATTTCAATCTCAATTCTTAGCGCGCGTTTACTCGGTAGACATTATATTTGATCTAATTTAATGGAAACTTTGGACTCGTGTGTTATGGTTCAATTAGAGCATAATCCATCTGCAAAACCGAACTACACCGCTTTACAAACATTTGACGAATTGTATTTTACGTAAAAGAGTCCACGCTAGTAACACAGATGATTCTACAAAGAACACACAAGATAATTCTCACAAATATGATTTACTTAACCGCAAGTTTCAACCATGCAAATTGGTCGCCATTTTATGAAAATTTTAAAAGTCTTATCTACGATAATCCGTATCTCTCAGACACCGAAAGGGTTCAATATCTAATAGGTTCATTGTCAGGCAAAGCACTAATCGTCTGTTCGGGTATTACACCTACCGCTAATAATTATTTAAGCATTTGGAATTCTTTGTTGGAAAAATATCAAGATACTCGAGTTTAGGCTTCCAGCTACGTACAACAATTAATTAACTATAAACCTAATCAATCTATCGATACATTTCTCGAACAATTTTTCTCCGCAGAGGCCGCTGTACGCCGTTTAGATATTGACGATTTCACAGATTTCATTATTACCCACATTGCACTCACTAAATTAGACAAGGAGAAAGTGAACTTGTTCGAGCAATCCAAAAGGAATGTTCCGATACCTACATTTGATCATCTAGCTAAATTTCTCAAAGAGCAAAGTAAAATACAAACGCTACGCAATCCTTATTCCAATACAAAACCCTCTGTTACTCAACGTTCCTCTAATAATTATAATATATAATAATTAATAATCTAATAATAATAATTATAATCAAAATCTAAACCTACTCAAGCATTCTTCGCAAACACTCAATCACCCGCAATAATAATAATGATATAATGATAAATCGTATAAAATATATAATGACCCCAATGCACATCTTTTATAAATAAATGTACATATTTTATTAATCAAGATCCAAGTGCCAGATTTGAACTAGTAAATAAAGATAATTTCTGTCGCGATTGTTTAGGATTCTGTAAATCTACACATACTTGTTCGTTATGCCAACGCAAACATCATACACTCTTACACTTTGAAAACTTTCATAATAGTTACAAAACAAAACAGGTAACCCTGCGATCGGAAGTTGAACCTAATGCACCGCTGAGTAATAATAATAACAACTTGCAGCGAGCGAAGTCGCCATCTTGCGCCGTGACGCGCACGCCCTCTAGCGCTCTGTCTGCCACGATTCTATCGAACCGACCGGTCGCCACCGCTGATAACTTTGCGCGGGTAAATTCAAACGATCTCGCTTTATCAATGACCGCTTCTACTTATAACATTAATTGCAATAATACTACAGTTTTATAACCTACAGCCTCTGTATTCGTTTATAATAATGACTATCCAAATAAAGTTCGCGTATTTCTATATACTGGTTCAATGTGTAATTTTATCACAAAATCGTGTTGTGAACGCCTTAATTTAGTTGTTACTCCTGATAACTCGACCATTCTTGGTATAGGCCAATCTAAAATTCCTTCCCTTGGCTTAACAACATTTAAAATATTTTCCCGCTTTGATTCACGCTGCTCATACACTATCCACGCTCGCGTAAAAGAAAATATTACCGACGGCTTACCTTGTCTACCCATAGATACATCTAAATTAATTCATTTACGCAACTTACCTATGGCTGATGATGCATTCCATTTACCGGCTGGGATCGACTGTCTAATTGGCAACGAGTTGTTCCCGTTCTTGTTAGGAAATGTGAAGGTTACATTGCCTGGCTCGTCGGTAATCGCTGTTCAGACTACACTTGGTTATATTGCCATGGGAAGGGCAGATTGTGATAACCGCTTAAATATTTGTACTCCTCTCCTTAAAAATAAGAATACCTGTAATAATAAAAGATTGCCTGCGCTACCGCATCTAACTCACTCGAAACGCTCACTCAACGCTTTTGGGAAATAGAAAACGTCCCTGATAAAATTCACATGAGCCCTGATGATCAGGCCTGTGAACTTATATTTACCGCTACTCACTCATGTGATGATACTGGCAGATATACTGTACAGTTACCGTTTAAAACTCCATATTCTGAATTAGGAAACTCTTACGCAATTGCTCACCGCCGCCGTCTCATTAACCCAGAAGGAAATTAGATTCGCATCCCGATATTCATAAAAATTACAACGCTACTATTCAAGACTACATAGATCAAGGCTATCTGTTAAAAGTTGATAATCCCTCTCTTAAAATCCCGCTTTATTAATTTACAAAGTAACATTTTTGATTTACTTATAAACTTACGCACGTTCTTATTTTCATTTAAAGCTCGTTTCTAAGCATCACGTCTACAGCGCATCTTATTATTTTTATCGGTTCGATAAAAATAGTAAAATACATAGTGTGTTTCTAGCTCGCCATACTTGGCTATGAGGGTGGTTCGCCAACTCGCGGCTGAAAGTAAAGCTCAATCGCCACTAACCGCTTATGAGGCTGAAACCCATTTGTATATGGAAGATTATATATGCTCAATAGATGGCGTTGATAAGGCTGAAAAAACTCATTGCGAAATGGTCGCTATGTTTAAGTCAGGAGGTTTCAATCTTACAAAATGGGTCTCAAATAGTTCTAAACTAATGGATGAAATCCCCACTTTGCATAAAAATCCGCAAAATATAAATTTTGACGCTGACGCTACTACAAACATTAAAATTTTAGGTCTGCAGTGGAACCCCGTAGAAGACATGTTTCAATTTAAAATCAACGCAATTTTTCTCAAGTGCACAAAATGCACAGTTCTATCCGCAATCGCTCGCTTGTTCGACCCTTTAGATCTTATTGCTCCTGTGACAGCATTCATGAAGTTACTCGTTCAAGAATGTTGTTCCCTTTTTAGGGATCTCGCAAAGAGACTGATCGACGCCTCGGGTGACCAGAGGGCTGGCACGTATTTAGCACAAAAGATAAGCATTGGTATACAACGAGGCAATGCCGCCAGTCTTCTGGGCACGCTTCCAATTGACTGCGATGCGGATGACTTCCATGACGCCTTCTAAATTTAATTTTAATTTATTTTTCGTATTGTATATATTAAATAGGCTTATTTTAATTTTAGGACATAAAGTTTGGAAAATAAATATAATCGGGTGCATAGGGTTCCCACCAAGAACTTAGGGTCCCAAGCCAACCTCACCTGCAAGTGGTGCACCTGCCGATCAACGGACGAGGCTCTGGCAAACAAAATGTCCCAATAAGCGGCAATAGGCTCGCCACCTATTACGTGGGATCAAAACACTGGCGAAAAGTGGGCGTTTAATATGCCTCTGCCTACCCCTTCGGGGAAACAGGCGTGAGTCTATGTATGTATAAATATAATCTAATCTCATAAACAAGTTAATAAAAAAAATTTAAAGCTTAATCCTTTTATCGATTCATACAATATCTTACGAGTAGGAAGAAGGTTAACTCACTCTCAACTTGAATACGGACAAAAACATCCTACATTACTTCCGCAAAAAGATCGCGTAACTAATCTTATAATTAATTGTTATCATATTGTTTATCTTCACACAGGTCCCACTCTCTTATCATCTATGATAAGACAGAAATTTAGGATAATTTTCGCTAGGAACTTAGTTCGCCAAGTAGTTCACAAATGTAATAAATGTTTTAGACTCAATCCTAAAAATACTTTCCCTCCGATGGGCGATCTTCCCACTTTTAGAGTTTCAGAAGTGAAACCCTTTGTTCATACTGCTGTTGACTATGCCGGTCCTTTTGGTTCCCACCAAGGGGTGCATAGGGTTCCCACCAAGAACTTAGGGTCTCAAGCCAACCTCACCTGCAAGTGGTGCACCTGCCGATCAACGGACGAGGCTCTGGCAAACAAAATATCCCGAAAAGCGGCAATAGGCTCGCCACCTATTACGTGGGATCAAAACACTGGCGAAAAGTGGGCGTTTAATATGCCTCTGCCTACCCCTTCGGGGAAACAGGCGTGAGTCTATGTATGTATAAATATAATCTAATCTCATAAACAAGTTAATAAAAAAAATTTAAAGCTTAATCCTTTTATCGATTCATACAATATCTTACGAGTAGGAAGAAGGTTAACTCACTCTCAACTTGAATACGGACAAAAACATCCTACATTACTTCCGCAAAAAGATCGCGTAACTAATCTTATAATTAATTGTTATCATATTGTTTATCTTCACACAGGTCCCACTCTCTTATCATCTATGATAAGACAGAAATTTAGGATAATTTTCGCTAGGAACTTAGTTCGCCAAGTAGTTCACAAATGTAATAAATGTTTTAGACTCAATCCTAAAAATACTTTCCCTCCGATGGGCGATCTTCCCACTTTTAGAGTTTCAGAAGTGAAACCCTTTGTTCATACTGCTGTTGACTATGCCGGTCCTTTTTTCATAACACATATTCGCTAGCGTGGAATCAAAAGCCAAAAGGCTTATATTTGTCTCTTTGTATGTTTAACAACAAAAGCATTACACTTGGAACTTGTTTCCGATCTTAGTTCCGACTTATTTCGCGCAGCTTTTAAACGTTTTATATCTCGCAGAGGTCCTGTTTCGCTAATATACAGTGACGGATGTACCAATTTCATAGGCGCAAAACGTAAACTTTACGAAATCTATTTATTTATTTATTTATTCTAAGGAAGACCAACAGCACATACTATTCTCTTATACAGTCCAAATCGCATATTAATTATACAATTCAACAGCTACTGTCTGAACATCGCGTACAATTTAAACATAGTCCGCCTTATGGCCCACATTTTAACGGACTCAGCGAAATAAGTGATCGTTGTGTCAAAACTCATCTTTTCAGGTTAGGTTCGTTTAGGTTCTCAAATACTCACTTACGAATAATTTTGTACTGTGCTTGTTCAAATCGAAAATCTATTAAATAGTCGACCTCTATGTGTTTTAAGCTCGGACCCTTCCGATATCACCGCATTAAAGCCTTATCACTTTTTAAATATAACTCTGCTCAAATTCTTACCCGCTGAAGATGTTACTGATATCGCTGATAATCGTTTATCACGCTATCAATTAATCAATAAAATCACGCACTCATTCTGGCAACGTTGGAACAAAGAATATCTCACCTCTTACAAGAAAGACAAAAATGGAATTCGCCCTCGAAACCTATCGAATTAGGTACTATTGTCGTAATTAAAGATAATAACTCTCATCCTCTCTGTTGGCCTCTGGGTATAGTAGATGCGCTTTATCTTGGAAAAGACAAAATTATTCAAACAGTTAAAGTAAAGACCGTGACTGGTTCTTATAGAAGGCCAGTAGTTCGGGTTTATCCGTTACCTTCTCAATAAAATTCTTTAACTCTAATTTATAATGATCTACTTTCTAACTTTATATAACTCACTTAATATCTTAATTTTTAAATTAAACTATTAGTTTAGAGGAAACCTCTAGGCCGGGAGAGTTGTCTGCGCCACAATCAAATTAGCCAAACATGTAATTAAATTTAATATATTTTTGGACAGAAAGCCATCCACTCAAACACGCACAAAATAAAAATAAATATTATTAATCTAGCAACATTCACAATCACCTCACCCAACAATTCACTCAAATTCACTCCTTTTTTAACACGCAATTACCAATCAAAATCCTTTTATTATTCTCTCCTTACTCCATCGCATAATATCCTTCCGGTCCCGCAATCCAATCAGTGTCGTACAAAAATCGCTCTCCGCAACAAGTGTGTGCGTCCGCGCCGCTCCGCTAAAACTATAAAATAAAGTATTTAAAAGTGTCGTGTGTATGAAAATCTGGCTTTGTGGGTGGCTTACCAGCTTCTAAGACCTTGGAAGACAACACTTCTCGGCTTCAAGCTATCGAAGAAAACTCCCTAAGCACGCTCCATTAATCCGCTCCATTTGTAAGTACTCCAAGCCAATCCTATCAGCATTTGCGCCCACAGTAACTTTGTTGTCTTTCATTTTACGGCTAAATGCTAAGGAATCAAAGTTGTAGAGAATTTAATTTGCACCAAAACATATTTAGATTTTTTTCTATACGGCCAATAGTTTGTCAGATAAACTAGAAAACCCATTTGTACCATTCTTTTCAAGATGGCGGCCGCAGGACAAGGCCTGCGACCCCACAAACTTGGATTTAACACTGTATTAACCCTCTCTAGATGTCTATAAAGTAAAATTGCGTCCTATGACAAATGCACGCTAAGCCCAAAAAAAACCGGTCAAGTGCGAGTCGGACTCGCGCACCGAGGGTTCCGTATAAACCTGTAGGGATATTTAATTATTTAAAAAAATATGTTACTTATAAGTTACTAAAAATTTAAGGTTTTCGAAATTTTTCCTATGTGCTATAAAACGTTGCTTCATGGCAAATTTCAAGATTCTAGATCGACTGGACCAACTTCGACAAAGAGGTTCTTCACGAATCCAACTCGGTTGGGCGGCGTTCGAGAAGTTACGGCATATCTTCACGTCCGATATCCCGCAGTGTCTCAAGATGAAAGTCTTTGACCAGTGTGTGTTGCCAGTGATGATCTACGGCGCTGAGACGTGGTCTCTAACTATGGGCCTTATCCAAAAGGCCAGCGTCACTCAGAGAGCGATGGAGAGAGCTATGCTCGGAGTTTCCCTGCGAGATCGAATCAGAAATTTAATGAGGAGATCCGCAGGAAAACCAAAGTCACTGACATAGCTCTCCGAATAGCCAGGCTGAAGTGGCAATGGGCAGGGCACATAGCGCGAAGAACCGATGGCTGTTGGGGCAGGCGGGTTCTGGAGTGGTGACCACGTACCGGACGACGCAGCAGGGGTAGGCCTCCCGCAAGGTGGACCGACGATCTGGTTAAGATCGCGGGAAGCGGTTGGATGCGGGCGGCTGAAAATCAGTCTGAGTGGAGAACTAGGCTGACACATGATCAACTGGAAGTACCCTTTAGTTTTGATTTGAGCATTTGATATGAATTTCAATTTTATACCTCTACTAGAGGACGTCAGCAGCTACGCCTACAATTTTTTTAAATTTACCCGTGGTAGTTTCGGAAAATCTCTTCTCAGTGCACATCTACTGACCCAAGAAACATACATGCCAAATTACAGCTTCCTGCGCCCAATAGTTTCGGCGGTAGCTTGTCTGTCAGTCAGTAAGTAACGCAAGGATTTTATATATTAAGATAGGTTCATGAAGAAAGGGATAGTACCTTTTTAAAAATATTTTAATTATAATTATGATGTAAATAAAAATTTACGCTTTACCCAATTTTTCCTTTATATGTGCTATAAGACGTTGCTTCGTGCCAAATATCAAGATTCTGAGTTGACGGGAAGTACCCTAGGTTTTGATTCCCTTACAAGTAGTTGCGAGTTTGAAAATATGCCTAAATTGCTGTTTTTGTTGATTGCGTTGACATAGAAGTTTCATTTTATTACAGCTTTACGGTGTTATAGGCCTAAGTATTTGATATGAATTTCAACTATAACTTTACGCGTTCATGAGGAAAGAGGTAGTAACTTGTGTAATGTTCTCTAATCTTGTAATGTTTTCATTATATTATTATGCTGTAACTAAAAATTTTAATTTTTTGGAAATTTTTCCTTGTGCTATAAAAAGTTGTCTCGTACCAAATTTCAAGATTCTAAGTTCACGGAAAGTACTTTGTAGATTTTGATTCACTTGCCAGTAGTTGTTCAGAGTTTGAAAATATAGTGAAAATGCTGTTTCTTTTGATAACGTTGAGATAGAAGTTTGATTTTGTTACAGCTTAAAGGTATTATAGACTCGAGTATTTGATATGAATTTCAACTTAATAACTTTACGCGTTCATGAGAAAAGGGGTAGTAACTTTAAAATTAATATAAATATTTTTTATATGATGTATTTTAGCTAAAAACTGACGGTTTTCGCAATTTTTCCTTTATCTGTGCTATAAGACATTGCTTCGTACCAAATTTCAAGATTCTGAGTTCACGGGAAGTACTCTGTAGGTTTTGATTCCCTTGCGAGTAGTCGCGAGAAAATATGCGACTTAAATTGCTATTCTTTTTTATTGCGCTGACATACAAGTTTGATTTTGTTACAGCATACAGGTATTATAGACCTTTTTTTTTCTTTTTTTTTTCTCACTGTGAAAATGCTTTTACGCATACTCCCGCAGAATGAAAAGGGGGGTTATGTGGGACTCGACGGCTTGAGTGTAAGGACGTAATACCCACTAAAACTACAGCGCATACTTCCACGCCATTTTGGGGCATCAGAGGGTCGCGTTAGCATTCTATCCTGGCACCCCGGTGGATAGCCCGAAGGCCACAACCTCCTTGGCGGCGGATGAAGGTGTTGGGCTTTGCCGCCAACACACCCAACGGTCGCAGAGGATAGGGAGGACGGCAACCCGACAACATCGCATCTCCTCTTCCTCTGCGGCCCCACCGCATCGAATGGTGCGCCCCCATTTGGTCGCGGGAGATAGGGCGCGCGGCAACGCAACACCGACACGCCTCTCCTCCCGCGATCGCACCCAACTGTGAGAGACAGACATAACTGTCCCCCGCACCCGCAACCTTGAACGCATCCTGCGCAGGCAACCCACCAAGCCCACGCCGAGCGTCCACTCTCGGGATCCCGCTTAGCTTCACTGTGGGTGTGGACACCCACGGTTACTAAGCCACCCCCCCACAATAAGGTGGAGATACCACAGGGGGAGGTATTGTAGACCTAAGTATTTGATATGAATTGCAATTCAATACCTCTACGCGTTCATGAGAAAATGGTAATAACTTTAAAATTATTAAAAATATTTTTACGATATGATGTAACAAAAAATTTACGGTTTGTGCAATTTTTCCTTTATCTGTGCTATAAGACGTTGCATCGTACCAAATTTCAAGAATCTGAGTTTATGGGAAGTACCCTGTAGGTTTTGATTCCTATGCCAGTAGTTGCGAGTTTGAAAATATAGTAAAATTGCTGTTTCTTTTGATTGCGTTGAGATAGAATTTTCATTTTGTTACAGCTTAAAGGTATCATAGACTTGAATTTAATAACTTTACGTGTTCATGAGGAAAGGGGTAGTAACTTTAAAATTAATAAAAATATTTTTTTATATGATTTTACTAAAAATGTACGGTTTTCGCAATTTTCCCTTTATCTGTGCTATTAGCGTGGTGGACTATGGCCTTACCCTTCTCATAATGAGAAGAGGCCCGTGCCCAGCAGTGGGACAGTATAAAGGGAAAATGATGAATGATGATGTGCTATTAAACATTGCTTTGTACCAAATTTCAATATTCTGAGTTCACGGGAAGACCCTGTAGGTTTTGATTCCCTTGCGAGTAGTTGCGAGAAAATATGCGGCTGTTTCTTTTTATTGCGTTTACATAAATGTTTGATTTTGTTACAGCTAACAGGTATTATAGACCTGAGTATTTGCTATGAATTTCAATTTAATACCGTAATTGAGAAAATGGTAATAACTTTAAAATCATTCAAAATATTTTTATGATAAGATGTAACAAAAAATTTACGGTTTTCACAATTTTTCCTTTATCTGTGCTTTAAGACATTGCTTCGTACCAAACTTCAAGATTCTGAGTGCATGGGAAGTACCCTGTAGGTTTTGATTCCCTTGCGAGTTTCGAAAATTTGTGGAAATTTGCAACAAAAACGGCTCTATCTTTTGATTGCGTTGGCTTAGAAGTTTGATTTTTCCACAGCGTTAAGGAACAGTAAACTTGACTATTTGATATAAATTTCAGTTTGATACCACCACGCATTTCTGAGAAAATAGATCTTGACAGACGGACGGACAACAAAGTGATCCTATAAGGATTCCGTTTTTTTCATTTTGAGGCACGGAACCCTAAAAAATGCAACATTTCAATGGACTACTTGTCATAGCGGATCTTGTGAAGAGGCAATTCACGTAGGTATATAAATAGTGGATCACAAGAATTGTTATCTCGTATAGGGAGCGAACCCACAACACTCGGCGCAGTACTGAATGACGAGGTGACTGCTTAAACTACTACGCAGTCAAGTGTGTTTCCAAAATACAAAAATGTTATCAAAAGACGAGCTTACTTCTAATTTATTAAATACGTGAGAACAACTTCGATATATGTACATAGTGAATCCTAAATCATGTTATGCCGAAGCCAATACTTATATGTAAACCGAGCTGAGAGCCATTTAACTTTCCAAAAGTTTTATGAAACAAATAAAAAATATTCTTCGCCGAATTTGCCGATATTTGGTCTCTGTTTCTCCCAATTACAAACTGTACGTGAGTAAGACAATCGTTTAGTCGAGCATGTGTCTAAATGAATAGCAACCGGTCCAGAGGAAATTGAGATAATCGCTTGGCTTGGAGTGTGGATTGATGAACATAACCGCAGGCACACCGACCGATGCCATTGTCTGCTCTACCGATAACATCTTGCATTCGCCTCGGTTCCACTGAGCTTCGATATATTGCCAATCACATGGCGAACTATTGGCTTTCTGCATAGAATTCAATGTTATTTAGTTTCGGTCTTATGGTATGCTGTTGTTGTGGTTAAATAAAGGTAGACAAGGTAAGGTAAGGTAAGCATAGATTGAATAAAATATGTATCTCTAATACCTTAAAAAAACAATAACACGTATTGTTTTTTTAAGGGGTATGAGGTAAGTACTTATTATAGCTTTATGTTTAGGTGCAGGCCATTACTTATCAAATTAAGTTCTTCATTAATATGAACTGAATATCTAATAGAGATGGTCTTGAGTTTTCAGCCGCACCTCGGTCAAACATAGTATACAATGGTGGTGTTTCTACGGCGTACAAAAGGAAATCGAAAAGGGTTTCAGGTCCAAGCTGACGGCGAAACTATCTGCGTAGGTATTAAATTGCTAACTATCGCTTGCAAAAACATCGTTAGAAAATCTGCATAACTGTATGTTTTTCACAATGTTCTCGAAAGATATGTAACGTAGACCCGCACATGGCCAGCTTGGAAGACGATGGCCTAGCTGTTTTCACAGGGTTAGGTGTGCAGTGTAGAAGCTTGCGACCAGGGGAGTGACAGTCTTTACGAGTAGGTATACAGGGCTGCTTTTATTTTCACTGTGCCTTAGGTGACACTTTCAAGCAGTCTATAGAAATCCTCAACTGGTAATGGCGAAGGCGAATGACCTCTGAAAAAATACACCTGGCAATCTTTTGCGTCAGGAAACAGGTCGCCAGATTTCTCAAAGCACTTAGTCATTTAATAAATACTTTACATACTTAAACTGAAGTGCACTATAATATTCAAATTTAGTTTCCTAAGGAAACGAAAGTATACCGACATATCTTAGCAATTTAGATTCTCTCAAACACTCAGATTATGTGAACAAACGCACTGTTATTAGGAAGTGAAAGCAAAATGAAAGTTAAATATAAAGGGGTGACGCGGGGAGGAAATCAATCTCGTCGAGACAAAGTGGTTGCTGCTCAAGTTTATATAGGTATTATATATTCATAAATTATTAGAATGAGTATAATTTTGTCTTTAGTTATCAACATGCGATTTAGAAACTCAAATAATATAATATTCTACTACACACTTGAAGATTTATTCAACCACAGATGAAGTAGTTAGCACAACACCATCTAGTCCCAAACTAAGCAGTGCATGTACTATGGGTACCAGATAATCGATAAACATTCATATATTCTTCTTTTTTAATATGATAATGAAAAATGAAATGAAATACGTACTTCTATTTTATTGGTAGCTAATTGTTTGAGACTTTGAGCTTCTTCAGGGTAGGACTTGTTATAAAACTTATCAACTACCTACCATTTCTATTCTACACCCCGAACTGCCACCGGTTTTTTTTTAGGGTATTTACCACGACCCCGGGACGTATTAATTTTCTTTCTTGTGTTCGTTAAGCGCACGTGGACACAGGGCTGCCTACTCAGCCTAGTGACGGACGATGAATGGCCCTTGTCGCTTACTATCCGCAGGCATTACTTACGGGGGCTGGAGATCATCGCGCACTCTCCAATTCCGAAGTTACTATCGTCACGCACTGTCCGATTCTAGGGCTACCATCATCGAGTACTTTCCGATTCCAAAGCTACCATAGTTCCGCACTCTCCGATTCCAAAGCTACCATCGTCACGCACTCTCCGATTCCAAAGCTACCATCGTCACGCACTTTCCGATTCCAAAGCTACCATAGTCACGCACTCTCCGATTCCAAAGCTACCATTATCACACACTCTCCAATTCCAAAGCTACCACTTTCCCTTAATATTAGTGGTCTATTTGGGCGGCTATGCTTTTAAACTATTGCCGTAACACTGGATAGGTACATGTATGATTAAGTATGTAAAATGGGACACATATTTGTCTGGACAACATTTACATTACATTAAATACGCTGCCTATGCTTTTCACGTTTAATATAATCCCTCTTGTCGTTCAATCTACTCATAATTTGGTTGTACTGTAATGTAATTTGCCAGCGCTCAAACAGGCTTAGAGATATAGGTTGTTCCTACATTATGTATGCATACCTTGAAGATTGCTTCTAAATGTCAACGCCTAACCAAGATAATACTGTTTAAGACTTCGTTAATTTCGTATTTGTAGACTAATTTGAACCGTTTATTTTGACATATTTATTAAAATATAGGTAAGGTGTATCTGCGCTCATGGTAACAAACATTGTTGTTTGTCCTGTACTTGTGCTATGGTTATCATCCTTCTAGCGTTATATCAGTGGCTACCCGGGCTCCGTTTACTAGTCTAACCAGCTTCGCCTAAATATAGGCTTTTTGACAGAGCGACTGCCTGTATGACTGCCGCAAACCAAAAGGAAAGTGATATTAATGGTTTAGACTAGTGTCTGTATATTCAGAGGCACTAGCTCCCTATAGCGACTGACAAAGATCTTCATGGCAGCCGGACCGACGGCTTATAGTGCACTCCGAGGCACGGATCAAGTGACAGTTAACACTATAAAATACGCATATAACTTCGAAAGGTCACTGGTACACGCCGTTGATTCTAATACAACCAGGGCAGTCTGTTAGTATTTCCACTAGGTATCGTATGTGAAAAAGTTACTTTCATAAGAAACCGCATTGATTTACGACCAAGTAGGTCGTAGGTCTACGTTAGGGAGATATAAAATAGTGGGACATGTCCCGCGAGAGCAACCGTATAAGTGCTGAACGTATGTCGATAGCACATTGGCTACTTCTTAATGTGTTTCAATCATTTTAACACACTGCTAAATGTTGTGCTTATATACACCGCTATTTTTTAATTAGTACAAAAAATTTAACAGGGCACTAAGTATCTTTAACTGATCATAATTATGTAGTTGAAAAATAAAAACACTAAGTCCCAAAACTGTCTCAAAACTGTCTCAAAACTGTCCACAAAAATACGTGATAATTGGTAAATGCAATACTAATACTATGACCGACCCGTGTACTATCATACCATTGATAAATTACCCCCCCCCCGCCCCTCTGCGCCTGCACCACGCCCCGACGATGCGACAAACAGTACTAAATTACTAGCGAAAGTCAGCGTATCTAATTTCGTTGCAAAACTTAATTGTTTGTCTACGTTTGCCCGACGCGATGGCCTATCATATCAGTTCATATCACGGGAGTATGTAGCTATGCTTCGTGCGTACTTTTTGAGTGGAAAAATCGCGAGTGCACCCATGGACATCGTATTGTGAGTGTACAAAAGTGACCGGGTCAGTGTCAAACAATTAAAACAGTGCATATTGGATGCTTTTGACAACGGTGGTGGACATTTCGAAGGACAATGGAAATACTTGTAAGTTTAGTAAATAATACGTACTTAAGTAAATAATAATTTGATGCAGGCGCCTCAAAATCGGTCTGTGTTCTCCACACACCTTGAGGTAGGCCTATGTCTAACAGTGGACGTCTCTAGGCTGACATGATGACGATAAAATAATTTGTAAATAGCAGATGATTCTAACTTCATCAATACGCCAAAATTACTCTTTTCTTTTAGTCCAGAACACCATCTTTTATTTTGATATTTGTTTGCTTTCTAATTACATACCTCCGTATTTAATTACTTGTTAAACGATAAATTTTACCGGTCCTACGCCCGAATGAAGTATGAAGGAGAGGGTAGAACTAACAAAATTAAAAAATAACTACCTACATTTATTATTTTTCTTCATTTTAGTTTCTATTGCTACCTACATCATAAGTGCGACAGAGAGAATGCGAATGAGCAGGATGGAATATTATCAATGAATTAGTGAATGGATTGTAAAATATGACTATGATTTAAGTGAGATTTTCTACAATAAACAAATGATAATAACTTTGCTCTTTATTGATATTATGAAATTCTTACGTCATATATATGATAATAATATCTTCGCTAATCTGTCCTTAAAGTTTTTGTACTTATTAAAAAATAGCGGTGTATTTGAACTAGCTGTATTTTCATAGTGTTGTTTTTACAATTAGTAGTAATGCAATATATATATATATATATATATATATATATATATATATATATATATATATATTGCATTATATATATATATATATCTCTTTTTCTACTAGCAATGTCTCAAAAATTCTCACCTACTGCGTCATAAAAGGCACCCTGTATGGGCTATGCTATGCGTTAATCCATTCATTAACTAGGTATATAATAATATGCTTTGTTTACATTGCCGTCGACTAACATTATAATAAAAGTAATTCGGGTAAAATTGTTTATTAAAAGGTTCTCGGAAACAGTTGTTACTCATTTGACATAAACGATGTCATCAATAAACAAATTTAGCATCAACCCTAGAACATCCACTGACCACATTTCCTGTGTGCCTAGCTTCAGGCTCTGTGATGCTAAGCAGGTAATGTCAGTCAAATATTTTAGTAAATAGATCTATGAAGTTATACCCAAGCTTAATGATAATCCAAAAATAAAACGGATCACCACATACCTACAACAATTTCATAATCCGCCACGTACCATTTGTCATTTAGGGTTTGCTTCTACGAAAATTTTAAACTAAGTTAAGGTTCCTACCGCTCGCTGATTTTCACCGACCGCGACGTATGTAATTGAATAAGAGACGAGTTGTCCTAAGCGTTACGAACGTTTTACTCGTATGTAAATGGGTACAATTACATACGAGTAAAAATATATGACTTTTTGAATATGTATAGACTTATGTAGCTGGCTGTAGCCAGCTACATAAGTCTATACATATTCACGTAATTTTAAATAGTAATCATAATCATCAGCCCTCTATATAAACTGTCCCACTGCTGGGCACGGGCCTCTTATCACTATGAGAAGGGTAAGGCCATAGTCCACCACGCTGGCCAAGTGCGGGTTGGCAGACTTCACATGTCTTTCGAGAACATTATGGAGAACTCTCAGTCATGCAGGTTTCCTCACGATGTTTTCCTTCACCGTTTAGCAAGTGATAATTAACAATTTAATAATAAATGGTAATACCAACTAATTATTGTTTTCAATATTTCGTGGGATTATTAGCCAAAGAATACTTATCTAAAATGTAATTTTTAAAGAAAGAATAATAATCGAGGAGGTTTCAATTCATAAAATACTTGGCAAAGATTTAAGTTGTAATAGCGATGCTAAGATTCTAACAAGCGACTCTAGCGGACAGCGGCGATAGCCTAGTGGAGAGATCGACGGACTGCTACGCAAAGGGTCTCGGGTTCGAATCCACGGCGCGCACCAATGACTTTTCGAAGTTATGTGCGTATTAAATTGTTAATTATCGCTTGCTGAACGGTGGAGGAACACATCATGAGGAAACCTGCATGTCTGAGAGTTCTCCATAATGTTCTCAAAAGACATGTGAAGTCTGCCAACCCGCACTAGGCCAGCGTGGTGGACTTTATGGCCTTACCCTTCTCATAGTGAGAAGAGGCCCGTGCCCGGCAGTGGGTCAGTTTATATACAGGGCCGATGATGAGGCTCTAGCAGCGAAATTTAGAAGTTGTCTCAGACCCACACTTTCACAGATCACTACTACTTTTGACAGCTCTCAATACAATTTACACCATAACCTCGAAGCAAAGTTGTATTGAAAGCTGTCAAAAGTGTCGTACGTAGACAACTTCTAATTTCGCCGCTAGAGGCGCGCGGATAATCTTTGCATCGCCAATAGCGACTTTTGTAATCGAATGTACAACATCTGCAATTTACTAACACTAAACATATAAACATATTTACTGAAATACAGCCACCATAGAGTAAATAATCCCTTTATTAGATTGGATGAATCACTTTAGACGAATTTGGTGTCAGTGAACCGCAGATTAGCATCGGATCACTATCTATTCAATTATCGAGCTATATCAAGTATAAATATTACCCATTTACAGCCACGGGACCTATTACAAAAAAAGTAATAAACTAATAAATAATTCTAAAGATGTTTGAGCTTTTTAACTATTACCTTAAAAAAAACTAAGTAAGTCATAAACATATAAATAATCCCAAAAAATGGAGCTTCTTTTTTCGTTATTCGAAGAGTATTAATCAAACAGGTTATAAAATTCCCTAAATGTAGAAAAATAGCAAGCACATTTTTCAAAATGTTAACGTAACTTTTATTGTTATTTTTATATAATAGAGTTTTATTTTAAAGTCTACGCCGGTATCAGATAATAAATTGTGTGTGGTATCATATGGGTGAGGGACAATCCTAATAAACAATCAACGGTCACAAAAAACAGACTCCAAGAAAACAATGTGTGAATAACACAAAGTGTCATCTCGTGTAGAGATCAAACCTACATACACGTGGCATAGTGTCGAAATG
Organism: Euclidia mi; assembly: GCA_944739405.2. NCBI lineage: Eukaryota > Metazoa > Arthropoda > Insecta > Lepidoptera > Erebidae > Euclidia > Euclidia mi. The sequence continues at coordinate 22,737,875 of OX123198.2, forward strand.
CGAGCCGACGACGGCTTGAACTACTTCACCATCAGTGCAATTAAATCATTAAATGCATATTAATAGTTAATGTCATGCATTGTATTGATCGAATGACCGTTGACAATCAAGTGTCTGTATCGCCGCCACCGACAAATTACTCACAATTATAATCAAGTAATCCTCTCTATCGTCGATATTGTCTCTGTCTTTGATCGCACTTGATAATTATCCTTTACAATAGGATAATGCCATCTTAAGACTTATTACGTGACACTTCGTACAATGAACATATTTTAATGTGTATATCTTACACACACGTAATAACAGGATTACAGAACAAAATACGTACATAATATTATCACAGATATACTTTTTATTTTCCCCTTGTGTCACGTTATGGTACAAGTATCAAATGTTTTATGGAATTATGGGGGAAAACAAACCGAGAAAGACGACTGTTTTTCTTGCAAATGTCTTTGTACACATCTGTACATCAAGCGGATTTTTTGATACAGATATGGAAGGATGAGTAAAATTAAAAATGTTATCTCAAGTTTTAATGGAAAGTCGTAGTGGAGTACAAAAGTATCACTCTTCATTCACGTCACATAATGAAAGGAAAAGGTAAGTACTGTTGAGTAGAATGCACGTGGTGAGAAGGCAGGACAGACGCTGCCAAACTGTGAACATATGACAGTCAACTCCTTACGTTTATATACGGAAACTTATTTCATTTCATTTATTGAAAAATAACGACATACTTATTTATTTCTGCATTTTGGTTGCTTGCAACACTTAAGTCAAAACCCGATTCTAGACGATGCTGCCTATTTCTAGCTCACTGTTTTCAACCTGTGAGTCGCGACTCTCTCGGGGATTGCGAACTCTTTTTTGGGGTCTCCAAGTTTCTATAGAGGAGTTGCAAAAGTTTAGGAAAGCTACTATTGTACAGAACAATAAATCTTAAAAAAGATTTACGAGGAAAATATGTTATAAACAAAAATAATAATAACTTATGAGATATCTTCCATCTTAAACATTGGTATCAAATTGACAAAAAATAATAAAAACTTATGAAGACCCTTAATACGCAGGATCCGATTAGTTTTCATCTGTTCTATTTTGGATCTGTTTTTGCTACGTTGAAAATTAAATAATTTTCCAAATTTAAGCGATTTCTTTCTTTACTTTTTATTGAAGCCATTGCATTGATGAAAATGTTAACTCGCACGAGTATGAGGTGGAAAATGTGTTCATACATTGCAAAGCCTGCATTGTTAATTTAGGGTATTTTGATTCCCTTTTTAATCAAAAGGTATTAAAATTTACAAACTTAAATTCTAGCAGAGCAATCCAGCATATTTTCTTTGAGCTTTGCCTCATTTATAGCTGCAGTTGCAAAACGGATTTAAGACCCACCTTTGCCCAATATTCTTCGATATCTCTTGCATTGAGAAGTAATAACACAGTTCCTATTTCAACTTTTCTAACACCATTTTCATACCACGTATAAATTCTTTAATATTCGTATCAGATTCGACTTTTTTAATAAGAGACTGTGACGAAGAAAATTAATCGCAGTGGTTTTGATTCAAAACCCATGACCAAATGTCATTTTGTTTGTAAAACCATGGATTTTTTGTTTTACGCAATGATGACATTTTCATTCCACCTTTGAATACTTTTATTCAACATTTTGAAATGCTGAAATAAGTCAGAAAGAAAAGCCAATTTCAAAAGGAAAACCGGGTCACAAATGAATTTGGACTATTTTGACTTGGCCCTCTACAAATGTTTTTATCCGAACCTTATTTATGAAAATGAATACATTTATGTTCTTATGTGTCACCGGAAAATAAAAAGAACCGTAAATTTATAAATTTCCTAGGAAATTTATCAACTTTCGTTGGATTCTAAAGGAGACATAAATCGTATAACTTTACACAAACATTTTACATTCGTCGTAAATGTATAAACTGACGTCAATCCATTAGTAAGATTCTACTTGGTTCGACCAATCACAAAAGAGCTTTTAATTGTACGCTTCTTTAATATAAACACTGCTCTCTGATTAGTCGGTCGGTGATAATGAAGGTAGGCATCAGTTCAACTTAATAGGTTATGTTAGGTTTTCTTGTGTGTGCCTCATTAAAATCGCTAAAGTTCTGGTTTATTCGTAAAAGTGGCGAAGAATGGCGGTGGTGCGGAAGGAAATGGAACACGTGACGTATTCAACCAATCAGAACGCACATTACGTTCGGTTAATGCTTACGTATTATTACGTAATGCTTAGGTATTATTTTACCAATGAATTCGGTATGTTAATCAATTTACGAAAATATGGGCGTAAAATAATACAATTAATCTCTCGTTTAGAATCCTACGAAAGTTTTAAAAATTTACGGTTCTTTTTATTTTCCGGTGACATATTATATACAAAATAAAATAGATGAAAAAAGCACTGTGTAGGGAAGTCTCGAAATATCGGGGAATATGTCAGGAAAAAAGTTGAAAAACACTGTCCTAGCTAAATGAGTTCTTATTAAGAAAAGCCGTAACAAAGTTCAGAGTCATTGCTTCTTTTGTTTGTTTTTTTCTTCATCCGACATATACGTACGTCTCTGGAGAAAGGCGAAACACCGATTCCCGTTTACAGTCACGCCTTTGAAAGATTGGAGATTTTTGAATGAAATTACACTTGGGTAAGTTGCCAAATCCCTTTCCTTCAGGTTAAATGTTTATTTTTAGTTAGTGACCAATCAACGCGCGGGAATCTTTTACCTCCCGCCGCCGCGCCGTACTGAAAGAGCGCCTATTCTGATTGATCGACGCAACTCTTACTTTACAAGCTCATGTACTTACTGTAACGCGTATTGTTTGTAGATATTGTTCTGCGAATATAGAATGTTACAAAAATATGTGAGCATATTTATAGTCAGTTGTTATTATCTTATAATAAAATATCGCCTGCCAATCAATCCTATAAAAAGAGATAGTAGTTAATTATCACTTGCTAAACGGTGAAGGAAAACATCGTGAGGAAACCTGCATGACTGAGAGTTCTCCATAATGTTCTCGAAAGACATGTGAAGTCTGCCAACCCGCACTTGGCCAGCGTGGTGGACTATGGCCTTACCCTTCTCATAGTGATAAGAGGCCCGTGCCCAGCAGTGGGACAGTTTATATAGAGGGCTGATGATTATGATTACTATTTAAAATTACGTGAATATGTATAGACTTATGTAGCTGGCTACAGCCAGCTACATAAGTCTATACATATTCAAAAAGTCATATATTTTTACTCGTATGTAATTGTACCCATTTACATACGAGTAAAACGTTCGTAACGCTTAGGACAACTCGTCTCTTATTCAATTACATACGTCGCGGTCGGTGAAAATCAGCGAGCGGTAGGAACCTTAACTTAGTTTAAAATTTTCGTAGAAGCAAACCCTAAATGACAAATGGTACGTGGCGGATTATGAAATTGTTGTAGGTATGTGGTGATCCGTTTTATTTTTGGATTATCATTAAGCTTGGGTATAACTTCATAGATCTATTTACTAAAATATTTGACTGACATTACCTGCTTAGCATCACAGAGCCTGAAGCTAGGCACACAGGAAATGTGGTCAGTGGATGTTCTAGGGTTGATGCTAAATTTGTTTATTGATGACATCGTTTATGTCAAATGAGTAACAACTTAACAACTGTTTCCGAGAACCTTTTAATAAACAATTTTACCCGAATTACTTTTATTATAATGTTAGTCGACGGCAATGTAAACAAAGCATATTATTATATACCTAGTTAATGAATGGGTTAACGCATAGCATAGCCCATACAGGGTGCCTTTTATGACGCAGTAGGTGAGAATTTTTGAGACATTGTTAGTAGAAAAAGAGAGAGAGAGAGATATATATATATATATATATATATATATATATATATATATATATATATATATATATATATATATATATTTATTGCATTACTACTAATTGTAAAAACAACACTATGAAAATACAGCTAGTTCAAATACACCGCTATTTTTTAATAAGTACAAAAACTTTAAGGACAGATTAGCGAAGATATTATTATCATATATATGACGTAAGAATTTCATAATATCAATAAAGAGCAAAGTTATTATCATTTGTTTATTGTAGAAAATCTCACTTAAATCATAGTCATATTTTACAATCCATTCACTAATTCATTGATAATATTCCATCCTGCTCATTCGCATTCTCTCTGTCGCACTTATGATGTAGGTAGCAATAGAAACTAAAATGAAGAAAAATAATAAATGTAGGTAGTTATTTTTTAACTGACTGCTGCTCTGAGGAGACTTGCTTGACTGTGAAGTCTCCGTTGTTTACACATTCTCTAACAAAGAAATGTTTCAGCTTAATGTGCTTGGTACGCTTATGGTATTCATATTTAGAATTATGTGCAAGTTTTACAGCTGATTCATTGTCCAAATTCAACAATGGTTTATCGGTTCTTATTAAGTTATTAAGCAGGCGATTCAACCATAAAATTTCTTGCGCACATTCGCTAGCTGCAATAATCTCTGCTTCTGTTGAAGAGATTGAAACTGTACTTTGCTTTTGGCTTCTCCAGCTAATAGCAGCTCCAAAGAATAAGCATACAATTCGCGATGTTGATTTTCCCGAGCTCTGGTCTCCTGCATGATCTGCGTCACTATAACAGACCAAGTCTGCTGGGTTCCTTTTAAGTAACGGAAGATGCGTTTTACAAGCATGACATCTTTTCTAGTAGGTGAGCCAAGGCTTCGAGATGCTACACCTACAGCATAAGAAATATCAGGCCTTGTGCCCACTGACAAGTATGCTCAAGCACCTGCAGCTTGTCGATAGGGAAAGTTTTCATTCGCGTTCTCTTCTTCTCCCGTATCATTTTCCTTGATCATGGGCGTTGGTGTCGATCTGCAATTGGACATGTTATATTTCTCCAAAACTTTCTTTGTATACGCCTTTTGACATAAGGTAATTGTATTGTCTTTGCGCTCATTTATTTCCAAACCAAGGAAATACGATGCAGGTTTAGTCGTTATCCTGAACCGTGATTTCAATTCTTTCATAAATTCATCACCTGCAAGGGTTGTTTTATACGCGACAAGTCCATCGTCAACGTAAAGACCAATAAAAACTTTAGATTGTCCTCTGACTCGAACATATGGGCAAGGATGGATGAAGTCTGATTTTTCTAAGAATTCGGTAATGCAAGCATTCCAACAAAGTGGCGCTTGTTTCAGTCCATAAAGGCTGCGTTTTAGTTTGCAGACACGTTTCGTGCCATTCGGAAAACCTTCAGGTTGTTTCATATAAATGTCTTCTCTGACCTTTCCATTTAGAAAAGCAGTTGAAACGTCAAACTGTTGCAACTTAAGGTTCTCTCGAGCAGCTATGGCAAGCAGTGTACGAACCGTGCTCAAACGAACAACTGGACTAAATGTTTTGTCATAAGCAACTCCAGATTTCTGTGAGTAGCCTTTTATAACCATCCTGGCTTTGTATCGTTCGACGGAACCATCAGGCAGGGTAATGCTTTTCGTCTTTTAGGTAATTCCACTAGATCCCAGGTATGATTATCTATTAATGAAGTCATTTCATTGTGCATAGCTTCTTGCCATTTTTGTTTGTCAGGAGTATAAACCGCTTCTTTGAAGGAAACAGGTTCTTTAGGCTTATGAAGATTCTCACTTTCTTGAGCAGCTGCCAAAATAAAATCATCGTAGCGCTTAGGAGCTGTGATATTGGACCTGTCTCTCAAAGATCTCGTTTCAACCGGTTCTACTTCATCAGCATTGACCAAATCGTTATTATCGTCAACGAAAGAGCCGGAAAGAGATTCATAGTCGCTTTCATCATTATTTCTTGGTTCTCTTCGTTGAACAACTGTTGTGTCTGTTTGGTCTTGTTGTAATATTTCTTCGTCGAAATTAATAACCACTTGCTTAGGTTGTTCGTGTGGTTTCTCATTATCGTCAAGTAAGTTGAAAAGTTCATGTTTGTTATGTTCATCGTAGAACATTGTCTTCATTACTCTTACATATTTCGATATCATAATACCTATTTTCGATGGTATAAATATTCTTAAAGCTTAAGACGTTTCCGAATAACCCGCAAACATTCCGGGTATCTCTTTTGGTGCGAATGTGTGACCTTTTTTTTTCCTTTAATAAAACGTAGGTCTTACAACCAAATACGGTATGGTAATAATGGTTTACACATGGCTTCCTACCTACCCATAGTTCGAATGGCGTTTGGTTCTGTATGGCGCTATTAATGCTTCTATTTGACAGATAGTTCGCAGTAAAATTGCCTCGCCCCAAAACTTAAAAAGTGTATGTGCTTCAATCATCATCGCTCTCGCTTTCTCAACGAGGGTACGGTTTTTGCGTTCAGCAATCCCGTTCTGATTCGGTGTATACGGTGCGGTGAGTCTTCGTTGTATCCCGCAACGCTTTAAATAAGCGTCAAAGTCCTTATTCACGTACTCTGAACCGTTATCTGACTGTATGAACTTGATTTTGTTACCTGTGTGCGTCTCCGCTAACTCCTTGAACTCTTTAAACTTTTTTAAGACTTCGTTCTTGTTTTTAATCATGAAAACACGACAATATCGACTGTAATCGTCAATAAAAGTGACGAAATACCTACTACCGCCCACCGTCGGCGTTGTGATTGGTCCACAAACGTCACTATGAACGATTTCTAGGCATTCTGTTGTTCGTGGAGTTGGTTTCTCTCGGGGAGCGGGTACTCGATGCAGTTTTGCTTGTACGCAGATGTCACATTCAGGTAAAGTATCAGATGGATCAAAATCCAACTAAGTTCTCGTTTTTCAGTGCTAATTTTTGATCTTTGGTATTCATGTGACCAAGTTTTCTGTGCCAGTCATAAATGTTTGATGAGTGCCCTTTTTTAGTAGTATTTGGAGTCGTATCATCGTTATAATTGGCCAGATAATTGTGCTCATGTTTAGGTTTCATATAATAAAGACCATCTTCATGTCTATGTGCCGTAAGAGTTATTCCAGCTTTTGAATTTGTGAACGTTGCTTTATCTTTGGTAAATAGGACAGAGCAACCAGCCTCTGTCATTTTGCTAACGGACATCAAGTTGATAGACAGACACAGGTACATACAGTGTGTCTCGTAGATGTGTAAGCGCAGTGCCATCACCGTTTTTAGTCGTGAATGAGACGGTACCCGTTCCTTTAATTTCTGCCGTATGATATTCAGTTGCAAAGTTCAGTTTCCTGGATGTGCTCTTAATGGTCTTGAATAAATTTTGTTGATAAGTCATATGCGACGTGCAGCCACTTTCTAAGACCCATTTGTTGTCTACAGTGTTCGTATTTCGTGTTAGAAGACAATGCGTAGCAAAATGATTTTTGTTAAAATTTTTGTTACTTTTGGTAGGTTTTTGTTTATTTTTCTGCCAGCAGTCTGTGCATATTTTATAACTTTTGCGTTTAAAGATATTACCTCTTTGTTTGCATATTTTACAGGACGCGTACAAAGCTTCTTCTTGCACTGACGATTCAGGTTCGTTTTTTGTTATAATATTTTGGCTATGTCGCTCTTCAAATTCTTCGATAATTTTAATTTTCAGCTCATCTGGCTTCAGAAGAGTGTCACGAGACTCGATAGCGACCTGAAGTTGTCATATTCTGCCAACAAACTGTACAAAATCATGATTATAAGAAGATCTTCATTTATTGTCACTTCCATATCAGCCAGCTTATCTACAATGTCCATAAATTTGTTTAGGTGACTTCGTATATCGTGTCGGTCTAGTTTTGTTAGGATAAGCTGCTTAAGAAGAGACGCCTTTCGTGCAGGTCCCTTACTGGCGTATGTATCTTTTAATTTGTCCCACAATGTTTTCGCCGTAACGCATTTTTTTAATTGTTTGAGCTTAGAAGGAGCGATTATCAAAATCAGTTCTGATCTAGCCTGTCTATCTCCTTCTTTGTCGACCGCAGTTCCAGCGTCTGGTGGAGTTTCTATGTATTTCCATAGCTTCTGTTTGTTTAGAACAGCCTCAGCCTGTATAACCCAGGTATCGTAATTTTCTCGTGTGAGAGGATCGATTTTTGAACTCGACATTTTGAATCACGTACCTCTGAGTTATGTTCCGACGCTCTGCTACCAAGTATAGTAATTAAAAGGTGATTTAAGGCTGAATCAACATAATATTTTATTATAGAAATACAAAAACATTGATCTGTATGAATACGTAAGATACAAGTATATAAGAATAAGAATACGTAAGATACAAGTATTGACAGGTAATCAAAAGTCTATTCACTTGTTCTTGTATTTCTTCTTTTTTCAAATAGTAACCACAGTTGGCATTAAACCTACATGCAACAACCAAATAGGTGGTACTTCACATTAAATATTATCACAACGCATTATCAAAGTTTATGCATTTACTTTACATATCTTTTGAATTTACTTTATTATTTTCTCTTCATTAGATCTTTATGAGTGTTCTGTCCTCTGTGACTCTACTATCTATGATTATGAAACATCCTCTACCGTGCGATTAATATTTCCTCAAGATTTCCTTTCTATTCTTGGCGCGACGTTTCAGTTGACAGTTATAAACATACAATCACACAGTTTTACATATTTTTTACTAATGTATTTACCTTTTTCATCAGAGAGATATTATCATTAAAAACTGTTTTGACTAGTGTTATTTACATTTTATAGTAGGTGCCGGTATGTTGTTTAAAACATTGTAAGTACTCGCCTATACTACGACCTTACTGAAACGCGAAATGTTGAAACAAGAATTGGCTGCTAGCCGAACAATATTAATTAAAACTGGAGCAATTAACTGTTTATTACAAACATTCAACACACTATGCGTGAATTGTTTCTCTAGGAAATGTGTATCGTTCGATTAACTGAAATTTTGTATTAACAGTCTAAGTTTAGAGAGAACAATGTGAGTGCACAGTTGGTGAAAAGGCGCAAGGGAGGACGCGACTCTGCTATTGTTTATGGTCAAAGTTTCGCTGCCTAAAGTTTGGCTAGGGATTTATGGTAATCAGATAATTCCGGTGTTAGTAAACTGAGAATGTTAGTTTTGGCGTCGACCCAGTTGAGGCACCTACAGACTTGAGTAGTTTAGAGGGATCTATTGGCTGTGGATATCGGATGACAGACTTCAACAAAGGATCCGTATTATACTCAACTTGGCTGGAGGAATTAATGAATACTAATTCATCGACATCCACTATGATTGAACTTACTTACGTTTTGTTCGCTGACTGAAATTGTAATACATTATGAACGAAACAGTCCTTGTAGCGTTATAAATACGCTGTTACAATAAAGTAGAAGGTTCTTTTAGATTGCGTCAAATCCTAAGTGATATTATACGGTACCTATTGATAAAGTGTGTTTGTTTAATGCTCTCAGTAAAAAAATTTACTAGGTGAGTTTTTTATTGACGTTCAGACATACTGGATATGAATGACATAACTAATTATACCAATGTCAAGAATGTACTCTAGGCTATAATATATATTTTGTGATATGTTAAGAGAAAACCTTTTTGGTCTAATACAAATCAGTAACAAGTATAGATACATACTACTTACATACAGGCGCATCGTGATTGTATCATCGCATCGCACCTCATAGTTACCTTATAAAGCAACGTAATAGGTTTGCATCAATCACTAAGCCTACAAACTGAAAACCCTGCATCAAAGACATATTTTATTCGCCGGTAACACTCGATCGTTATGCAACGGTAAGACGAGGGAGATAGAATAATTAATTGTTAATCTGTCTGAGGAGCTTAACTGCAAAGCGGGCTTTTGCTATTTGCTGAACCGGATCGGACAATGCAGGATCTAATTTACGTTTCCTTTCTTACTTGAGAAAATAAAACAAATTAATCGTAACTTTTTTTTTTTTTTTTTGGTATCGGGTTGGGAAATCCTCATGGAGTCCCTCCGCCCCGGGGGGGAAGGACGAAGGGGACTGTCAGACTCTTACTGACTAAAAACCAACCCGGGCTCCTCATGTACCCATGTGTCGGAGGGTAGGGTTTCACCAAAGCATTCCTCGCTACCCCCCGACGGGTATTGGCCCGCCAGATGGTCAGGCGGGCCCCGAACGAAACCCCCTTGGCGGCGGATGAAGGTGTTGGGCTCCGCCGCCAAAACACCCAGCGGCCGCAGAGGATAGGGAGGACGGCAACGCAACACCGCATCTCCTCTTCCTCTGCGGCCCCACCGCGACGCAACGATGGTGTGCCCCCATTTGGTCGCGGGAGATAGGGCGCGGGGCAACGCAACACCCACATGCCTCTCCTCCCGCGACCGCACCCGACTGCGAGGGACAGGCAGAACTGTCCCCCGCACCCGCACCATGGGACGCATCCTACGCAGGCCTCTACCAAGCCCACGTGGAGCGTCCCCTCCCAGGATCCCGCTTAGCTTCACCGTGGGTGGCTTCTAACCCACCGTGGGTTCGTGGTGGTACTGAGCCCCCCCACCACGACAAGGTGGAGATCCCACGGGGGGGAAATTAATCGTAACTAAGTAGCTCATGCTAACCTACAGGTACCTACTACATAAAAGATTACTCAGATGCCTGTTTAGATTTTCCATAGTTATTTTTTAAAGCAAAAAGAAAATAATATTATGACAATTCCCGCAGCTCTCTGCGGTGCCACTAGATGGCATAGTGCGTCTCAACAACTTATTTCTCGAATGCAAATTAATCTACGGCTGGCAGCTGAAAATGAATATTTAATCTACCTGTGCGGCTTGTGAAGGGAGGTGAACTGCAAACAGACCTTGAAGCACTTCGATTCGTCAAGAGGCACGAACAGTTAAGAGCTATTTCGAATCATATTTTCTGAAATAACCCAGTTTATTCGAATTTATTCAAGGCATTATTTGAAAGGAAGGTATCACATAATGAAACTGATGAATAACAAGACACCTTTGATTTATTGTCTTACGGCTACGTAAACATTGACACAACAGACATAAACAAGACTCAAATATGATTTCGATTTCGATTGATAGAAGCTCCCAGTTAGGTATCATCTCACCTCACCTCGATCGGTATTCGCATTCGTGACACTGATTGACCTTCTTCAAGATAAAACTGTTGTAGAACTTAGAAAGAACCAGTAGTATAAGAGCAAGTGCGAGTCTGACTCGCGAGCCCAGATTTCGTTATAATATTTACATACACAAAAACAAATTGATATTTCGTTTATCTCATAGAATTTAGCATGTTTTTATAGAGTTCGAGGTGGTTATCTCCCTATTTGCAATGAGCTGAGTGTTGCGGTTACAATCCAATCCATCGAAAAAAAAAACTATTTAGTGCTACATCTGTAAGCGTTGTTAGCTACTCTTGAAGTTCTATGAACAGATAAGTATACTTGGTTAGCAAAGATTGTTAATTGGTTATTTAATGCTACATAATATGGATATGCTCTACGTGGCAAAAATATGTAGTTCCTTATGAAAATATATTTTAACATTTGGCAATTTCTTAGAAATTGTAATAGGTAACCAAAACTCTAACATTTATAAAGTTTTATAATACTTACCTAAGCTTTCTCGCAAGCTTTAACTGCTGTTCTTAAGCTTTGGAGATAACATGACAAGAGTCCACTTAAAGTATCTTTTTAGGGTTCTGTACCTGTTCTGTAAAAGGTAAAAAACGGGACACTATTACTATGCCTCCGCTGTCTGTCTGTCTGTCCGTCTGTCTGTCTGTCACCAGGCTGTATCTCATAAACCGTGATAGCTAGAAAGCTGAAATTTTCACAAATTATGTATTTTGGTTGACGCTATAACGACAAATACTAAAAATATAAAAAAAATATTAAGGGACCCCATACAAAAAACGTGTTTTTTTTTCGCATTTTTGCTCAAAATTACTAACTGTAACAGGTAGACGCTTTAAATTTTCACAGAATAATATGTATAGTTGTATGTAACCTTTCAAAATAAATAATTAAATAAAAAAAGTAAATAATAAAAGAGGGCTCCCATACAACAAACGTAATTTTTAAGCAATTTGTTACTCGATCTTAATAAACAGGTAGAAACCTATAAAGTATTTAAGTATACATATAACGAACGTGATTTTCTTTTATAGATAATGGTACGGAACCCTTCGTGCGCCAGTACGAATCGCACTTGCCCATTTTTTTTAATTATTGCTTCTCTAATTTGCTTACAAAAGAAATTCTCCTACTTTTCGTTTGACTAAATGCCTAAGTCGGGCGTAAAAGTTTAACGTTGTCCGAATACCTCCGAAGCTCCAACATGGCTCAAAGATTCTCGTCCTGAGAGACGAGACGGGTTAAACGAATAGCGGCCACCCATCCATGTGGTAAGCAAGTCACGCAGGAACATGAGAAATTGAGAGATCTATTATGCGGCGTGTAAACGTTTCAAATTTTAGCTTAATTATTGCTTTAACATGCGTTTCACTTCTATTGTAATCGACAAAGTAAACAATGTATACAAGGCTGCCTCACTAAATAAATAATAAGTACACAACAATACGAACGGTCATTGACATTGATCCCCTTTACATACTTAGTTGTAAGTAACGCGTGGCCAGCCCAATGGTAGCGCGTAAGCTTTGCCACCAAAGGTCAAAGGTAACACAATGTGTTTTTCGTAAATATCGATCTTTATTCACCGTACATCTGTGGGGAATAGGTAACCACTTAGTTTTTACATTAGGGTGAACTAAGTATTTTTGTATCGTCATAGGATTAGGTCACTGTTTACATTATTGATATACTTACTTAGGTAAGTAGATATTTTATTTTGTACGTTTCTTCCTACATATTATTTTCTTGTTTGTATAGTTGCGAAGGAAAAAAATTGGTTGCCTGTAAAGTCGGTATACGGGCGAAAGTTTTACGTGACAACGACTTTGAGTGGTAAAATAATTTTAATGTGAATATTCATTCGTATAGTAGGAAGAAGGATGAAAGACGCGTGCCTTTCACTTTTTATGTCTGTCTCTCTCGCTCTTAGGCGGGACGCGTGCCTCTCACTCGCTCTCATTGTGAGCGCATAACGTGAGCGGAGCGTAACGCAGTTTCTTGAAGTGTCACCCGGCAAACCAATTTATAAGACGTTGTCACGTCAAAACTAATCAATATTATATCTACTTACTGTGAGGTTTGTACTTTCTTATTGGGATTATACCATTACCTCAACTAATATTCAAAAAACCTAACGTCAGCTAGTTGAGTTAGTAAGAATACGTATAACTATTATTTAAAGAAGAAACTGCATAAATTAAAACAAGTGAGTACTATAAGTAAGGAGTTGTCGGGTATAAATGTCTAAACACACTATGCCAAACTTACGCGACCGAAGTTCCGCGGCCGAATTTACGTTCCGCGGTATTCGGCTGATATGACACACCATTAGTGCCGAACTTAGGTATGCGGCCGAAATTCCGTTGCGCAACTACATATGTGTAGTATCTTCATCGACAATTAAACTGAACTTCGGTCGCGTTAATGAGTGCTCTACTACTAGTATCTTCGTCGGCAATCGAAACCAACTTTAGTCGCGTATAATGTGTGCTCTACTACTAGAAAAGATGCCGCCGAACTTACGTGATTACGCCAGACCGAAGTTACGCTGTACGCTATTACGCAACGTAATTTAGGTATAGTGTGTCGTCAGTTATTCAGATAGCATTGCAGTCATAATCATACCGACCTTCGGTCGCGTAAGTTCGGCATTGTGTGTTTAGATCAAGGAGCAATATATACTTGCTCCTTGGTTTAGACACTAATATTGACATTTCTCTGTCCTACTCTTGAACGAATGAACGTATTACGATGCATGCGGTTTTAATTAAGTTTTTTTTCCAGGAATAACAACAAGGTTCTCAAAACGTACGTAATAAGTAATTTCTAAGTATAGGTACCTACACAAAGTGCAACTGTAACGTTAAAATATATACCTAAATAAAGGAGAATGCCGGAACCTGTACCAATTGCTTTAAAAAAAATTATATAACGTAAATACTTTGACACATTTTGACTGCCATTACTAAATGATGAATCCTTATTAAATCCGCGTTTACGAAATATTATAAAAAAGTAGAACTTAGATCAACAACTTCCGAATGCATACATTGCCAGCACAAAAAAAAGTCGATTCCGAGCGTAAAAAAATCGAGTGTAATATTCTCAACTTTAACGATTGCTTACACGATTAAATGATTTTGGATTCAATAGAAGGCACTATGATAGTGAATTAAAAATTGTGTTCTGTGTGATTTTATTAAATAGAAATACATATTTGGCTACTTAACTTGATTTCAGTCTTTCGTTGAGAAATTTTTTCATTAATCGATTTTTTTTAGGTGATATCGATTTTAGATATAATTGAATCGAGATAGCAACACTTGCAGGGTGACATTTGATAACTTGAGTAACTGTCAAAAGTGTCAAATGTCAACCCCACGCAACGTCGCCTACGCATCGTTCGTGTTTGTTTGTGTTATTATTTTGTTTTTATCCGTTGAGCTGAGGTTTGTTCCTCTGGGTCGAAACTACGTTTCTTTTAACTTGTAACATCATTCACTTATTGAAATTGTTATACACAATTAGAAATTAAGGATGAATTCCTTCCTTTGCAATATTTATGGCGGATTTTTAAAACAATAGTTATGAGAAAATCTCAGAACTGCGGATTCGAAAACAAAAACGCTTCATGCCTACGGTAATATTAAACAATAAGTTGGCTAAAAATGTTCATTTCATAAAAAAGCAAACGGTACAGGCTTCCATACAATAACCGGCATTCTCCTTTGTTACTGCAATATAAGTTGAACACAACATGCACCTACTATCGCGCTAGAGCTTGAGCACAACACAACGTTCGTCTTTCAATATATTACAAGGGATATCGCAGGAACATTAGGTACATAGACTGTGCGTTTCAATCTCGAATGGAACGTTCACTCCATTTATAATGGCAACGATATGGAAAGCTTGGAAACCCGTTCTATTATGACATAAATCAGTAAAATAAATAGTTTTTGATCGCGATTGGATACAATGCAGCTAAATATTTTATGCGAATATAAAATATTTAGCTGCATTCTTCTCATTTGAGTTCTTTTTTATTTTCTCTTGAAATTGTATTATTTGACACCGATCCTTACGCTGCTCTGTAGTTTACAAAAAAATAGCAACACAATATTTTTTCATCTGAAATCAACTATTTAATAAATTGTCATACTTTAGTAGTATCTTCTATTAGTACACACTTCTGCCATGGCATGAGCTACGATCGTTTTGATTACAGTCATGAAATAAATCCAAGCCAAGGCGGCAGCGGCTGAACACGAAATGAGACAACACTATGTTTGGTGGCTTTATGTCGATTTCGTATATATGTGTATAATGTTATTTTTCTATATGTACTATTTGCCCTCTCCATGTATATTCCTAACTAAAAGGTCAAAATTCACGTGGTGCATGGTGCGCGCGACGTCGACAGATACTGCGTAAATTCCACACCCTCAATGAATAAGATCGTAACTCTTTTTTTGTAACTTTACAGGAGAGCGCGTCAAAGATTCAAAAAATTCTCAATCAATTCTGTTAAGTCCTAGTGTAGTGTAGTAGATAATTTACATTTACATATGATTAGTGTTTTAGTAACTTACGTAGTTTATTAGTTTTGTGAGTTACAATCATATTACACGGGGTAAACATTATAATGTGACATTGTATCGTTTGTATTTCAGACTTACAATGCAAATTTGCATGGTATATTACACTTTGCAATAAAAAAATATTGTAAGTCTAAGATACAATGGCTGAAATCTTCTGTATATATAAAATCCTTGCGTTACTGACTGACTGACAGACAAGCTACAGCCAAAACTATTGGGCGCAGAAAGCTGAAATTTGGCATGTATGTTCCTTGGGGACCGTAGGGGTGCACTAAGAAGGGATTTCTCGAAATTCCCACGGGATCGGCCAAAACGGGTAAATTAAAAAAACGCAGGGCAGCTGCTGGCGTCCTCTAGTATTTTATATTATTAATGATAGTCAAACATAGTAGCGTGTAACTAAAATATACACTTTTATCATCTTCATTGGACGTCCACTTACAATTTTTACTACTGGCTAAAATTGTAACAGGAATTAATTCTGATACAGGGATGAGCGCAAAAAAAAGAGATTTTTTGTTTACTGTGGATATGATTGTAACTCAAATTCACCAAAAAGTGAGTTACGATGTTTTCCATTGCAGGTGTTGCGTTGTCGGGTCATCGGTCAGGTGTGAAAGGTTGAACGTTTTTCTATATATTTGTATGTTTTGGCTTTACGCGACCGATAATACGCGACGGATCTTTCGTCAGATATGTTCCGACCCTTAGTACCAAGTGGCTGTAGGTCAACGATATTACAAGTAAAAAGAAGTAGATACGTTATAGGTGTACCAAAAGCAGGACGCTAAACATAAGCCACTTGGCAGGTCTGACATATGTGTGTATGACGTCGCGAGCCGGCGTCCAAAGAAATATAACCTTAACCCCTTGTATGCCGGAACGCAGATCTACGCGAGACACAATAGCTTTTTAATTGTGTCTGGTATTCCGGCATACAATAGGTTAAGGCATAGAAGTAACAATAAATAACAACAGCGGTTGCTATGATTGATATCTTCTTTCTAATGGCACATGCAGTATGATAGAAAGAGCTGTCGATAGGTTTAGCAGCACGCACGCACGTATAGCAGCCTCGTGGTAGGCAAACAGTAGACAAAACATAGAGTTAGGGAACCGAGTGTTGTTCGTAACAGTAATGATTTATCGATAAATATTTTTGGTCAAATGTCTAACTTTAGTATGTGTCGATATATTTAAGCAGTAGAATAGAAGTAAACAACTAAAATATTGAAATTGTAGTTCTTGCTGTTGACGCCGGACAGTGCTTTGCAAAGACTTGCCAGACAGACAGTACTAAAAAAAACTCACGTGTTTAATTCGTTTTAGCCATAAAATCTATTGACAAAAAGTATTCATAAACTAATGAGCGATGCGTTGCGATGAGATGCTAAGAAACTGTCCATTAGATTATGTATTGTACGAATTATACCAGATTGGCTAATGCGGCAGGCTTTGGAAATTTGTGTGCTTCGCATCATATCACGTTGCTTGCTATCGCTTACGTTGGACACTGCTCGATTTTTTTAGAGTAATCCGATTTGTGATCCACCAGCACAAATGATTCGCCTTTATTTAAATATTAATATTAGTACAGCAGTGAACTACTTTGGCAACCCAGTTGGCGTGAGTGCAACCGACTGCCACGCCGAAGCTTGCGGGTACGATTTAGTTTTATATTCAGGTCCGATAGTTTGTTTCTGTATTTATTCCTCATTCAAAAACATCAATATCTCCTTTCACTGTCAAATCCCATCACTCCTTAATGATGGGATTTGACAGCACGGCTATTTAGAGAATACAGTCAAAGATATGAGTCTGTAAGTGGTCTATGCCTTGTAAGGCAGGGTCGGCTGTAGCTGAAGAGGTCCAGAGGTGCAGAGTAAAACTTCCGATGAGTGTAGAAAACGAGTATATTTGCAGCATTTTTTTTTGTGTGTGTGGACTAGTTGTTGGCCGCTGATGGCCTTGACAACTTTACGCGGACTATGGGTGAGCGCAGAAGGCTCCCAACCCGTTAAAGTATACTAGACAGCGTTTTGACTCCCCAAGGGTGGACTCCCACGGACCTCGGCTTGGGGCGCTGCCGGCAATGCGGGACTAAGGTGTCCCGCGGTATTAACGTTAACGCGTCGCGTATTCCGTCCTCGTCGGCGAGTACGGAACCGCGGTCGAAGTTGTATGGCTGCGCGAGCCGTGTGTGCTCTGATTTGAGCAAGTGTAGTGTTATCGTCAGGTTCGTCTAATACGTGCCTAGGTCTCCTAATCTTAGAAATCCTAGATGGTGTATAGTTTAACGCCGCAACCAATAGTGGGTTGGGGTGTGTCGAAGCAGAGTCAAAGTAGCTACGGGAGCACTGTTTCATGAATTGCCTGATGGTCGGCAGTTGTAAGTCTACATGTAACTCCTCGTTACGTACGTACCACGGTGCGCCCGTAGCTCGCCGCATGAACTTATTCTGAAGTGTTTGTAGCCTATGGATCCTGTGTGGCCTAGTGTGTGCGAAAACTACACTAGCGTATGTCATTATAGGCCTAATACACGATGTGTATAACCTAATCTTGTTCTTGAGCGATAGTTTAGATTTAGGGTTGACTAAGCTATGTAAGCGCCCAAGCACAAAGGAGGCTCTATTGCGAGCCTTCGTAATGTGTGAGCGGAACGATAGTTGATCATCAAGAATCACACCTAGATATTTGGCTTCCCTAGTCCATTGAATAGGGGACCCAAACATCCTTATTTGTGGGGTCGCACCCGGAGGGTACAGGTGAGGGGCTCTCCGATGGAAAAGCACCGCCTGACTCTTCTCGGGATTGACCTCTATCCGCCATCTCCGGAACCACGCGCCTAGGGCGTTGGCTGCGGATTGGAGCTTCCTACTGACTGCGCCAGGGTCTGCGCCTGCGTAATAGATGGCTGTGTCGTCTGCAAAAAGTGCTGTCTGCACTAGCCGATGCATCGGTATATCAGCGGTAAACAATGAATACAAGAGAGGCGAGAGCACTGACCCCTGAGGGACACCGGCGCGGATGGCGTGACTCGAAGAGAGCGTGCCTTCAACGCGGTACCGAAAGCTTCTATCCGACAGATAGTCTCGTATGATGAGCACGAGCTTGTGAGGCACTCCCATAGTGAAAAGCTTGTAAATCAAGCCGTTGTGCCACACTTTGTCGAAAGCTTTCGCTACGTCGAAGAAAACAACGCCGGTGAATAAATTTCGCTGCAACCGCACGCTGATATACTCAACGATACGGTGAACCTGTTGTACGCACGAGTGGCGGGTTCGGAACCCAAACTGTTCGTGAGGGACCAAGAGCGATGCATCAGCGTATGCTTTCAGCCTAACATATAAAAGCCGCTCGTAAACTTTCCCTAAACCTTTAAGCAGACTGATAGGACGATAACTACTAGGCTCGGACCTAGGCTTGCCGGGTTTGTGGATTCCTATTACCACGGCTTCTTTCCACTGATGTGGAAATATATTGTTGTTAATTGCGGCGTTATATATAGTAGTCAAAATGACTATGAAAGCTAAGGGGAACATTTTAATGACCCTGTTTGTTATGCCGTCCGAGCCGGGAGCTTTACGGGGGTGTAAACCCTTAATGATCATCCTAACCTCATCGGGGGTGGCTAGGGGTATGTGTTGCTCGTCATTGTCGTCTCCTATTACGTCATGTCTGTCTGTCAGGGGACGAGGTGGCGACGTGAGAGAGGCTCGACGCTCCACCTCGTTATCTACCTCTATTAGGTGGTCTGTGTCTATGTGTGACGTGCTCGGCGTACATTGTTGCTCCAGGCTGTCTGCCAGGTATTCTGTCTTGTCCCCGTCCTCGAAAGCCGGTGGACCATTAGGCCTGTTTAGAGGTGGTAAACAGGTCTTGGTGACATCTTTAGAGAGCGAACGAGATAGCTGCCAGAAGGCGAGGTGAGTGGGTTCTAGCTCGCTAAGTGTAGTTTCCCATCGAGAGTTACGCATCTCTTTAATACGCGACTTGACGTCACGCTGTAGAGAGCGCATAGTGAAACGATTGGACTCAGTCGGGTATCGGTCGTAGGCACGAATCGCTGCGTTCTTACGCCGCAACAAGTCACGTACATCAGCGGGCAGGCTCCATCGACGGTCGCCCGTCTCAGGTACCTGCCGTGAGCAATCGTTAATTAACGATTGCACGTGACTCGTGAAGCTATCGACCGCTTGTAGTGTGTCATTGACCCCCATTTGATTGGCGCCTAGTGGTATCTGCTCTCTGAGCACTGGCGAGGACGACACGAGTTCTTTCCCGAGTCGTGCCCAGTCAGTGACCAGTTTAGTCGGCCTGTGCCCTGTGTCTATGGGCCCTATTCTGGGTGCAAAGTCTAACAGGACCGGTCTATGGTCGGAGTCTAACTCGTGTAACACTTCTACCGAACACAAGCGTAAACTTATGTTCTTTAAAAGGGCCACGTCTAGTATGTCAGGTCTGTGCGTCACGTTATCAGGATAATGTGTCGCCTCGAGCGGCGTTATAATGTCATAGTTAAGCGACTCAGAGAGTGACTCGAGTATCGTGCCGCGTGGGTTAGTCACTTGACACCCCCAGCGGGCGTTCTTGGCGTTCAGATCGCCCGCCACGATAACCGAGTCGCCTAGCCCCAGGAGGGCCTGAAGGTCTTTTTTCAGGAGCCTCTTAGGGTTGTGTGAAGTGCTAGACGATGGTGGGAGGTAAGCAGATACCAGGGTAATAGATGGGTGCCCTGTCATGGCGAGTTGACAGACCGAGGCCTCAATGTACTCCAAGGTTGGCGGATCCATAGGTATACAATGCAGAGACTTCTTAAAGTATATCAGAGTGCCCCCACCGGGCGAGTTCAGCCTATCATTACGCACTAAACAATAGTTTGCAATGTTAGGGTTTCTGTGTGCTGGCTTTAAGAAAGTCTCTTGCACGAGTAGTATATCTGTCTGATGGTCCCTAAGGAACGTGCCTACTTCATCGCGTTGCGATGCAATGCTATTAGCATTGAAAAACCCTACCTTGAGTGATCGTGGTTTGACTCTGCCTATAGTGTGCCTATCCATTACTAAGCCCTAAAGTTCTCGAATGACTGAAATACGTACGCGTACCTGAAACGTATTTCTAACATGGCGTTTAAGTTGCCTTGAGCGCGCCTAAGCTCCGCCGCGATGGCGCTAATATCAGCGTTGCTCGCGAGCGCTGCGAATCTAGCTACCAGGCTGAAGTCGTCTTCAACCTGGGGGGAGTTGGGGCTGGCAACGAGTACCGGTACCGTCGCCGGGCGCGGGTTAGTGGTGGGCTGGGCCACCTTTAACGCGGGTGTAGGGGTTTGGATTGTAGCGGGCCTAGCTGTTTGCGCGAGGGGAGCATGCGGGCGAGATGGCAACGACGGGAACGCTAAAGGCGTGTTCCAAGCTGAAGGCTGAGCTGAAGGCTGAGACGGGCCAGAGGGCCGGGCGGGGGCTGGGGCCGTGGGCCCCGGGAGGACTTTGCGTGCGGGCGTTTGAGGCGCCTTCGCCGCGGGTCGAGTGGCACGCGGTGCCTTGGGACACCCGCGGTAGTTCGCGGGGTGACCCAGCTGCCCGCACAATACGCATGCGGGAGGGTCCTCGCAAAGCGCCTTGTCCCTGGGGCGCTTGCAGTCGGCGGTTGCGTGGTCCTCTAGGCACTTGACGCACCTAGGCCGCGCGAAACAATTACGCGCCGAGTGCCCATACAGCTGGCATCGATGGCACTGACTTATAGTGCTGTTGCGGCGGGGAGGCTCGACCTTAATGCCAGACAGGTGGCATATCGAGGTCAGCCTAAAGATGGCTTTCCCCGCCTCTGATTTGTCGAGCACGACGAGAACCATGTCGTATGGCTCACGCGTCCTCGCCTTTGTCATGCGGTGCACTTCGTGCACCGGCAGTTGCTCCTGGAGCAAGGAAGCTTTGACCTCTTCGGTCGTCAGCTCCTTCGGTACTCCCCTAATAACGGCTCGGAGGAGTCGCTCTTCGGGGAGGGTATAAGTGTGGAAGGAGATCTGCCTCTCCTTCAACACCCTGGTCAGCGCGCGGTGGTCCTGGGACGTGGCCACCTGTACCTTGATCCCCTGTTGGGTGGATCTGGCGCTGGTGTAGTTGACTTGGTGCTCATTGCACCAGGTGGACACTGCCAGCCACTTTGCCTTGTCCTGTATGAACAGGGGTGGAGGCATTGGGGGCTTTGTCGGGGGGGCCCCTGATGGGGGCTGGGGGGTCTTGGGTCGTGGTGTGGCTGGACGGCTGTGTCCTGGCCGCGAGCTTGATGGCGTAGGCGCCAAAGTCTTAGCCGTCTTGGCCGGCTTAGCCGCCTTGCTCGGCTTTGACTTGGCCGCTCGGCGACGCTTTTTGCCCTCTACGAGGGTGAAGTCCTCTTCTGGGACCGAGGTTAAGTCTGACGAGTCTGTCGACTCGCTGCCAGACTCCTCTTCTTCCTCGTCCGAGCCACACACCGTCACGTCCATCTCGCTCTGAGCGCTAGACGGGCGGCTGGTGGTGGCTTCGGAGTCGGTAGCGCGCAAACTCGGCAGCGGGCTGCGAGAGCGCGATCTAGCCGATGAAGTCGGCGAAGGCGGGCGGGCCGCGCTGATACGCGGCTGCGGTCCTACAGGCGCCTGAATGGCATCCCCAAAGATTTCCTTCAGACAGGAGAACGCCCTAGGGTTGGCAAGAATAGTCTCTAAACTTAACACTCCGGCCATCGTGACCGGAGTGTAAGTTTACTAACTTATTGACCTAAACTACAATATCTATATAGTCGCTAAGCGCACTATAATCCTAATAATAAATAAAGTGTCGGCTGACTTATTATAAGCGACACGCGTCGCGAGAACTATGCCTAACTTACAACGGAACAGACAAGTAATAACAATACCTATTATTATTAGCGCGGGTCGAACGCGCTAACTTCCTAACGGTCGCCGGTTTTGGCGCGAAACACACAACAGCGCGCTGTGAACGCGTTGTATACCTAACTTGTTTCCCTATCTGGTCTCGAGCGGGAATAGCCCGAGGTGTGGTTGTGAATGTCCCTCCCGACCCGGGGATGGTCAGGGGGGGATGTGTACTTAATTAGTGAGCCCTAAGCTTGTATTCCCTTCGCCAATCTTAATGTGCAAAAGGGTTCCTAACTGCCTTGGTGCCGGGGTGGTATGGGCCTGAGTAGGCCGGCACACCCAAACTGCACACCAAAGAATAGGATGAGGAGATAGGTAGGTGGGAAGGAGATAGTTGGGTTCGACTAGGAGACACCCCAAGGCCGAATGATCCAACCCCAGCCGACTTTTACGTAGCCCTGAAGGGGCTCCGCAGGTGTGTCGGGTCTACACCCACCCGGCTTCGTTAACACCGTTAGGTATCAACCGGGCGACCAGGCACAACACTGGTTTTATCCCTGAAGGGGCCAAGACTTTTGTTATAATGTTTATAGAAACAGTAGGACTTTTGTTTGAATGTTCGTAGAAACACGACTTATAACGCCTGTTGTGACAATTGTACTATCCTAAAAAGGACCGTATGAATTGCCACAGCAATTGTTATTGAATACGAATAAACGTGTAAACGTTTAACGTATATAGGACGACAGCGGTAGCGAGCGAGCGTGAGCGCGAGTGCGTCTGCACGGAACGGATGCCAGAGCGTGTCTGAGCCATATTTGCAGCATAAACTTAGCCTATTTATATTTACAATTTTAGTGCTACAAGAAGTTACACATTAAGGGAGCTTACATTTGAAATCAGCCAATCACAGAAAAGTGCAATTTTAATGTAGTTAGTTTCTAACTTGGGTGCGAGCATACAACGCACGCGGCTCGTATAAATATTGGCGCCACTTACATTCACGCCAGTTTGCGCTCGGCGCCGCGGTGAGCGGACGTCTATGTCTCTTTATGTATTGCAGCTACAGTGGTCCTCCCTTAGCGAAGCGTACCGGAGTCTTCACAGCTCTGCCAGATCTCGTCCTGAGTTGCAGATCTTCGGATTGCGTCGGCGTCGGCGTAGGCGCTGAGGGAATATCCATGGCAGGCGTGCAGTCGCTGTTATCAGTGTTCAGTGTATACGCCGGTTTCAACCGATCGATGGATATGTTGACAGTGCGTGTAGGCAATCTTATTTTAAAATATTTTTCGTTTCGCTCCAGGACTGGATACGGGCCTTCGTAGGGACGTTGTAGTGGTTTCCTTACGGAGTCTACACGTAGAAATACAGATTCACACGTACGAAGATCTCTGTGCACAAATATGTTCTTTCTGTTGCTATGCGGTAGGTACTTAGGCGTAAGCTCAGTGATAACACGATGTAGTTCGTCGACGTACGTATAGTCCATCTTCGTGCTTGTAGGTGATGGTGTAATGAAATCTCCCGGTAGTCGTAGTGCTTGTCCGTAGGTAAGCTGGGCTGCGCTTGTGTTAGTGTCGGTGCGAACTGCAGCTCGAATTCCCATCAGTACTGTGTTTAGTTCACTTGTCCAGTTGCTACTTGTTGATAGTCTAGCCATCAGTGCAGCCTTTAGCGTGCGGTGCCAGCGTTCAATAACCCCGTTACTTTGCGGGTGGTAAGCAGTAGTACGGGTTTTCTCGGCGCCGACCAATCGCGTTAATTCGAGAAACAGCTGACTCTCAAATTGTCGTCCTTGGTCCGTTGTTATGGTAACGGGCGAGCCGAATCGTGTTATCCAGAACTCGTACACGGTCTCCGCGACAATTTTTGCTGACATTTCTCGTATGGGCAGTGCTTCCGGCCAGCGAGTCGCGCGATCTATCATAGTGAGTAGGTATCGATGACCGTGCGCCGACGGTAATAGCGGGCCAACCAGATCAATGTGTAGGCATTGAAACCGGGCGCTTGGCGGGAACGTTGCGAGTTCGCTGTAGGTATGGCGTTGAACTTTGGACTGTTGACACGCAGTACATCCTTTAGCCCAGCGACCGATGTCCGTGTTCATTGCAGGCCAGAAGTATCTCTCTTGCATGAGTTTTCTTGTAGCGCGTATCCCGGGGTGGCTTATGTTATGTACGGCGTCGAAAGCGATTCGCCGAAAGTCTTCTGTTAAATAAGGGCGTATGTTGCTTGTAGAAGTTTCGCAGTATATTTGTTTATCAGACGTAGGTATAGTGATCTTTTTGAGTGATATGTTTGTTTGTTTGAGTAGTTCGGGTATTGTCGTATCTTGTTGTTGAGCAGCGGCGAGTTGTGTGTAGTCGATCGAGGTAGGTATTTCGATCGTTTCGATTCTGGATAAGGCGTCGGCGACTGTGTTGTTTATCCCGCTCACGTGACGTATATCCGTAGTGAACTCGCTTATGAATGATAGTTGGCGGGCTCGGCGTTGCGTTTCGTTGTCCGACGCCAGCTTATGGATTGCGTAAATGAGTGGTTTGTGGTCGGTGTAGATAATGAGTTCTCTTCCCTCAAACATTTTTCTAAAATGTTTTACGGCCATGTAGATTGATGTTAGCTCTCGATCGAATGTACTGTATCGTTGTTGTGCGTCAGAGAATCTCTTGGAAAAGTAGCCGATAGGTACGTATTTGTTGTTTATGCGCTGTTGTAGTACCGACCCAGCGTTTTTTTGTGAGGCGTCGCACATGAGAGACATCGGATGATCGGCGGATGGCGACGGGTGAGCGAGTAAAGTTGCGTTTTGTATGCTGACTTTACAGGCTTCGAATGCTTCAAGGGCTTCCGTAGTCCAGTCGATTTTTGATTTGTCGCGTTTCTTTGAGTTGTGTAGGTATGCGTTGAGCGGGGCATGAATGAGAGCGGCGTTCGGTGTATTGTCACGGTAAAAATTAACCATGCCGAGGAATCGTCGTAGTTCTTCCACGGTCTCTGGTTTCGGGTATTCGGCGATGACCTTGACCTTTTCGTACGGCGGCTTGATTCCTTCGCTCGACACGTCGTAACCGAGGAATTTTACTGTTTCTTGAGCGAATACGCATTTTGATGGGTTTATTGTGATCCCGTATTCGTCTAATCTTTGAAGGACGGTGCGTAGGTCTTTAGAGGCTGTTTGAAGGCTTTCATGGGCCAAAATGACGTCATCGATGAAAACGAAGGCAAAATCGAGTCCGCTGAGCACTTGATGTATAAATCGCTGGAATGTTTGTCCGGCGTTCTTGAGGCCGGGACACATTCGCGGGAATTCAAATAACCCGAACGGTGTGGTGATAGCGGTTTTGTCAATATCAGGGCCGTGGACGGGCAGTTGCTGGTAAGCTCTGTTCAAATCTAATACCGTGAAGACTTTCTTGCCGTGGAGTAGGTATGTGAAGTCCTTTAGTCGAGGCACGGGGTAGCGGTCGGGTTTAGTTACTGCGTTGAGTCGTCTGTAGTCGCCACATACCCGTATATCGCCGTTTTTCTTGGGAACTACGTGGAGCGGTTTCAAATTCTTTCTTAGCGGCCCAGTAGCGGTGGGGCGGTAACGGTCGGGTTCTACAGTGTAGCGGCGGGCCGGTTGTTTCGATGTGATGTTCGACACGATGTTTAGGTATTTGCTTCATAGAGGACGGTCGGATGATGTCTGGGTACTCGGCAAGGATTTTATGAAAATGTTGTTGATCGTCGATGCTTCTGACGGTTGGCTCGTTGGAATATGAAACTGATGTCTTGACGGATAAGTTCGTGACTTTATCGATGAGACAACGGCCACGTATGTCAACAAGGAGGTTGTGATATTTCAAAAAATCAGTGCCGATGATGGGTTTGCTGACTGCGGCGATGACAAATTTCCACGTGTAAGGTCTTCGTAGTTTCAGATCTAACACCATGGTTTTCTCGCCGTATGTAGGTATTGTGGTGTTATTAGCGGCGTACAGTTGAAACGACGTCGGAGCTGTCTTCGTCCCTCTTTGCTTCGGTATAACAGATATGTTTGCGCCGGTGTCGATAAGAAAAGATAGACGTGAGTTTCTATCTGTTACGAATAGGCGGTGTGATGCGTGGTTCGCGTCGGTTGCCGCCTCAGCCAACGCAGCGGTTAGTTTTCCGACGTGGGTGACGATTCTTCGAACTTGCACGGGCGCGTGCAACGGTAAGCTTGTTTACCGAATTTGCGGTGATAATAGCAGATACTAGACGAATCGGAGCGCTGCGGAGTACTACTGCGTGGCGGACGTTGATTGCTCGGCGATCTTGATTGATTAGGATGGTTGTTCCATTGCTGACGTCGTGGTTGATGTTGATAGGTTCGTCGTGATTTCAGCTCTTCTATTTCTCGCGTAAGCTGTTGGGCTTTCAAATCAGCTAACTCTCTCGTAAGCATGTCAATCTTCTCGTGTAGCGAGCGTAAGTCGTTTGAGGTAAGTTCAGAGTGACCTGACTCGGTTTGTGAGGTACGGGCGACTTTCATTTGTGGCGAGTTTGATGATGTGACGGAGGTCGTGGCGATGGCGGAAATTTCGGGGCGAGAATGTTCGAGAATCTTGTCGGCCATAGATGCGAGGTCGTTAAGATCGGATTTCTTGGCGATATTTTCGCTTACGGCGAGGACGGCACGTATAGATTGTGGAAGGTGGTTAGTCCACATGATACGGAGCGTAGATTCTGAGATGTTTTCGCCAGCGAGGTTCTTCATGCGCCGAAGTAGTTGGGAGGGTTTCATCTCACCTAGTTCCATCTCAGAGAGTAATCGCTGTACTTGGCGTTGCTCGGATTCTTCGTAGACGTGTAATAGCCGGCTTTTGATAGCGTCGTATTTGTTATTCTCCGGGGGCCGTAGGATGATGTCGGCGATCTCGTCGATATCTTGCCGTTCCAACTGCCCAACGACGAGTTCATACATCGCCTTGTCGCCCTTCTTGTGTGGTGAAACGATGGCTTCAAACTGAGCGAACCATAATCTGAGTCTATCGCGCCATATGGGTGGTATGCGGAGGTTTGTAGACACGCCGGAGAGTTCTTGGTCGGAAACTGAGTTACTTGCTGTTGCCATGATGGTTTTGGAGATATTGGAGAGAGTTTCGACGAGGATTTGCGGTTCTTGATGGTTCAGTAGGGGTCACCAATGTAAGGCAGGGTCTACTGTAGCTGAAGAGGTCCAGAGGTGCAGAGTAAAACTTCCGATGAGTGTAGAAAACGAGTATATTTGCAGCATAAACTTAGCCTATTTATATTTACAATTTTAGTGCTACAAGAAGTTACACATTAAGGGAGCTTACATTTGAAATCAGTAATCAGCCAATCACAGAAAAGTGCAATTTTAATGTAGTTAGTTTCTAACTTGGGTGCGAGCATACAACGCACGCGGCTCGTATAAATATTGGCGCCACTTACATTCACGCCAGTTTGCGCTCGGCGCCGCGGTGAGCGGACGTCTATGTCTCTTTATGTATTGCAGCTACAGTGGTCCTCCCTTAGCGAAGCGTACCGGAGTCTTCACAGCTCTGCCAGATCTCGTCCTGAGTTGCAGATCTTCGGATTGCGCTCGGCGCCGCGGTGAGCGGACGTCTATGTCTCTTTATGTATTGCAGCTACAGCCTCTTTAAATGAGACGCGTAATTTGACGTTATGATTAACCAACTAAGACCAACTGACATTACATGTTGCACGTTCGGTATAAGGAAATATGGCGAGCATGTTCTCTCTAGTCTAAACGTTCAACCTCTCTGCCGGCGTCATAGTGAAACTGACACATCTTGTCAACCGAAATAAAAATAAAATATGGAGTTCTCGATGTGTGCGTTAGTGTACCGTTTCTACGGATTGATTATAGGTGACGTATCTACGACTTTTCTAATATCATTGCTGTAGGTATATAGAAATATCGTTGATTAGATTTCGCTCACAAACTTCACATTGATAAAAGAAATGAGATACAGTCAATTTCTTCTATAATATATTTTTTTAAGTTAATAACATTACTGTAAACCGTGTCAGTTTCTTAGCATCGCTCGTTCATTTCCACTTTGCCTGCTTCCAAACAAGCTTCTTCCGAAAATTGTCAAAATGTGTAACAGTATATTTTAGGATACATACAACTTGGATGCGGGTGGCTCAAGATCGTTCCATATGGAGAGCCTTGGGGGAGACCTATGTCCAGCAGTGGACGTCATTCGGCTGATAAGCAGTTGGACATAAACGAGGATGATTCTGAGATGGTGTCGCTACGTTTGTTGGAGATGCTGGGTAGCGTTAAATACTGCCCCCAGGGGGAGTGGAGCCCACAAGGTTTCGAGCACAGTTACTTGCAGGCGACGCGAGGTCAATACACCACGTATTGCACTGACTGCTAACTAACAAGGAACTAGTTAAGACCGCGTACCTTGCCAAGTATGTGTAAGTACCTACTACCTATTTATTTTCGAGTTCGCTGTCTTTGGTTACTTGTGGTTTCGCAAAGACCGCCATTCGAGCAGGAGTTTACATCTGATAACTACTAATTATTTTCATGACATGACATTTGGGAATAATTTTAATTGACAATGTATCTTTAAATAATTACTCTACGAAAGATTTATTTAAACATAACTATATTTAATGCTTTTCTTATGCATATTAACTGTGCAAAACTATAATTGCTCTATATACACTTTAAAAGTAGGTACAAAATTTTATGGGCTGTTGGCGTCGCTTTATAAGTGGCGCCGCGAAGCCCAGTTACTAGGCGGAGAACCCGCACCTCGCGAGATAGAGGCGCGGAAGGTAGAACTCCGACAGGTCCCAGTGGCGGAATGGCGACAGCGACTCACGCACCCCAGCGCGGGGCTTCGCTGCATCGAGGCAGTGAGGCCCGTACTCGACGAGTGGCTGGAGAGACGACATGGCGCCCTCACCTTCCGGTTGACACAGGTGATAACCGGCCATGGTTGTTTCGGCCGGTTCCTGCACCGCATTGGCCGGGAGGAGACGCCCGGATGTCACCACTGCGGAGATCGCCGTGACCCAGTAGAGGACACGGCGCTGCACACCTTGGCGGAATGCCCTGCTTGGGTATCGCAGCGCCGGGACCTAGTCGCGGCGATAGGAGTGGTCGAACTCTCGCTTCGGACCTTGATTCGTTCCATGGTCCGGAGCGAGATGTGTTGGGACGCCGCCGCCTCCTTTTGTGAGACGGTGATGTCGATCAAGGAGGCGGCGGAGCGGGATAGGGAGCCCACGCGACCTGTCTCCACCCGCAGAACCGGGCGTCGTCGCCGGAGGGCGCTCAACGATCTCCGGCCACCGTGAGTACACGCCAGCGGGCGTCGGGCCTGTTTTTGACTGCCCGCCGTCCGCTAGGCCCGAGAGGCGGCGCACGTGTTCCGCGTGCGCCTCTCGTAGCGTTAGTAGACTACGTCGTTCTTTTCCGCTCGTAGTATGAAAGAGGATATATGAGGACAAATTATGATGTATGCAGATGGATGCATGCGAGGGACGGGGCCTGCTTCGGCGGGCCAGCTCAGGTGGGGTCGCGGCAGTTATACAAACGTAGTTCCCGTGACCCTGCCATTCAATGGGATCGGATAGAGGAACACCATGGTGGTTTTAGTGGGTAGTCCCGGCGCTTCTCGTCGGGGAGTCACCACACTCTCCCTGGACTGAGCCCCTTTAGGGGCCCAGCCTAGGGGGGTAAGCCCGTAAATTGTTTGGTTTCCACCATGAGTCAAAAAAAAAAAAAAAAAAAAAGGTACAAAATTTTATACATCTCCATTCCCATATTTTCGAAAGAGGTCTACAAAGATTTGCTTCATGAATTAATCGACATATCCGTAGAATAGAGCTCCATGTGACCATAGACCAAAATCGTGTTAAATAGCTAAATGGGATAAAGAATAAAAACTCTACAAAACTGTGTTTTTAGAATTTTCTTATCTTATTTACTTTCGGAGATATAGAATCGAATAACGTTTCATCTGATATTTGTTCTGCGCAATAACGCACGACGTATACATGGGATGGGACACGGGGAGTACGGGTGGCGCGAGCGCCGCGATCGATCAGCAGTTCGGCCGATGTTCATTGGAAGAAGAAGGAAATTGGGGCGTTCTCGTGTTCTGTACTAAATTTACATTATATTTTAAAAAATAACAATTTATTCAGTATTTTAAATAAAAAGGGATACTTTTCAAGATATCAGGATCTCGCAAAATACTAAATATGATTCAAGTAGATGCAGAAGAGTCTGATCTTAGTTCGGCGTTTTCAAACTTACATACCGCGTTTCCAAATCAAGATTTCAATTCTGGTAAGTGACGATGTTTTACAAGTATAACTTCACTATGTACAACTTTAAGTTCCTAAATTTACACAGATTATTATATTTATTACTTTTTAACTCAGCTCATAGTTTACAGCGATCGATGATTATTTAGAACGTTTTTCGATGGAGTTGTTCAGAAACGCAACTCTGGCGCAAAAACACGATTACCGTAATTAATATTCACAGAGTAATCGATTTGTATGCAATATTGAGCAACAAAACGTAGAGGCCTTATGGAATATTAAAACGTTTTTTTACGAACATTATTGAAGTTTTTAGCGTCTGAGGTTAAAACAACTTGTGGGTTCAATGTTAAGATGGGACGTTGTTACTCAAAACGTTGAATCAATTAGGACGTTGTTCAATTAAAAAAATCTCTAATTATAAAGATTTTTTAATAAAAAAATAGGCAAAATTGATTGTTTCAATAAACGCTTAAAAATAGTTAGTTAAAAATATTTGTGCAAAAGAATTTTTATATTTTAGTTACGAATGAAGGAGAAACTGGCAAGAATCGTCTTTGCTTCCTGGTACAAAGGAACCAGTCGTGGATTTGACACATGGAAGAAATTCTATACAAACATGACGGGACAAAGAAAAAAAAAGGAATCTGTAATAGCTCAAAACCGAATATTATGTCTGCTTAGTCTACCGAAGGTGTCTACAGTAATCAACCTATGTGTATGCTGTATAATACTCGTATGCAGTATATAAATAAAATAAATGAGCCCGCGGTTACAACTGAGTTATTTAAGGCTTTCTTCGCACGCTATAGCGTGATGTTATATAGTCAATAGCCTTCCTCGATAAATGGGCTATCGAACAGTGAAAGATTTTTTCAAATCGGCCCAGTAGTTTTCGAGATTGGTTCTTTATATATTAGTACGTACGGGCTTTATATACTAGTACAGCTTGCTGGCTAGCCAGCCAGCTGTACGATTAGAGTACTTAGATTACTTAATTGAAGTGGTAGGTAGTAACCTACCATCACAATTAAGTACAAAAAATAAAGCATGCCGCAATATTGCAACAATTGCCACGTCAATACCTGCAATTTAACTCCTGAAGCAGTAATTTCTCAGGTATAGTGCAAGTAAAGAATGTTCGTAATGATGAAATGGGATTTAAACTTTCATTAAGGGTTTTTTTACACCCCGTATAAGAATAACAACAATCTTACATCGTTTTTACCCAGACATGGGTGCACAATATTTATAAATAATAGTAAAATACATCTAAACATTAACAAAATTTAAAATCGAGTACTCATACTCATATCAGTACTTAACAAGGCTGTCCTGTCAAATCTTATTAGACTACTAAGCAGATCCTGGGTTCTAAGAAAAAAAGTTGTGGCTGCAACCCTGGTAACGTTAAGATCATTATAATGACACATTTCAGTACTTACTCTGAATAACTTGTGAGCAGCATAAGTCTATTGGATCTTTATATCTTAATATATAAAATCCTTGCGTTACTGACTGACTGACAGACACGCTACAGCCGAAACTATGGGGCGCAGGAAGCTCTAATTTGGCGTGTGTGTTCCTTGGAGACCGTAGGGGTGCACTAAGAAGGTATTTCCCGAAATTCCCACGGGATCGGCCAAAACGGGTAAATAAAAAAAAATGCAGGCGTAGCTGCTGGCGTCCTCTAGTTATATATATTTCTTGAAACACAGTTTTCATTGCATCATCGATAACGACATTGTGCCTTTCAAGCTGGGTCCGCCTGCCCTTCCTTTAAAATGACACTTTTATCCTCTCTTATCCATGCATACATACATATCTCATCCATGCAGTCTATCAACAACATAATAATGTAATAATATGTACCTCAAAAGGAGTTAAAACAGCAAGAGTGTTAATAAATAGTTTAGCATACTTCAATTTTCTCGCAGTGCCTGTCACTGGGAGCTTGTAGTAAATGGCAGACTACTTATAAGTATGACTTAGTTTTCTATTATCAGAGCCTAATATTATATCGAATGTCGAATGAACATGTATGTATTTACAAAAAAGAGTAAATTTCTAGTAACCATAATACACATTCGGCTTATTTTGGAACTAGATAATGTTGTGTGCATGTCGTAGAGTATTTTTATCATTATTTATTAGTAGGAAACAGCATGGGAGTTAGCACTGAAACCAACTGGGTAACCTGTAACCTGTGTTTACACTTCTAACTGTTTGAGCTGTATTAAGGATGAATTTGCAAAATCTAATGGATTTCCAAAGAAAATGAACTAGGTTGATTACTGTAGACACCTTCGGTAGACTAAGCAGACATAATATTCGGTTTTGAGCTATTACAGATTCCTTTTTTTTTCTTTGTCCCGTCATGTTTGTATAGAATTTCTTCCATGTGTCAAATCCACGACTGGTTCCTTTGTACCAGGAAGCAAAGACGATTCTTGCCAGTTTCTCCTTCATTCGTAACTAAAATATAAAAATTCTTTTGCACAAATATTTTTAACTAACTATTTTTAAGCGTTCATTGAAACAATCAATTTTGCGATAAATTTAACTATTTTTTTATTAAAAAATCTTTATAATTAGAGATTTTTTTAATTGAACAACGTCCTAATTGATTCAACGTTTTGAGTAACAACGTCCCATCTTAACATTGAACCCACAAATTGTTTTAACCTCAGACGCTAAAAACTTCAATAATGTTCGTAAAAAAACGTTTTAATATTCCATAAGGCCTCTACGTTTTGTTGCTCAATATTGCATACAAATCGATTACTCTGTGAATATTAATTACGGTAATCGTGTTTTTGCGCCAGAGTTGCGTTTCTGAACAACTCCATCGAAAAACGTTCTAAATAATCATCGATCGCTGTTAACTATGAGCTGAGTTAAAAAGTAATAAATATAATAATCTGTGTAAATTTAGGAACTTAAAGTTGTACATAGTGAAGTTATACTTGTAAAACATCGTCACTTACCAGAATTGAAATCTTGATTTGGAAACGCGGTATGTAAATTTGAAAACGCCGAACTAAGATCAGACTCTTCTGCATCTACTTGAATCATATTTAGTATTTTGCGAGATCCTGATATCTTGAAAAGTATCCCTTTTTATTTAAAATACTGAATAAATTGTTATTTTTTAAAATATAATGTAAATTTAGTACAGAACACGAGAACGCCCCAATTTCCTTCTTCTTCCAATGAACATCGGCCGAACTGCTGATCGATCGCGGCGCTCGCGCCACCCGTACTCCCCGTGTCCCATCCCATGTATACGTCGTGCGTTATTGCGCGGAACAAATATCAGATGAAACGTTATTCGATTCTATATCTCCGAAAGTAAATAAGATAAGAAAATTCTAAAAACACAGTTTTGTAGAGTTTTTATTCTTTATCCCATTTAGCTATTTAACACGATTTTGGTCTATGGTCACATGGAGCTCTATTCTACGGATATGTCGATTAATTCATGAAGCAAATCTTTGTAGACCTCTTTCGAAAATATGGGAATGGAGATGTATAAAATTTTGTACCTTTTTTTTTTTTTTTTTTTTTGCCTCATGGTGGAAACCAAACAATTTACGGGCTTACCCCCCTAGGCTGGGCCCCTAAAGGGGCTCAGTCCAGGGAGAGTGTGGTGACTCCCCGACGAGAAGCGCCGGGACTACCCACTAAAACCACCATGGTGTTCCTCTATCCGATCCCATTGAATGGCAGGGTCACGGGAACTACGTTTGTATAACTGCCGCGACCCCACCTGAGCTGGCCCGCCGAAGCAGGCCCCGTCCCTCGCATGCATCCATCTGCATACATCATAATTTGTCCTCATATATCCTCTTTCATACTACGAGCGGAAAAGAACGACGTAGTCTACTAACGCTACGAGAGGCGCACGCGGAACACGTGCGCCGCCTCTCGGGCCTAGCGGACGGCGGGCAGTCAAAAACAGGCCCGACGCCCGCTGGCGTGTACTCACGGTGGCCGGAGATCGTTGAGCGCCCTCCGGCGACGACGCCCGGTTCTGCGGGTGGAGACAGGTCGCGTGGGCTCCCTATCCCGCTCCGCCGCCTCCTTGATCGACATCACCGTCTCACAAAAGGAGGCGGCGGCGTCCCAACACATCTCGCTCCGGACCATGGAACGAATCAAGGTCCGAAGCGAGAGTTCGACCACTCCTATCGCCGCGACTAGGTCCCGGCGCTGCGATACCCAAGCAGGGCATTCCGCCAAGGTGTGCAGCGCCGTGTCCTCTACTGGGTCACGGCGATCTCCGCAGTGGTGACATCCGGGCGTCTCCTCCCGGCCAATGCGGTGCAGGAACCGGCCGAAACAACCATGGCCGGTTATCACCTGTGTCAACCGGAAGGTGAGGGCGCCATGTCGTCTCTCCAGCCACTCGTCGAGTACGGGCCTCACTGCCTCGATGCAGCGAAGCCCCGCGCTGGGGTGCGTGAGTCGCTGTCGCCATTCCGCCACTAGGACCTGTCGGAGTTCTGCCTTCCGCGCCTCTATCTCGCGAGGCGCGGGTTCTCCGCCTAGTAACTGGGCTTCGCGGCGCCACTTATAAAGCGACGCCAACAGCCCATAAAATTTTGTACCTACTTTTAAAGTGTATATAGAGCAATTATAGTTTTGCACAGTTAATATGCATAAGAAAAGCATTAAATATCATCATCATCATCATCATCAGCCCTGTATATAAACTGTCCCACTGCTGGGCACGGGCCTCTTCTCACTATGAGAAGGGTAAGGCCATAGTCCACCACGCTGGCCTAGTGCGGGTTGGCAGACTTCACATGTCTTTCGAGAACATTATGGAGAACTCTCAGACATGCAGGTTTCCTCACGATGTTTTCCTTCACCGTTTGGCAAGCGATAATTAACAATTTAATACGCACATAACTCCGAAAAGTCATTGGTGCGTGCCGTGGATTCGAACTCGGACCCTCTGCGTTGCAGTCTGCATTAAATATAGTTATGTTTAAATAAATCTTTCGTAGAGAAATTATTTAAAGATACATTGTCAATTAAAATTATTCCCAAATGTCATGTCATGAAAATAATTAGAAGTTATCAGATGTAAACTCCTGCTCGAATGGCGGTCTTTGCGAAACCACAAGTAACCAAAGACAGCGAACTCGAAAATAAATAGGTAGTAGGTACTTACACATACTTGGCAAGGTACGCGGTCTTAACTAGTTCCTTGTTAGTTAGCAGCCAGTGCAATACGTGGTGTATTGACCTCGCGTCGCCTGCAAGTAACTGTGCTCGAAACCGTGTGGGCTCCCCCTGGGGGGCAGTATTTAACGCTACCCAGCATCTCCAACAAACGTAGCGACACCATCTCAGAATCATCCTCGTTTATGTCCAACTGCTTATCAGCCGAATGACGTCCACTGCTGGACATAGGTCTCCCCCAAGGCTCTCCATATGGAACGATCTTGAGCCACCCGCATCCAAGTTGTATGTATCCTAAAATATACTGTTACACATTTTGACAATTTTCGGAAGAAGCTTGTTTGGAAGCAGGCAAAGTGGAAATGAACGAGCGATGCTAAGAAACTGACACGGTTTACAGTAATGTTATTAACTTAAAAAAATATATTATAGAAGAAATTGACTGTATCTCATTTCTTTTATCAATGTGAAGTTTGTGAGCGAAATCTAATCAACGATATTTCTATATACCTACAGCAATGATATTAGAAAAGTCGTAGATACGTCACCTATAATCAATCCGTAGAAACGGTACACTAACGCACACATCGAGAACTCCATATTTTATTTTTATTTCGGTTGACAAGATGTGTCAGTTTCACTATGACGCCGGCAGAGAGGTTGAACGTTTAGACTAGAGAGAACATGCTCGCCATATTTCCTTATACCGAACGTGCAACATGTAATGTCAGTTGGTCTTAGTTGGTTAATCATAACGTCAAATTACGCGTCTCATTTAAAGAGGCATAGACCACTTACAGACTCATATCTTTGACTGTATTCTCTAAATAGCCGTCCTGTCAAATCCCATCATTAAGGAGTGATGGGATTTGACAGTGAAAGGAGATATTGATGTTTTTTAAATGAGGAATAAATACAGAAACAAACTATCGGACCTGAATATAAAACTAAATCGTACCCGCAAGCTTCGGCGTGGCAGTCGGTTGCACTCACGCCAACTGGGTTGCCAAAGTAGTTCACTGCTGTACTAATATTAATATTTAAATAAAGGTGAATCATTTGTGCTGGTGGATCACAAATCGGATTACTCTAAAAAAATCGAGCAGTGTCCAACGTAAGCAATAGCAAGCAACGTGATATGATGCGACGCACACAAATTTCCAAAGCCTGCCGCATTAGCCAATCTGGTATAATTCGTACAATACATAATCTAAGTGACAGTTTCTTAGCATCTCATGGCAACGCATCGCTCATTAGTTTATGAATACTTTTTGTCAATAGATTTTATGGCTAAAACGAATTAAACACGTGAGTTTTTTTAGTACTGTCTGTCTGGCAAGTCTTTGCAAAGCACTGTCCGGCGTCAACAGCAAAAACTACAATTTCAATATTTTAGTTGTTTACTTCTATTCTACTGCTTAAATATATCGACACATACTAAAGTTAGACATTTGACCAAAAATATTTATCGATAAATCATAACTGTTACGAACAACACTCGGTTCCCTAACTCTATGTTTTGTCTACTGTTTGCCTACCACGAGGCTGCTATACGTGCGTGCGTGCTGCTAAACCTATCGACAGCTCTTTCTATCATACTGCATGTGACATTAGAAAGAAGATATCAATCATAGCAACCGCTGTTGCTATTTATTGTTACTTCTATGCCTTAAGGTTATATTTCTTTGGACGCCGGCTCGCGACGTCATACACACATATGTCAGACCTGCCAAGTGGCTTATGTTTAGCGTCCTGCTTTTGGTACGCCTATAACGTATCTACTTCTTTTTACTTGTAATATCGTTGACCTACAGCCACTTGGTACTAAGGGTCGGAACATATCTGACGGAAGATCCGTCGCGTATTATCGGTCGCGTAAAGCCAAAACATACAAATATATAGAAAAACGTTCAACCTTTCACACTTGACCGATGACCCGACAACGCAACACCTGCAATGGAAAACATCGTAACTCACTTTTTGGTGAATTTGAGTTACAATCATATCCACAGTAAACAAAAAATCTCTTTTTTATGCGCTCATCCCTGTATCAGAATTCATTCCTGTTACAATTTAGCCAGTAGTAAAAATTGTAAGTGGACGTCCAATGAAGATGATAAAAGTGTATATTTTAGTTACACGCTACTATGTTTGCCTATCATTAATAATATAAAATACTAGAGGACGCCAGCAGCTGCCCTGCGTTTTTTTAATTTACCCGTTTTGGCCGATCCCGTGGGAATTTCGAGAAATCCCTTCTTAGTGCACCCCTACGGTCCCCAAGGAACATACATGCCAAATTTCAGCTTTCTGCGCCCAACAGTTTTGGCTGTAGCTTGTCTGTCAGTCAGTCCAGTCACAACTTTTTTTCTTAGAACCCAGGATCTGCTTAGTAGTCTAATAAGATTTGACAGGACAGCCTTGTTAAGTACTGATATGAGTATGAGTACTCGATTTTAAATTTTGTTAATGTTTAGATGTATTTTACTATTATTTATAAATATTGTGCACCCATGTCTAGGTAAAAACGATGTAAGATTGTTGTTATTCTTATACGGGGTGTAAAAAAACCGTGTAGGTTTTTTTTTTGGGGGTAGGTGTTAGAAAAGTTAACACTGCTTTGAGATTTCAAAAAGTATAATTAAATTTAAATAATAGTTATTTCCTAAATATATATGATTAAAATAGTATTTAACTGCTATTTTACATCACCTTTAACTAGGATTGTGTTTATGACACTTAGTAATTGAGTGTTAGTATATTACCACCTGCCAGCAATACACCTGCACATTGATATTACTTTGCTTCAAGTCACAAAATCACCATGTCACAATTAGACAACATTGAGTCTGCACAGAAAAGTTTGGAAGAGACTTTCATTCAACGGATGGCAGCACTTGAGGCGCAATTGCATAGTGGAAGCTCTTCCAAGGACACCGTAGCGAGGGTTGCAGATGAATTCCGCACTTTCCGTGAGTTGGTATTTAATATGATGTCACTACTTCGTCAGCAGATCCAAGAATGCCACAAACAGCTTGATGTTATCGAAACCAGGCACAGACGTAAGTCCCTCCTTTTCTTGGGGGTTCCTGAGGCCGATAAGGAGGATTGTGCTGCTGCTATGCTGGGCATTATCCAGACCAGGCTAGGGCTAAAGGACATCTCCGCTGCAGACATCAGCAGTTGCCATAGGATCGGTGTCCAAAAGAAAGACAGTAAGCGGCCAATACTTGTGCGGTTCACCCGAGTTGATTCCAGATCTGCGGCATGGCGTGCAAAAACTTCGCTTAAGGGCTCCTCCATATCAGTCCGGGAATTCCTTACTAGAGTGCGACAGGGAGTATTTAGCAAGGCCCGTCTACACTTTGGGATTCGATCTTGCTGGACCCAAGACGGCTGCATCGTAATAAAAGCTCCCGACGGAAGCCGTCACAAGGTAGTCGCCGAAGGTGAACTCAGCGGGCTGATCAAGAAGTATCCCAAGGTATCCAGTAGTACTCCTGCTGTGACAGAGCCCAGGGGCGGTGTCGTGAGTGCCGGTTCTACTTCAGCAATCGGGAATACCAAGAACGCGACGCGTAAATAGCTCTCGTATGTCTCCATTTCTCCCTCACTTTGTGCCTTATTTTACGTGCGTAGCCAATTCTTTTTGTTTGTGTAAGCATTACATCACTCCATTAATTTCAATCACACCCTCACTTTATGTAAATTACTATTTTTAAACTAAACTAGACAAGACAATAATTTTATTTTTTGTCTTGTTTACTCGGTTTGACAACTTTGATAGTTTGCAATGAATGTCATGATGACACCTAAAGTGACATGTCAATGTGTTGCGTTCAGAAATGAACATGATAACTTTCTTTTGTAAATTTATTTCTGCGTTTTGTTTTCTGCGTCCTTTTTTTTGTTCTGTATTTTTCTTTTTTTGTTTTGTTTACTTTTCTCAATCGCATTGTAAAGTTAGTTACCTAATGTTTGTGTGTTCGTGTCTGCTGGCGGGTGGTGCAGTGGCTAATCATTGCGCTGATTCGCGAGTGTGCGTTATTTTATTATTATACTATACTTATTTATAGTATTTATATTATTATATTTATTTTTATAATTTATATATAATTATTTATATATTATATCATTGATCTACTTTATGTTACAGGACGATGATGATGATTCTTTTCACTCTGCTTGTGATTCCTCAAACTCATCAAATAATGACAGCTTTTCCTCTGTTACTGAGTCGCTTGGTGACTTGGTTAAACAGACATTCAACCAATCCGCAAAGAACTTGTTCAATGTCTGTCATATTAATGCACAAAGTGTACCAAGTCATTATACTGATCTGTACGATGCTTTCTGCGATGCTAACGTTCATGCCATTCTGATTTCTGAGAGCTGGTTGAAACCTCATTTACTTTCTACCACCTACCCCCTCCCTGGTTTAATTCTTATTCGCAACGACAGGGTGGATAGGAGAGGGGGTGGGGTTGCTATATTCCTTCGTAGTGGTCTTCCTTACAAAATTCTTTTTTCTTCTCCACCTAATAACTCTGCCTCTGCGGAGTATCTTTTCCTCGAGGTTTCAGTCAATGGAGCTAAAACTGTTCTTGGAGTTGTTTATTGTCCCCCCTCCGTAAACTACTTCTCCAGTCTCGAATCGATTCTGGAATCTTTAGGGTCAGAATATGCACATCATATCATCATGGGAGATCTCAACACCAATCTCCTTGCTCCCACATCTCCACGTACCCTTCAACTCCTAAAAATAATTGAGTCTACCAGTCTACACACTCTTCCTCTAGGACCCACTCACCACAATATCGAAGGTCATGACACCTGGTTAGATTTAATTATTACCTCTGCCCCATCCTTAGTTCATTCCCATGGCCAATTCCTTGCTCCTGGTTTTTCCCATCATGATTTGATTTACCTTTCCTATAACCTCAAACCGCCAAAACCTCGTCCTAAGGTTCTGCACGTGCGTTGTTTTGGACGTATGGATGTTGAAAAACTGCAAAAAGCCGCCTCCGAGATTGTTTGGAACCCTGTAATAGCAGCCTCCACCATTGACGAAAAGGTTCATATCTTTAACAGTATTGTGCTTAAGCTGTATGACAAATACGCGCCTGTTAAGAGGGTCAAATTAAAACGTCCACCGGCACCATGGCTTACAAGAGGTGTCCAAATGGCCATGAGGCGTCGTGATCGAGCCTTCCGGCGGTTCAAAAAGGAACGATCTGATGAGAATTGGAGCCTGTACAAAACTGCAAGGAATAAGTGTAATCAGATGATTCGTAACGCCAAACGCCGCCATATTTTCGACAATATAAACTCTTCGTCCCCTGCCAATATCTGGAAGTTCCTCGGGACTCTAGGTATTGGCAAACAACAGCATAGTGATCTCCGTGTGACGATTGGTCTGGAGGATTTAAACATCCATTTCTCAACTACTTCTGCACTAGATCACCAGACCAGGCGTCAGACGGTGGATTACATAGCTGCTCTTCCCCGTCCCAAGATAGATCCCTTTAATTTTTCTCCAGTTACATTGGGTGAGGTCAAGAAGATAATCCTCTCCATCAAATCTAACGCTGTGGGGTTCGATTCTCTTAGTCGTTGCATGATTACTCCGATCCTCGATCATCTCATAATTCCCATTAACCACATTGTAAATTTTACCTTGGAAAGCGGCTCTTTTCCTTCCCTGTGGCGTAAAGCCTTCGTAATCCCTTTTCCTAAGATCTCGAATCCTACCCTACCTAACCATTTCCGTCCTATCTCCATTCTTCCTTTCCTCTCCAAAGTCCTGGAAGCGTGTGTGCATAAGCAGCTGTCTCAATTTGTGTACCATAATAAGCTCCTTAGTCCATTACAGTCAGGATTCAGACCTGGGCACAGCACGACTTCCGCCCTCCTAAAAGTGACTGGCGATGTTAGGGCGGGCATGGAGAACACCATGGTCACTGTGCTGACCTTGGTTGACTTTTCGAACGCCTTTAACACCGTCAGTCACGATATCCTTCTATCGATCCTTACCCATCTCTTGACCTCGCCTGTTGTACTGGAATGTTTCTCATCCTATCTTCAGGAACGTCAGCAGTCAGTACGCGTTGATGAAACTACATCAAGTTGGCATGACATTCACTCTGGCGTTCCTCAAGGCGGCATTCTCTCTCCTTTACTTTTCTCAATTTTTATTAATTTCTTAACACCTAATCTTCGATGTGCGTATCATCTCTATGCTGACGACTTGCAGTTGTACGCCCAGGCGAGAGTGGATGATATATCAGTAGCCATCGATGACGTAAATAGAGATCTCGAGT
Organism: Euclidia mi; assembly: GCA_944739405.2. Taxonomy (NCBI): domain Eukaryota; kingdom Metazoa; phylum Arthropoda; class Insecta; order Lepidoptera; family Erebidae; genus Euclidia; species Euclidia mi. The sequence continues at coordinate 22,780,284 of OX123198.2, forward strand.
CTATGATGGATTGGTGCAAAAGATTCGGTCTTGACGTAAATCCAGCTAAATGTCAGGCCATTATTGTGGGCAGTCGCCGTTTAATGCCCAGATTAGATTTAAATACTCTGCCGCCCATCTTGTTTAATGGTCTAATTATTCCTTATAGCTCTGAGGTCAAAGATCTGGGCCTGTACATTGACTCCACTCTCGGCTGGCAGGCACAGGTGACCAAAGTTAGTCAGAAGGTTACAGGATCACTCAGAGCACTATATCGCCTTAAAAATTTCCTCCTATCCAGGACCAAAGCTATGCTTGTGCAGACCTTAATATATCCTATAATCGACTATGGTGATGTGTGCTATTATGACCTGAATGCAGCATTTCTCAATAAATACGACCGACTTCTCAATAACTGCATTCGATTCATTTATAATCTTCGTAAGTATGACCATGTCTCTACTTATCGTTCCGAACTTAATTGGCTACCAATTCGTCAACGCCGTAGTTTGCGTGCTCTCACTACTCTCTTCACGATTCTTAAGTCCCCTTCCTCGCCCACTTATCTTACTGAATACTTCCAGTATCTATCTTCTACTCACGAGAGAAGTCTCCGTTCTTCCCATAATCTTCTTCTTTCATGTCCCAGTCATTCTTCTGGGTTTGTCTACTCTTCCTTTGTTGTCCAGTCTGTTCTACTCTGGAACGTGCTCCCTCTTGAAGTCAGAATGTCCACTAACCGTTACGCATTCAAAATGAAAGTACGTGATCTCCTGTTTAAGAGATTGAAGGAATCAGCACATCCTTCTCATCCATTATTATAAGTATGTATTTATATGTATTGTGTATGTATATATTTATACGTATGTATCATATTATTATATAATTTTATTATTATATGTTATTATTCCTTATCTATGTACTATATTATTATATTATGTATTAGGTATATTGTTATATCCAATATTATCTATTATACTTCATAATTATTACTAATATGCTCATCTTATCAGTTAATGTATATTATTTGAAAACGTGTAAAAACAAATCTCTTGTGCACCTACCACATTTATCTCTGCACCACCTAAAGGTCGACAGGTAGAGAATGCCTCAAGGCATTATGTCCACCATTGTACAGTATGTATGTGCATAAAGTTTTTAAATAAATAAATAAATAAATAAAAAAACCCTTAATGAAAGTTTAAATCCCATTTCATCATTACGAACATTCTTTACTTGCACTATACCTGAGAAATTACTGCTTCAGGAGTTAAATTGCAGGTATTGACGTGGCAATTGTTGCAATATTGCGGCATGCTTTATTTTTTGTACTTAATTGTGATGGTAGGTTACTACCTACCACTTCAATTAAGTAATCTAAGTACTCTAATCGTACAGCTGGCTGGCTAGCCAGCAAGCTGTACTAGTATATAAAGCCCGTACGTACTAATATATAAAGAACCAATCTCGAAAACTACTGGGCCGATTTGAAAAAATCTTTCACTGTTCGATAGCCCATTTATCGAGGAAGGCTATAGACTATATAACATCACGCTATGAGCCACGGGAGCGAAGAAAGCCTTAAATAACTCAGTTGTAACCGCGGGCTCATTTATTTTATTTATATACTGCATACGAGTATTATACAGCCTTAGCCGTATTGGATAGCCGCGGCCGTATTTACTTCCACGTCAATCGCAAGTGATTCGCCAGGCAGCAATGAGTCATGCGCAATGGCGCATGACTCATTGCTGCCTGGCGAATGACAATGACAATGACACAATGGTGTCAACACCAAGTGATCGTGGCCTCCAGTGTTGCCTTGCAAAGCATGGCCCATCATGGGCCATTGTGCACTGGGGCCTTAACGATAGACGGAGCAATCCATAGAAAAAATAAACCTTGATCTAAACTGTCTAACGCTGTCTAACGATTGAAGTGTAATCGTACATGCGCAACACGCATGTGCATGCAGCGCCAATGGTATATAGTGTATATTTATGATATAGCCAATCAACAACAACTGGTTCGGGCATCTTACCAATGACCAGCCAGTAGTACTGTAATGCTACTGGCTACTTATTGACATTTGTATATCACAGAAGATCGCAGTAGAGATATGGTTTGTGTTCTCTGGTAATAGTATATCTTCTCTACTAGACGGAGCCCTCATACCTAAACGTAAAATGAGGCAGAAAAAACCATGCCAGCCGGCATGGTTGAGCCTGTCACACTGACAGCCTTTACCTATCCACCAAATTAATTACGGCAATAATTCGCTGTACAGTCACGAGCATAAATATATTACAATGGGCAGATTAGCAAAAATATCTGACCCAAGAATGATTTCAATAATATCTGTCTGCACGTACCCAGCAAAAATATCTGATATCATCAGGCAGCATAATGAAGTGACATCAAAATTATGTGATGAAAATATCGAAGCATAAATATGTGATGTGACAGGTGGCAAAATGTTATAAACAAAACGTAACCTTTATTTGTGGAGTGCAAATATGTTACGTTTTCTATTTCTGTGATTTGCATTGATTCCGCCCTAAAAGCATAAATATGTGACATCAACTAGGTGGCAATAATATCTGACATCCCTACAATTTATAATTTTTCGCTCACATTTTTGCAAATGGCTAAACTAACGAATTTACGCGTAAAATAATAAGAAAGCAATAACCAATTGCCATGTTCGCTCTGATTTGTTGAATAAGTCACGTGTTTTTTTCCTTGCTCTTCACCGCCATTGTTCGCCACTTTATCGAATAAACTTGAACTTTAGCGATGTTTATAAGCCTTAGTCAACGGAACCCTGCTTCGCAGGGCTCCTATTTTTGTGTTTAGTGTTACAAGAAAACCTAACATAGACTGTTGAGTTGAACTGATGCCGACCTTCATTATCACTGACCGACCAATCAGAGAGCAGTGTGTTATTTGCCGTATTTTACGTAAAATTAATGCGAAGCTTCTGTGATTGGCCGAACCGTTTAGAATCTAACGAATGGATATCCGTTAGTTTATAAATTTACCACGAGGCGTCGCAAATTGATAAATTTGCGGAAATATGGCCTTAAAATAATTCAATTTATCTCCCGTTTAGAATCCTACGAAAGTTTATAAACTTACTAGGAAATTTATAAACTTTCAATATTATACATAATTAATTAAAATCGACTTAATCCACCATTTTCATCATTACGTTCTGTAGCCTCTCTTGCATTGTAGTACTATATTAGCACACACTTGCGAGCCTCGGAGTGATTCCCAAATGTCAAAGGTGTGTAGAAAATCAAGGGTTCCAGCCTGAGTTGGGTCCTATTGTTGAACCATTGAACTCCACAGATTCTCAACGGGATTCAAATCAGGGCTCTCTGGAGGGAAATGAATTAAACTTAAAGCATCTCTTTGAATATTTAACTTTTAAACCACTCACGAGTTATTCGAGAACTATGAATGGAATATATGCATCGGATAGTATCCATGCGTCATACATGGCTGCTGTTCGATGTCGTAAATTATCAATACTACGATAAGACATTATTTGTGATAATTATTTAAAGAGTAGCAATTAGCGGTATAAACTTTATTTACGATTAACGGATCAATCGTGTCAAATGTTGCTTACGTCAACCACAACAAATAGTCCAAGATCCCAGGGCCCTCAGACCTTACTCATTTTTGCTGAATTAAAATCTATACAATTATGTTGTAACAGAATTTGCTATGAGTTTACGCATACCTGCTAGCATGGATCGACGGCCAATTTTTAGCTATGAGGTGCTAAAGGTACGTAAAATTAGTACTAACTTTTCTTAAATTCTCAGTCTTGATTTTTATTGGCTTATAATACAGGATTTTTCCTAGTTTAAGCCCTGTTGCACTAATTTTAATCCTTAGCCAATTATATTAAATGTCTTTCGCACAAAAAATTGTAACTAGGTTAAGTTTTTATACAATAAATTATTATTATTATTATTATATTAATAGGGAAGGGAAGGGAAATAATTCAATGCTTTTTGCAAGTAGCCAGACCAATCGGAGGCGTCTAATATCCTGCCAGACCCACTTAAAGACTCGCTATTTGTATAAGCGTGAACGTAATTTTAAGATAGTTTTACAAAATTTGTTATATTTATTAGAATATTTATCTAATGGGTCTTCGGAGAACAGCGATAGCTGAGCGGAGAGATCGACAGCCTGCTACGCAGAGGGCTCGGGTTCGAGTCCACGACACGCACCAATGACTTTTCGGAGTTAAGTGCGTGTTAAATTGTTAATTATCGTTTACTATTCGGTGAAGAAAAACATCAGAGGAAACCTGCATGTCTGAGAGTTCTCCATAATGTTCTCGAAAGACATGTGAAGTCTGCCAACCCGCACTTGGCCAGCGTGGTGGACTGTGGCCTTACCCTTCTTATAATGAGAAGAGGCCCATGCCCAGCAGTGGGACAGTATAAAGGGCTGATGATGATGGGTCTTCAGTAATAATTAAGTAAAACGTTCGCGCATTATTAGTATTATTATACTAATAAATACCGAATAACTTAAAAATATATAACTATGAGGAATAACCTCATAAGGAAAATTATATTTAAACTTTTGTTCAGTTCGAAAAAGTATTTCTTTAGATATAATTGGTAAAATATGGCTTACACAGCAATCAATTTAGTAAAATATTCTTTTATTTACGTTTTGTAAAAAAAATCAATTTAATTTTAATTCTCATACTCATCAACGTTGATGTTTGATAATTCATCGTCAATCCAATGAAATAAAAAAAGCAAAATAATAAGTAAGGTCTAGGCGCCTGAGATGTTACTATATAGGGGATCTGACTGTATTAAAAGTAAATTGCAAATTATCATTTATCAAAAAGATTGTCTCAAAGCATATAAATATCCTTAAATTTTAATTTTGCTCTTACAGCAAATTTTATATAAATAGAACCATCAAAAAAGTACTAACAGCAATTGAGTATATGAAATTATTACAAACAAAACTAGCGTGTCGACAGATGACAAAAATTGGGCAAGTGCGAGTCGGACTCGCGCACAAAGGGTTCCGTACCATCATCTATAAAAGAAAATCATTTTGAAAGGTAATATACAACTACATATTCTGTAAAAATTTAAAGCGTCTTCCTGTAACAGTTAGTAATTTTGAGCAAAAAATACGAAAACAAACACGTTTTTTGTATGGGACCCCCCTTAATTTTTTATTTTTAGTATTTGTTGTTATAGCGGCAACCGAAATACATAATTTGTGAAAATTTCAGCTTTCTAGCTATCATGGTTTATGAGATACAGCCTGGTGACAGACAGACGGACAGACAGACAGACAGCGGAGGCTTAGTAATAGGGTTCCGTTTTTTACCTTTTAGGTACGGAACCCTAAAAAAGTAACTGATTTGACAAAGCAGTTCGATACCCTATTCCTAAACTGTTACTCGGCGGCCGCAGATAGAAAAAATCTACCCACTAAAATTAATAGTTTAATTCGGTCCTGATATTCTATATGTATGTCTAGACATAAATATAGTATAAAACGATAGCCCTATTAAAAAAATGTAAAATACAATTTATTTCTTTAATTATTTCGTATGAATTTTAAATAAAATTGAAGATAAAATAACGTCAGATATTATTGCCACTTGGTTGATGTCACATATTTATGCTTTTAGGGCGGAATCAATGCAAATCACAGAAATAGAAAACGTAACATATATTTGCTCTCCATAAGGGATCATAACATTTTGCCACCTGTCACATCACATATTTATGCTTCGACATTTTCATCACATAATTTTGATGTCACTTCATTATGCTGCCTGATGATATCAGATATTTTTGCTGGGTACGTGCAGACAGATGTTATTGAAGTCATTCTTGGGTCAGATATTTTTGCTAATCTGCCCATAGTAATATATTTATGCTCGTGACTGTACACTGCCAAGTTGCGCTTTTATCCTGAGTAAAAATAACACAGCAAGAAATAAGAAGAACTCTAGTATAAACATACTATCTGTAAAATAAGAATAATTATAAAATATGAACATAAAATTACAAAAAACCGAAAATGCCATTCAGTGTTGCTGCTTAATGAATTGTAATTTTTAAGAATTTTCTTAACTGATTTTGAGACCAATAACTTATCCACTAGAACACAGGATAAAATATTTTCCCATTTACTCGGGTAACTGTCGAGAAGCTGACAACACAATTCTTCACGCTTGCGTCTTGATGCTTTTGTTTGACACACACTGTCATAATGAGTTGCCTCATTTACGGACCTATTTTTCTTAGGCACCGCGGAGTCTATACTTCATAAAATATAGCTTGATCTCTAAGACAGCTGTCAATAAAATCACGCCTATGAAGTCCTGAATTTCTTAATAGTTCAGACTATGGCACAGTCATACCTGTCATTGTCATACTTTATGGGCATGTCGACCTAATTGGTGATGGGCGACGATTCATCGCGACCACAAACTATAAACTATCGATATTTTAAATAAAACTCAATTAAAAATTAATTTATCTTTTAATTTTATTGCATGTTTTAAATATCATAATATTTAACATTTCTATATACTTGATCTAAAATAACAGTGAGTAAATAAAATCCGATTTCTCACCTACTCACGTAACATTCCATCCGTCAACGAAACCCAAGTAAAACCAAAAGAGTTTTGGGAGAAGACACGCCGCGTATGGATCAAAGGCCGTGTTACCAGGCCATAAACTCAAAATAAAGACACGTCGCCATATTGTTTGATTTGAACCTCAATTCTCATCAGCAGACCAGCAGTACGAGTGCCAACGCCTTGTATACGCTACGTGTTTTCAGTTCTCATTACTTTGTTTTGCTACTATTGATGTTAATTTGTTGAGTTTTGTTATCTTTTGTTATTATCGATAGTTTCTTGTTGGCATAATGCCGAAGAGAACGAAGAAAACTGTTTTGAACAGTCAAAGTCGTGAGTTTGTGATTCGATTACGTTAATATTTTGAGCCAGAGAACCAAAATGGCGGGCCGCTATTACCCATGGAGAAAAGAAAGTATGTGATAGAGTTGCAGATACTCTTGGCATTGGACATGCGATAGTTATTCGCATCAGCAAAGAAAAGTATGGCGAATCTTCAACCGCAGCATTAACTGAAGACGAGGACAAAAAACTTGCAACGCCAAATAAAAAAAGGAAATAGGCTGCTCCTGTCACAAACATCACAACAACAACTTTGACGCCGCCGCTGCGATTCGAAACCATGTATATGGTTACTATGCACAGGGCGAATTGCCTACAGTGAAAAAACTTGCCACGTCCCTTAAAGACGCAGACTTGTTCAAAGGAAACTTGCCATCTCTAGCGAAGATATTTAAAAATATTGGTTTTTCCTATAAAAAAAGTCACAAAAAAATATGATGAAACGAACCGACATTGCTCTTGCTCGAGTGAATTTTCTCCGTAAAGTAAAAAAAAATACAAATTGGGACACAAAGTATTGTTTTTAGACGAGACATGGCTAAACGCCAATCATGCCGTATCCAAAGCTTGGACTGATGATACTGCACTATCAACCACCAAAGTACCCGAAGGCAAAGGTCAAACATTAATCATCACTCATGCTGGGACGTCATCTGGTTTTGTGCCTAATTGCCTATTGGCATTCAAATCAACTAAAACAGTAGTTTTAGTTGATTTGAATGCCAATATTCAGTAGAATACCACGCGGAAGTGAATTTTGAAAAATTTAAGGTGTGGTTTTTAAAATTATTAGATAATTTAAAGGAGCCACATTGCATTATTATGGACTAGAGGACGCCAGCAGCTACGCCTGCATTTTTTTTAATTTACCCGTTTTGGCCGATCCCGTGGGAATTTCGGGCAATCCATTCTTAGTGCACCCCTACGGTCCCCAAGAAACATGCATACCAAATTTCAGCTTCCTGCACCCAATAGTTTCGGCTGTAGCGTGTCTGTCAGTCAGTCAGTAACGCAAGGATTTTATATATTAAGATAACGCCCCATATCACTCGGTCCAAAAGGACAAACCACCAACTTCGGCAAACAGAAAATTTGAAATCATTGCATGGCTTCAAGAAAAAGGAATAGAGGGCAATTAAACCATGTTCAAAAATGAGTTATTAAGACTGGACGGTTGGCGTAGTGGTTTAAGTGGCCGCCTCGCCGCTTGACACTGCGTCGAATGTTGTGGGTTCGATCCCCACACGAGGCAATACTTTGTGTAATTCACAAATTGTTGTTTCGAGTCTGGGTGTTCATTGTGTCCGTTAGATGTATGTTTGTTAAGTCCCTCGCGACACAGGCTTTAGTCCTAATGCAGGAGTTGTCTTTTTAAAAAAAAGAAAGAAAAGAAAGGTTGATCTGCACAAACCTAATACTCCAACGTATGTCTTAGATGATATATGGCCCACGAAAAGAGTCATACCGTCATAAGTCATAAAACTACCCACGTACCAGTGCCAGTATAATCCGATCGAGATTATCTGGGCACAAGTGAAAGGTTTTTTTGCCTGAATTTCAGTTAGATAGGTACTTTAAGTATTAACAACTGTATAATGAATCTTAGTAAAAATATGTTTTCTTTTAAGGTCACGCTGCCAGACACAACACAACACAACACCACCTTTCACGGCAAATAAAATGTTGCAGTTATTAAAAAGTGTGGTCGACAATGTATCTGCAGAAGACTGGAATAAGGTGGTAACCAAATGCAGAAAACTAATGGAAGAAGATTGGGAGCGGGACGTCCGATTTGATAATATTTGCGAACGAGAGTTTATATTAAATTTACAAGATTGTTCTATCGATTCAGAAACTGATTCAGATATGGATTTGGGGTGTACTCCTTTAATAGAATACATGTATTTTATATATTCGTTTAATTTAGTAACGTTTGTAATTAAATTAAACCTCATTGTATGCTACATTAGCAACGATAATAGTAAGAAACGTCGATAATTTCTATCGACATTTTTTTATATCCTTACAACCCTAGCAATTTCAGTTTGACATATGTCGCAGAGATCAAGCTATCTTTTATGTACTATAGTATAGCGAAGCGATACCAATCATTTGTCTAAGATATCATCTTTGGTTTGTGTCTACAATATTTCATCAGAATAATAAGAATAGTTTCTTTGTGAAAATAATTATGCTTAGATAAATTTAAACTTTTAAAAGTAAGAATCATTCGTTCATGAGTCAAGTCGGGAACTTACGCCCACAAATACATTTTTCTATTTCGTAATAAATACAACTGGATATGTTTATAGTTTCTATTATTCTTCTTAAATAAAACCACAGCAATTAATTCCTTTTTAACACGCTTTTATTTGGTCGTCGTGTATGTAACTAACTATGTAATGGAGTTAGAACCATCTTCCAAGACTCGTAGCGTAATGAAAATTGGTAGCTGTATGTAGTTCTGATGAACATACAATAATATGGTACTGTCAAACTGATCTGATGATGGAGCCGGCAGATATGACCTGGAACTTCATGATGGAAAAACGTATCATAGCTGTTTTGGATTTCTTATAAAAGTCGTAATTAACTTTGACTACAATTAGGTTTCAAGGTCTGATGATGAAGATGGAATATCGTATCATAGTCGTGTTTGCACTTGTGAGAAAGGCCACGTAGTGAACTTTGACTTCAATTAGGTTTCTAGGTCTGATGATGAAGCCAGAAGATAGGCACTGGCATTCCATGATGGAATATCGTATCATAGTCGTGTTTGCACTTGTGAAAAAGGCCAGGTAGTAAACTTTGACTTCAATTAGGTTTCTAGGTCTGATGATGAAGCCGGAAGATAGACAATGGCGTTCCATGATGGAATATCGTATCATAGTCTTGTTGGCACTTGTGAGAAAGGCCACGTAATGGACTTACTCAAATGTACGACATAAAGGCTCAAGACCAACTTACTGACGCGACCCGAAACCTTGGAAATACTTCAATAGAGTCTATTATTCCCAGCAAGATAACTAAAACGGGTGGAATACCGACTAAATTAAGAATTTTCAAAGGGGCTAAAATCATGTTGTGATCCAATATAGACGTGGAGAAGGGGCTAGTAAATGGGAGCATCGGATTCATCTCGGACATCGTCTGGCCGCATTTTAGACGTGACCAAATGTATGAAACCGACATACCTTCTTTTTAAAAAACACTAGGAAGACACGCTTTTATAAATGCACGTAAAAACAAAAAATAAATTATGGATCGTTCAAGTTGTCTCTATTTCTGGGCTAAACTATGTGTTTTAATTATAATATTTGATTGTAAAAGCGTGGGGCGCTGCAACAGAAAAATACATCGTAATGTTTAAATTGACATAACTTTTTTATTTATGAACCGATTCGAATATAACAAACACTAAATGTTAAGTGAGGCTTCCCACAATATATTAGTAAAAACCGAATTCAAATCCGATAAGGCGTTTCTGAAATTAGCGTGCACAAACGCACAGACAAACAGGCAAACATACAAACCGATAAACAGACAAACAGACAAATATTTTAATAATGATGTTTTCGGCTTCTCTTCTCTAATAAAGACCCCTTAAAATAGTTTTCTCCTAAATAATCCTAAATAATCTTCCATGTACAGACATCGATAACTTACAGATTTATTATATGTATAGATATAGATAAGATAGAAGAAGATAGATAATAATCAAACCCATACTCCAATAGAGTCCAGACTACAGAAGCCAGTAGAATACTGAAAAAAAATCTTGCGCACACCATGTTCATTAGTAATGAAGTTGTAGGTACATTGTACAATTTGTTCATATGTACAGTGAAACTATGAGAGTAGTTCATCGTATAATAGGGATGTTTTCTGCAAGTAAACTAAATAACATAAAAAAATCTTTTATCTAGTAAAAAATGCCAAAATAATGGCAGTTTCATTCACCAATTAATTTTAAAACTACTTGTCAGAAGAAATTACAATATCACTAGTTCACATTTCATTTGAAATCCATACAAAGAGATTGTTTTTGACTTTAAATTAAAAGTGTCTAATTTGACTGGTGGGAAACATACCTATCTTGTATCGTGTAGACTTTACACAACCACGAGGTATGCAATCTTTATGAATATTTCATGATATTGTTGACAAAGTATGTATACAGTGGCTGTACCATAGTACAAAAACAGCACGTCTGTAGAACTGTTATTGTTTATCATTGTTTATATCAGACGTGTATAGCAAGAAGCTTCGTGGGATTATTTTTAGTATCTGGTAAGTACTCACAGACCCATAAACCAGTAACTAAATGGCGGATGCACCCTAAACTTACACTGAACTTGTATACGTTGAAGAGCTATCTTGTATACTGTTACTACAGGGATGACGTAGCGCTAGTCAAAAACACTACATATGTATACCTAAAAGTATATATATTATGTGTATTATTGAATAATCCATACTACGTTTTACACTTTGGTGACACTTATGTTAAAGCGAGGTAGTTCTAAATCTTATACTAATATATAAAGCTGAAGAGTTGGTTGTTTGTTTGGTTGAACGCGCTAATCTCGGGAACTACTGGTCCGATTTAAAAATTCTTTCAGTGTTAGATAGCCCATTTATCGAGGAAGGCTATAGGCTATATAACATCATGCTATGAGCGACGGGGGCGGAGCAGTAGGCTTAAATAACGCGGGTGTAACCGCGGGCATCGTCTAGTATTAAATAGTTTGAGGGATTTAAACATTTTAATTAATCAATTAGACTGAAATAAAATATATCTTGCCAAATTGTGCCTTAAGTACCTAGATAATATTACACTAAATTATATACGTTACACGAGTTGAGGTTTCAATTACAGGTATTATTACAGTCCCCCCCCGTGGGATCTCCACCTTATCGTGGTGGGGGGGGTTAGTATCCGTGGGTTTGAGGTACACCCACGGTGAAGCTAAGCGGGATCCCGGGAGGGGACGCTCCACGTGGGCTTGCGTGAGGCCTGCGTAGGATGCGTCCCAAGGTGCGGATGCGAGGGACAGTTCTGTCCCTTGCAGTCGGGTGCGGTCGCGGGAGGAGAGGCGTGTCGGTGTTGCGTTGCCGCGCGCCCTATCTCCCGCGACCAAATGGGGGCGCACCATCGTTGCGTCGCGGTGGGGCCGCAGAGGAAGAGGAGATGTGGTGTTGCGTTGCTGTCCTCCTTATCCTCTGCGACCGCTGGGTGTTTTGGCGGCAGAGCCCAACACCTTCATCCGCCGCCAAGGGGGTTTTGTTTGGGGCCCGCCTGACCATCTGACGGGCCAATACCCGTCGGGGGGTAGCGAGGAATTCTTCGGTGAAACCCTACCCTCCGACACATGGGTACATGAGGAACACGGGTTGGTTTTTAGTCAGTAAGAGTCTGACAGTCCCTTTCATCCTTCCCCCCAGGGCGGAGGGACACCATGAGGATTTTACAACCCGACACAAAAAAGGTATTATTACTGTTCCCCCCCCCCCCTGTGGGATCTACACCTTGTCGTAGTAGGGGGGCTCACCTCAGTAACCGTGGGTTTCAGGTACACCCATGGTGAAGCTAAACGGGATTCCGGGAGGGGACGTGTCACGTGGGCTTGGGTGAGGCCTGCGTAGGATGCGTCCAAAGTGCGGGTGCGGGGGACAGTTCTGTCTGTCCCTCACAGTCGGGTCCGGTCGTGGGAGGAGAGGCGTGTCGGTGTTGCGTTGCCACACGCCCTATCTCCCGCGACCAAATGGGGGTGCACCATTGTTGCGTCGCGGTGTGGCCGCAGTGGAAGAGGAGATGCGGTGTTGCGTTGCCGTCCTGCCAATCCTCTGCGGCCGCTGGGTGTTTTGGCAGCGGAGCCCAACACATCCATCCGCAAGAGGATTTTGTTCGGGACCCACCTGACCATCTGGCGGGCCAATACCCGTCGGGGGGTTGTGAGGAATGCTTCGGTGACACCCGGCCCTCCGATACATGGGTACATGAGGGACACTGGTTGTTTTTAGTCAGTACGACTCTGACAGTCCCCTTCGGCCCTTCTCTGCTTTTTGCCCCAGGGCGTAGGAACTCCATGAGGATTTTCCAACCCGACACCAAAAAAAAAGGTATTATTAATGTATAATTTATTATTTCAAAATAACGTTACAGAAATGGAGTTGTTTTTTAAATATATTAAATGATACAAAATGCTTATAACTTATTTACAATTTAGTATTTATTAGATTGTTGTAATAGGAACATATTTAAACAATATTTGAAATGATGACTGTAGAATTTATTAAATAATTTAATTGTTAATCTGGTAACTCGTTTAGAACGACATTCTATATATATTATTCTAACGCGCACATAGCGTGAACTGGCTTCCCGTTCGTAATAGTTCGGCAAAGTTAGGCAACGCTTGCTCAAGTCGCCACTGGGAATGCTAACTGCGTGTAGTATTAACTTCAGAGCGCTACCGTGCTTCGGGGGCATATAATGCTGGCGATCCCAGTTACTGCCTCAAGAGAAACGTTCTTTGGGCCATGTCCGACACCTTCCGGTGGTCCAAAAACGCCGTCATCAGAGTAGGCCTCACACTCACAAAAAACAAAAATAGGAGGGTTTGTGTCATTAGGGACTCGTTCAGTCCCATCCCGACAGGCATGAAAACGTTTAGAACTGGTATTGAGGCACTTTCTGTACCAGAAACATTTTAGGAGCAATAGAATGGAACTGAAAGAATTTCATTCCAAAAACATGTAGGTAGAACAGAAATATGGCAAGTATCCTAAAATATACCAAAAGTAATATAAGTATCAATATTCAAGCTACCATTCTTTGGAATATCCGCCCTTCAGAAATCAAGATGTCTTATACTTAGTGCCACTTTAAAGCAGAGGTGAAGTGGATAAGGTTTTTCAGATAATAATATACTTAGGTATATAATATAATATATGTATGTTTTTCTTAATTGCAAGAGTAGGTCTTAACTTCATTGAATTTTGGTAATAAAGTAGTATGGCTGTGGCTTGCTAGTGTGCTTGCAGATGCATTGTGTATAAAAGATATTAAAAATAATATTATATGCGCCTTATTTCACATAATAATGCATCTTAGTACTGGTTATTAATCCCGATTGGCGTATGTTTCTCCTGATAGAGAAGATACCCGCGGCGGTCCCGGGTTCAATTCCTGGATCGGGCAAGAGCGAGAGCTCGGCGCTCAACCTTCTTTTACAATAGGACCTAAAATTCATAATATCTCGAAATATGGTAATATTACACCTCTACCAAACCCATAGGAGAAACAGGCGCTAGTCCATAAGCAAAAAAACCACTCTTCAGTTACTGACTGACTGACTGACAAACAACGCACCGACTGCAACTGATACAAATGGGTACAAAAAGCTCAAGGTTAAAAGTATGTACATATTATGTCTATTGCTTAGGGAATATATGCGTGCACTAAAAAGCGATTTCTTGAAATCTCCACGGTACTAGGGAGAATGACTTAAAAAACAAAAATGGGGATATCCTCTGCTAGTTCTAGACATAAAAATAAATATCACTGATACAGACAACTTTATTGACAGAATTAACTATTTCTAGGTAGTTAATCTCGGAAATGCTAATGGTACGTCGAGTACACGTACGAGTACACGTAAGAGTAAGAGAAGATATCCAGTTTTACTGAATGCAATGAATATTTTAACGGATTTTGTAGATATTCTGGCAGGGCCTTTTCATAGGTAGTAAGCCTATGAAAAGGCCCTGTAGTATGCAAATCAAACTAAAATCATAAAATTGCAGGAACTGCTGGCAAATAAAAATTTATGTCAGCTGCTTTAGGACAAAATTAATGGTATTAGTAGTATTGCAGGTAGTAGAGACTTGCCTCTGTGTGTTTGGTGCCGAATACCTACATTAGACCAGTGCAGATACGTTAGAAAACGGTAACAAGTAAAATAAAGATCTGAGGTCGGGAAGTGGATGGGGTTGCGATTTTAAGGGTAAAAAAGGGTTTATCTCGATTGCCAGCAAAACTACAAGTCCTACGGGAAAAACGTCAATGGCAAAGTTGTAGGTAATAAAAAGATCTACAACTTTTGTATTTACACTTTATTCATACAACGCAACGTCATAATTTATGAGAAAAAGTGAAATAACCAAGTTTTTGGGCACCTAATGAAAACCAAACCATTTTAATTTTTAGGTAAAAATACTGTCATCGTTGTACATTCGTGTACAATATTGTTACGATATTAATAATTAAGTAATATCAATAATTTAAAGTTTGTACTATAAAATAATCAAATTATATTATAGTATATATGGACTAAAAGCGGTGGTGTACGTAACGGACTGCCGAGACGATGGTCTCGGGTTCAATCCCCAGGTACCTCGGGCACACACCTCTGACTTTTCGAAGTTATGTGTGTATTAAAAATGTTAATTATCGCTCGCTTAATAATGTGCCCGGTAGATGGCAATAGGCTCGCCCCCTATTACATTGGGACCGAAACATATCTGGCGAAGTGTGGGTGTGTAATACACCTCTGCCTACCCCTTCGGGGATAAAAGGCGTGAAGATATGTTATGTTATGTTATATATGGACTCTCATCGAATTGACTAACTATGTATATTGCTGGCCACTGTTCGCATTTTCCCGGTATTTGTCAAGGTGCAATCAGTTTGTTTTAAGTTAAGTCGCTAATCTTCTAAGCGCAGTTAACTGATAGACTCTCGAGTAAAAGTAAATATTAATTAGTGTGTGTGTTCTGTAAAATGAACTATGAATTAAGTGAGTGACCAAATATGAGTATAAAATCATGTAAGTAGTATTTTTTACACTAGTTTACATAGCTGATATACTGATAAATGCACAGTTTATATTTTTCGGAGCTAGTTTTGAATATTTATTGGTAAAACATTTTAGAAATCGATTTTATGAAAGGTTATGAGATTTTTTTCTTCTTTCGTATCTACGTACGTACACATAATCTCTATCTCTGTTTCAACCCTTCGTTACCCGTCTCTGTTCCAACCCTTGTAACTAAACTAGAAAACGTTGGTATAAGAGGAATCCGTCTTAAATTTTTTAAAGACTACCTCACGGATAGACGATAAATGGTAAAGATAGACCAGTTCACTAGTGACGCGGCGGATGTGTCATTCGGCGTGCCACAGGGAAGCGTACTGGGACCTACATTTTTCCTAACGTATATAAACGATCTCTGCAACTTAAAAGTGTGAAACGCAAAAACTTTTGCGTACGCCGATGACACGGCTGTTGTCTTCTCTGGGAAAGACTGGTCGGAAGTCAAACTTCACGCAGAGCTGGGTATGGCCCAGATTGCTAACTGGCTCAATGACAATCTACTCACCCTAAATATATCCAAAACCAATTACGTCTGCTTCAGCATCTCAAATCATTTCCAACCGGAAGAGGACTTTACAATTAAAATACACTCTTGTAACATACCTTTTTATAATACCTGTAAGTGTCCAAAAATAGATAAAGTACCACAAGCTAAATATTTAGGTGTCATAATTGACCAACGGCTTTCGTGGTACTCTCATCTGGAACACATCACTGGAAGGCTTAGGAAACTTGGTTGTATTTTTAAAACCTTACGGTATGTCGTCCCTACTCAAATCAATAAAAATATAGGTCCGCCTAGAAATCTATTAAATGAAATTTATACTGCAATAGCAAAATCAGTTGTGCTTGTGGTATACTGTATCCCTATTTGGGGAGGTGCAGCTAAATCAAAATTTATAAAAATTGAACGAGCACACCGAGCTTTAATAAAAATAATGTAGTTTAAAAAAGTTAGACTCCCTACAGAGAGTCTTTATCAGATAAGCGGTCTGCTTTCTATTAGGAAATTATACATTGTCCACACTGTTTTAAAAATATTGTAAAGGTGAATATATGTATAGTATAAATCTTGCATATCACTGAGGCATTTTATAAGTTATACCTATAAGTTTCATATAGAAAAATCTATTTACAAGTTGACAATGTACCTATACGTACTATACGTAAAATATTGCTGACACTTCGAATACGTTGTACCTAATATACAAAAACAAAAGTAAATTAATACAATTGTATGGCGTATACGAAAATGTCGAGAAGTGCGTTAAAAAAAAATATCATTTATAAAACAGTTACTTAAAAATCAATCGTACGTGACTGTGAGTATGTATAAAAAGTACAAATAAATACGAATTTTTTGATATCTAAAAGACTGATTGTCATTAACACTTATTAATAAATATGATATCTTTTTATTTGTTTCATTTTTACCTTTAGTACGTGACTGTACTACAACCACAGGTACTGAAAATAAATATCTAATTAGTAGAGTAAATGGGAAATATAAATTATTTAAAATAAAAAATAGAGCAGGGTACGAGTGGGCACCACAAAAATTTGAGGGTACCAGTGGGCACAGGGTCCGAATTTCTGCGGACCAGTGGGTACCGACCCGTTTTTTCTTTTACGCGAAATTTGGTGAAACTTGCCTTTTTATGTTCCAAACACACTGTTAATGTTTTTATTTAAAACTAGAGGACGCCAGCAGCTACGCCTGCACTTTTTTTAAATTTACACGTTTTGGCCGATCCCGTGGGAATTTCGAGAGATCCCTTCTTAGTGCACGTCTACGGTCCCCAAGGAACATACATGCCAAATTTCAGCTTCCTGCGCCCCATAGTTTCGGCTGTAGCGTGTCTGTCAGTCAGTCAGTAACGCAAGGATTTTATATATTAAGATATTTATTTTAAGCCTGATTTTGCCTCAATATCGAAATATAACCCTAATTTTCAATTGAAAGTTCTCACGTCAATATTATTATTATTATTTACAGCCTAACCTGTCCCACTGCAGGGCAAAGGCCTCCCTACCCTCTTTCCACCTCTCTCTATCGAGAGTTGTTGTTGTCCACTCTGCATTATACAGTTTTAGATCGTTTTGCCACCTAATCTTGGGTCTGCCGCGTGGCCTCTTAGTGGCCTTTTAGCCCAAAGATCGTCAGACATACGAGAGATATGACCGGCCCAGTCATATTTTAACTTGGCTGCTTTTTGGGACACATCTGCGATTTGTGTTTTAGAGCGCAGTATGGTAATTTTGACTCGGTCTACAAGTTTTACGTCGAGGATACTGCGCTCCATAGCTCGCTGACGAACCCCGAGGCTGGACTTCTGATCTGCGGTCAAAGACCAGGTTTGAGCACCATATGTGAGGATGGGGAGGATGCACATGTCCATGAGTCGGCGTTTGAGAGACAAAGGCAGGTTGCCTTCCAAAAGATCTTTCATAGACGAAAGGTTTTTCCAAGCGTTTTCCGTTCTACGCGCGAGTTCCGCTTCTTGTCTCGCCTGAAAAGAAACTAATTGGCCCAAATATATATCAGCTTTTTTAATTGTTCGGCGTTTTGTTCGTTGAAATCTCTACTTTCTGATGGTGTGAATAAAATATAGAATACTAAGGTAAACGTTCTCAGAAAATTTAAAGAAATGAAACAACCTCGAGACCGATTTTTTAATTACAATGTACAATTTTGAGATATTTACACTTAGTTACTCGAAAAATTTAATATTCCGTGCTACATTGATAAAAAAGAATGAAAGTAGTGGATACTAGAGCGTATCGTGGACCTGATATTGGCACTGATCACTATTTAGTCATTAGTAAAATTAGTGGTCTGTTCAAAACACTGGCGGCACAGAATCAAAGCGTGTACCACTGAGTTAGTACGTATAAAAGTGGAAAGATTGAAAGAGCAGCGTGTGAAAGAGATGTACAAAAAGCAATTGAGTGAACGGCTGGATACAATCTGGAGTGATGTAAATGAGGAAAGTGTGAGCGATGTATGGTCGGTATTTAAAAGCAACGTAGTGAGATGTGCTGAAGACGTATGCGGAGTGAGTAAAAGAAGAAGTAAGAAAAGTGAAAAAGCTGACTGGTGGGATGGTGAAATTCGAAGTATGGTTGAGGAAAAGAAAATAGCATGGCTGGATATCCTAGCAATAGAGGCAACGAATAGAGCTAGTGGTGGTATGAAAGAAGATCGTGTTAAAGAAATGAAGGACAAGTATAGGTGTGTGAAAGCTAAAGTTAAAGAATGTATAGAGAGGAAGAAGAATGAGAAAAAGGAGAAATATGAGAAGCAATTCGGCGCAAGTTTCCAAGACAATATAAAACTGTTTTGGAAACTCGTCAAAGAAGCGCGAGGGAAGAATATGAATACATTGATGAAAGTGATTAGGAATGAAAAAGGTGAGGTCATGAATGAAGAAAGAATGATACTGGATTGCTGGAAAAAATATTTTGAGAGTTTATTTGAGAAAGACATGAGTGAAACAGAGCGAGAAGAGATAATAGAAGATGCGTGTGTGGGCCCGGATGACGAAATTAGAAAGGATGAAATTATGAAAGCTCTAAAAAGTATGAGGTCAGGAAAGTCTGCTGGGTTCGATAGAGTGACGTCTGAAATGTTGAAGGCTGGCGAGGGACTTACAGTAAACCTGCTGCATCGCCTTTTTAATCTGTCCTTGAAACAGGGCCAAGTTCCAGATGACTGGACCAAGGCAGTGCTTGTTCCAATTTATAAGGGCAAAGGCTCGCAGCAGGAATGTCAAAATTATCGCGGGATCAGCCTTCTCAGTGTTGTTGGAAAAATGTATGCCAGAATATTGATTGATAGAGTAGTAAACGTGACTTATGACAAGATATGGGATGTGCAAGCAGGATTTCGGAAGGGAATGGGATGTACGGATCAAGTCTTTTCCTTGCGCTGCGTTACCGAAAAATGTCTGCCAAAAAACCAGAAGGTATATTGCGCGTTCATAGACTTGGAAAAGGCTTATGATAGGGTAAATAGAAAGGAACTATGGAAGGTGCTATCTATGTATGGGGTGGACAACTTTATAATAAGGGCTCTAAAATCTCTTTATAGGGATTCGAGGGCCTGTGTCCGAATTAATGGTGCCTATACGGACTGGTTTGACATCTCTAAAGGTGTCAGACAGGGGTGTCCAGCTTCACCCTGGTTGTTCAACTTTTTCATGGATAGCTGCTTAAAAGATTTGAGGGAAATTGATTGCGGGATTGATATGGTAGGATTGCGTGTTAAGTGCCTCTTATACGCCGATGATCAAGTAATTCTTGCATCATCGGCGAATGAGTTGCAACAAATGATGGACTGCATGAACGAGAGTTTTAAAGCGAAAGGTATGAAAGTTAATGCAAGAAAGACGAAAGTGATGGTGTTTGAGAAGGATGAAAGTTTGACTGAGTGTAATATTACGATTGAAGATGAAAATGTGGGACAAGTTGAAAGATTTGTATATTTGGGAAGCATGTTTACAAGAGATGGAAGATGTGAAGGTGATATTGAAAGGAGAGTGATAGCGGGGAACAGTGTGAATGGAGCGCTGCATGCTTTTATGAACGGCCAAACCGTGCCTAAAAAGGCGCGACTGGCGGTTCATAATGGAGTGCTGGTGCCCACCTTGATGTATGGAAGTGAGTGTTGGGTATGGCAGAAAAAGCATGCAAGCAGAATTAACGCAGTTGAGATGCGATCACTGCGTAGTATGTGTGGGGTGAGACTGATTGATAGAATTCCGAATGCAGTAATACGAGAGCGATGTGGCCTGAAAGAAGATGTCGTGACAAGGATTGAGAAAGGAATGCTGAAATGGTTTGGACACGTGGAGAGAATGAGTGAAGAAAGATTGACGAATCAAATATATATGGCAGAGGTGTATGGACAAGCCGGTTGCGGCAGACCTCGTAAGACGTTCGTGGACCAAATTGGGGACGTCTTGAAAAACGGAAAAGTCCGAAGCACCCGCAACCGGCGAGCATGTATGAAAAGAATAATGAATGTAGAGGAAGCACGTGAGGTTTGCAAGGATAGAAGCAAGTGGCGATCTGTTGTCTCTGCCTACCCCGACGGGAAAAAGGCGTGAGCATATGTATGTATGTATTGATAAAAAAGAACTTGCAAATCGAAATATACAACTAAAATTAACAACCAAATAAGTTAATATTTAATAAGACATCTACAATATTTTGAGAAAGTTATAGAATCTTCTTTAAATTATAGCATAGACTTCTATTTATTGCTAATTTAAGATAATGTATATAGCTGAGTAATTTAATTTTCCTTAAATTTTTGCTATATTCTCTTTTTTTCCCAATGGGTTTCATTCTACTATAATTTTCTATCGTTTCAAAAATTATCTACCCTGGTCTACATGTATTTTCTGTCTTTCTTTCTTGCTAATATCAGCACGAATGGACCGGCTTGACAGAGCAAGTACTATGCTTTTACAGAAGCCCGCCCTTTCTCCTATTCCTTTTCCCATCCTGGCTGTCAATGCACTCGTGACTTCTTTGGTGTTGTCCATGAGCGACGGCAAATGCCTACCATCAGGCGATCCGTATGTTCGTTTGCCTCCATATGCTATTAATGTTTATTTTTGCACGACCATTTTTTGATCACCTCAGGCTAGAAACGCCTACTGTGGGACATAGGGCTCTCCCATAGTTCTAGATACAAACCGGTCTCGAGCCGCCCGCATCCAACCATATTTCATAAAATTTAAACAACCATATTTTTATTACTGTCGTATAATCACGCACAAAAATAATCAAACCATTCAAACTTAGTGCTGAAATTTCAAAACATTCCCGAACACTAAAACAGATAAGAAACATAAAAATACCTTTTTACGCCATCAAGGAGAAAATCTTTGAATTTCATAATTAAATCCTCGCATTGGGTATAATATTTTCCATAAAGTCGCAGTATATTGACCATAAACCTTCAGAGTGTCATTTAACGACGGAATGTCCATATCTTTAATGCGCTATTAGATTGTGCTTGTTCTTTATTCGTTTGCGAGTAATCATTTTATTTTAGCTATCATAGTTAAATATGAGATGCTATTTAAACTAAATTACCAATGCGACTTTTTATTTCACAAACTCATATGGTATATACACATATTACTCAAAACCATAGCAGGTAGAATATTGTCAAGGTTTTATGAAATAAAGGGGCGTCGGGCGTCTTGACTATTGCTGAAAATTACTATTTGACTAACGACTTAACGAAGTTATCTTTTGAGTTTTGCCCACCTCTGCTTATAACTATATTTCACTTAGTAAAAAACGTAAAACTGGTTTATCCACTGGAGCGGAGATTCTACGTATTTTTATTGGTTGTATTAGATCCAGACCCACTCGTCCCCGCTCCAGTGGACATTCAGCCTTAGATTGCACTTTAACGAGCCCATTTTATATATTGAACCTATAGCCTACTGCCTATTGCTGCGAGGTATCTCATATCTATGCAAAAAGCTCAAAAATGTGTTTTAAAAATGTAAATCCTTTATGTAACCCGCAAAAGGTTTTATATTTTTTAAATTGTTTGTCCATTTTTTTATTTAGTAGTTCGCCAATGCCATAACTCATACGAAAACAAATGATGTCGAACTCAAGCAATTCGTTCAACAAAATTTTAGTTTTATAGCATGTAATAAATCTCACCAAAGTACTGTTCGTGCAGTTTATACTGTAGAACACTTTCGTTTTTAAATATATAGTTATTTGAATTCTATTTGTATGTTAAAAGATTGAAATTGAATCGTGACAGATTTATTTATCTTCTAGACTTCGTCCGCAGCTCGGCCAGCGTGAATTATAATACACCCAAACCTTCCTCAGGAATCACTCTTTCTAATGGTCAAAACCATACAAGAATCCATCCGTTCGGTTTTCTAGATATTGATACAGGGCGGACAGGACGCGAGAGCAACAATTTTTTTATAATACAAACAAAAACAAAACAAAAAATATTTTATTTGCTTCTCCAAAACTTAAAATACATTTTCTTACTTAAATTTACAGAAGGCGGTATGTGGAGAACAAATTAGGCAACTGCTTCAGCTATTGTTGCAGTTATAAAACTACAACGCTGGTATTCTCGCAGGCCTATATGCAATTATAATTATATAAGATTAAATTTACCTATAAATAAATAAAATATAATAACGACAAATTAATATATATATATACACAAAATTATATACAAATATATACGTATATAGTGTACATATTATTAATAAGCTTTATAGTATATATATTATTATATACAATACACAGTACATGCCTCCGTTACATCAAAATAAAAATAAAAATTAAAAATAGCAAAGAGTAATTTGTTTCCGAACACTACTTGTACTTGACAGACTGACGTTTCAATATAGGCCAAAGATTGAAAGATTCCATCTGTTATGAATGTCAATTGTCTTGTCAAGCAAGCGTAGTCTACCAGAGTCCGAAGCACAGTTACTTTTACCATTATAATAAAATCGCTGCGCATACGCAATTATATAATAACAAATTATAATATATACATGTAGGCGGGTAACTAGATTATTGGCCGATATAATCACTTCAGAGTGTTCAGAGTTCCTACTAAGTGGGCGCAGCTGGGTTATTGTGCATTGAATACACACAAACTAAAATACACTATCTACTTTAAAACACGAAAGGCATTATCTTAACAATTATATTCTAACACTTTTCACTTGCAAGTCTTTTAACGAACCGAAGACGGATTCATGGTGTACTGTCAACCAGGCGACCCGACTGAATGTCCCGCAGTCCGCCAGACAAGTCCACATGAACACCGTCAGTGCCCCCCGCCACTGGACCGCAATTCGTTTCGTCACAACCGGCCGGGAGCACTTCGATTCGTTAAGAGACTGTACTAATGACGTGATGACGTTTCATGACATCTGCAATTTCCGTTCCGACGTGAAATAATAAAGAGGCGCTGGTAATGCGCCGTCACGGCCAGACTGATCTGCGACCGTCCTCGGGCGCTTCATTTTGCAATTTTGTATCAATCACACAATTATCTATAGCTTACCTTGAAAAGCAGTCCGCTCGTCCACCCTGATAACCAGACTCTCCAAACCGTAAGCCTGGACCGGACGAGTGAGCCCTTCGACCAACCCTTCCACACGGGTCTGGACCGGACGACACTGTCCTCTCAACCGATTTCCAAACATAAGTCTGGACCGGACGAGTGCGCTCTTTCGACCATCCTCCGAACGAGGCATGGACCGGACAACACTGTCCTCCTACCTAACCACTTTCTAAACATAAGTCTGAACCGGACAAGTGCGCCCTTTCAACCATCCTTCAAACAAGGCATGGACTGGACGGCACTGGGCCTTTCGTCCAGCTTATCTATTTCAGACTACAGTTAAATTTAAATACCCAAGTAATAAATGTGTAATGTAATGTGTGTAATTTGATCAAAGAAGTAATAATGTAGCATGCCGCAGGTGAGGTCAAACCTACGCCTAGCTAAACTAAACCTATGCTACGTCAAGCCTCACCTCACCCATCAGTTATGAACTGTCGTATTCAGCGTGAATTTGAACTTCGAGGTTAATTGGCTCATGGTCTGAGTTGATGCAAAGGTTATCTGATCCTGCTGTGATTGTATCAAATGCTACTGAAATAGTGTAGGAGCCTGCCGATGTGTTACGCATCTACCGAGTCTATGAGGATAATCCTCATCGAGTTCTATATCAATCACCGCCGTCTCGGCCTTTTCTTCGTTCAATAAGCTGGTACTAATTTTGACTAACCCATCATGACCCTGACATTTCAAAGAACAGGGATGTCATCTCTTTTTTTCTTTTGATCGATTGATCGTTAATCAATTTATGGTCCAGTCATTTCTATCATAAAACCATTTCACTCAACCTTTAACCAAACTCCCTTAATAAGCTGTCTTAAATTTAATTGCTAGAAAGCGATATAGGTTGTAACTATACCGATTACGAGGCACCTCAAAGCCGCGCAGAGGATGCGCGCCATTCACGGGCCGCGCGTCACACACGCGAACTTATCTACCAACTGAATTTTACAAGGATTCTTCGCATGGTATACCCACTGATTGGAGACCCTGTTACTTTCAGACTAATTCAATATCCGTACATTGAAATCTTAAGTGATTATCAAAATCTTTTACAACTTCACTGGGTGCTTGGCTCTCTGCTCAAGAATAAAGATGATAATAACGCAACTTTCAATTATTTATTGTTCATCTTTTCTACCAGAACATCCAAACCTGAATTTGAAACCAACTGCCACCAACATAAGCTGAAGCTGCTTAAATGTAAACCGCGCATGGACTGATACTACTGATACTAGTAAGTTACAGTTGAACAAATTGATTTACTTTTGTCTACGCGAACGCAACGACTACTAAGATTGTCAATCGACTGTAACGAGTTCTTTCCGATTCTTGCAACGCGCTTCTGTTATACAACAGAAGCCAGGTCGAGCACCACTGACACAATTTTAGCGATTAATATAGAATCAATTAACATAAATGAAATTAAAGCCATTTAAGTGGCACTATATCCATGATTACGTCCAAACCCCACATCTTTATGCACTCCCCTCTAGTAGGTAATGCCGGGCCACGCTATGGTCCTCGCTACAAGGCTAGATGAGACTATCACCCAAATGCCGCTTTCTAGGGGCTACCGCTACGATACTCCGGTGCAGTTTCCAATATTGCTTGAAGACATGAAGACAATACCACTTCACTCTATGTCATTTCTTTACTATGTCAGCATCGTTGGTACTTGAAACTCGGAAACATTCCTAAGATCATAAGTGTGTACTTTAGGTATGCATATTTGACAGCGACTTTAACATGTTTGATAACAATAATTTTCTAATTCTCAACAGCAGAATGGTCATAACATCAATGTCTTTCGAAATAGCTTTGCCTGATTCGTTCCCATAGCATTGTTTGTAAGATGGGCTCTACTTTTACTTCAAATCTAGCGAGTATGCTACTAAGCAAAATAAAATGAAGCTTTAATAACAACCTTTGTACCCCTAGACATACCCGCTTTCCCTAAGGTATGGTTTATAACAAACTTCTGACCTGCTCATAACTAAGGCGTACAACTATCGTGGTGTCAACTAAACTCATGGTGAATTCATCAATACGTAGGTACTCGCTATTACAGAAAGTACACCAGAACGCGGCGTTCAAACAAAGCCCGTAGTTGCTAGTTTAAACTTAATGGTCGATTCTAAATAGGTACGAAATACTTATCCTAACCCAATCATTAGTGATAGGTACTATGACAGCGCAACAAGGGCTTGTCTTGCTTACGCACCAATGGAAACTATGCCTCCTAACATAAAAGCTTGTCGCCGCACAGACAGCTCATTCAGTTTCTGCAAATCTGCAGCAACGGAAACGAGGGTATGAAGAACAAGAACATCACAACAACGACTTACAAGGTTCGCAACTCAATTGGGAATAAGGTTAAGCAAACAATCATTACTAATGGCCACTAACGTGGTCCTACCTACAATGAAAAGTAAAATCATTCAAAATGATTATCATTACACTACAATGATAACAATTATTTTCTTCTACATCTGATAATCGAGTTTAACAGCTTCTACTAAAAACCTTGTACTGAAGGTATCTTCCTTACTGTATCACTCCGAAACGTCCTAAACGTAACTTGGAATTGGAGAGAGAATCGGGGGCAATTGGTAAAGATTCCCAGCGTATCACACTAATTTTTAAAAACACAGTAGGTAATTTTTTTACACGTACAATCTTAAGATCGAATTAAATACTAGCAGTGCCTTAACGTGTTACAAATCACGCACAAAGAGAAGCAGGTTTAAATGCAACAGATTGTCTGTACAAAACAGAATTACAAGGAGTAAAACTGCCTCGCCCTGCATAAGCCGTAATCACGTTTAAATAACACCGTTAGGTATTCAAAACGTCTCGAGTCGGTAAAATAATCGCGCTAGTAACATCTACCAAAACTAATTTCAACTACGGTGGTTAGGTTCCACACCAAGCAACCAACTACACGTCTAAAGTTCTAAACAGCACTACAGGTCACACGTCCATTTAAGAAACAAACACTACAATCAGTTCCACATAAAATAGCTTTGCAATAGCTCAGCACAGTCTAATACTATGAACTTAGTAGGTATGTACGATTCGATTAGTCGAACGCGAATCTACCATTTAGCGCCGCTGCCCTGCGAAGGACAGTCTAGACCGGAGTTATTGTTCTAGATTTAGCAGAACACCAGCCGAAGCTGGGTTTTGGTTCTAAAACCAAATATACAACTGCACTACAACAATAACCAGCACGCTTCACTCAAAACGCACTTGCATGGAATAATGCAAGTCGGCCTGTACGCTCAGTCTTGTTACCGTTACATACTATGTTCACAAACGGCTGCACGCCGATCAGAGAGACTATTTGCGTTCACAAGGTTCGTGATCGCAAGCCACCCTCAAGTTTTATTACGAAAAAAAGAAATAAAAACAATCGTTTTCTTTTTAACCCAAGTATCGAACCCAAAACGTCTTTTCAATATCTGAGCTATAGCTAGGTCTCAGTAGTAGTCGGGCACCCATACGATAGCCTAAAATACAGCAATGGGGTAGCTATTTAATCAGTCATTACTACCCACAAATTTGTTCTTTTTCTTTCCTTCTTCTTTAAGCTATTAAAAAAGAAGCTTATCCAAGAGATCATGACATGGGAAACACGATACCGTAAAGTTCAACCGGTTTCTTAGTAAACGCCTGTTTTAACCACAATTTCGTGTCTCGCGAGGGAATCGAACCCATAACGCTGTAGCGGCTAGTGATGTGACGGCGACCTCACCACCACAATCCTAAGGTTACTAAACTTGTAGCAGTATTCTGCCAACCAATAACGTTTTACAACTACCGCCACCAAATAAAATTTGCAGGGCCAATAGAGAAATTAGATAGAATACGCTCACCACGGTAGCAGTTGAGAAATCAACTGATTCGCCAGCACCGCAGCAGCACAATCGCCCTCACTCGCGTCTTGTGTGTACGTTTTATTGCACAATTTTATCCCACAAATGATGTAGGCGGGTAACTAGATTATTGGCCGATATAATCACTTCAGAGTGTTCAGAGTTCCTACTAAGTGGGCACAGCTGGGTTATTGTGCATTGAATACACACAAACTAAAATACACTATCTACTTTAAAACACGAAAGGCATTATCTTAACAATTATATTCTAACACTTTTCACTTGCAAGTCTTTTAACGAACCGAAGACGGATTCATGGTGTACCGTCAACCAGGCGACCCGACTGAATGTCCCGCAGTCCGCCAGACAAGTCCACATGAACACCGTCAGTGCCCCCCGCCACTGGACCGCAATTCGTTTCGTCACAACCGGCCGGGAGCACTTCGATTCGTTAAGAGACTGTACTAATGACGTGATGACGTTTCATGACATCTGCAATTTCCGTTCCGACGTGAAATAATAAAGAGGCGCTGGTAATGCGCCGTCATACATTATAATATCACAATAATTTCAATATCTTTCGTCAGTTGACACGTAAGTGATGTTGACGTACTACTTATTCTAAAAGTAAGTATGTAAGTTTATAACAGTGACTTTTGTTTGTTTATTAAAAATAACTTAAACTTATTGCGAAATGCGTGTAATGTTTTCAGGTTGCGCATGGGGGGCGGAAGGTCATTCCAACAATGGGTGGCGGCGTATCTGAAACTACCTCGGAAAGCAGTGGTCCTGTGTCGCGCTGTGACCAAAAGATGTGATGCCGCATACTGTACTGATTAATATAACGAGACCATGACAACTTTTTGTACAGGTATGCCGGTGTTTTGTATAGAACAATACCAAACAGTAGAATGGCCGGATGAAGATGCCTGCGAGCAGTCATCTTCATAAGGTTCCCACTATTCAGGAATGGAGTGACATGTGAACGAGGTGGGATATTATAACAAAATCGAGCACATGCGTTCTGTACTCGCTGAATTACTTTCTCTGTTCTATTCAATATACATGGACCAATCACAGTATCTGCATAGTTTAGTTTAGACAAAATAAGAGTTTCAAAAAGCAATATCCGCAATTCAGTACTCAGATGTTGGCGAATTCGATATAACAACTTGAGACGGTAAAAACAGTTTTTGGCAGCTTCTAGTACATGCGTCTCAAAATGCAATTCACCATCCATGACCAAATCTAGGTTTCGAGCCTCACTGACTTGCTCTATGGGACAGTTATTAACGAGAAGTACAGGATTTAGATTTTGTATCTTGTTAATGCATTCCTTTGAGCCTA
Organism: Euclidia mi; assembly: GCA_944739405.2. Classification (NCBI taxonomy): domain Eukaryota; kingdom Metazoa; phylum Arthropoda; class Insecta; order Lepidoptera; family Erebidae; genus Euclidia; species Euclidia mi. Next base: position 22,809,504 of record OX123198.2, read on the forward strand.
ATATTAAAAATTTGGATTTGGAATTGAATACATACATACATACATAGACTCACGCCTGTTTCCCCAAAGGGGTAGGCAGATGCATATTAAACGCCCACTTTTCGCCAGTGTTTTGATCCCACGTAATAGGTGGCGAGCCTATTACCGCTTATCGGGATATTTTATAATATGTATAGATATACAGCAAAAGGTGAAATCGAGTTACGGTAGATAGATAGATAGAAAATTCTTTATTGTACACCAGATACGATACAAATGCTTCAAAACATGATACAATTCAATATAGGTATGTACAATAGGCGGCCTTATCGCTGAAAGCAATTTCTTCCAGGCAAGTTTGGGATGGACTGGAAAAGATCAGAGAAAGAAAAACAGTGGTGTAGTCATAAAATTAAGTAAGGATATATGTATAGATACACAAGTACATAAATACATGAATACATAAAAACATAAATACATAAATCAATAAATACATAAATATATAAATACATAAATACATGTAATATACATATAGCCATACAAAATACGTAGTTACATCGAACTAAATAGAATATGAAAATTCAGTCACATAGCCAAGTAATGCCGTTTTAAGGCGTTTCTGAATATGCCAAGCGAGTTTGCTTGCCTAATTTCTATCGGCAACGCATTCCACAAGCGTACTGCTTGCACAGTAAAGGACTTGTCATAGAAATTTGTGGCATGTGTTGGCATCTGCAGCCTCAGATCCTTAGACGACCTCAGAAACTTTGCATGTGTGTCATGAAGGAACTTAAAACGTTCTTTGAGATACGAAGGGGTGTCCGGGTTGAATAGGATATTATACAGTAATGTAAGAATATGAATATTCCTGCGAAGACAAATTGGGAGCCACTTGAGTTTGCTACGAAATTCTGATACGTGATCATATTTACGTAATCCAAATATGAATCTAATACAAAAGTTTTGGAGACGCTCAAGTTTATCAAGTTGCTCCTCAGTAAGGTCAAGATAGCTGACATCAGCATAATCGAGTACTGGGAGAAGTAATGACTGTGCCAACGCAATTTTAGTGGCCGTTGGGAGAAAATTCCGTAGCCTACGCAACGAGCCTGCTTACGCGAATAGTTTTCGACTAGCCTCCTGCATTTGGTACCCCCAGGTTAAAGTTTTATCCATGCATAACCCCAAGTTTTCACATGATCAGAAAGTGCTAATACATTTCCGTCGAATTTAATCTCAGGTAGTATTGGCCAATTTAACTTAGAGATCATTCTGGGACTGCCGATGAGAATTATTTGCGTTTTAGATGGATTAATCTTGAGCCCATACTTTTTACTCCACTCACAGATTTGTGCTAAGTCCGAGTTTATAGCAGAAAATACATCTGCTACCGATTCTAGTGGTACCTGCGAGTAAATTTGTAGGTCATCTGCGTAAAGGTGGTAGGATGAAATTTACTGTTGAGAGATAGAATTTATAAAAATTGCGAAGAGTAACGGAGATAAAACGCCACCCTGCGGAACACCGGCAGTCGTATTACACCAAGAAGAATACGATTCCTCAACGCGTATACGCTGCCGCCGCCCAAACAGGTAACTATGAAACCAGTCAATCACTGTTGGAGATATGTTAATAGAGCGGAGTATGCCAAGCAGGATGTGGAAATCCACTGTGTTGAAAGCATTGCTAAAATCAAGTAGAGAAATCCACTATCCATACCCAGTCTAATCTCATCGGTAATATGTACCAGTGCTGTGGCAGTACTATGTCCAGGACGAAAACTTGATTGGAAGGTATAAAGGAGAGCGTTCTTAGTGAGGAATGTGGAAAATTGTTTATGTATCAGACGCTCAAGAACTTTGGATAGGAATGGCGATATAGATATAGGGCGGTAATCAGAGAAGGAAGATGGTTTCGGATTTTTTGGGAGAGGAATTATTTGTGCATCTTTCCACGTTGAGGGAAAGATACCGGTAGTTATAGAATGATTTAAAATATGGCACAGGATAGAAAGGATTTCATCAAGGATAGGGAGAATCATGTTTCGACTGATACAGTCACTACCAACAGCATTGGATGAGATTGAAGTTATGCTCTTTTGAACATCACAACAAGTAAATTGCTTGAAAACAAAAGGAGAATATTTGGGAGCTGAGATTTTTGAAAGATCTAGTAAAGTGTTTGTTTTAGTGGTCCCGTCAAAATTGGACGAAGCTGTGAAATGTACGTTTAAAGAATTTATATCTATGTATTTGAGGAGGACTTCATCACGTGTCTTGCCAACTCCCAGTTTTTTAAGAAATTTCCAGACTTTAGCCGGATCTCCATTTTGAACAGAGATATGGATATGTTGGCGTTGTGCTGTGCTACACACCTTGTTGCAAAGATTTCTTACATTAAGATATTTCTCCAAGTTTATGGAAGTTGGTCGTCGCTTGTATCTCGCTTTGGCCGCAGCTTTTTTGGACAATAACTTTTTAATATCTTGTATCAGCCAAGGCGCTGGTAAGTATTTCAACTTTATAGGCCGTATTGGAGCATGTTTATCATAGAGCTGTATTATGTTCTCTGTAAATATCTGCAGTTTATCGTCCACACAGTCTGAGTTAAGCAAAGGAGACCAATCAATTTTGCGGGCGTCTTCGCAGAGTAGCGAACGATCCTTGTCACTGAAATTGCGCTGCATAATGACTCTCGCTTTTTCTTTAGGGGTACGTATTCTATAAGAAAGATAGAGCAAGTCATGATAGGAGAAAGCATCAGCAGAGCATTGGCCGTGCCTGCAAACTAGACTAGGGGAAGAAACAAAGATGAGGTCGAGAAGAGAAGGAACAGAATTTGGAAAGTGATGCGTAGCACTACGAGGAAGAAGAGTTAAATTGTTAGATTCTAGAACGCGTTTAAGAGAAGACGAGCGTGTGTCCTGTTTTTAAATACAGGTATTAAAATCTCCCATTATGATTGTGTGACTGTAAGAAGGGATTAAGGATTCAAGAAGTTGGTCGAAAGATGTAAAGAAATTTATGCGTGAAGAAGGAGAGTAATAGACACCTAGAAGGACTTTAGAATGGCTTAGTTCCACTTCCAAAAAGACATGCTCGCCGGCGTCTGATGGCGGTGGCTGTGCTGAGATGCTTATTACATGAAAAGGTATTTGTTCACGAAGATATATAGCAACACCGCCACCAGCACGATCCGCCCGATGATTCCTGATTAGGTGAAAACCAGGTAGAGAGTAGGAGATAGATGGAAGGCATGGTTTAAGCCACGACTTCGAAATAAGAATAGCGTGTATGTTCTTACAGTCAAAAGTTGTCAGCATATCGGAGAAATGAGCTGGAATACTTTAAGCGTTTATATGGACTACATTGAAGTTCTTTGGCACGTCAGAAAACTGAGCCTGCAGAGTTTCTGTAAGAGAGGGCAAGCTAGTGAAACTATCATTCAGGCTAGAAGCGCTTACAAAACTTTCATCATCGCTAGTGCAACACATAAATACGTAATATTAAAATAATATATAATATATATAAAAAAAACACAAAAAAAATAGAATAAAACAAAAAATAAATAATAAACCACGATCTTCAAGCCCACCCGTCAGTTGCGTGCATGGGAAAAAGAAATAAAAGTGTTGAGAAAAGTGATACAAAACACTTAAACTATCATTCAGGCTAGAAGCGCTTACAAAACTTTCATCATCGCTAGTGCAACACATAAATACGTAATATTAAAATAATATATAATATATATAAAAAAAACACAAAAAAAATAGAATAAAACAAAAAATAAATAATAAACCACGATCTTCAAGCCCACCCGTCAGTTGCGTGCATGGGAAAAAGAAATAAAAGTGTTGAGAAAAGTGATACAAAACACTTAATTTACGACAGCATAAATAAAACTAAGAAATCAATAAACATACAAAGTAAAACAAATGTTCAGACCAGGTGAATTAACATTTTACACAAAAAGGAATAAAGTAAGTGTATTTTAACATCATTTTGAAATAAAATAATAAAGTTCGGAAATAAGAAGAAAGATTAAAAGCCTGGTATTCAGATTGTTCGAAATATTTGAGAGGAAGGTTTGACATTGACGTCAGTGACAGATGTCAGAGTGAAAAAAAATAATATCTAAAAGTTAGAAACAGTTATAAAATGATAATAGAAATGAAGAAGGTAGAAGAAAAGAAAAATAATTCTAAACCTATTTCTTTGGTGCTGCTGCAGTCCGTCTCGACTTCGCTGCTTGCATCTTCGTGGCAGGTTTCTCGGAGTCTAAACATTTGATGTTGTCGAGATCTCCCATGTCAAGAATCCGGTGTCGTTGTCCATCAGCGCCAAGAACGTAGCCGGAGCCCTCCCTGGTCCAACACTTTGCCACGCCAAACCTCTCACGCGCTGCCATGAACATTGTGTGACGTGAACGAGTCAGAAACTCTGACACTGTTATGCCGGATCCCTTAAGTTTGGTCTTTGCAAACCAGATGGTGTCTCGCAACGAAACAGTATGCAGTTTGAAGAGTATGGGTCTGGGTTTCTTACTGGATTGCTGTCGACCCATCCTGTGGCATCGCTTGATATCCGCTACAGTGAAGGAATCAACCTGAAGGCGCTGCTTGATGATGTTTGCAACCACCTGAGCTGTCTCCTCATTCCTCTGCTCTTCGACTCCATGTAGAAGAACTGCGCATCTCAGTATTGTCCACCTGCTGAGCAAGAGCTTGCAACTGTTGGGAGAAAGACTTCATAGTTGTTAGTATGAAGTCTTTAAAAGCCTTAAACTCCTCCTGTAGGCCACCCGTACTTGAGGAAGATTTATTTTGCAGATTTGCTCCAAATTTTGTCATCCTTTCCTCAAAGTATTGCTAGATATTGAGCATAGATGAGGGCGTGTCCATTGTGCTAGTGCTTCTGATATTATATACTTCTGTTGTGTTTTATTGGAGATAACACTTTACTGGCAGGTACTTATTTATTTATTTATTTATTGAGGGAAAAATAACAGTTACACATTACAGTATGGTAAATAAATATGTATCCGTGTGGTGACGGATTAAGAAAACGGATTGTCACCACCCCATATCATCCCATGGGTGTCGTAAGAGCCGACAGAGGGAGCATATTATGCAGAAAACAGCACTGTAAGAGAAGGAAAACTTGATACAAACCCTATACCAACCCGTTTGGCCAGCGTGGTATAGTAGACCAAATCCTCCTTTCAAAGGAGAGGCCTAGTCCAGCAGTGGACTGATAAAGGCTGATGATGATGAAATAAATATGTAACAATAGACAGTTATACAAATGTGCAACCAACGTGATTTTCCACAGATGATTTTGAGACATAATTGTCAATATCAATATCTGTGTTCCAACCGCGACCGCAATTTGCGATCGTCTAATAATCTCCTTCTTACTGTCCCTTCTCATAACACATCTCTTATTCACTCTTCCTTTCTCGTCCAGTCTATTCTCCTCTGGAATGCCCTCCCTCTAGAAATCAGGACGTGCAAAACCAAGTTCAAATTTAAGGCGAAAGTAAAGGAACTCTTGTTGGCAAGACCAGCGGATGTGTTTTAGGATTTGTACCGTAATTTCTATTCACGTTATTTATTAGTACGGAGCTACTGTATGGCTTTATGTACTCTTCCTTTATTTCTCATATTGTATGTACTATTTATTGCATATATATCTTATATAGGTAGTATAATTATAATATGTAATATGATATACTTATATATATGTATGTATGTATTTATAGTGTATGTATGTATATTTATTTAAGAATTATATTATTGTACCTGTATTATAAGTATTTAATACACCTACTACGTTTCTCAGCACCGCTCAAAGGTAGACTGGCGGATAGTGCCCATGGCATTAAGTCAACCTGTACACAGATCAGTGTATAAATAAAAATAATAAAAAAAAAAAATAGTACAAACGGTACTTTAAGTGAATCACAAAAGAAATATGAATTCGACACATGTAAATTTGACACTAATTTTGATGTTAACAGTATTACACAATATGAAGTTAAAACTAAATACATAACAGAATTACTAGTTATGGGTAATTACGCACTGGTCGTTAAGTGTATTAATATTTTTTTTTCTAAATTTATAAGCAGATGTAGCAAAAATATCTATATCAGTGAAATACTTATTGTTGTTACTTGTCAGGCGACGTATAGGTGCCCGCAGGCCAGCGTTAGTACGACTGGTTGTGACTGCGAACACAGGGCGTGCGCGCACCTCCCGTGCCTGTATAGTTCGGGGAACTATGAAACACAATTTATTGCTGATATCCACACAATCATATGAATGTTGACACAAATCATATATAAACATGGTCTCCAGAAAGACACGCCTAGAATACAAAGAAAGTACATTATATTTTTTGAGTAAATCATTATAACTAAGATCATTTTGTTTACAGCACCGGTAATGCATGGTTCTCGGAAATTTACGTTGGACGCTCTCCATGCACTCACCATATTTATGATAATAGGGATTCCACACCTGAACTGCATACACTAGTTGTGGTCTTATTAATGAACGATACAAATGCAAGTACGTACTAGTGTGTACAAATTCAGTGGTAGACCTTATTACAAATCCATACATGCGTAGAGCTTTGCTAACTATTTTGTTAATATGTGAATCCAAGTGAAGTTTTTTATCTAACTGTATACCCAGGTCACGAATCAGAGCAGTTCTGGTCATATTTAGGGTGTATGTAGATTTAAACATAATTTTATTTTTAGTTAAACTTATATAACAACATTTAGGAATGCTAAGTTGAAGTTTATTTTTAATGCAATATTCTGTGAGACGGTCAAGATCCTCTTGAAGCATGTGACAATCTTGTATGCTTCTAATGCATCTATATATTTTAAGATCGTCTGCATATAGCAAAAATTTGGAACTGTGGAAACATTTATCTATGTCATTAATAAATAGAATAAACAATAGAGGACCAAGAATAGAGCCCTGGGGCACACCAGATGTAACCGTAATAGCAGTAGATTGAAGACCGTTAATTACCACTTTCTGTGATCTGTTGGAAACATAATGAAGTAAACCATCTCAGCAGGTCGCCGCGTATACCATTGAACGCAATTTTACTAAGAAGTAGACTGTGGTCTACCTTGTCAAAAGCCTTCCTGAAATCAGTGTAAACACAGTCTACTTGTCGAGCCCGAGTCCATGGCATTGAAAAGATAGTCAGTAAAGCCTAACATATTCGTAGTTGTAGATCTTCTTTTAACAAAACCATGTTGCTGTTTAAGTATGATACCATGCACTACAGGATACAACTGGTTATGTACAAGTCTTTCAAAGAGTTTAGACAAGGCAGACAATATAGATATAGGTCGATAGTTTTCGATATTCTCCTTTGGTCCAGTTTTATAAACTGGTGTGATGTTAGCAATTTTCCATACATTCGGAAAGACTCCCTGACTCAAACATTTATTGAAGATTATATGTAGTGGTAAATACACGGCTTCTGCTGTATTTTTCAGAAAGTACGCAGGAATACCGTCCGGACCTGCTCCCTTACTAGGATCCAATGATTTCAAAGCAGCAAGAACATGTTCAGGTTCGAGTCAATAATGCTGATAGGCGAGCAATGTTCAGCATAGTGATTAAAATTGTTTACACTAACTGTAGCATTAGGAAATTCATAAACAGAATGAAAGAAGTTAAGAAACAGGTTACATATCTCCTCTGGTTTATTAGAAGTCACATGGTTATAAGTCATCGTCGAAGGTAGCGAGGACGCTGATTTACGATTGGAAATGAATGTCCAAAAATACTTGACATTGTCTTTAATACTGCTTTCAACCAAGCATATGTATTTTCGGTAGCATTTACGGCATTCAGTTTGAAATCTTGACCGATAAAGCGAAAACTGCTCATAATCAGATATGTTTTGACAGGTTTTCCATTTGTGCCATGCTTCACTTTTATTAGTAAATAGATGTGTTAATGATGGTGTAAACCAGATTGGAAATTTTGAAGATCTCTTCACTGTCAATGGAACATGAGTTTTAATTAATTTATAGATTATATCGTAAAATGTATTAACTGATTCTTCTGCTGTTAATCCCCTCAATATGCCTTCCCAGTCTATATCAAGTAAACCACGGTTAATATTTTCATAATCAGCCTTGTAGTAATTGAATTTCTGTATTACATTACGTTTCATTGAAATAGTATGTAATTTGAATGGGATTAAAGTGCAGAAGGGTGGGTGATACGGATCAGGTTGTATTAATATGTCTATAGGCTCGTAAACTGTGCAGTCACTGTTACTGAAAACTGCATCTAAGACTCTCCCAATAGAGTTACGGATGCTATTTATTTGATGAGCGTCATTTTCTGCCATAAGAGATCTTAAACTTCTACCGATAGAATTATCACCGATACAAACCTGTTGCGCAGAAGAGCCACCATGCCTATCAACCAACCATGCAATACCCGGCAGATTAAAATCACCAAATAAATGAAAATGTTGAAGATTCGCATCATCAAAGAAAGTTTGTAATAATTAAAAATAAGCAGTGTAAATGAACTCATTTGTTTTGGGTGGAATGTATGCTGAACAAAAGAGATGGTGTTTTCCCTTCACCGTTCCAGGTACACGTACCAAGACATGCTCAATATCAGCAGCCAAAGAATTATTATAAGTCACACTACTTGAACCCAGTTGCCTCAAAACAGTTATGAGGGTCCCCCTCCATCCTTCTTATTGGTCGCATCCCGATTCCTGTCACATCTGTAGACTGTATAACGTTGATCTATAAATTCAGAATTAAATATTTCAGGAACCAACCACGTCTCCGTTAATATAATTACCTTATAGCAGTTAGACATTATATTCATATAAAGAGTATGCAGTTTGGTGCGGAGCCCCCTACAGTTCTGGTAGTATACCGTTAAATTCTCAAGCATTTTTGAAAACACAAACATAAAAAAGCAGCTACTGTTGATGTGAAATTAAACATTTTCAACGACATCGTAATCAAACTATATGATGTTCATGCCCCAGTACGGAAAATTAAATTGAAACGACCGCCTGCACCCTGATTGACGCGTGGGATACAGATGGCGATGAGGCGCAGGGACCGAGCATTTCGAAAGTTTAAGCGTGACCGTTGCGAGGAAAATTGGGTCCTCTACAAAGTTGCTAGGAATCGTTGTAATCAAATGATACGAAATGCTAAACGAAGCCACATTTTCAACAACATTTCTTCCTCTTCCCCTGCCGATATCTGGAAGTTCCTAGGGACTCTGGGTATCGGTAGGCTTAGTCGAGTGGATCCGCCGCCAGCTCTTAGTCTTGACGATATTAACATTTATTTTGTCTCCACTCCAACGTTTGATCGTCAGACTATGAGTCGAACGGTGGACTACATAGATAGCTTGGCTCGACCAAACATAAATCCTTTTCACTTTACTCCAGTTGCTGAGGCGGAGATCAAAAAGATAATCCTTTCAATTAAATCTAAAGCGGTTGGCTGTGATGATATCATGATTATCACCATCCTGGACCACCTTCTTACTGCCATTTCCCATATAATAAACCATTCCCTTGGCTCTGGGCGGTTTCCTAATATTTGGCGTAAAGCATATGTTCGGCCATTACCCAAAGTCACTAATCCCGTTGCTCCTAATCACTTCCGGCCTATTTCCATCCTCCCATTCCTTTCCAAAGTCCTTGAGGCTTGTGTTCATAAGCAACTGTCCCAGTTTGTGCATGAACACAATGTCCTCAGTCCCTACCAGTCCGGCTTTAGACCTGGGCATAGTACAGTCTCTGCTATGCTTAAAGTGACTGGCGATGTGAGGGCGGGTGTGGAGGACACTAGGATCACTGTGCTGGTCCTGGTTGACTTCTCAAACGCCTTCAACACCGTCAGTCACGATATCCTACTATCCATCCTATCCTATCTTATGATCTCCTCCGAAGCACTGGAATGGTTCTCTTCATATCTTCGTGGACGTCAGCAGTCTGTCAGAGTCGATGAATCTTCATCAAGTTGGCGAGACCTTGAGGCTGGTGTTCCACAAGGTGGCATACTCTCTCCTCTTTTGTTTTCTTTATTCATTAATCTCATTACCCTGGATCTTCAGTGTTCGTATCATTTGTACGCCGACGATCTACAACTTTATTCGCAGGCCAAAATTGAGGATCTGCCAGATGCGATCGATGCTGTGAACCGAGATCTAGCAAGAATTCAAGATTGGTCGGAGAGGTACGGTCTATGTGTAAATCCTGTGAAATGCCAAGCTATTCTCATTGGGAGCTCTAGAATAGTAAACAGGCTGGACTTGGCATCACTACCACCGGTGACATTCAATGGCACTAATATACCTCTCAGTTCTTCCGTAAAAGATCTCGGTTTACACATTGACTCCACACTTAGTTGGCAATCCCAGGTTACAAACGTCTGCCAAAAGGTTACCGGGGTTCTGCGCTCTTTTTACCGCCTGAAAAACTTTCTACCTGTCAAGACAAAGACAATGCTTGTGCAGACCTTGGTTTTTCCTATAATCGACTATGGTGATGTGTGTTATCTCGACCTGAATGCAGACCTGCTCAATAAACTTGACCGACTTCTCAATAATTGCATTCGGTTCATTTTTAATCTTCGTAAATATGACCATGTGTCCTCATATCGTCAACAGCTGTCATGGTTGCCTATACGTCAGCGTCGTAATATGCGCGCGTTGACTACTCTTTTCACTTTTCTTCATTCGTCTAATAGCCCCAGCTACCTGGTGCCTCACTTTCAGTACCTCTGCTCCAATCATGACAGATATCTTCGCTCTTCTAATAATTCTCTTCTTCAGTGTCCTTCTCATAGCTCAAGCCTTGTACACTCTTCTTTTTCGGTACAAGCTATACTTCTTTGGAATGCGCTCCCTCTCGAGATCAGGAAGGCAACCAATCGATTCACGTTTATGGCTAAGGTGCGCCAGTATTTTATCAAACTGTCTCTTGAAAGGCCATAATAAAACCATCTCTCACGTGTGTTACATTGTGTATTAAATATATGTAAATTGTATGTATTTATTAGTATAATATGTATTATTTATATTATATAATCTTTATTATATATATACGTATATATGCATTGATATGTATGCTAATGGATTTTAACCAAATAATTAAATATTTCATATTTATAGTTTAAACACCTGCCACAATCATTTCTGCACCACCTGAAGGTTGACTGGCAGAAAATGCTAGTTAGCATTAAGTCCGCCTTTTGCATTTTAATTGCAGGAAGTGTTAATAAATAAAAAAATAAAAAAATATTACACTATTCAAAAATATTAAATATATTACGATTTCAAATGCAATACAACACATATTACATTTAAAATCGCAATAGATCAGAGAGCTGACAAAGACATGCGAGTATACAATTGGGTAATTATTTTTATCGACTACCTTTCCATCAATACACAAAACAAAACATAAATAACTAGTCAGCACGAGTATTAATAGCTCCATAACAATTTATAATATTTTATAGCTCGTACGGAAAAAATACGGTGAATTATTTTTACGCATATAAATACGGCCAAATAATCGCACATAATTGCACATTAGGCCATATCGGTGGCTGCCGCGCACACGCCCGCAAGACAGGAAAGCCCTTAGGCCGACTCCCAACCCTAGGCTCACGTGCCTAGGTTCGTAAGCCGACCCACAAGACTCACCGCCCCACGACCCTATGCGCACGAACCATCGACATAAAAGGTAAACACAAGTAAACCTTAAATAAATCATAGACTTTGACATAAATATAACAATAATTTCAAAAACGAAAAGGATATCAATTATCTTGAGTGGAAGCGGTGCCAGTGCCAGGCTTGATTCTGGCGATGTCCTGCTGGGAACGTATAGCAAATGACCTTGACAGCTCCTTTTCTCGAACAAGTATAGTTCTATGTTTGATCCACACATATTTGTAATTATTGGTATGCGCAGCAATCTTACATTCACGAAATAAATGCTTCCGCTTTAACGTGAGGTGTTCATGCATATAAATACGAGATGGCGTGCCTGATATGTTTAATTGATCGGCAGATACTCCCTTTGCCAGGCGATAGGCACTGAGAATATTGTCGCGCAAAATGCGCGAACTAAACTTTACAATAATGTTCTTAGGCTTATTGTTATGCTGGTGAGCATGCGGCACTCGATGAATTGCTACAATATCCTTGATTTCTACAGAGAAGTTTATCTGCGATCCAATATTCTGCATTATCGTAATCAGATTCTCATTGCGCCTTTCAGGAATATTGCATAATTCAATATTGCATTGCCTGGCATTCTGATCTAAGTAGTCCATTCTCGCCATCAAATCATTTATACTATTCTTGAAGAATTCTTCTTGAGAGGTAATGCGTTTGTTTATATCAATATGTTGATCTAAAATGTATTGAACTGAGTTTTGTACTTCCTGCAGGTCATTAGTCAAGCTGTCATATTTTTTGTCCAGCTGTGCGAGATGCTGACTCAGGCATGACTGCTCAGAACGAACAGCAACAATTTCGTTTTTAATTTCTGTAGTCACTTGGGTAATAGCCGCCAATTCATCTTTGATATTAATGACATTTTCAGACATAGAGGTAATGCGCATTTCCAGTTCCTCACGCAGCTCGTTCAGGCTGTTTTTGAATTCCAAAGTTATCGTATTCATCGCCTGACTCAGTTCATTCTCTTGTTTATTTCGTCTTCCTCGTACAGGAACATTTTGCTCTCCTCTAGATGTTGACGCTTTACTCACATCCTTGACTAAATCGCCTTCTGGGTGTGACATTTTGTAGTCGTCTTAGTTGTGGATATTTCTAATAGTTGAAATATGTATGCAACTGCTTGTATAAACAATTCTAAACGTATCAAATTCAACTGTTTATGATGTGTATATGCGAAAGTTCCATTCACAAACACATTCAACCTAAAAACCGTAGCAAGGCGTCACCAAGACTCGAACCCGAACTGCTCGTACCTACTTGGTATTAACTGTTAATTTTACTCATTAAATTTAATTAAACTGTATTAGTTTTTTTTTTAATTCAAAACTGGGACCAAAATAATATGTGAGTACTTTAACTACCCACTAATAGTAGAAAAAAGGTACGACTGGCTAACAGTTTAACAACCCTAGGAGAAGGAAGAGGAAGTTAAAGTTATCCTCGCCATTCGTCCTTTTCTAGTCCTGTCTCATTTTCCACAACAGGAACGGCTTTTCGATACTGAGTACGAATGTACTTATGAAAAGTCGCATCATTTGCCATACTAATAGTTCTCCAATAAGGTGGGATTATACCAATTGAGCCGGTCTATGCATGCTTTTACAGGCCTTACCACTTGAGAAAACATCTCATTAAATAAATAGGTGGTATAAGAAAGGGGCAAAAAGGTCTGCTTATTATGCGGGTTGTTGCATCATTATTTCTTACACTTTGACTATTCAACCGATCATCATGAAACTTGTTAGAGATAAAAAAAGGACATAAGGGATAATTCGTTCACTGCCCTTCAGGCAAAATTTAGTATTGAATAGACAGAAAGGTCATTCATGAACAGTAGGTACATAGACTAAAACGGACAGTCCAACATGCAATGCCACGTTTTAGACACACTATTTAATATTATTTAGCGTTTCTTACTCGCGATAACTAAGATATTTAAGACATAAATGCTTCAGTATTTACCAACGTTTCGAACGACTTGCTCCGGTCGTGGTTGTGGCGGGACTGGTGTAAGCTCAGTTAGTTCTTAAGGCATCTTAGTTATCATAATATCTAATATATAAACTTGTATAATGAATACAATTCAAAGTTTAAAATCGTAAGTACTCCGATTCAGACTATAAATGTTATACGTTCATGGAATGTACGTGGTAGCTAAGGATATTTTCACATCTCCAACCAGATTCGTATTATCAACTTGTATGGTAAAACATTACTTGTCAAACTGTACTCAATTAGATGTATTAATGAGGCTCAAAGTTACCATATTTATTTTTAATTAGGTTCAGAATCTATGCATTTTACGTACCAATTTGTTCTATGTAATGTAATTATGTCCTATGCACCCTTGGATAGTTAAGTATCTCGAGAATTGCACGCGCTTACTTTACATAGCGGCTTATAAAATGTGTCTACAAAAAAAAAATCGTTTCCCAGGTATTGTTTTCTAAGTATGACTTAGCATGATGTGTAGCTGAACTTCGGCTTGGTGACGGGTCTTTTTACACCGTGTATAATATTATAAAGAAGAAGATATTTGGTTAAGATCGCAGGAAGCGGTGGAATTCAGGCGGCGTGTGGACAGCCTTTGGGGAGGCCAAGTCCAGCAGAGGATGTCTTTAGGTTTAGGTGATGATACAGATCATGTAACGATGAGTCATTTATTTTATAGTAAGGAGGTCCTTACAAAATAAGTTTGTGACTTCTCGTGAAGCCCGAACCCCAGTGTAGAAAGGTACGTAGTTGCAATTTTGTGATAAAATTTGTCATTTATGACTATTAATTGTTCTATATATACGTATAATTTGATTACTTTTAAATAAGTGTATACGATTATACGTTAAGTTAAATAAATATAAGTAAATATAATTACTCCGCCTATTATACTACGTGACTAGTTAGTAAAATTATATTTACTCATTAATGCTAGAAGTCTAATCGTTGCCGTCTAAGGTTCTGTCAACTATTTTAAGACATTTTAATAAAAAAAAATGACCTTGTATTTAATTTTCTATTTTATATTATTCACAAAGGACTTTTAAAGGATGAAAAATTCCAACAAAAAAGCAACCTTTGTTAACATAGAACGTCTTTTAAATCGAACGTTTCCGCAAAACAACTCACAATGTTTACCCCGGACCCTCGCTGTTCCGCCATAAAACTTCCTAAATTGATATGTAACTCACTATCTCGTACAATAAAAGGACTAAAAATTTACACTTTAGGGCATTTAATTAGGCTGGGCTGTTCTAACAACATACCAAAAATCATAATTTTAATTCTCTCGTTATAAGAGTTATAAGGAATTATTCAACTCAAGAACTTCGACAGCCTCTACTGAAAATTGCGAACCATGCAGATCGGACTTTGTTCTATGGATGAGTCGTAATAAATAAATTACATGTATGTTTACCTATTCACTACCTACCTACGTATACTTTCATAAATAATAAAATTAGCTACGTAAATGTAAATAGGTATCTACACTGAACACTCTGGATAGGGATTATTACTTACATCACATCCAAATAAAAAACATGACTTTATGAATCAAGTGATCCCCGTTTTCAATTTTTTTCTGCTTTGAACCAAATACGTAGGTACACACTTAATCAATATGCCGTTCATAATGCTAAATCATGTAACATTACAATATGCTTTAAGCGTTTAATGATGATATGGATGGCCATTATCATTAAATGCAGTTAAAAGCTAGTGGTTGCACATAATCTTGAATTAATATAGATGCCTATTTGATTGCATTGTAAGCCACAATATTATCAATAAAAAACCTCACTGATATTTGTATTTCAATAAATAAAATGGTTACGAGAAATAATTTAAAGTTTTACCTATAGCCATTTTTACCAATTTTAAAATTGCTGGACTAGGGATTTGGCCTACCGTACCACGCTGGCTTGACCGTATAAGGTTTAATGCCGAATTTTTCATCTCTTTGTAAGTATTACTATTCATACTTTTTGCTTTGGGTAGGTATTTTCCTCAGTCGTCTCTTACGTCACACACATAATGAAATGAGGTAGTGACATTTTGTATTCTTAATCCGTTACCAAACGGTCCGTCCAATGTAAATTGAAAACCTCGGTAAAAATGTGGCAGACTTGTCTTTCGATTAGTATAATTGCTACATATGTGTATTTTAATCCAAAAAAGCTCTAAGTCTTTTTACTTCGATAAATTTTTGCTCTTATATTTACAAAATGCTGTGAAAAAACGAATCAGAGAGGTTATGGAAACACTGTACCTTATTAGGTAGGCACAATTGGGTAGGTACCATCCGTAACTACGTGACCGGACCGTTGAAACGAGGCGACTTTTACTCCGAGACACTATAATTATTAAGAGCTTACACGCTTACTTTTTTATGGGTCCTTTAATTAAATTATTTGCTTTGATGCCTACCGTTCGTTGACTTTATAATTAGTAGTTAAGACTACCTAATATTTAACAGTCTGTAGAAATTAGTAAAACAATCAATGAATATTTATGGAGCAGTTTGTTCACTGACTCACAAAACTGTTATAATTTGAAATGCTGTAAAAGTATGTTACTTAATTTTATGAACCATTTAGTAAGTAAGTAAGTAAGTAATTCGTTTATTCTCACGTCATAACAACATACATTTATTAGTTACATAAATAAACAGGTGCATATAAATACAGTAGGTAGGTAGATACATAATGTCATTTAATACATCACCCACGACAATTTTCAGCCATACCCACATTAAAAAATATAACTGTACGCCGCCGATGTGACAATAAGGGAGACATTCAGCGATGCGTCGTCCGTGACGTTAGCCGCGATACGATTTGCTGGTTTTCAATGCCTCCCCAAGTGACGTCACACGTACATATTTTTGTTTTCATTTTAAATGCTTTAGGTACTTGAAGCTTCCCAAATACCTCCTGATGTGACTCGCAATAACACTGTTCAAGATTTACTGGATCTCTACCAAAACTTGATAGACGAATGTAAGGATGTTTACAAACGGACGAGGATGTTGCAGAAGGAGAATGCATCCGAAATAATCAACGATATCAAGGAGATGGCAGTTGAGAGAGACATTGTTAAGAGTTGCAAGCATTGCACGATATCTTTACTTTACTTAATATTATAAAAAGCAAGCATTGCACGATATCTTTACTTAATATTATAAAACTGATTACTTTGTTTGTTTGTTTAGTTGAACGGGTTTATTTCAGGTTCGATATGAAAAACGAAAAGCATTTCTCGTGTTGGATAGCCCCTTTATCGAGGAAGGTTATAGGTTATATAACATCACGCTATAAGCAACGGGTGCGGAGCAAGAGCACTAAATAAGTAACCGCGGGCTCAGCTAGTATACTACATATATTGTCGAACCATACTGATAGATACCTACACAGAAAATACAGATGCTACCGTAGTGGTCTCTGTGCGTCGAATCCGGCATTGCGTCGACTCGGTAGCTTCAATCCTAACAAACAACAGTCGTCAACCAAGACGTATAAGTAAAATGTTCAAACTCCAGTAATTATACTCAAGTTTTGACATTTGAATTTACTTTTCTAATCTTTGCCGTCGATTTGACTTGGGTTCTAAATGTGCTCACCAAACTCTAAAGTTACTTTTATAAATGTCGTTACAGTGACAAAGAGATTAGAAAACGTGCAAGTCAATTTAGTGGACATAAGCGAAAAAGACGAGCTTCTAAATGTTAGCAGAGCATTGAGAGTCCAGCAAGAAAAGCCAAAGAACTAGAAAATCAGGTAAACATTTTACTACCTATTTAATACTTTGAAGGAGAGTGACTGTCTATAATAGGCGTTATAACAATAAAACTTCTATTTGGTTTCGATTTGATTATGCCATGATGTGTTTTTCTTAACTTTCATCTTAAAGACTAAAGAAAAAAATACTTTTATTTCAATAATCAGTCTGGTACATTTATACCTACATTGTCAATTTTTATATAGTTACTTAAATAATTTTTGGTTGGTTGAGTGAGACTCTGAGGGCACATATTAAGCCAATTTTAATTATCAAGATCAAGTTGATTACCACCAATTTCTCCCTAATTGTGTTACCGATTTCTATGCTTTTTAATATGCTCTCGCGGTACCTACGTACTTTCAGTAATTGCAAATATGATTACAGTACGATGCACAGCAATCTCAGTTCAAAATGGCGTCTGATTTATTAAAAAGGTATTTGAACGTGATTCACGGACAGAGTGCGACCCCTAAGACGGTTAATGACGTTATGAAGCGCTTGCAAGAAGAAATACAGGTACCTATAATATGCTTATATTACTGCGTACATCTAATTATCAAATTATCGTCTTATATCTTGTACAGAAGGATCCATAGTTCTTCTGTTTGAAGTTTTTAAGCAGATAAAGTAGGTCATGAAAACAAATATCATTGAAATTAAACTACAGTTTACGGATTTTATCGCGATGTATTGGTTTCACTAAGTTATTACATTTGAAACGAATTATATAGAAACTACATTTTTATTGATTACTAGCCAACGTTTCGAATTCTTTACAGGATTCATTCACGGCAGAGTGAGGTCATATTTTTCTTTTTCTTGAATGTATAAGTTATCTCAAAGTAGGTACCCGAACATTTTTCAACTACTGGTGTTACTATTTACGCAGAATGAGCTCACAGTGTCCTTATGTCTTCTGGTGACTTTGTCCTTCTTGGGTTTAATTAGCCTTATGACAGGGTCCCAAGCTGGAGGAACATTCCAATCATCTTCCCTATTGAAATTAGGGTGTTTTTTAATTTCAATAGCTTCTCGTATCATCCTTGGAAGAAAACGGTGTTCTTTTGCGAGTTTTGCGAGTATCTGTGGTTCATCAAATCGCAGGTAGTGGTTGGGTCCTTGTTCCATATGTTCACACACAGCAGACTTTGTTGAGCGTTTATGTTTTATGTCAGCTATATGTTCTTTGAGTCGAATGCCTATGCTTCTCTTGGTTTGTCCAATGTATGAGAGCCCACATTCACAGTCAATTTTGTAGACACCGGCCTCTTGCAAGGGTAACTGACACTTGACGATAATAATTACTTAGTGGTTGTATTGGTTGGCTTCATCACATCAGCCAAACGACGTCCACTGCTGGACATAGGCCTCCCCCAAGGCTCTCCACACAGACCGGTCTTGAGCCGCCCGCATCCAACCGCCTCCCGCGATCTTGACGAGATCGTCGGTCCAACTTGCGGGAGGCCTACCTCTGCTGCGTCGTCCAGTAGTGGCCGCCACTCCAGAACCTTTCTACCCCAACGGCCATCGGTTCTTCGAGGTATGTGCCCTGCCCACTGCCACTTCAGCTTGGCTATCCGGAGAGCTATGTCGGCGACTTTGGTTCTACTGCGGATCTCCTAGATAGCTCTCTCCATAGCCCTCTGAGTGACCTTGAGCCTTCTGATAAGGCCCATAGTGAGCGACCACGTCTCTGATCCGTAAGTCATCACTGCCAATACACACTGGTCAAAGACTTTCGTCTTGAGACACTGCGGGATATCGGACGAGAAGATATGTCGTAGCTTCCCGAACGCTGCCCAACCGAATTGGATTCGACGATTGACCTCCTTCTCGAAGTTGAACCTACCTAATTGGACTACTTGTCCCAGGTAGATATACTTGTCGACAACTTCGAGCGTAGAGTTCCCAACCTGAATAGGAGCAGGTACAACATGGACGTTCGACATGATTTTCGTCTTGTCCAT
The DNA here is from genome assembly GCA_944739405.2 of Euclidia mi. Classification (NCBI taxonomy): domain Eukaryota; kingdom Metazoa; phylum Arthropoda; class Insecta; order Lepidoptera; family Erebidae; genus Euclidia; species Euclidia mi. Next base: position 22,829,001 of record OX123198.2, read on the forward strand.
GTTCATCTTAAGACCTACTTGTTGGGAGACTCTACAGAGGCCATCGAGTATTGTGCCTAGGTCTTCCATGGTCTCAGCCATGACTACGATATGGTCTGCGAATCGAAGGTGAGTGATGTACTCGCCGTTGATGTTGATGCCGAGCCCATTCCAGTCCAGAGGCTTGAAAACATCCTCCAGCGCAGTGTTAAACAGTTTCGGGGATATGACATCCCCCTGTCTCACCCCTCGCTGGAGTTGAATAGGTTTCGAACTCTGGTCCTGGAGGCGGACTGACATAGTGGCGTTTTCATACAAACACTTCAGCACTTCGATATATCGGTAGTCAATCCGGCACCGTTGGAGAGACTGTAGCACCGCCCAGGTTTCGATCGAATCGAAGGCTTTCTCATAGTCCACAAACGCCAAGCATAGGGGCTGGTATACTCCTCGGACTTCTGTATAACCTGCCGCAGCGTATGTATGTGGTCTATAATACTATAGCCTTTACGGAAACCGGCTTGTTCGGGAGGCTGGAAGTCGTCTAGCTTGCTCTCGAGACGATTCGTGATGACCCTCGAAAACTGCTTGTAGATGTGGCTCAGAAGTGTGATTGGTCTGTATTTCTTTAAGAGGGTTTTATCTCCTTTCTTAAAGAAAAGCACCACCACACCTCTGTGCCACGCCTGTGGCGTTTTACCCTCGAGAATGACGGAATTAAATAGCTTCCGAAGGGCTTCTCTAGCGCGTGTACCGCCGGTCTTCAGAAGCTCGCTCGTAATTCCGTCATCACCCTCGCGCCATGTTGTTTTTGAGCTGTTTGAGAGCCACACTAATCTCGTGCATGCTGACGTCCGGGATATCTTCGGTATAGTGTCGGGTCAATCCAGCTCTAGGGCCTGACGCTGGAGTGCTTGCGGGTTGTTGCGTTGTCGTGTATAGCTGTCCATAGAACCTTTCGATGTCCTCCAAGAGCTCAGGCTTGGACGATACGATTCTGCCATCCTCCGTCTTCAGCTTTGTCAGCTGACTCTGCCCAACAGACAGATCCCTCTGGAACACTTTGGATCCCTTATTCTGCTCGATCGCCTCACGAACACATTTTGTGTTGTATTGGCTGAGATCGCGAGCCAGAGACAGAGAGATCTGTCTGATGAGGTGCCGATATTTCGGCATGTCGTCGGAGGATAACAGAACCATCTTGCGCCTTTCCTCTAACAGCTCGAGGGTCGGACCCGAGATCTTGCTGGTTCTCTTGCTTTTCTGGGGCTTAAATAATTTAGCCCCTGTTGTATGGACAGCAACCTCTTGCAAGGGTAACTGACACTTGAGAGTTGGTAATAATTACTTAGTGGTTGTAGTGGTTGGCTTAGTGAAACCAATACATCGCGATAAAATCCGTAAACTGTAATTTAATTTCAATGTGTAACAATCGTGTAAACCCAAGAAGATAAAACAAATATCATAGTTTGTTATTCACGTATCTTTGTATGTAAAATGTCTTGCACATAAAGGCTAAAGTATTTGTTGTATTTGCTTGCCGCCTTACACCATAGGTATTTTAGACGTGTCAGCTCTATAGTTAATTCTACTTTACATTATTATGCTTGTGTTTTACCTGAATAGTTACCTGGTGAAGGAAAAGTTACCACAAGAGCACGCGAACCTTCAACAAGAGTTGAGTATTATGCAAGCCATCGCCGCGGAACAGCATCCAACTCGATCTGATTTAGTGACAGTACAGGGCAAAGTGATAACATAGTTAATGTTTGCTGGAGCAGGTACAGGTTAACAATCACAGATTATTAGAAAATTAGAAAACCCTGGTAGAGCTTGCCATAACTTGATCGTAATGATAATTATTTCCGGCCAAAATCTCTAGTACATTGATATTTCAATTTAGGTTAGAATGTTTAAGTGGAAATTAGGTCTATATATTTAAAGATCTTATTTTTTTCACACATTTCTCATGGTAATAAAGAAAATTTACTGTAATAAACACATATATTTGTTCATAAACATTTATCCCATATGTTTTATTGTCGTTTATATCTTCACTAGATAGCGGTAGTAAACAGCGAGATGGAACAGCTGGTTTAGCGCAAGCTGGCGACGGCTGGTCCTCAAGAAGACAAGCTGGCTCCGTTCAGACAACAGGCGGCGGTGATCAGACGCCACAAAGACGCCAGTGCGACCCGCGTGCACGAGCTCGCTGCCACGTTGAAGGAGCATGAGGATACGCTGGCGGATTTGCAGTCGCAGGTCTGTACTGCAAATAATTTTAACTTGCATTGTCATAGGCATTAAGGTTTGTTTTCTTTGATGTTTTGATGAATCATCATATCAAAATAATATAAAATGTAGTACATGCGTACGAAAATAGATGCATAATTTCTTAAAACAGTTTACGAGTAATCGTCGTTTAACTTATAAATACCTATTTCTGTGAGTTTACATTGGGAGCGCTGGCTTAATCTTAAAGATATACGTACTTTGGTATAATTCAATAATCGCATTTAATATACAAAGTCAACTTCCAGTGTGCTAAGCCTATATAAACAATATTATGTGAATTGGAAAATAATTTATAAATAAATACGAACAATAACAACATCTTATAAACTAAGTGTTACTTAAATCTACCTTAAACTACGAAAAGTGAAGTGGATTATATACAAATTAGGGATAAATGTAAATAAGTTGGATTCTGTACGCATGTACTGGCATAGTGTTAACAGTGTTTCAGTGTACTGAGGTCTCCCACCATCACTTTCCCATAAAAATCAATTTCGTGTACAACGCCATCTGTCGGAAAACAAAGACAACACAATACATTAAATAAAATCGTTTTAAATAAAATATGGCTAAGTGTACGGCATGTGGGAAGTTTCTTGCTACTAAAGGGGTTGCTGCCTGTAATAATTGTAGTAACAAATACCATCTAGCCTGTGTGCATCTGAAAGAATCACCTAATGCAAATACCGTGTGGAAATGTACAACTTGTAAGAAGAAAGCTACTTCCACTAGCACTGCTGCTGATACTGATGACGTTTGTTTTGAGGATGCAGCAGCAGAACAATTCGTGCACCAGCGGGGTGACTCAGCATTGTTGGCAGGAACGGATATAGGGCTCGAGCTAAGATTGATCCGGAGTGATCTGCGCAGTATGAAGGTCGAGTTGAAGAACGAGCTTATGGAGATTAGGAAGGAAGTGGCTGATCTCCGAGAGGCTGTCTCTACGTGCCGCGAGCAGTTGGATGGACTGGAGAGTAGGGTCGAGGCTCTCGAAAGCCGTGAATCAAGCGATACCTCTGCAGATTTGCGTAGTAAATTTGACCAGACGGTAAGACAGCTTAAAAATGAGCTCAACGATCGGGAGCAGGAGCTCATGGCATCCGACCTCGAAATTTCCAATCTGCCTGAGGACAGTGGAGAAAATGTGACTCACACTGTGGAGCTGGTGGCAAAGAAGCTGGGAGTGACACTCGAGCCGCGAGATATAGTGTTCGCCGAGCGAGTGGGACCTAAACCTAACGCCGTGGCAGCTGAAGACGAGTCAAAAGGCGTGGACGCAGGGCGCGCACTACGCGGTGGCCGGGGGCGCCGGATCGTGGTGCGCCTGGCGCGCCGGGAGCTAAGGGACGAACTGCTGCGGAGCGCGCGGGTGCGGCGCGGCGCCACGTCCGCCGACCTCGGTCTGGCCGCGCCCCCGCGGCGCTTTTACGTTAACGAGCGCCTCACTCGCACCAACAGGCAGCTGCTCTACCGCGCTCGCCAGGCCGCCGAGAAGCTAGGGTGGAGATACACATGGTCAAAGCGCGGCAAAATTCTAACCAAGCAGGCCGACGGTAAGCCCACACACAATATTCGCTCTGAAGAGGACCTAGAGCGTGTTTTTGGATGTGATGCTCTTAGAGACAGTAACATTTAATGCCCATCTGGCTATAGTCATGCACTGTGTCCCCAGGCTCACACATAGGTACAATGTGCTGTACAGGATCACTCATATGTATGACATTTTAAATTCTGAATTGATATTTACATCGTATGATTGTTTTCTTATATGTTATTATGTGTTTAAATTATTAAAAAAATATAACAAATAGTTCTCACAGACACTTCGATGGTACCTTCTACAAACTATTGATCTAACTTATAAATTAGAAGTTTACACAATTGTTGTATTTCATGACTTATATCGCTTATATAATCATATTCACACTTGGAAATGCCTGTCTAATCTTATTGTACACTACATAAGCTGCTATATTTACACAAGTCACCTCTTATTTCTTATAACTATTTATATACATGTAACTAATACGAATAAATTCAAAATTAAAACTGAAAAGGGATAGAAGTTTATGTGTTGGACTATTTAATGCAGGGTCACTGGGGTCAAGGCAGGATGAATTTGTACTGGCTATGGAGAATGTCTCGCCAGACATCATGGCGATAAATGAGACCTGGCTTAGGGAAGGGGAAGAAGGTAGAGCGCCTCATATACCTCAGTATCGTTTGCGACATATGCCGCGCCCCAAAAATGTTCGCTGTGGCAGGGGAGGCGGGGTTGGTTTTTATGTGCGTAGGGACCTTCAGGTACGAACTGTCCCGCATCCTCCTTCCCCTATGGTAGAGCAAATGTGGATTAAACTACAGATGAATTCACAGTCTGTTATTATTGGAACAGCCTACAGGCCTCCCTGGCTGGATGTAGACATCTTTCTGGATGCAATCACTGACACTCTCTCCTCACTTGCCTGTGCAGACAAGGTCCTTCTGCTTGAAGATTTTAATATTAACTTCCTGGACTTAAATGACAGGAAAACAAAGTCTCTCTTTGCCTTTCTACAGTGCACTAGTTTAAGGAATGTAATAGCAGAACCCACACACTACACTGACCACAGTCAGTCACTTATTGACCTGGTTTGTACTGATGCCCAGGTCTGTGAAACATCAGTAATGCATAAGCCTGAGCTTGGCCAGCATGCAATGATCTCAGTCAAATTAAAAATTAAAACAGAGAAACCTATTCCTCACTGGATCACCTTTCGGCCAATGAAGGATATCTTAATCGACTTATTTAATAATGATTTAAGAAAAATTGACTGGAACCACATACCTGAACTAGAGGATATAAACACAATGGTGGACACCTTTAACCAGTACATCTTAGGTTTATATGATCTACATGCCCCTCTTAGGAGGGTCCTCATTAAGGAGAGAGGGTATCCTTGGTTTACTAACACAGTGAAAGACATGGTCAAGTTGCGGGATAGGGCTCACTTGCGGTATAAGACTAGCAGGAAAGAATCACATTTTAACTCTTATAAAGACCTAAAGAATATTGTCAAAGTCGCTATTATTAATGAAAGGAGTGCTTATTTCAAATCAAACATTAATATGTACATGAGGGATCCTAAAAAATTGTGGAGTAATATTAAATCGGTCATAAATTATAATAAAAATAACAGTGGGCAATTACCATATTTTTGTAATGACCCTGAAATTATTAACAAGCATTTTCTGGATGTACCTGGTAACAGTGAGGTCACAATATCAGATTTGACTTATTTTGAATTCAATAGATATTGTACAGGCTGCTTCCAACTCCAACCCACAAATGAAGTTACGGTTCTTAGGATAATTCAGGGACTCAAGTCTAATGCATTAGGTATTGACAACATATCACTTGAGATGCTGGTCATGACACTTCCACATACTCTCACAGCTATTACTGGAATTATCAACAAGTCATTGACCTCATATTCATTCCCTGACTTGTGGAAAACGGCAATAGTGAGGCCTATCCCGAAAAAGGAAAATACCAGCAGTATCAAGGATCTACGACCAATTAGTCTTCTACCTTGTATATCTAAGATCTTAGAGAAAGTGGTCTGCATTCAATTAAGGAAATATGTGGAAGACTTTGGTGTATTGCCTGAAAGGCAATCTGGCTTCCGGATGGGCCATAGCACAACCACTGCCCTGATTGATGTGGTGGACAATATCTTGGAGGATAGGGATCAGGGAAAGGGGACTTTGCTTGCCCTATTGGACTGCTCGCGTGCATTTGACTCCATTAGTGTTCCGCTCCTTCTGTCCAAGCTTACATTTTATGGGTGTGACCATAATTCTGTCCGATGGTTTGACAGTTACCTGAGTGGGCGAAACCAGTTTGTACAGGTGAGTGGGAATGATGGATCCAAGGTATCTTCTTCTCTAAGTCCTGTGGTTCGTGGGGTGCCTCAGGGATCCATTCTGGGTCCACTTTTGTTCATTATATATACATCAGACATAACCAGAACCATATTCCACTCAAAATTTCATTTATATGCTGATGACATCCAGCTGTACACCTCCTGTCATCTGGGAGACTGTGCTGAGTCTGTAAAAGAAATAAATGCAGATTTAGAAAGAATATCCAATTGGGCAAAGAATAACTGCTTAGAACTTAACCCGAGTAAGTCTAAATTCTTGTTCATTGGAACCAGTGATATGGTGCGGAGGGCACGGGATGTTAGGCTGGAGGTCAGTATCAATGGTACTCAGATAGAACAAGTAGTGGAGGCACGCAATTTAGGGGTAGTCTTTGACCAATTACTGCACTTCGGGAAGCATATTGCTGAAGCAGTGCAAAATTGTTTCTATAGGTTGAAGCTATTGTATAGAATTCGACCTTATATATCTGAGGAAATGCGCATTTTATTATGTGAAACATTAATTCTTTCTAAGCTAAACTATGCAGATACAGCTTTTGGGACCTGTCTACTTAATAAAACAGAAAGACTCATTCAACGGGTACAAAATGCCTGTGCGCGGTTTTGTTTTAATGTTCCACCACGTTCACATATTACTCCATACCTCAACAACAGTCGGATACTGAGAATGTCATCACGTAGGAAGCTACACCTAGCCTCACTCCTCTTTGGCGTGATATCCACAGGAAGGCCTGCGTATTTGTATAATAAACTTACTTGGTCCAGTGACCTCAATAAGCATAAAACAAGAGCATCTGCTTACTTACTGGTTACGCCAAAACACCGCAGCGTTTCTTTTCGTGCCTCTTTCAGGTTTTTAGCTAGCAAGGTCTGGAATGACTTGCTGCCTCCTCTGAGAGACCTAAAATCAGTATATACTTTGAGTAAGAAATATAAACATTTCCTATTAAATGAACAAGTAAAACCTTGAAGTTAGAATAAGTGTAAAGACAGTATAAAGACAATTTTCACCTCTTACCATCCCGTGTGACCATTAATAATAATTGTGCAATGATCTAATCGACAGCCGTTCGAATTCCATGATTGTTTGTTTTGGTGGCTGTGCTCGTACATAATTTGTTGTATTCGGAATTTCCTTCACTTTGCACACAACTAATCAACTATTCACTCACATGAAACATTTAAGGCATTTACCGCACATAATTTATGCATATTGACGTGGTACAACACAAATCACAATAATAATATTTAAAATTTAAGAAGCTCAATTATTATAAGTTTTCAGTATGGCGTCCTTTCCTTAGCGTCTATTCCAAAGTTTCAAACCACGCGCGCTGTCGGCTGTACGCCCGCCTGGGCACAGACAATAAATAGTGCTGTAATGACAGCCGGTAGCATGTTTACGGTTTTTGATGTGTGTATTTTTTAGTGTTAAGATTGTTATTTTAGGTTTGTGTGTTAAAAATTATTATAATTTACTCCAAGTAAAAATATTATTATCTCCCATAATATTTTTGCCATCGATGTCTTACTGTATTAATGATTAAGTGTTGCCATGTCTGAGTATAATGGTAGATTTGGTAGTAAAATTTAAATTTGTAATTTTTCTTTTTATTTTATTTTATTTTATTTCTTGTCAATAGAAGAAGTAACATATTTGTAGGTTATATTTAAAATATATAATGTTACCCGACCGTGGATACAAAAATATTTTTATGAAAATTGTTATTGTATTTTATTTTATTTATATGTATCTATTTTATATACCTTCTGGACCTAACAGAATATCAGTGCCATCTCGCTAACCAGCAAGATGGCTCAATGCTGAGTTAGGATCCATTTCTGTATTCCTTAAAATATCCTCTATTTATTTTTTAAGTTTTGTTTATTTTGTAATTTTTTTTTTGTGAAGCAGAATAAATATGTTTTCTTTCTTTCTTTATTTCTTATATCGCTAGAATTTTACCGTGCATCTACAGTTAAACGATCACCAAAATAACAATGAAGCTTATAAGTATAAATATTTTTTTATAGACTCACCGTATCTCCGAAAGGGTAGGCAGAGGTGACATATTACACCCTCATTTCGCTATGAATTTTTAGGCCCCACGTAATAGGGGGCGAGCCTATTGCAGCTACCGGGCACATCACCAGACTCCGGGCTGCTACTGAGAATTCGGAAAAACCCAGTAACACTTTTGCCGGACCCGGGGATCGAACCCGGGACAACCTATCAACAGTCGCCTAGGCTATCCACTGGACCACGGAGGCAGTCAACCATAAATATTTTTGGCCAAAAATATATTCATTACAAAAAACGATTTCTTCAAATTTTTACGAAATACCTCTAAAGTTAATAGACAAATAAAGAAAGGTAAATGGGTACCTTAGTATGGAAACCATACCCATGGCGGACACAAAGGAAATATAGTAGAGTGTATTCATCTATGGCTCTCATTTACTATGACATGAGTCGAATTAATGTGAGCTACGGGAATCTCAAAAAATTCATCTATGTATATATCCATACTCTTTATCTCTGAAACTACTGATCCGATTTGAAAAATCTTTTTGTGTGTGATAGCCACATTCATGAGAAACGTTATAGGCTACTTTTTATCCCGATATTCCCGCGGGATCACTGAATGAGGCCGACGAAGTCGCGGGCGTCCGCTTATTAATTGATATAGGTAAGAAAAATAAAATGCTAATTCATTAAAATATTTTTCATTCAATTTCATCCAAAGCAATCATAAGATCATTTAAAAGGCAGCGGGTGCGCCAGGTGCTTCCTGGTGTATGGTCCAAGACAGATAATAAACAATGCTAGCGATATGGGCGCAGCTATTGAATGTGCGAAAAAAAACCCATTCAATGTGCGAAAGAGACAGCGTATAACATATCTCTTAAAATTAGCTCATTTCGATCATATTTTTTTGCCTTTATAAGATGAAATTTAATAAAAACCTTTGATACCGTTTGTTTTCTTTTTTAAAGGACCTGTTCATTTTTCTCCGACGATTTTTAATCAAACAATTATATGCAATTTAAGGTCATATTATTCCCCTTTGTTTAAAACTATTTTGGTTAATGTCCGCTACTGTTCGCAAAGCGGGTCAGATATGCCCAATGACCTTTGATTAATTTGGTGCATACGTACACAAACAGAACATATGGTTTGTATCTCATGTTATGATAGCAGTGGTCAAGCAGGTCTTAGCAGCTTCCCCCCCGTTGGATCTCCACCTTGTTGTGGTGGGGGGCTCAGTAACTCCTCACTAACCTCCCATGGTGAAGGTAAGCGAGAGTCCAGGAGTGGACGCTCTGCGTGGGCTTGACGGAGGCATGCGCAGGATGCGTCCAATGGTGCAGGTGCGGGAGAAGAGGCGTGTCGGAGTTGCGTTGCCGCGCGCCCTATCTCCCGCGACCAAATGGGGGCGCACCATCGTTGCGTCGCGGTGGGGCCGTAGAGGAAGAGGAGATGCGCTGTTGCGTTGCCGTCCTCCCTATCCTCTGCGGCCGCTGGGAGTTTTGGCGGCGAAGCCCAACACCTTCATCCGCCGCCAAGAAGGTTTCGTTCGCGGCCCGCCTGACCATCTGGCCGGCCAATACCCGTCGGGGGTAGCGAGGAATGCTTCGGCGATACCCGACCCTCCGACACACGGGTACATGAGGAATACGGGTTGGTTTTTAGTTAGTAAGAGTCTTACTGTCTCCTTCGCTCTTCCCCCCAGGGTGGAGGGGCTCCATGAGGATTTTCCAACCCGACACCTAAAAAAAAAGTCTTTTCAGCTTATACACAATATACAAACTATTTCGTAAGCTTTGTGTCTAACACACATTTTCCTCGTTTTGCTCCAACGTGGATAACGTTGGAGAAACCCCATCCGCTGCGTTGAGAATGGATTTTCTCTATTTTTGATGCTATGTCGACGACCATTGTCGTAGCGTTGGTCACGCTTTAAACGAAGTCTGTTGTCGGGAATGTTTCAAGTACGACGAGAACATCAGATAAAAAAAAAACCCATTTCAAATAATTGCTCATTGTGTCTAAAAGCAACAGTATCGACTGAGATAATGCATAGCGCATTATCTCTTCCTTTGAGATTAATATTGGAGACCCGCTTTTATCGGCTCTGCGGTAACCTATATTTTTGTAATTTACGTCGTCCTCTCATTCTCGTTATCTAAACTTATCCTTCGTTCTTGTATTACTAATGAATGCTTTTTATTATTCTATTTTGGTTTCACAACAATCATATATTTCTTTTTACTGTTTTTTTAAAGAATACGTATTGTACTTATACCCTGTATAAGTTAGCTTGATCTTTTTGACAGACATGCTAGTGATGGGAAACAGAAAATATCTAGTAGTCTAAAAAATAACTTTTAAAATACTTGTAACTGTGACGAGATGGTGTGGGTGTATTATGTGTGAAATTCTTTATAACACTAGGCACATAAAACATTGGGTAGATAAGCGACGGTGGGTTAATATAATAAGTATTAGCAATTTAATATTGCAGGGTTATTTTTGGACTTCCCGCCAAATTTAAAAAGGTGGTTCAGATCATGAAAGTAAACAACTTTCCCAAAAAAACGTGGGTTGAAAAGTGAAAATAATTAAAAATCCCCTGTAAGTAATAATTAAAATTGAAAATTAAAATAGTTTTATCTTTAAAACAGTTTTTATTAAGGAAAAAAGCACAGCCAAGATCATCATCACCAGAGTCGTCGGAGCTTGTGTCATCATTTCGAAATTCAATTATTATTTCGTGTTCAATAAAATTGTCGAAGTGGACGTCGCGCATCCAGTCAGATAATATTGCTTCTTTGACGTGTCGTACTACATTCACTCAGTTTTCAGCGGTCACTTGACTACAAGCTTCTTCAAACAAACAGAGCATTTTGTTTGCGGTGAAGGGAGGAGATGTATTGATACGTGCTGCGTTTTCTGAGAATGAAATAAATGATTGTTAAAATAATACTATTAATTAAATAGATGTTAAAGAATTTAACATAGAATTTGTGCCCATATCAGCTCTATGGCATTATATTGACAATGATAGGGTGGCAATCTGATCACTGTGTCACCGCGTTGATTTGCTGCTTCGTCCCGTAAATATACTGTTTCCCTCAGTTTGTGTGTGGAAACCAGGCCAAGCAGTTCGCATTTGAGCATTGTCATGTCCGCATTTACACCCTTGTTTATGAGCAACTCTATTATATCGGCTTTTTTGTTTGCCGTCGTCGGAGCCTTTTCAAGTTGCGCGAAATGATAGGATGCATTTTCCGTTATTATTATATGAGGGCCATCCAGGTTTTCCATGACTTATAAAACCATTCCGAAAAAGTTTCGAAGTTCATTTCTTCGTGATGCTCATTAGTTTTTTTTGGATTTACATGCCATGCATGAGGAAACCTGCATGTCTGAGAGTTCTCCATAATGTTCTCGAAAGACATGTGAAGTCTGCCAACCCGCACTTGGCCAGCGTGGTGGACTATGGCCTTACCCTACTTATAGTGAGACGAGGCCCATGCCCAGCAGTGGGATAGTATAAAGGGCTGATGATGAACAGTTTGGCAGAAGAGCTTGGGCAGTACCTGCGTGGAAAATTATCAGTCTCTCCCCTTTTCCTTCTTGTACTTCTGTAGACGATTGGGCAGTATCATCGTTCCATGTTTTTTAACAGTGTGATTGACATTCCATACCAAGTTTTATCTAAAAACACATTTTTTTTCCCAAACGGTAATATTTTTGGCTTTTCTTAAGAAATCAACTCGTTTGAAGGCAATGTCATTCCTTTCCACAAGAATCTTGCGGTTGTTGGATTTTTGGTAATGAGATCCAGTTCTAGGCAATTGTTTTGACAGCAAAGTTTGACCGCCGTCATATAAATCAACTTCTCTTAGTGTCAACAGCAACTTGTCAAGTGTGGTTCCGTAAGGCCGCACATTGAAAATCGTCAATATTGACGGTAGGTTGAATACGCCTACGTTTTTTTATTGGAGACGACAGTTTATTCTCCTCAACATCTTCTTTACCATATTTTCCGTAGAGTTTCGTGTGACAGTAGCTAATCCAATCCCCAAAGCGTCAGCTACACGTTGCTGCACTTGAGACAATGGCAATACGTGTCCCCCATTTTGGGACGCTTAAAATTATCGTGTAAGCGAATCACAAACTCACGCGTTTCACAGTTGAGTACAGTTTTATTCACCCTTTCAGGCATGTTTGACAAAAGTTCACATTCAACAATAATAATGTTACGGGCAGGTAGTCGTGCTTCCTCTTAACTTCTTCCTTTAACCTCTTCTTTACTCTTGATTTGACTCTACACTAACTGACTCCGACTGTTCCCGACGTTCGGCTTATATGGCCAGTCGATGGAACGATATGCGAAAAAGTGCGAAATTCAAATTAGAATTCTTTTTTTTTACCTTATTACCTTAAAATGAGCTATACCAGCTAACCAAAAGGACCCGTTCGTATTAATAACTTAACAATGATCTTGATGATAATTATTATAATTATGATAATTATTTTTTGTATTCGATATTTGTAACAGTTACTGCCTGTTATTTGTGTCCCATCCGTCCGGCCGATGTAACATTGTACAAGCGTCTATTATTTTCAGTGTTCCTATTAAAATTTTACTTTGAAGCAATAAAAAGTCTTAAAATGTTAGGATAACGCTTGAATCTTTAGGGACTTTTGTGTTATATGTAGCTTTTAAATATTTTTTCAATATTTAAAATAAAAAATAATATTTATAATATATTGCAAAGTTATGCCGATCAAAAAAATTTACATCTGTCATAAAGATCTAGCTAACTTGTACAGACTATAGTGCATGAATCTTGTAAAGCGAGGGACTTGAAACTTACTAATAACAAAATCAAGAACAAAGATCACTCAGACTCGAAGCAATTATTGGTGGAGCACACTAATTGAAGCAACAACACACCACTAAACTTCGCTTGCGGCTCTGTCGGCGAAAGAGTCGGTTATCGTTATAAAAAGCCAATGACATTCTCCAACATCTTAACTTTCTCGATAGCTCATACGATAAAATCACTCTATTACGACGTGAAAGATGGACACACTTTCGCATTTAAAATATGTATTAGTTTGGAATATTCTTGTGAAACGCACAAGGTGATCACGTAAAACCATTGGGACGCGGTTATTGAACGCTTACTTATTGAATTCCTCTTAATTAACCAGGTCAAGCAACTGCTGGGTGACACCGTCCTCAGGGGAGTAGAATTAAAGAAATAGGTACGTTAATTCATTACGCACAAAGAGCACTGTATACAAATGGCAACTAGCCAGACTCTCAACCTTTAAGGTAAGCGTTCTATTGTTGTTGAATCATGTTTATTTTGTACTAGCTAAGCCTACACCCGTGCTATTTAGAGTTACAGCTCCGCACTCATAGCTCGTAGTATGAGCCTATCCAACATTAAAGAATTATTAACATCGAATTAGATGTGCCAGAGATTAGCGCGTTCAACCAAACAATCAAGAACTTCAGCTTAATAATAAAAATTTTAAGTAATTGTATCTTTTGGTGACGACGGGTCGAAGCGAGTATTTTAGCAACAACGATACATATTATAAGTGCAGCTGATCCGACTGGACGAGAAAAATATGGAAAAGAGTCTGGACAAAACTGCGGATTTGGCTAAAAAGTTCCTCCATGATTTATCGCAGGTAAACTGGACAATGCATTATAGTGATTTCATCCTTTTCACTTATACGAATAGATTTGCTACTCTGTTAGTACGAATTTTAGGATTCTTTGCAAGTTTGCTAATAGGAATTTTTAGTTTTATTTTAAATCGAATTCAGAAGGTGGAACCTAATAGGCATTGTATTTAAATAAATGAATCCACATTGCTTTTTGTACATAGTGCAGAATTCTAGACGGTTATACTTTTACTAATGTGTGATAATATTTTATTAAATTGCTTTTTAATGATATATTTTTGAGATTGCTCGAGTGAAAGTCAATTAAACTATGGTTATTTTGGCTGCTAGAAACAATTGAGTTATAGTGGTAGCTGTGATTGTCACTTGCAAATCCGAATTAACATGCCATTTATTATATTAGTTGACATTAATTGACATTTTCATAACTTTTCTGTACATTTAAGTTAGTAATAAGAAATCAAATCAAATAGAATGACGAACACTTTTTATTACAATCGCAGCTCGTAGCGCAGACAGCTCAAAAGCTGTCTCAAGTACGGCAGGAAATACAGCCACTCGCCGACAGTATAAAGCCTGTAAAAGAAGAATTCCAGGCCATTCAACAACAATATAAACAGAAAAAAGAATTTACGAGGCAACATCCATCAACTTTACGTCACAAATGGAGCCTCTCAAGAACCTCGTAAACGAGATGACTGACCGTCTAAATAGCAAGGAGGACGAATGGAAAAACTTACGTCAAAAATCACAAAGGCTGAAACTTTGCAAGAAGTCGTAATGTTTGAAATGAAAAATTCTATGCAGTCGCCGAGGAAACCCTCAAAGATGGAAGCCTTGAAACAAAAGGTCTCTGACATGGAACAAATCGTTAAACACTTAGAAGAGGTATGGTTTCATTTTTTACAAAACAAATAGTACAATTTTACTACAATTGTAATGAATGCAATCTTTACTTTTAGTTTATTTTTAATGCTGTCTCTGAACAATACACGATTAATATTCGTGTTAACTTCTTCAGATGTGCTGTCCTTACCTTACAAAAATTTTAGCTTTAGCTGTGTTTTTGACGTGGCTCCATATTAGGAATCTAATGACGGGATGGAATCCATGACATCTCAGTTGCGAGTTCGATGTTTTCACTATTCACTAGGATTTCACCGATTATTAAAATACTCGTTAAATAGTCTTTATCAAGGCTTTTTTAAGCAAAGCTTTTTGTTTTTGGCTGTCGTTTCTATTTACGGAGAGACAACTCATAAATCATAATAAGTTAAGATAAAATAAAACAAATCACTTTAGAATCTAGATCTATAAGAAAATTTAATTTTAAGTAAAAGTAGGTAAGTGCGAAAACATTATGGATGGTAACTTTTTAATTTTATTTGTGCTAGAAACAAAACGCTTTGTTATTTCAAATCTTTATATTAAAACCTGAGATCAAAATAAGCTTATCAAAGAGACGAATAAAGTTATAGAAACTGTGATTATGAGTCTTACGAAGTATTAAAGCCTCAATCTTGAATACTGAATATAATTTTCATAGCGTGAAATAGAATTGTAAAAACGTTTATGTTATTATAGGAGCAACGAACTATAAGTTCTCGTCAAGGCGCAGTGGAGGAACATACGAAGTTCTGGGAGAATACTCTGCAGTTGCTTCGATGCAAGATGCGAGCGCGGAACGAGCCCGCTACTCGCCAAGGACGAATGCACATCACTCAGCACTCACAAATGCTCACTCTTACTTAAATTGCCTTATTATTTCTGCTACCAGTGAAGAGTGTCTTTGAAAAAGCTTCAGTTCAGGCAGATAGAGCAGATATGTCGTTGGTCGCCGAGCGAGGATTTTTGCGACTAATGCGCCTGTGAACGCGTAATGCCGACTCTTGTGCCGTGATTTCACAAAACTATTGCAATAAAAATATTATGAACTAGAAGATGCCCGTGGTTACACCCGCGTTATTTGACTCTACTGCTCCGCTCCCGTCACTCATAGCGTAATGTTATGTAGTCTATAGCTTTCCTCGATAAATGGGCTATCTAACAGCGAAAGATTTTTTTCAAATTGGACCAGTAGTTCCTGAGATTAGCGCGTTCAACCAAACAAACAAATAAACAAACTCTTCAGCTTTATATGTATTCTATAATGTAATAAAGCGGAAGAGTTTGTTTGTTTGAACGCGCTAATCTCAGGAACTACCGGTCGGATCTGGAAAAATCTCACATAACGCTTCGACACTTTGGGGCCGGGCAAAAGGCTAAAAAGGCTTAAAGATAATGTCGGCTAATCTCAGGAAATAGTAGTCGGATTTTAAAAATTGTTATTGCCTATGATAGCTATATTATATGAAATTACGCCACAACTTTTAGGGGCCAGACAAAAATAATAAAATGGTCAAACGAGAAGGGGGATGGTTGGGTAAAAGGCAAAAAGGCTAAACGAATAGGATACAATCTATATGGGTATCGCTTTCGAGATTTTCAGGACGCTGATTAATAATATGATATTTATTTAGTGATCCAAGATGGCGGACGGGAAATCAAAGATGGCGGATGAGAAAATTTAAAAAATCAATATGGGTATCGCCTTCGTTATTTTAAGGGGTGGGAAATCGAATTACAACATCTATTTCGTGATCAAAGATGGCGGATGGGCAATCAAAGATGGTGGATGGTAAAATTTAAAAAAATCAATATTGGTATCGTCTGCGATGTTAAAAGGGATGGGGAATCCAAATACAACATCTGTTTCGTGATTCAAGATGGTGGATGGGAAATCAAAGATGGCGGATGGGAAAATTTTCAAAAATCAATATGGGTATCGTCTCTGATGATTTAAGGGATGGAGAATCCAAATACAACATCTATTTCGTGATCAAAGATGGCGGATTCCATTGCTTTCTATCTACATGGACTGTTCTAAATTCAAAGATATTTCATGGCATCTAATTAGTTCCTTGCGGTAACTGCCAGGAAAAAACGTTATGCCTCCTTAAGGCGAACTTGCCTTACGGGTGTGAGTGTGGTGGTGTGTCAAATTATACCCGATGTTGGTAAAATTATCACTATAGTGAATTATCGCTGATGGCAGGTAAATGTTACCAGTTAACCCTTAAATTTGGGTGAACTGATCTCTGGTGTTGAGGAACTTTCCCCCTTTAGGTATCGTCGTCCTTGGGATATGGAATGAGACACTGTTTGACGGATGACACGTTTATTGTGTTCGCGCTAGGTACGCGAGTAAATGAGTGAACCATGAATACAGTTGTACATCATATATATAGCTTAAGCATACACAGACAATATTAGTATGGATACAACTTTATTTGTAGTTGTAGGTAACCCCTACACCCCTTTTTTTTGTTTCGCGATGAAATCCAGTTACAGACTGTCCCTCAAAGGGACCCCTCCGCCAACTCTGTACCTAGTTTGGGCAGGTGGAGGGGGGGTGTGTGGCTCGGCTCTCACCCCTAGATGTTCGGGGGGGCATACCCATGAAAACACCGCGGTGTTCCTCTATTGACCCTTATGACGGGGTCGCGGTAACGACATCAGTATACCCGCGACCCGAGGAATTTTCTCTAAATGTAGTGAAATTTCTGCGTAATGTTGGGAAAATCAACCCTACAGACGGGTAACTTTCGTTTTAGGTTAGGAATTTTTTTGTGTTTCAAATTACGGCCTTTTTTCGGGCATCTTAATTTTTTTATGTGGAACATATTACAGCGGTTCATAGTACTATTGTCATATAATTTTATTACAAGTGGTAGTTTTGGTAGAAATTGTAGCTTTGGTAAGAATAGTAGTTTTGAGAGAAAAGGTACTTTTGACAGCACCAGCGGTTTTGGTAGAAATTGTAGTTTTGATGAATGGTAGTTATGATAGTGTTCGTACGAAAAGTAGTTTTGGTACAAATAGTAACAACGTCACACTTACACGATTTAGACCATATCTTGAAAACTACTGAACCAAATTTGATGAAACTTGCTCTGTTCCCTAAGTTGGAGTAAATGTTAGTCAATTCAAGAAACAGTCTCATTCCGATCAGTAGTTTTAGAGATTTTCGTTGACAAACATACATGCATCTTTGAAATTTTGTATATTTATTTGGAAGTCCTAACAGATTATCATATATTATATGAAAATAACGCAATTCCAATAATATCACATACATACATAGCGAATTGATATCCTCCTTTTTTGCAGTCGTTAATAAGAGCTTTATTTCAGTTACACATATTATATATATCCCTTTTGCGCGGCTACATGTTAAGATGGTTTGGGCACATGGAGAGGATGGACAACGATAGACTGACAAAGAAGATATGTAAGGCAAGTGTGAATAGGACAGGACAAAGGGGAACACCTAGGCGGACGTTCTCTGACCAGATTGGAGACATCCTGTAAAAAGGAAAAGTCAGAAGTACCCTTTACAGAAGAGCATGCATGAGAAACTTGATGGGAGTGAGTGAAGCAAGAGAGGTATGTCAGGATAGTTACAAATGGCGTTGTCTCTGCCTACCCCTCCGGGAAACAGGCGTTAGTCTATATATGTATGTATTGCGCGGCCAACCATTCAGTAATGCCAAGGTGGAAATTTCACGATACTTAAGGTGCAACGCAAAGCCAATGTTGTGAGAAAAGAACTTTTGTGATATATATATTTTTGGTAAGACTATCATCTATTTACTTATTAGATAAGGCTACAATGTACTCATCATACCTATATGTAAGAGCTATTTTATAATATTAAAATATGCTGCTCGCATAAAGGAATAAATAAAAGCAAGCTTTTGGGCAAACAAATAGTGGGATAATAGTAGCAAAGGAAGAGGCATCATACAGCTATTTATCCTGCCTTTTTGGATTTTAGATCACTCATGATCGGTCCTATTGTCGTATTTCAAAAGGACGTCCTTACTCGATGCATTCTTGAAATGCTCAAGCACCCGTAATTTTATATACTTCGAACCCAACAAACACTTACCAAAGGACTGTATTAATTTGATACGTATGCCAAGGGATCAATAAACAAGTCAAAATAAGTAATGATAAGAAAAAAATAAAACAAGATCAACAAAAAGAGCACTCTAACTTTCGCTATAAATTTTCTTCAGATTTCGGAGCTCATTAGATAATCGAATTTTTGGACTTTCTTAGAGTAGATATTATATAGACTTTCTTAGATTAGATACTTCGCTAAGTTTACACAGTAATATGATATCACAGTTGATACCTACTGCTGAATATGATATGGATATAAATATTTCATATTAAACTAGAAGGGTACGCGGTTACACTCGCGTTATTTAAGACTAATGCTCCGCTCCTGTGGCTCATAGCGTGATGTATATAGCCTATAGCCTTCTTCGAAAAATGGCCTATCTAGCACTGAAATAATTTTTCAAATAGGACCGGTAGTTCCTGAGATTAGCGCGTTCAACCAAACAAACAAACAAACTCTTCAGCTTTACATATTACTAGATGATGCCCGCGGTTACACCGGTGTTATTTAAGGCTACTGCTCCGCTCCCGTGGCTCATAGCGAGATGTTATATAGCCTATATAGCCTTCCTCGATATATGACCTATCTAACACTGAAATAATTTTTCAAATTGGACCGGTACTTCCTGAGATTAGCGCGTTCAACCAAACAAACAAACGAACAAACAAACTATTCAGCTTTATATATTAGTACTAGCTGACCCAGCGAACTCCGTATCGCCTTTTTAAGACTTTTTATTTAATTCCCATTTTTCCAAGCCCCTTTTCCAAAGTTACCATTGACTTAGCGCTTAATCTCTTATCATTTCAGAGTCTATTAATGATGAACAAACAAACATAGATTTTTATATAATATTGAATTCCCCACTCCTTAAAATATTGGAGACGATACCCATATCGACTTTAAAAAAAAATCCCGTCCGCCATCTTTGATTTCCTATCCGCCATCTTTGATCACGAAATAGATGTTGTGATTGGATTCACCATCCCTTAAATCATCAGAGACGATACCCATATTGATTTTTTAAATTTTTCCCATCCGCCATCTTTGATTTCCCATCCGCCATCTTGAATCACGAAATAGATGTTGTATTTGGACTCTCCATCCCTTTAAACATCGGAGACGATAACCATATTGATATTTTAAAAAATCCCATCCGCCATCTTTGATCACGAAATAGATGGTGTTTTTGAATTCCCCATTCCTTAAAATATCGGAGACGATACCCATATCGACTTTAAAAAAATTTCCTATCCGCCATCTTTGATCACGAAATAGATGTCGAAGTTCGATTCCCCACCCCTGAAAATATCGAAGGTGATACCCATATTGATCTTTAAATTTTCTAATCCGCCATCTTTGATTTCCCGTCCACCATCTTGGATCACTAAATGAATTTCATATTATTAATTAGCGTCCCGAAAATCTCGAAAACGATATCCATATAGATTATATCCTATTCGTATAGCCTTTTTTTGCCTTTGACCCAACCCTCCGCCTTCTCGTTTGACCATTTTATTATGTTTGTCTGGCCCCTAAAAGTTGTGGCGTAATTTTATATACCCTATAGCCTTTCGGAATAATTGGGCTATCATAGGCAGCAACAATTTTTAAAATCCAACTGCTAGTTCCTGAGATTAGCCGACATTATCTTTTAGCCTTTTTAGCCTTTTTCCCGGCCCCAAAGGGTCGAAGCGTTATGTTATAAACAAACAAACAAACAAATTCTTGCGCTTTATTATATTAGTAATTTTTAAATTGCGCTTTATTATAGATAAGATTAGATTAGAGAAACTGATATGCAGCCAAATATGTGGGTCTACTAATAAAACACCTGGATCTTAATTAATCCGTAATCGTGGAATGCAATTGTAATATTGCTAAGATGATGATTTTATAGTCAACTAGCCGTTTCCCGCGGTTTCACCCGTGTCCTGAGGGAACTACTTCGCGTACCCGAAAAACCCAAATATCTAACGGACCCCTATTTTTTCTAAAATAAAATATAGCTTATGCTATATTATGTTACTCGCAGATAATGTAGCTTTGTAGTGGTGAAAGAATTTTTAAAATCAGTCCAGTAGTTTTTGAGTTTATCCATTACAAACAAACAAAAATACAATGTTTTCCTCTTTATAATATTTTATTTATAGTCAATTGTTGAAATTGAATATATAAATCTGTTTTGACTAAAATTAAATACCAAATTACTTAGTATGAAGTGCAGGTAATAATTCTATTAGCACGCTAAGCTGTCAATATTATTAGCATAATACTTTTTAATATTAAACACGATCACTTCAAACTAATATAAATATTCTTATAAACCTTACCTAGACATTAATCGTAGCTGAATTTAATGCGGAGCGGAGTCACTCTTTAACGTCCCGAAGTTCAAAGGCCTGATATAAAAATTAAAATGTCGAATGTAATCGAAGCCGGATACAAGAGGGATCGAAGTTGGAGACTTCGCTCGCATCTCGTATATCCAATGTTCGTTAGTGGTGATGGATGGCTCTTCACCAGACCGTGCGTCACCTAGCGTCTGTCACCGACCTAAATTGGCCAATCGCTCAGTCGTCTCAATCTCGTAATACATCGTGTCACATAACACAGAACATTCTATCATTCTTATCACGCCTTCATCTTTCTTATCTTAATGTGGACGCTAATAAATCTTTGGACCGCACACATTCTTTAACCCTAGCTTAAGAGGTCGGATCTTTAATAATTCAGTTGGTTTCGTGTGCCACTTTTGTAGTTATATGCACAGAGTTCGAGGCAGGAAAAACAGTTACCTGAAAGTCATAGCTATAAAATTAGAATCTCCTCAAAGAAAACATTGAGGATTAAATATTCCCTTATTTTCATGTTGACTAATATCTTTAGAATTTTATGAATTTTGCTAAACCAGCCAGCAGTAGAATTCTTTACTAGGCCTTGTACTTAGTACCTAAAGAATTTTATTCTACAAGCTCGCACATAGCTTAGCTACTTTGCCCATCTCCGGTGGTTAATCAGACTGTATATATAGTCTGTTACGCCGCCGCGTCGTTTAGCCTCTACAAAGCCTTCTAGCAATATAAAAAAGAAGCCTTCTAATATTGCCACAATTTTTCTCACTGAGGTATATATTAACAAAGCTTCATTTTATAACATAGAGATCAATATATTATACTTAACTTACACAAGTATTAAAAATTAAATGAGCCATTATGAAAGTAAAGTAGAATTATTCGATAGAGTACTTATACAACATGTAACAAATTTAAATGCACCTCCTGAAAGTAGTTTGTTCAGAATCGGCTACTGAATCCATTACTGTCATTTTTAATATTGTTTATTTTTTGTTCTAAAATAATAAAAATAACGTAAATTATAGTCACTCATTTATTTCAAAAGTTGAAATATACGAAAATAAACCTTAAGTCAAAGCAGAACGCCTTCTTTTAAAATGCATGTGTTTAATGGTTCGACGTTCGGTCACACGAACGCACACATTAGTACAACACAATAGCGGCAAAAGACAATACACACAATTTACCACGAAAATATCTATCATCTATCTTTCGCTTACATAATAATCAACAGGCAAGAGCGAGACGTAAAGGCCTTGCCACACGACACGATTTTACGTCCAACTTGATTAAATCACTTGATGAAATCGTGACGTGTAGACGCCAGTCGTCCAACTCAAGTTCATCGGGTGGGCGGTACCACTAGATTTTAACCAATCGGGTGGACGGAATGCAAATCAGTGATTTGATTGTGTCGTGTAGACGGGCAAAGCCAATTCGATTGAAAATTTGATCAGTGGTAAAATTGTATCGTGTGGCAAGGCCTTAATGTGTCGCCCGCGCTGGCCAATGACAAGCGCTGGCGATGCGCTTTGACAAGTTATGACAAGTATCTAGTCATCCATCGGGAATCTGTCAGCGAGAGTTGCGAAAAAATATTTTAATTGTGTGAATAAAATTGTAATTATCAACATGACGGTGCTGGTGTGGAACGTTCTGCATCATCTTGATGTTAACTTGTCGCCCCCGGACTTTTTTCACTGTGGGGAAATGTTAAATCACAAGTTTATTGTGAGGAGACAACAAGTGCCTAGGAGTTAAGTTGATACATATTAGCTGCTCTTGAAACAGTGAAAAGATGTGATGCGTGAGGGAACAGTGAAAGTGGACTAAAATAATGTGATTTTATCCTGTAAGTTATTTGATTATTCTATTAATGTAACTATTAATTTACAACTTTAAACATGTCGATCTTGATTTATTCTCTCATTGATATTCTTTTACTTTATCTATCAATAATGCTAGATAACTAAATAGTCATTTACAATATTATGAAACAATGGATCGTGTGCATGTTATTAACAAACAATAAATACTTTTATACAAAGTCGACTGTCCACTCCAAAGCCGAAAAGTGTGATGGAAAGAAATAGGTAGTCATATCTTTGGAAATATCAACAGTAGCTGACAAATTACTCAAACATCATTCTTGTAAAGCCCACTCTATCAGAGTGTTGTATAAAGACTAAATTTGAAACATTTTGTTTATATCGTATCGTATTTCGTTCCTATCAGATCGCTGTCGTCTGTTTACCATAGCAACAGTTTCGTGTGTTTGTGTGCGTGCGCAAATTTATAGTGACCACGCTTTTTACTTTTAATCGAGTTTATACTTTCTTCAAAAAACAATATTTACGCAAATAAAAAACTAAATTCAAAGCGTGCATTATGATTGTAACAAGTTATTCTAATTGGGGTGTTTGAGGATGTGCGTTATTTCATTTACACGTTGTATATGTAAATGAAGCTCACTCTTCATTCAATTTATTTAATATAATTCCCTAACATATACAAGTACCTAATATATATAAGTGCCTTACTAGCAGTGACCTGCGTTTTCACTCGTCATACGTGGTCCATTGAATCTTCGTAACCCATCGCTCGCCTCTGCTATTCTGCTTCATAGGGATTTTATTCTTTGCGCTCCAGAGGGTAGTAGGATGAAGTAATATTGCCTTCAGCCTCCTTAATCATTAACGTATCTAAGGCTTTTTTGTAGGGTTGATCTGGGTCTTCAGATAATAATGATGTGAAGTTTTATAGGTGTCCAGCATAGAATTTCTAATCGGTAACCAACATTTTGGCGTGGGCATTAGACCGTACTGGGTTGGACACGGCCCATCCGGCCCCATGGTGTACGTCTATGTCCCTTACCAATGTGGATATCTATTAAAATAATGTTTCGACGCGGAATTCTGGTGGGAGTATAAACAAACAAACTGATATGTAAATGTAACCTTTGTAAGGCTGTACTGCGTTACAATGTTATCTAGCCTATAAAAGTAGGTATTTAATCAAAAGTTTACAAATAGCTGATTGTAATGAGATGCCTCCATTATGTGTCTGCTTCATAAATTTTCTTCTACATTAATCTTTAAAATCTAAACTGCAATCTCGATTTACTACGTTAATCTACTGATGAAGATTGGCTTGAAATGGAATATCTGAATATTCTTCAGAATATTCGAAGGTTGCACTTATGTATGTATGTTTATATCTAAACCCCCGTAAAAAACATAACTTATTAAAAAGCTCGTATTAAAACACGGTAATAATTCTTCGTATATACAAAATGTTGAAATTACCTACTTATTTATACGTCAAGACCTATTAGAAGATTACTTCTTAAGTGCAATAAATTATCTGAGCAGTTTGAAAGGGCTATTAGCGCAATTCAAATAGTTATTTTAGTAATCGCAACTTAAGTTAAGAGAATATAATAGTTCATAAATATAAAATGTAATTAATAGGTATGTATACAGCTTAAGTATAGAGAGGAGCTTTCCCAACATTAGTCTTATAACGCAACCTTAAAAGTCTATAGAAACCTATTTGTAAAAGCATCGGAAATAGATTCGAACGCCGTAGCTTTACATGACGCTATCGCAGCTTTTACCAAAAAAAACAAGAAGGAAAGAAATCTTTTAGTTCCGCTAAGTGTCATAGAGATAGCCATTAGAATTATAATGTGTGATTTTGGCGGCCAAAAGGAAAGCATACAAAATTGTAGCATATAGATAATAATATGCATTTCAGCCGAACATGCATAAGTGCGATATGTATTTTGATAATGTTAAGAATGCGCTAAAAATATCAACTGGATACTTTTCCAATTTATTTACTTAGTCAGATTTTGTATTAACTAGACTATTGTTAAATATTTAGTAGAGTTACAATTAACTGAATCTTAGTATACAGACAATACAAACAATATTATCAACGCTTTAGTTTCAAAGGTCAAATGCCCACTAGCATGCTTCTAAACAAACTTTAATTTAGTTGCTAATATTATGTAATACATTTTTATGTTAAAGATTTGTTAAATCCATGTATACGCATAACATCAGTTTTAAAATGTCTTGAACTGAGTGTTTCAGTTCTATGGAGAGCTAGTAGTTACACTAAAATCTGGTATTAGTTTAAGCCTTCTTCTTATAGAGCTGCCGCCTATAACTAGCAAAACACCACACTAATATGTGTATGGTTAAGATATTTTCTTTGTTGGAAATGCCTAATAAATAAAATAAAAGTACACATAGACTTATTACTTACTTCCTTTGCAATGACTTCATTATTCGAACAATAAAGCATACTTGTTTAAAACAACAGTCATAAATTTAATTCTGCCTTTTATTTACTTGGACTGATATTTTAATTTTGGATAGGTCTGTGCCGCTTTACAAAGGAATAAGCGCAAACTTCATGTAACTTGAGACAACTATGGACCCACCCTTTGACGCTACTGTTATAAATTATATGGTCTACTACTGAAATGAATTTATCTCTATACTGGCATCATGAAATCTTGAAAGCATACTTTCTTGTTATATATTTCCCAAAGATCTTTTCTAAAAGAACAGTCAAAAGTATACTTAGTCTTTTAAAGAACAATATTATTGTACAAATGTATCGATTACTCTTACTATGCTATTTATATTGACTCTACTTAGCTACTGCATATCGTAAAACATAGTCAAAAGATAAATAAAATATAGTTCTGGAGCCCATGAAGGGATTTCGGGATTTACTCGAGCGCGTCAGATATTGATAGCATCCATGTCTTATGTATTTTTAATAAAGTAGGAATATTAATCTGATTTTTTGCATAATGGAGGTGGTCGTACGAAAGATTTTAAAATGAAAAAAAAATATATATCGAGCGTGTCAGATTTTCTAAAGGGATGTTAAGTGAACCTAAAAAAGTTAAAAATTTTTCCTAAAGGCTCTCATTGAATAATCTGACGATTTGAATGTCACGCAAACTCGTGGTCACTATTAAAACGTGCAAAAAGAATTTCGCCAACGCCATTTTGAGATACTCAAGCGCATTAGATTAAGATTTGTATGCTTCATCCTAAAGTCCTAGACATGCTCTCTCATAATTTGACGACTATCTGAAGGAATTAGGGCAAAAAACTTTTTTAAAGTTTTTAAAATCAATAGCTGCTCTCCCCACCGATGAAAAGGTATAGGTACATTATTTACATTCTCTTTTATTTTACCAAAATTGTTAGTAAACATGTCAAATTCTCCATCATTCCTTCGTGATTATTCACACAATATGCGATAACTGATAATTACGGCATCAAAATGACAAGTAACATGTACATACAGTTTAAGACTACGTAAACTTTTTAAAAACATGTCTATAGAGGTGTAAAAAAACCGTTAACGAAAACTGAAACCCCAAATTGTACCAATCATTACGAACATTTTTTACTTCGGTAATGCGAAATTATTTTTATTTATTTAAACTTCCTGCAATACAATTTGCACAAGGCGGACTTAATGCCAAAGGCATTTTCTACCAGTCAACCTTAGGGTGATGCAGAGATGATAGTGGCAGGTGTGTTTAGAGACTTAAAACAAGAGAACTAAATATAACAATTGAATAATGGTAATACATATTTGCGAATAGAAACTCCTTATACATACATATAATATACATAATACATACATATGAATAAATATACATATATATATATATATATATATATATATATATATATATATATATATATATATATATATATATACTTATTTATTTATTAAATATATTTATATATGTATATTTATTGTATATTTATATTATTAGATGATCGTAAGTTCTTAACATGGTTGGAGCAAAGATATTGAAAATAAGGCATTAGATAAGATGGGGCATTAGCGGAGTGGAGAAGTGAGTATAATGTGGTCAGCGTACGCAAATTTCGTCGCTGACGTATTGGTAACCATTTTAATTCACTACGGAATTTCGAGACATGATCGAACTTACGAAGATTGAAAACGAACTGAATGCAATAATTGAGAAGTCGGTCAAGTTTATTGAGCAGATCTGCATTCAGGTCGAGATAACACACATCGCCATAGTCAATTATGGGGAAGATTAAGGTTTGCACAAGCATTGCCTTAGTTTTTGACGGGAGAAAGTTCTTAAGGCGATAACGAGAGCGAAGAGTCCCGAAAACTTTCTGGCTAACTACTGCAATTTGAGTCCGCTAATCAAGGGTAGCATCTATGTGCAAACCAAGAGTTTTTACAGTTGTGGTAAAAGGTATTACACATCCATTGAAAATGACAGGTGGCTTGTGTAGTCAATTCTAGCAATCATACGCGAGCTTCCTACAACGATAGCCTGGCATTTGGATGGATTCACACAAAGACCGAATCGATCAGACCACACCTTTATCGCTTGTAAGTCATAGTTAACTTTGCCGATTGCATCTGACAGCTTCTCTACCCGTGCCTGAGAGTAAAGCTGCAAGTCATCAGCATACAGATGATACGCACACTGAAGTTCACGAGTTATGAGATTGATAAACAATGAAAATAGAAGTGGAGAGAGGATTCCGCCTTGTGGAACCCCAGCAGTCAGATCACACCAATTCGACGATGTTTCATCAGTGCGTACCGACTGCTGGCGTCCACGAAGATATGAAGAAAACCAATCCCGAGCCTCAGATGAAATATTAAGGTGGGAAAGGACAGCCAGGAGAACATCGTGACTGACGGTATTAAAGGCGTTTGAGAAGTCAACCAAAGCTAACACGGTTAACTCGGCTTTCTCCACGCCCGCCCTAATATCGCCAGTCACTTTGAGTAGAGCGGAAACAGTACTGTGCCCAGGTCGAAACCCGGATTGGAGAGGACTAAGGATGTTGTTGGAAAGGATAAATCTGGACAGCTGCTTGTGAACAAAGCCTCTAGGATTTTGGATAGGAATGGGAGGATGGATATGGGTCTATAGTAGCTCGGCATAGAGGGATTGGAGACTTTGGGAAGAGGACAAACGTAAGCTTTACGCCACACGTTGGGATATTGGCAGCAGGACAAGGAGAAGTTGATAATATGGGATATAGCGGGAAGGAGTTGGTCGAGGACAGTGGTGATCATGCGACGACTGATCTTATCGTAGCCTGCACTGCCTTTGACTTGATGGATAGGGTAACGGGAGAAAAATTGAAGGAATTAATATTTAGAGAAGGCCATTGTGCAATGGAATCAACCGTTTGACGCAGGGTTAGACGATCTAAAGTATTTGAGGTGACGAAATGTTTATTTATATCGTCCAACCCAATAGCCGGCGGCAGATTGCACTGCTTTGACCTGCCTATCCCTAGAGTCCCCAGAAATCTCCAGATATCACCTGGCGATCCGGAATCAATATTACTAATGATATGTCGGCGTTTGGCATTGCGTATCATCTGATTGCAGCGATTTCTTGCAGCCTTGTAACAGGACCAGTTTTCATCCGAACGATTCCTTTTCAATATTCGGAAAGCCCGATCTCTTCTCCTCATCGCCATCAGAACCAACCTGGACATCCACGGTGCTGGTGGTCGTTTAACTTTGATTTTTCTTATGGGCGCGTGGTTGTCGTATAGCTGTGTAACAGTTTTATTGAAAATTTCAACTTTGTCATCGATCGTAACTGCAACCATCAAAGGTTCCCAATCGATGGATGAAGCATCGGAGAGGAGTTTCTCCACATTCATCCTACCAAAGCAACGCGTGTCCAACACCTTAGGTTGGGGTTTAGGGGGTTTAAGGGCATATGCCAGGAAAATGAGGTCGTGATGGGAAAATCCAGGAGCGGGATATTGACCATGGGATACAACTAGAGAGGGATTGGAGGTTAACATCAAGTCGAGCCAGGTATCATCACCAGTGATGTTATGGTGAGTAGCTTGAAGCGGTAAAACATTAAGGTTGGCACTTCCGGTATCGGACGTAAACAAGTGAACCTCTATGTCAATCGTTGTGTTAAAATTAATTTATAATATCTAGTAAAGTGATTCTAATTACCTGAAAACAACAAGACAACGTCCACATAACCTCATTTTCGGCAAGTTACATCAAATTATCTATAACTAACGTTATTAACACCAAAAACTAGCTGTTGAAAGATAACTCCTGTGACTGTTTACATTTAAACGATAATTGCAGTTATATTAGATTGATAAACAAAGAATATCACTGGTTAATATTATTTCGAACACAAACGAATGTAATCAGCTGATTGGCTTCATTTGACATTCGGCACTACCAACATTAAGGTCACGAATTTAGATACCAAAGACTAAAATAAAGCCGTCCATACACTAATAAAGCTGGACATACATTAATATTAAAATGAGTGGAACCGGCAAATGTAACACGTACAACACTACCACAACTAACGAAGTGTGTGTGGAACATGAAAATGTCACTATGCGAAAATTAAGACGCTCAATGTCGTATCGTGACTTATCTCACACAATTCTGGATTCAACCATGACGAGTCTTCCTAATACGTCGATCAATGAAAATAGTTGTTGTGAAGGACTTAGGTCACAATTAGATAAAGTCACCGATGATCTTATGTCCGCTAATAAAGAAATCGAAAATCTTAGTGAAGAAATTTTAAGTTTGAAGAAAGAACTGAGGGATTCCATGGCGGTCATAAATGCATACAAAAAACTAGATTTTACTGAAAAATTTACCTCAATACGATCAAGTGGAAAGAAAAAAAGGTCAACTATACATGATCATAACAGGAAAAATTTAGTCACCTCTTCACCAAACCAAAACGATAGGTCGATCATTCATGTCACTCCTAATATAAATCCAACGACTTCATCACCTGATCAACAGGAAACAACAGATGCTGAGCCTATCCCTACTGATAGAAACATCAATAAATATGCATTGCATGAACCTGAATCATCACAGACAACCAATATGGAAGCAAATGAAAATGGAGTAGACAAACAGGGATACACGGAAAACCGTACTAACTTAAAGAGAATTTTTATATTGGCAGATCAGCAAGGCAGGAACGTTCGGCAAAATCTCCAGAAAATGTTAGGGAATAACTTTGTAGTGTACAGTTTTTGGAAACAGGGAGCAAAATTACAAGATATTTTAGTTTGCCTTAATAAAACTGAAAATTTAACCGTAAACGATTATGTTATTATTTTGGGTGGTACAAACGACACTAATCCTTTCGAAATTCAATGCAGTTTATGTAGCTGGATTAGAGACCATCCTACAGTCAATATTATAATTTCGGAAATACCCTACAATGTGCATCTTAATGAAAATAAATGTAACTATCTACTACGTCACATTTGTAATTTATATAGTGTGCTATTTGTTGACATGAATTACAGTAAATATATACCAATAAAACAATATTTTACAATTAATCTATGCAGATATTTACTCAAAGAGATTTTACATATTGGTTACAAGATTGAATATAATGCATTTCAAACTATTATTGGAACTAAAAAAGATCAATCTACTCAAACCGATAATATGCTGGCTAATAGGTCTCAATCGTACAATTTAGATGTAAATACTCCAAAGAAGACAAATGTAGTTAGTAATGGATCAAATAACTTTTTTCTTCTATAGATATCTGCACATCTTGCACCAAAACATCAATGGCCTGATATCAAAGTCAGATTTACTTAGTGTATATATAAATGAATTATCTAATAAGGAAATTGACTTGGATTTGTTATGCATAACGGAACACAACATGAAGAAAGATGATATTATTCACCTTAATATTGTAAACTACAAACTTGCCTCATCCTCATCCAGAAATACTAGAAATGGAGGAGCATGTATTCTGCTTAAAAATATTCATGAATTCAGTGTTATTGATACTAGCGAATTTTGTGTTCAGAATGTCTTAGAATGTTGTGCTATAGAATTATTAAGACACCGATTGATTGTAGTTTGCGTTTATAGATCGCCGAAGAATAATAAAGATGCTGCATCTATATTCTTAGATAATTTGGATCGTTTGTTGAACCTTTGTACACGAAATAGTAGTAAAAAGTTAGTGCTATGCGGTGATTTTAACATCAACACCTTATCTAATACTAAATTATCAGCGGAATTTAAATATTTACTTTTGAGCTACAACCTGAGAATTAGCATTAACCAGCCTACTAGATTATCGAGCGGCACATGCATAGATAATATTATCCATAATGTTAGGGGTGGCCAGGGCCAAATATTGGAGTTGGCACTGTCTGATCACACAGCTCAACTGTTCAAATGCCCGGTCAAGAAAACGTGTACTTTGAAATATTGGTATGTTTATAAACGTGATTTCAGCATAGACAATAAACGTAAGTTCCTAACATCATTACAAAAGCTTAGTTTCAGCGAAGTCTACACATGTACTGATCCTGATAAAGCCTTTAATTTATTTCATGATTTGTTCAAATTATTTTATGATTTATGTTTTCCGATAGTAAAAAAGAAAATATCCTCTCGTAAATCTCAACATTGGATTACAAAAGGCATCAAAGCATGTAGTAAACGTAAAAGGGATATGTTATGGCAATATAGACGAACACCTTCTAATGCCAACAAACAGTTGCTAAGACAGTATGCTCAGAGGTTAAAAAGGGTAATTAAATTGACTCAAAAGTCGCAAAACAATTTCTTAATTAACAACGCAGATAACAAAATGAAAGCGACATGGAATGTAATCAAAAAATCTAAATCAAACTTCCCAAGAGAATCAATAGAAAAAGTAACTGCTGGTATTAAGGAAATACATGAACCAAAACAGATAGCTAACGAATTCAATAATTATTTTATAGACTCGATTAAACCGATAGCACACAGTAATAATAACAGTCATCACTTATCAAACGTAAGTACCTGTGCTGGATCACTATTCATGGCTCCAACGAATGCACTGGATATATTTAAAATAATAAGTTCGCTTAAAAACACTAATAGCTGTGGGTATGACGAAATTAATACAAAGATTATTAAGCTGTCTTCGCATACAATTGCACCGGTACTTAGCTATATCATAAATATATGCATCGAGCAAGGACACTTTCCGTATAGATTAAAAATGACAATAATTAAACCGGTGCACAAAAAGGATAATAAATCTGTTACTTCAAATTATCGACCCATAGCATTAGTACCAGTACTAGCAAAAATTTTTGAAAGGGTCATTTATAAATCACTGTATAACTTCTTTGAGTCTAATGAAATGTTTGCCAAAGAACAATTTGGGTTTCGAAAAAATAAATCGATTAATAAAGCAATCTTCGGTCTGTTTAAGGAAATAATCAGTAACGTAGACAGTAGAATACCAATTGCAGCAGTATTTATGGACATGTCAAAAGCGTTTGACTACGTTGATCACCAGATCTTGTTGAACAAATTGGAAAAATATGGTCTTAGAGGAAATGTCTTAGAGCTAATAAGGTCATACTTAGACAATAGGCGGCAATTTACGGTCATAGACAGAATGTGTCCTATATCAAAGGCTGAAGTTATCTTTAGGTCATCGGTTAGAAAAACCGTATACGGTGTTCCTCAGGGAAGCGTACTTGGACCGCTATTTTTCCTTATATACATAAATGATATCCCAAAATCTACAAAATGCCAGATGGTTTTATTTGCTGATGATATAACAATAATTATACCATCTAAAAATATACAGACATTCGAAAATGACATCACTAATGAAATTGCATGCGTAAATAATTGGTTGATACTCAACAAATTAAAAATAAACTGTGAGAAAACCAAGGCGATGAGTTTTTATCAGAGAACAAACAGACTGAATCTCAACATAACTTACGCAAATGAAAAAATAGCTGAAGCAACAAACATTAGATTTTTAGGTCTTCACATGGACAGTCACCTATCATGGAAGTGCCACATAGACATTATCTGCAAAAAACTAAGCCAATATTCCTTTGCTCTACATAACCTTACGAAAGTAGTCAATGAATCCACTGTTTTGGTTGCTTACAACGCGTATGTAGCGTCTACCTTGCGCTTTGGAATTATTTACTGGGGAAACTCTACAGATATTCAAACTGCTTTTAAGGCCCAAAAAAAATGCTTGCGTGCTATGTTCACATTAAAATCTTGGGAGAGTTGTAAACCATTTTTCAGAAACTTTAATCTTTTGACTTTGCCATGCATGTACATCTTTGAGACAGCAGTCTTCATAAAAACCAATATACACCTATTCGAAACACTAAGCTCTAAACGGCGTAATAACGAAATACGGGCCAATGCGCACGCAACTGCATTATATTCTAAAAGTTTTCTGGGAATGGCACCAAGAATATATAATAAGATTCCTAAATATATTGTAACTCAAAATGATCTTCATAGTTTTAAAAAGTTTTTCTATCAGTTTTTAACCAGCAAAGTATACTACTCTGTGAGTGAATATCTGGCGGATGAAAATTTGATTTAATAAATAGTATTATGGTATTTAGTCTTAGAATTGTCTAATTGTAGCAAACGAGAATTAATATTGTATTCGATTTCTAAAAAAATGATTATTATTCATATATTGACATTGTTATTTGAGCTAATATCTATTGAATTAATTAAAATCTGACTATGTGTATTTCGTTTTTATAAATAAGTATTTGTACGCCTTAAACGGCAAGACATAGAGAATCTATATAATGTATAAACTATGTAACATCTATTTACCTATGTTCGACAAATAAAGAATTTTGAATTTGAATTTGAATTTGAATTTGAATTTGGCTGACTTGAGGATGTGAAGGAGTTTTAGTGTGCTAGAAGATTGGATAGATAGGAGGTTGGTGTTGAAATCACCCATAATGACATGGTGCTCGTACTCAGACCCTAAAGATTCTAATACCATTTCTAAGTCGGTGAAATAATCAACAGTAGGGGGACAATACACTACTCCAAGGACAATCTTAGTCCTCCTGACCCAAACCTCTAAGAAAAGAAATTCAGCAGGACTTACAGTATTATTAGTAGAAGCGGCAAGAATTTTATAGGTGTAGTCGCTTCGTAAATAGATTGCAATGCCACCACCCCGTTTACCTATACGATCGCTTCGAATAAGAATATATCCTGGCAGAGGGTAAGTAGTAGAAAGAAGTTGAGGTTTGAGCCAGCTCTCTGAAATTAGTACGGCGTGAACATCAACATCAGAGAATGCGTCAAGGAGATCACTGTAGTGACTTGCCACGCTTTGAGCATTAATGTGACACACGTTCAGTAATTTATTTTGATTGTGGTTAAATGTATTACGGACAAAGTCACCTAGCGACACATCGTTAATGGAAGAAAAACCGTCATCAGCAGAGGAAACTAAAGAATTATTTGCAGACATAAATATATCATTATCATTAGACATTTATATAAATATAATATAAATTTATCAATCAAATAAAATAAAAATATTTCAACGTAATAATTTAAAATCTGGGTCAAAAAAAGGCAACATCATCACTGCACCACCCGCCAGCAAAATTTACACATTGCACGTACAACTAAAATAAAAAACATATAAAACAGAAAAGAAAGAGACCCTCCAATTCCTCGATATACATCAAAATTAAAAAGTTAAATTAGAACGCGTACAAACGTTTTGTTAATGCGCTAACTGGGCATTATTTATCAGTAATGACGCTAATGACAGATGTTATGTTTGACAATTACAGACAATGTAATTACAAAAACAAGCGAATTAGTTATTATTAATATGTGGGTAAATAATAGTTAATGCATACTTGTAAACAATGGGGTCAAGTTCTAATAAATGTACAAAATAATAAACATAGCAATAAAACTACAGATAGATAAACATATGAGTGTGAAGAAATACGCTGTTAATACCTCATTTCGTACGCGAAACGTTCTTGCTTGATACGCCTGAAGAACTGGCACTCCCGGCAGCGCTTGTTGTCGCAGTTGTAGTATCTTCTGTGCGTTTTGGATACTTGGTCATCAAGGGATTCAACTCTTCCATGCTGGTGATTTTAGAACGGCTGCCATCCGGAGCCTTTACCACTATGATGCCGTCTTGTGTCCAACAGGACCGCATGCCGAAATGCTGACGTGCACGGCCAAACACAGATTGTCGCGGCTTAGTGAGGAACTCCTTGACGGAAACTGATGAGCCCTTGAAAGCTTTCTTCGCCCTCCAGACGGCCAACTTGTCCTCGACACTGTTGAAGCGCACCAAAATGGGACGGGTGTGGTCCTTACTCGGGCTACCGAGCCTGTGGCAAGTCTTTATGGAAGCAACGGAGAAGTTTTTCAGATGCAATGTACTCTGTAGGCTCCCAGCAATAAGCGCAGTGCAGTCCTCTCCGGCAGCCTCATTGAAACCTGAGAAGACAAGTGCCTTTCTTCAATGCCTCATCTCCATTGTGTCACACATCTTGACACACTCCAGGATCTGTTTTCTGAGTATGCCAAGCATACTGAAGGCGAGTTCCCTGAAGGACCTGAACTCTTCAGCTACCTTAGTGACGGTGTCCTTGGCCGGCCCACTACTTTGTATTTGAGCCTCCAACTCGTCCATTCGCTTAGCACAGCAGTCTTCAAGGCTTTTCTGTGCTGCTCTCAATTACTGGAGATTCAATCCAGTAATTGAGACATGGTGATTTTAAGTGTTTTGTAGTTGTGGATTGCAAGTACTAATGTGCAGTGATCAGCTGGCAGGTGGTGATGTAGCTCAAACTAATTTGTTACATGTATAAACGTGAGTACAGGTTATTTATGATGTTATACTCTCACTTAAACAATTCTATTAAGATTTACTTGATTAAAACTTATTAAATCAAAATTTTCAAAATTTGAAAGCTGTTGTACTTTTTAACACCTACCGCCCAAAAATTACTGATTACTGATTCAGGAGATATTGAGGCTCAAAGTTACTATGAATTTTTTGTTATTAGGTACAAAATCGATTCATTTACCCCGCCAACCTGTTCTATAGATGTCCTACGCACCCATGGATAAGTAGGATTTTCGAAAATTGCACGCGCGCACTTTTTATTGCGGATTAAAAAAAGTTAAAAAAAACGTTTCCCAGGTTTTATTTTTGCTTAGGCATAATGTCCACAACGAGTAGAGTTTGGCTTGCTGATGGCTGGGATACCCTGTATAGTTCATCATAAGTTTTATTTTGAACGGAGCGGGAAGACCTCTTGGTATAAGAGATGATAAGTCATTAGAGAATGCCTGCAGTTACGCCCGCCCATTTTTAATTTTATCCATTATGAATTTCGGGTAATCCCTTCTTAGTGCACCCCTACGGTCCCCAATGAACATATGTACATGCCAATTATCAGCTTCTTGCGGCTTATGATTTCGGCTGTAGCTTGTCTGCCAGTCAGTCAGAAACGCAATACGAATGATACAGAAGATTATCACGCTGAGCTTTGAATAGAAACTTATGGCGGGCACCATTACTCACTGACCGTTCGAAGTTAAGTTATGCTTCAAGTCTACCTACTCTTTGTATCCTTTGTTTTAATACTCCTTAGTATTAAAACTCAAAGGAGTAGCCTCAAATGCGTTAGACGTAGTGGTTTCGTTAAGAAAAATGTCAAGGAGCCCATATTTTATTACCGTCGTGATTGCTGGCCTTTTTGATATTACTTCGTTGAATCTACATTTTGTTACTGATTTGGAGGTCAGGCAGCAGTCACTCTGTAGAAAGTTAATATTCTGCCAAATCCGCTAAGACTAGAAAGCAAACATTGGGCTTGAAGACGAAACCCTAAATCCAACTGGATACCTCTAGGATGATGAGAGCAATGAAACGAAAAACACCTAGATTCATATCAACGTAGAGAGTCTAGGTGACCCTGCAAATATTTCACCATTTGCACTTTCTCCACAGTCAAACAACTATGTAATATACGCAACAATATCAAGCAACATTATCGCTTTAATTTCTAGCCGTTCAAAGGAACCGCTTTGAGCTTTTTCGCTGTTTAATTACTCACCGTTTGTAAAAACAATGGCTTCAACAATAGAAAGTCATTAAAAATTTAAATATAGAACTTAATAGGTTTTGTTTAATAAAAAGGTTATACGTAATTCCGTCGACACAGGTTATAATGTTTATACAAATTAGTCGTATATTTTGTACAGAAATTACGTATGTGAGTTATTATTAGCAGCTATGTTTATGTTATTATAAAAGCTCGTTAAAGCGTTAGTGTTTACAACAGAAAAGTCCTAAGATATTATGAATCTACAGAGCCTCATTTGACGCGATTCTTGGTAACGCCAGAAACTTCAAAAACTTCACCTAACATACAAATTCGGGTTGGTCTTTTCACATTTCAAGGACAGTAAGCTAATACTATTTTACGATTTATCGTTGTTCGAGAATATGTAGTAAAGTATGTTCAGTGCGGAGGCATTATTTTCAGCGTCTCTACTAGTCTCTAGGCTGAGATGATGCAACACCGATTTATTGTCAGAATATGACTAATTAACATTTATAAAAACATGTTGAATATTGCTGCGTACACTCAGGCTAAGAACTCACGGAGCGATTATCATCCGCGACCGCCGCGGTTGCGGGCCCGCAGCTTCTGTAGAATGCAGATATATATGTAAAAAATTAAAGTACAACTGACGACGCGTTTTACGCCCGCGGTGTGCGCGGTTGTTTGCGGTTCCCGCTGCACCGGCGGGCAACTAGTGGAACCATGCGGGCCGCGGTCAACCGCAGCCTTGGCGGGTGGCGCCCGCGAGCCCTGCGGTCCGTTGGCGGGCCGCGGGCGAAGGGTAGAAATCCAACGTCTTTTTGCACCAGCCAGTTACTCGTGGCATCGTGAAAAATGTTTGTGCATGTTTAAAATTAAACAAACATTATAAAATGGATATTGAAATCGATCTACTAATGATTGTGTTACTGCTCGTCTTGCAACCGCCCGTCTTGCGATCATCGCCCGCCACGTCTGCGGGCGATGATCGCAGGTGCGACTGCTGCGAAACCGTGCAAATAACCGGTCTCGTGAGTTTAGAAATAAAACCGCAGTTCCACCACCGCGGCGGTTGCAGGTGAAAATCGCTCCGTGAGTTCTTAGCCTTAAAAATGTGAACGGATGTTCTAAAACGGATTAATAGTGTCTTTTATTTCCTTTCGTACTAAATTATGTGATCTCTTTTTACGAGAAATGCGTGAACGGAGGATTATGGAATTTGGCACACTTATTGCTTACATGTAGAAGGTGTGCAGAATATTTTTATTTAATGTGCATTAGAAATATATGATTTTAATGAAAATAAACGATACCACTACCACCTTAGATTTCGCACACACACATGCATAACATCGTATACGTATACAGAATTATATTTTTTAATTTACGGTGATGGACCCACAGACGTTCAAACTGAAAAGAGGTTAATAATAGGTACATGTATAATAATATACTTTTTGTTCAAGGTTTGTCCTATCCTGCCTAAGCGAGTTTGTATTTTTGAAGTTATACTTCATTAAACGCGTTATAAAGAGAAGTTTTTAGTTTCTACATTCACAAGATGGTGGACGGAACATTTTTAATAAAAATGGATTCTGATCACGAAAATGACATCTATTTTGGAATCCAAGATGGCGGACGGGAAATTTTTAGTAAAATCAATGAATACAAATTTTACATAATAGAAGCGTATTTCTTAAGGATGTCGTGTGCCGATTAAAGTTGGCGTATTGACGGTTGTCAGTGTAGTACGTAGTTGGCGTCGTTGGCGGCGCTGGCGTCGTTCTCCGTCTTTCTTGCTCTCGTAGTCAAGTGACACAGGAGAAACTTTCGTCTCTCTTGCACTCGTAGAGTCAGCTGTCACAGCGCGACTGCCACGCCGACAAGCGGCAATATGGCTCACACTGGTCACAGAAAGTTTGTCTACAGAGCGCCCATAAGAAATGTGTCTCCATTATTAAATATCTATGCTCTATGTTAAGATTAATATGGGTATAATTTTCGGGATTTTACGTTTCTACCGGCTCCGCGACCACAACCGTTGCAAGCCGGTAGGAGCGTAGGAGAATAACAGAGGTATTTATGCCTTGAAATAAATAAATTATCGCGACTAAGACCCGCTAAATAATATTGTATGATGCATACAAATCGCGGAAGTTTAAAATCGATTAAAAAACAATATATTCGTAGGAAAAACAAAGTTGCAGATGTCATCAAATTTAAATTCAGAACGCCGCGCGCGGGTAATTTTGCTTTCATTCTATGGTTGTGTAAATTTAGTTGAAAATCTATTAACCCTTGAGGTGCAATCAAACTAAAGGCAAAAAGCCACAAGTGCGAAAGGTCACGTTGCTGCAAATTTTCATTGGCATAGGTTACCAATATATATAACCATAGAATTCTTTCATAGCATGCATATGTGCATACCAATTAAAACGAACCTACTGTACTTCCGAAGTTCATGTTTATGTTAATGTGCCTAAATGAACAGATCTGATGACGGGCGACAGAGAAATATGGAAACGGAGGACACACTGCGCGGATCCCAATTATATTGGGACCAGAGCATGAAGATGATGATGGACTTAGTTGTAATAAAACCTGCTTACTTATTATTGTAATTGTATTCTTATATCTACCTAAACATGTTTTAAGTACTTAAAACATATTTTTCATATATAAAAATAAGACTGTATTGTTAAAGACATAATTATAAGACTATTTAACCTATGTATAATGAAAGGCCCTCATGCGGTCGCGTCAGCTTTAAGTAATTAACAGCTCATTAGTTCAAATCCTAAGTCAAACAACAGTCAGCAAAAGTGATTCTGTTAATCGCCTACCATTCCTTCTGTACAGAAAATACCGAGGCTTCTTTGCCCTTATGTCTATGTATACGAGCCACGTGATGCAATGTATGTGGATGTAAATGGCCGAATGTGCGAGCAACGCGCTCGCACATTCGGCCACTTACACATTTGTGCTGTATTAGCAAATAATTTATTACATTATTTGAACTAATCATATTTAAATTCAGTTCGCGTTCACGTCCCAATATCAATTTATTGACGTACCGCGTCTCACATATCATTCCGCGTTCAAATCTGTAATCGCGTATCATTAAATCATTAATATCATATCTTTATCAAGCAATATAGTCAGTTAAATTTATTTGTGACTTTTACTGATTTATCTTCATTGCTCCTTCCTCTACCTGATTTATCTAATTCTTACTACCCGAGGTGTGTGGATCGTTCAGTATGGGTCATTCTGGTATGCCTAATATTTAGGAGT
This sequence comes from Euclidia mi, assembly GCA_944739405.2. Taxonomy (NCBI): domain Eukaryota; kingdom Metazoa; phylum Arthropoda; class Insecta; order Lepidoptera; family Erebidae; genus Euclidia; species Euclidia mi. The sequence goes on from OX123198.2 coordinate 22,869,557, forward strand.
AGCAAATATTGGTCGCAATACGCAAATATTTTCAAAACATATTTTTCGTCTAGTTTTTAAAAATTGGTAAGTTCGCAGCTTCTAATATTCGGGTATATTAAAAAAATACAATGTTGCCACCTCAGCTCGCGCACTTATATATCCTGTGTTATATAAAAAATGTGGATCACAAAAATTGTTGTATCATGTGGGAATCGAAAGCACTACACTCGGCGCAGTTGTATACGGCGCAGCGACTGCATAAATTACTTCGCTTTACGTTCATTCAGCTGTATATTTATTATCAAACGAATGTTACCAAAATAGGTCGTGTCAACACTTTGACCTAAGTTCGTAACACTAAGATGAATTTGTTCCCTACTTTCTTAAACAAGGAAGCGTAGCTACAAAAATCGGGTCGCCTCTACTGAGATTGTTTGATTTGATTGTGTGAATCGTTGGACCGATTTGATCAGAACTTTTTGCGAGCTTACAACTTTTAGAATGACAGTCTTAGAGATAAATACGAAGTAGATATTAGCTGAGCAAGCGATAGTTCTCAATGTTCACAAATATTTAAGCCGAGCGCGGTGAGCAGAAAAGATGCATTCAATTCGTTTTCTTAATCTTTAACAAAAGAGTTGTAATTTATACAGTTCCTACTTTTTCAGTAATTTTTTTATTTTGTTGCTGCAGATTAACTATTCGAAGGACAGATTTTCTATAATAAAATATTACAAACATAAAGCATAAGCAAATTGCAACGGCTACCCTACGCAGGCTGCCGGAGGTTAATCAGCAGACAATAGCCCTAATCCAGGAGCCGTGGATTAGAGGCGACAAAATATGTGGTTTAAACAACATCGGAGGTAAGCTACTGCACAACTGCTCGGTCATTAAACCGAGAACATGCATATACATTCCTCGAACAATACCAGCACTGCTGCTAACCAACTTCTGTTCTAGAGACCTCACTGCCGTAGGACTCCAAACAGGGCCCAACAAACAGATGTTAGTACTAGCTTCGGTCTACATGTCTGGCGATGAGAACATCCCATCTTAAGAGCTGGCCGAGCTGGTGCAGCACTGTGAGGACCACGGCTGGCAGGTAATCATCTCGGCGGACGCGAACGCGCACCATCCGCTGTGGGGAAGCCCCAATGCTAACAGACGGGGTGATAAAAAAAAATAGATATATTCAGTCAAGATCTTGACTGAATATATCTTTTCAATAAATCTATCTGTAGTTAACAATGGTTCGGAGCCCACCTTTGTCAGCTCCAGATATCAAACTATAGTAGACATCACGCTAGCATCGGATGAGGCCGCGAAACTTGTCACAAATTGGCATGTGTCCGCTGAGCCATCCTTTGCAGACCACAGACGAATATGCTATGACATACGTGTGCAAGAGAACGTCCCACAACCTAGGCGCAACCCTCGCAGAACAAACATCGCGAAATACAAGACGCTTCTCGCATCACAGGTTGACAGGTCCTATTTCAAGGACATGACAACCAGCACTGACAACAAAGAGCATAACACCAACTTACTAACAGAATGTATACAAACAAGTTACCAGCAAGCCTGTGCACCCACACTCCCAAAGTCGTCTAGTAAAACCTAGTGGTGGGGAAGAGAACTAGAGGGACTCAGGCAAAACCTGAGGAAACTCTTTAACAGGGCTAAAAACACGAGAACGGAAGCAGACTGGCTCAAATACAAAGAAGCCCAGTCACACTACAAGAAACGCATAAGATTCCGCAGAGGCGAGTCCTGGCGGCGTTTCTGCAACGGCATAAACACCACGAATGAAGCAGCCAGGGTGAAAAAGATCTTGTCTCAGGACAGCAACAAAACCCTTGGCGCCATTAAAAAGCAAGATGGAACCTACGCAACTACGGACGCTGAAATTCGCCAAGTGCTTATTGAAACTCACTTCCCAGGTTGTAAAGTAACCAATGAACGTCTGTGGAACGAGTCAGACTACAGACCACCGACCCAAACAGACTGGCTGGTAGCCGAAAATGTGGTCACCACAGACCGGCTGAAATGGGCAATTAACAGCTTCCAGGCATTCAAATCCGCAGGCCTGGATGAAATCATACCAGCATTCCTACAATGGGGATGCACAACGATTGTGTCGCACCTGCTTGACATCTACAGGGCCTCAATAGCACATAGATACATACCTTGCAGGTGGAGGGAAGTTAAACTCATATTCCTCCCAAAACCTGGCAAAACTGACTACTCACAAGCGAAAGCATATAGACCCATCAGCTTGACCTCCTTCTTACTGAACACACTGGAGAGACTTACGGACCGACACCTCCGTGAGGGCGCATTACTGCGCAAGCCATTACACCTAAATCAACACGCCTACAGAAGTGACAGGTCAACTGAATCGGCGCTGCATTCCGTTGTGGGAACCATTGAAACAGCGCTTACCAACAAATTAATGACACTGGGGACCTTCATCGACATAGAAGGTGCCTTCAACAAAACTAAGTTCAACAGTATCAGCCGAGCCCTCGAAAAGTTCGGAGTTGAGCAAACCCTTAGTGGCTGGATTGATCAACTGCTGAAACAGAGGGCAATACAATTCACGGTAAACTCCACCACGAGGGGCATAGTTGCAAAAGGCTGCCCTCAGGGAGGTGTACTCTCACCCATGTTGTGGAACATTGTGGTGGACGATCTGTTACGGATCTTAAACGACAGACGATTCTACACGGTCGGCTATGCAGACAACATTACCATCCTGATCAAAGGTGACTCAGAAGACACGATCCGCAATCGGATGCAACCAGCCATCAGGATCATGGGGGAATAGTGCAATCAACATGAACTGACGGTTCACCCCAACAAAACGGAGCTAGTACTTTTCACCAACAAAAGGAAAACCCATATGTGCAAAACACCAAAACTCCTTGGAACGGAGCTTACCCTATTGAATGAAGTCAAGTACTTGGGCGTAATACTTGACCATAAGCTAAACTGGGGTAAGTACATCAGCACTAAAACAATAAAAGCATGCACAATCTTCTGGCAATGTCGGAGAATCATAGGTAAGAAATGGGGTCTCAAACCATCTATGCTATCCCCTGCTTGAACAAGCGACTCTCGCACAAGCTGCTGCATTCTAATAGAAAAACTCTTAAGCATCTGACAGGCATAATAACCGGACACTGTCCACTCAACAAGCACCTATTCAACATAGGCGTTACGGACAGCCCACTGTGCAGGGGCTGCATGGAAACCGAAGAAACACCCGCTCACGTCATTCTGCACTGCACAAGTGTGAGCGATCAACGGGCAAAGCTGCTGAACAACCCCAGAACCATGTGTGAGGCTTTGAACGACACCAGCCAACTAATGGCTTTCTGGAAGGAGCTAAGGTGGTATGAGTTGTCGGCTTCAATCAAGTCGCTACTTACGCACAATAAGTGGCTAAGTGCGGCAAACCCACGACCAACTAACTAAAAACATAATGCGAAAATATGTAATATGTGGTTTTATTAGAAGAACCTGACCGTGTCTAGTTATACCTTAAAACCTTCATAATTATAGCTATCATAAAGCGTGTTTATTCGCGCCTCAGCCAGTATGAACAACTACGTATTCTCTGATAACAAATTCTACTAGCGTAGTGCTTTTTTTTATGACGAGAGTAGACGCTACGTTCACGCCTCTAGCGTTAGTCTACGATGGAGGAGGAGCCCACAAGCTCGACATACCCTCTAGTACGATAAGAAACAAACGCGAAATCGAGTAACATATTACAACTGGCAATATCTAACCACTTACATGCATAACATTATATTAAAGTATAAACAGTTTAAATACAACCAGTAGATAACCAAGATATTTTCAGATTGCTTAAACTGCCTCACACTGCTTAAACAACTCAACCGCAGCATAAAGGTGCTGATAGACTTAAGCATTCACTTGTAGCAATGTGTTGAACTGCACAAAGAACAGAGCCAAACATCGCTACGAACACTTTCATGATCTTTCTCGCGAACGGTGTAATTCAGTAAAATATTGGAAGCTAATTATTTATCTTTCGCTAGAATGTTCTCCAGAACTCTAGAATAGAACGCTATCTGAAACACTCACTTTTGCTTTACCGGAGTGTAACATTAGCAGGAATATTTAAATGAATTGTGAATTACTAGTAAAAGCTCAAATGTGTCCAGCACCTTTACTAGGGAAAACCGTCGGCAAAATAAGCATTTTCACAAAATAACTACTAACATATTTTAAGGAAAACTAAACGTAGTATACCGCTTGTATTTTGAAATGCTAATCTGACACTAGGGATTTCTGCTAGCTGAGATTTTAAAATGCTCTTTTCAACCGACTTCAAACAAAAAAAAGAGGAGGTTCTCAATTCGGCCGGTATATTTTTTTTTCGATGTATGTACACCGATTTTGCCGAGGTTTCTGACCCGATTTACGTAATACTTTTTTTGTTTGATGCGCAATAGTTTCGAATTGGTCCCATAAAAATTTGATTCATGTAGGCCCAGTAGTTATTATTTTATGAGCATTTTTTTATTTACTTTCACCTATCCTTAAGGCTGAAATTCCTATGAATAATAATTGTGACGGCTAGTGTCATGGAAAATTGTCATCACTACGGTCACCAAGGACTACTGACGTCTACACGACAAACTGGCCGGTCGTCAAACATAATAATTAGCAAAAAGGTTTGAAGACTATTTAATTATTTGGAAATGACAGTTTTAAGTTAGATGGCGTAAGCACTCTGTCAAGTGTTCGCTAAATTCGCCACTAATTGATAACAAGGCGATGGCCGTGCTGATAATACATCCGCTTTATGTTTTGAAGGCGTGGGTTCAAATCCCAGTCATAACAGTTAGTGGCTTTTGGATTTTATAAAATTTGGAAAATGTTTATGAATATTTGGCAAATATTTTTATTTTTTTATCTTAGGTAGACTTTAACTAAGCTAAAGTATAACTAATTGGTCTATAAGTAGGATTAACATTATAATGTACAATAAAATAAAACTAATTAAATAACTAAACTACTTAGACATTAAGATTAGATTAAGCTACATATAGTTTATAAAATGAAATACCTTGATAATATTTCTTAAAAATAAACATTTATTAACTAAACTATCCTAAACTATAAAAAAGCAAAAGTATGAAAAGAAAAGTAAATAAAATATATTAAAAAATTAAATTCCTCCGCAACGCTTTCGAGCGGTAGCGTGCCCAGAAGGCTGGCAGCATTGCCACGTTGAATAATAATAATAATAATACCCCTCTGGGGCAGCCGTTTTCTCATCATAAGACTAACGCAATCTCAGAGGGCAGAGTAAAAGCTTTCAAACATCACCTTCATCGTGTAATATAAACAAAAAATGTATTACAAGATGAAAAGAAAGCTTACAACCGCAGGGCAGCTTTGTGGCGAGCTGAATGTGTGTGGCGACACTGCGGTCCCGAATGCTTCAGAGAGTCGGTAAGGGCCTCGTCTCCGGCTTGCCTTTATTGGCGGGCCAGATTGGATTTCCAAGTGTGCCCGCAGGACTCTCAACTCTGGCTTGCCTTGGTCGACCGGCCAAAGGGAAGCCGCAAGAGCTATTAGCTCGGGGGTGGAAGTGTCATTCTCAAGGGCGTAACTACGGGGCAACCCGCTCCGGGCCTCCGTTGTCACGAGGCCCGCGATGGCGAAACCGGTGCCGCACCGCTCGACACCCCTAGCCACTCGCACCGGTGTTGTCCTCTGGCTGCCTTTATGGCAGAGTTTGTTTGCTTTGGGCGGCTGTTTAGAGAGGGCCCATCTAGTGAGTTGGCGAGACACCACCTGCCACGCGGACGGATGCTATAGGAGTATCACTGGCAGGTGCCGTTTTTCATCCATAGCATTAATTACCAGTTCACTAAACACCCATCCCCATAACCCGTATTCATTAGATCCACTAAAAACAATAGCCCTACACGTGATGCGGCTAGTCCATAGCTGTACTCAGTAGTGCAGTTGTTGAGGCGCCGCGGCATGTGTCCCATCCCATTTTAGATTAAAACTCTCTACGGGCCTCTACACGTTGGATCCATATCCCCGTGTAAGCCTCCCAAAGGACCAGCTATTCTTCTAACACCAAATTTTAGAAGAATAGTCGTGAAAAAGAGAAACATAGAGAAATAATAATAATATTCTACCACATTCACACATCACCATCTAGTCCCAAACTTAGCAGAACTACTATGGGTATATTGTACTATGGGTACTAGACAATGGATAAACATACTTATATACTTTTTTTTTGTAAATACATACATATTATACATAGACACACCCAGACCAAGACAAACATCCATGTTCATGCACACAAATGTTATACTTGAGCGGGAATCGAACCCGCGACCTTCGGCGTAGCAGTCGCTTACACTCCCGCGGCGCCAACCGGTCGTCGAATGGCAATGCTTATTCTCTCAGCGAGATATAAACCAGCCCTCTGCTCATGGGAAGCATCGATCAGCCTTCTGGCGATTTCTTTGTATATTGCGCGTGCACTAGGGCCTCATGGCCCCAGTGTTTCGACCTCAAACGGCTCAAAAACGTAATTACCAGCCAGGTTTCCGTAGTTGCGCCGTTTGAGGGTTTCCGCCGATGCAGCAGCAGCGTCAGCGTCATCAAATATTATTTAAATATTTCGAATAAAAATTAGAAAATTCTAGAAACTTCAAAAAGGAATGGACACACTGCCTCGTTGGTCTCGCGCCACATATGTGCGCGTGGGATTGGGAGGTCTCGGGTTCGATTCCCGGGTCGGTCAAAGTATTATTGGGTTTTTCCGTTAGGAAATTCTCAGTAGCAGCACGGAGTCTGGTAATGTGCCCGGTACGGCAATAGGCTCGCCCCCTATTACGTGGGACCTAAAAATTCATGGGAAATGTGGGTGTAATATTACACCTCTGCCTACCCCTTTGGGGATACAGGCGTGAGTCTATAAAAAAAAATATGTCAGACATCGGGTGTTGGGTTTTGTATACGTATTTAAATTGGATGACAATGAAAAGTTATTATGACATAGAGCTGCTCTGATGATGGAATCGAAAGGTGGCCATAGGAATAATATAGGAACTCAGTAATTAATTGACAAAATTTTATAGAGTTTGGGCTCGTTCTCACCCTATGAAGGAGTCAGAAGGTGGCCATACGAACTCAGTAATTACAAAAAACTATTTGAATTGCACAATGATGATAATGGTGACTTCAAAGACGTAAATCATGCGGTAATGCCGTGATTTGTCGATTATTAATGAGACCAAGTCTATTAGCTCTCTGCTCAAAAGACTCATTCGCTAGACGCTCTTGGATCTTACCGAGTCTAGAATTATACTGTTTAAGAGTTTCTTGACGTTAACGTGATTTCATATATGCTTTCCTGGCCAACAAAAGTTTTTCAGGATCTTTAACAGCAACTTTTTATAGTGAGACTATCATCTGTGTCTATTATCTGTGTCCCGACGAGCATTTTAAGAGAGACGACTACTTTTATCCGTTCCCGTTTCTTGAGATCTATATTTTAAGGCGCGCAGCACCTTTTGTAGGTCTACCTATAACTAGTTGACAATAGAACAATAGGTTTACTAAAAAGTATTAAATAAAAATAACTACGTTAAACCGACTTCAAAAACGAAAAAGTGAAAAATAATAAAGATTTAACATTAATTAAATACTACCTACACAGATATGAGAAGTAGTATCAGATAGAGCGCATTCGTCCAACTAAGTGTGGCACGTTGACAGCTATGTGTGCGTGACCTTTGGCGACTGGCACTGTACGGACACGCGCGTCTATGTGTGTGAAAAGTTGCCAGATTATGAATAATCTCCCAGTATTTTGCATATAGTTATGTAATATTCTTACATTCATTTGCGGTTTTGAAGAAAATACCATGGATTTAATTAATGCTTTTATAAATACATTTCTTAAATGTAGGTACCGAGTTAAGTTTTAACTACTTCGTAAATCTGTATATATAAAATCCTTGCGTTACTGACTGACTGACAGACAAGCTACAGCCGAAACTACTCGGCGCATGAAGCTGAAATTTAGCATGTATGTTTCTTGGGAACCGTAGGGGTGCACCAAGACGGGATTTCTCGAAATTCCCACGGGATCGGGCAAAACAAGAAATACGAAAATATGTGCGTGCGAAGCCGCTTTCGTCGATTAGTTGAGAAATAAATAGTATGTATGTACACACGGCACTAAGTCAAGCTAAACAGTTGCTGTACGATTTTGATACTTATTCCCTACGCCATAAGTATGTATGTACACACGGCACCAAGTCAAGCTAAACAGTTGCTGTACGATTTTGATACTTATTCCCTACGCCATAAGTATGTATGTACACACGGCGCCAAGTCAAGCTAAACAGTTGCTGTACGATTTTGATACTTATTTCCTACGCCATAAGTATGTATGTACACACGGCGCCAAGTCAAGCTAAACAGTTGCTGTACGATTTTGATACTTATTCTTTACGCCATAAGAACGGTGCAAAGGACAAAGTGTATAAGCTTGACGAGTAGCAGGGTGTACACGAATATTTGGATCGTTTGGGGATCGAACTCAAAACAATATTATGTAAGGTATATACCTACTAATGGAAATTGAAATTCTATTACTATATTTATGAGAAAGAAGATATATCTACAATATACTTTTATAATACGGTAATGTATTTTTCATTAACATGACAATCATTATCACATAATCAATTGACAAGTGCATTTTCCCTAATTCAGGCAGAACGGCGTCGACAAAAACTGACAACACTTACATATTTCTTGCACAAATAAGAATTTTATCGAAATTAAATTAGGAAACAGTCAAATTATCAATAGTTACCTGTGAAAAGATATTCCATTTTCCTGTTTTTGTTTTTAGGAACAACTTTTACAGTGTTTAAGAACACAAGACGGCATTTTGAGAATTTAAAAGTTGAAGTGATCGTGACGCGTGAACTGTACGATGCTTCGTAGCGCACTGAGACGAGTTTGTATTCGCTTTTCAATTTTGTATTTGCTTTAGTGGCCGCACGCAACTGTGCCGCGCGTTCCATCTGATACTACTTCTCATATCTGTGACTACCTATTATTTATATGTGCTATTTACTAATTGGTTTGAAGTCGGTGCCAAACACAGACATAGATCTACATAGATAACGCAAATGCATGCACTTCGCGTGTCTGAACTCCGACCAAGCGTCGAGCTTGGTCGCCACTTACTTCAGTCCCCGCGCGTCCGTTTTACCGTTTAGTAAACTTTATTCACATTACGTTGCCGCGTTTGCTTCGGACTTTTGATCTGACGTTGTGTATTAGGAGACGATGAATATCGCACAAGCGATACTGTCGCGCATCGCTTCGACTTCGTGATACAGGCAACGTCACAGTAGGTATTAAAAAGTCGGCACGCTTGGTTTCAATACAAATCGTGATAGTTGCGTTATCTATGTAGATCTATATCTGTGGTGCCAAATCAAATTTCAAAAGCCTTTAAATTAAATAAGGCATTTCATAATTCACATGAATTCACATTCTGTTCAATACATTTTCGTATTATTTTTTTTTATTATTCTTCGTATAAACTGAAGCTGCTTAAAATATTAAGATCAAATTGCTCTTTATTAGGTTTATTTATGCATCTTTATCTTTATAGTAGTCATTTCATTGTATTAATTTGCTCGTATTCATTTAAGTGATTAAAATATTATTATTTGTTTAAGGCTTGGCACCGACTTCAAACCTATTAGTAAAAAGCACATATAAATAATAGGTAGTTTTTAATTAATGTTAAATCTTTATTATTTTTCACTTTTTCGTTTTTGAAGTCAGTTGTTTTTCAACGTAGTTATTTTTTGTTTTATACACTTGGCATTTTTCATGCTCGTATTGTAAATCTACTCTTTTAGTTTCTCTCATTCAGTTAGCGAATGTATTCTTAAACCTTTTAAACGAATTTACGTCGTCTGTCTTTTAAATCGTCGTTTATTTCATTGTGATGCAGTAGAAGTAATACTAAACTACACAAGAATATGGGTATTAGAGCTATTCTTCAGTCACGTTTCACTCATTCCAACTTTAAACATTTAACTGCTCTAAAATATCGCGTATTGAAATAAAAATGGAGGTGAAATATCTCTCATTTGATATCTATTTTACGCGATGTTACTTATATAATAAAACGTGTAGAAATTGAGGAAGTCTGAAAATTTTAAAAGTCATTATTGTCACAATAAGCTTCTGCACATCAGAACGCTCTTTCATAACACTATACTCCCATTATATTCCACCAACAAAAGCGAAAGAAAAATAACATCTGACATTCGCGCAACTTCTTAAAGAGCAAGAAAAATAGTATGGCATTAAAAAGTGAATTACTTTTTTTCATTTTGGTGTTGAAAGCAACAAAGCGGGTGGCAAATGGCGCGTTACTTCGTTAATTGTAGGTAATTGACGGGTGCAAATGAGCCTTCGCAGCCGCCGTCGCCAACCGACGAACACAATAAAGCGACCGAGGGACCGAGAGACCGGCGGTCGCGTCGTCTCACTCATTACGATCCAACGAGTCTTTATGCGCTGCACAGCGGCACCGCTATGTAGATTAGATAATTGAGATTATTGCCAACATACTTCTTAGGTACATGGGGCTTAAGGCTTGTTAATAAAGGTGGTCGCCTAGTCGCACCGTCCTTATATTGCTCCTGAGTGAGTGATGAAACTTTTGGAATAGATATGTGTAAATGAGTAATACTTTCTTCCCCGCTTAATCGACATGCTTTTGTAAGATGGAATTTGAGATAACGATCACCGAGTTCCGGACTCTCTCTATACGTGTAGTTCACGTTCTCAAAGTCATGCCAAAGCCAGGATCAGATTCCTATAAAACACATTTATCCTGAATCAGTTAATATCACATGGGTTGCCCAATTCTCAGAAATCTCTCAGCGATAATCACCCCATTAAGTTATCCCTCGCGTATAGAGACAGACTAATGCTTTTACATAAAAACGTTTCAAATTCAATTCTATCTCAAAACTACCGTGGTAGGGCAACTTTATAAAACTCAGCATTCTCAATAGAGGTCAGGTTGTTAACGACCCGTAACAGTTTTTAGGCCGTATTCACCCATTACGATAGACCGCCATTCATTCCAAACCTATCCTGTTTCCAGGCCATCCTGTCCAAATGTAGGTAACGTTCAAAATGTGACTTGAATTGCCATTTTCAATAGATTGGATAAATTAAACAATCTCAGCATAGAACATTTCTTGGATGGGTAATCGTTTGTTGGGACCTTTACCTATATACATATATCAAGGGCCCAATTCTCCTAAATAAATACAGTTTCGATATAATGTCAGTGTCATACTTACGTCACTAAAATCGAATTCTTCTTTAATTGAATGACATCGTAACGAGATAGTCAATTGAAACATGTGTCAAAATATGTGTCAACGACGAACTGTTTATTTCAAATTATACGATAATGACATTAGGTTATCAGAATACCGCTTCTGAGTCAATTCAAAATATAATATCAATCTTAATATATAAAATCCTTGCGTTACTGACTGACTGACAGACACGCTACAGCCGAAACTATTGGGCGCAGGAAGTTAAAATTTGGCATGTATGTTCCTTGGGGACCGTAGGGGTGCACTAAGAAGGTATTTCCCGAAATTCCCACGGGATCCGCCAAAGCGGGTAAATTAAAAAAAAATGCAGGCGTAGCTGCTGGCGTCCTCTAGTGTCTTATAAAATACGAGATTTGGGCTACAGAGCACTAAGTATACTATGCTTCGGAGACATGTATGATATGTTACCGTTTTCTGTCTGAGGCCAGGAATAGTTAGGCCAATAAATAGTCTAAGGTTAGGCCCTATCATCAGAGACCTACAGGCAGTTTATAAACGCTGTCACCGGAATTAGCCATAAACACACACGAAAGCAGAGAAAACCTATGTACATTTCTAATTTAACTACGTTCAATATTTTCCGAGAATAAATGATGACATTTCTGCTAAGTAAAAGACACATCGTAAAAAAAATGAAGCGATATGAAAAGTTTTATACAGTCATTCGGTTTATTACCCATTATTTAGTACCCATAGTACAAGCTCTGCTTAGTTTGGGACTAGATGGTGTTGTGTGAATGTGGTAGAATATTATTATTATTATGTTTCTCTTTACACGGTTATTCTTCTAAAATTTGGTATTAAAAGAATAACCGGACCTTTGGTAGGCTTACACGGGGATATGGATCCAACGTGCAGAGGCCCGTAGAGAGTTTTAATCTAAAATGTGATGGGACACGTGCAGCAGAGCCTCCACAACTGCACTATTAAATACAGCTATGGACTAGCCGCAGCACGTGCAGGACTATTGCTTGAATGTGGAATCTACTAGAATAAGGTTATGAGGATGGGTGATTAATGGACCGGCATGATAAAAACTATGGATTACAGACGGCACCTGCCTGATACTCTTATAGCATCCATCCGCGAGGCAGGTGGTGACTCGCCGACTCACTGGTTAGGCCTTCTCTTATTAGCCGCCAAGGCAAGCAAAGTCTGCAATAAAGGCAGCCAGAGGGCAACACCGGTGCGAGTGGCTGGGGTGTCGAGCGGTGCGGCACCGGTCCGTAGTTACGCCCTTGAAAATGACACTTCCACCCCCGAGCTAATAGCTCTTGGGGCTTCCCTCTGACCAGCCGACCAAGGCAAGTCAGAGTTGAGAGTCCTGCGGGCGCTCTTGGGCATCCACACTAACCAGCCAGTAAAGGCAAGCCGGAGACGAGGCCCTGACCGACTCTCCGAAGCATTCGGGACCGCAGTGTCGCCACACACATTCAGCTCGCCACAAAGCTGCCCTGCGGTTTGTAAGCTTTCTTTTCATCTTGTAATACATTTTTTGTTTATATCACAAGATGAGGTGATGTTTGAAAGCTGTTACTCTGCCCTCTGAGTTTGCGTTAGTCTCATAGTTAGATAACGACTGCCCCAGAGGGGCATTATTATTATTATTATTAAGTGCACATTACGATGGTGGACAGCCTCTATGGGAAAGTCAATATCGTATGAATAGCAAGGCCGCGACCTCAAATTTTCTCGCAAGTTTCTTTATCGACCATCCCATATCAAGCAAGGTGAGGCTTCAAGTGGAAATAATAGCAGCATACACGCAACCCTCGCATTTAAGAACCTCACTGTTACCTCACATCCCTCCTGAAATCAGGAAGCGATAATGTACTTCACAAATCTTGGTAATATTCGTCCTCCAAACATAAAAACTACCCGTGAAATACGATACTCAATTGATACGCGAATAACGCTTAAGAATATTAGCTTTAATAAACTATACTTGATACTTGATTGCACAGGCTGTTTCTGCAACTCCACGTCTTGGCGTGTATTTTGCGTGCGGGTGGGAATGGTGTCATCATTCGAGCCACCCCAGCTCTTTGAGGAAGGCCAGCAGACTCTTGATGTGGCCCACGGCTTCCCTCAGGGTGCTGTATCTGGTCAGGTACTGCTGCCTGTACTGTACGACCTCAGGGCAGTCGAGGAGCAGGTGGGCTGCCTTCTTGTCTGCTGCCATACAGGCCATGCACAGCGGGCTGTCGGTGATACCTATAGTAAATAGGTGTTTATTAAAGAATCCGTGTCCTGTGTAGGCGGCCGTGACTGTCCACAGTTGTTGTTTGGACAGCCGGAGGATTTGTTTGGCTATCTTACCGTCTACTGCGGGAAGAGCCTCCTTGGCCTGCCTACAATACCAATACTGTTTCAATACCAATCCAGGACTGGTTGTGTTGGGTCCTGGTCCTATTTCTTACCAGGTTGCGATAAAAACCAGAAGGGCCCCTCCCTTCTGGTTTTTAATAATGGGCTCGGGTCCCACCACCTCTAAAGTGGCCCCTCTTCTGGCAAGTACGTCGGCTGCGTCATTCCCTCTTGAGCCACTGTGGCCCTTGATCCATTGCAGTGTTAATTTGTTTTGTTTACCTACCTCTGTTAGTTTCGTTGCCTTACCTCACGTGCCATGATTGCTGTGGCAGCTAGGATTATGCCAAAACATTCGGCCTGGTAGACCGTGTTATAGGCTCCCAGCGGTGCTGCGATGTTGATGTTTAGGTCCTCGGAGAATACTCCTGAACCCGTACCTGTATCCGTCTTAGACCCATCTGTAAAGATCGTGAGCTCGTTGTGATTAACCGCTCCTCCGTGTAGATCCTCGTACAGTTGGATTTTGTACTTCTTGTCGAACACAAATTGTTTCGGTATTTTGTCGCAAATGGCTTGTGTGAGAGGAACTTCTTTAAAGAGTGTATTTAAATTGCTAGTGTGCGGTGTGTTGCTGTCTTTCCAGAGCTTCAGAGCTCTTAGCCGGATCGCCGACATCGTAGCTTCCTGTTGTATAAACAGGTGCAATGGAGGCAGGTCCAGCAACACTTCGAGTGCTGCTGTAGGTGTAGTTTTCATGCAGCCCGTGGCCGCTAGGCATGCAAATCTTTGAAGCTTTTGAAGCTTGTTGGCGGCCGTTATTAGGTTGGTCCGAGGCCACCACACTACTGCGCCGTAAAAAAACGGAACAAACGCCGTAAAAAAACCCCGTAAAGCTTATCATCGGACGTATTATTGTCTTATAGAGCCATAAGACAATTTTGGGGGATAGGCCCCAGCGTTTGCCTATCATCTTCTTACACTGCCAGAAGACAATGCTGGCTTTATTGAGCTTATTTTCCATGTGGCAATTCCATGTCAATTTGCTGTCGAGAGTGACACCCAGGTACTTGACCTCGGTAGACAGCTTAAGCTCTGTATCAAATAACCTGGGCAGTCGGTAAGTGCCCAGCACGCGTTTGTGTGTGAACATAACTAGTTCGGTCTTGGTCGGGTTTACAGATAATTCGTACTCATTACACCACCACTCTACTATGCGTAGGGCTTGTTGGGTTAGGTCGTACACTGTACTGGTTACCTTACCTGAGGTGAGTATAGTTAGATCATCGGCATAACCTATTGTGTAGAAGTCTCTCGCGTTGAGTTTGTCTACGAGTTCATTGATGACTAAGTTCCACAATAGCGGGGAGAGTACACCTCCCTGCGGGCACCCTTTAGTTATCAAGGCTGTCTGAGTGTCGCCGTGCAGGCGCACTACCCTTTTGCTGAGCATGTTTTGGATCCACTGTATGAGCATCTGATCCACACCATGCCTGGCTAGGGCGTTGCTTATGCTCGAAAAGTTTGTCTTGTCGAAGGCTCCTTCTATGTCAATGAAGGTGCCCAGACAGATGCTTTTTTGTTGTATAGCAGCTTCTATCTGGTTCACGACCTGATGTAAGGCCGATTCTGTCGATTTCCCTGAGCTGTATGAATGTTGGTTGGCATGTAGGGGTAGGTGCTTAAGTGCCCCACTTCTTAGCTCCCTCTCGCAGAGCTTTTCCAAGGCTTTAAGCATGAAGGAGGTCAGGCTTATTGGTCTGAAGGACTTTCCATTGGATTTAGTCTATTTTGCCTGGTTTTGGTATGAAAATTAGTTTGACTTCCCTCCATCTCTTCGGTACATATCTGAGGGCCAGGCTAGCCCTCATGATTGCCAGAAGTCTTTTGCGGACAGGTTCACCCCTCCATTGTAATAACCCTGGAAAGATGCCGTCCAGTCCGGCTGCTTTGAAGGGATGGAAGCTATCGATGGCCCATCGGAGTTTTTCCTCTGTGACCACGGTATTGGCATGTCTCCACTCATGTTCGATCGCCACTGTTTGTGTATCGTGCCACGTTATTACCGGGGTGAGGACGCAGCCTAGGAAGTGTGTTTCGAGTAGGACGCGTCTTGTCTCCTCCTCCGATGTGGTGTATGTGTTATCCGGTTTACGGAGAGTACCTGGTGCAACCGTTGGTTGCTGAGCCAGTAATTTCCTTACCCGGTTTGCTTGTTGTGCTTGTTGGTAAGCTTCAATGCTCCCACAGAATTTCCTCCATCCCATGGTACGTCTGAATCTGAGGCATTTCTTGTAGCTTGATTTGGCTACTTTGTAAGCGTCCCAATCTTCGTCTGCGCTTGTGTTCATTGCCCTGTTTAAAGCCCTTCTTACCTTATTGCGCTTTCGTTCAAGCTCAGCGCCCCACCAGGGTTGTTTGCCTGGGGTTGAGGGTATAGTGGTTTCAGGGCAGGCTTCGTGGTAGCTGTCTAGCATCGACTGCGTCAGTGTACATACCTGCTCGTTGATCTGTTCATTGTCACCCAGTATTGTCGGCGTAGCAGTATGGGTAAATTTCTTTGTAAGTAAGTGGGCATACTTTGCTTTGTCAGTGTTGTGTGGTTTCCTACGCGGCTGTTTGGGTTGTATAACGACTTCCATGGAGAAGCTGATCCATCTGTGGTCTGAGCACGATGCCTCTTTCGAGACGTGCCATCCCTTGATGCGTTCAGCCGCTCCTTCTGTTGCGAGAGTTAAGTCGATAATTGTATCGAAGGTGTGTATTGTGTCGAAGGTGGGCTCCGTACCTGTGTTTAATAGGGTAAGATTGGTGGTGAATAGGTATTCAACCAGTGATTTACCTCTGTTGTTATTGCAGTTCATGCCCCACATTTGGTGGTGGGCATTGGAGTCCGTACCTATTACGACCTCCGTATTGGTTCTCTCGCACTGGTTAACCAGACGCGTGAGGTCGAACGGAGGCGGGTCTTCGGCCTCGGGCATGTAGACCGATGCGAAAACAACCGCTATACTCCTTGGCTGCTGTGTTATTTCAATTTGTATCGCTGTGATGTCTCTGGAACAGAACTCCGTTAAAACTTGGGCTCTGATGTTTTTAGTAGTTAGTATACAGGTTCTTGGATGTGTGTGGTCAGTTGAAGAATAAATCTTACCTCCCAGGCTGGAAAGGCCTCTAATGAGGCCCCCCCTTATCCAAGGTTCCTGGATGAGCACGATGGCTGAATGTTGGACCTCCATCCATTTGCGCAGTCGCGCAGTGGCCGTTTGGCTGTGGTGGAGGTTAGTTTGAAGGCAGTTGACATTACTAGGTGGAGGGTTCATCTTTGGATGATGTCCCCTTCTCCCCAAACGTCAGCTGCGTCAGGCCAGCCAGGATGTCGCCAGCCTCCACCCCGTCTTCCCGCCGCACCGGACTCAGGAGCAGGCACTCATCTTCCAAGTTACCCTCGGCTGATGGGCCAGCCCCCGAGCCAGACGCGGCCGGCTCTGACGGGCCGGATTCTGCGTCGCACCCTGGCTTGGTGTTTGAGTCCTGCTTGACTCGTGTGGAGTTGTCGTCGCATCCCGAAGAATGGTCGACAAACTTACCTGAGGGGTCCCGGAACCTGACGTAGACGGCACCCACCCCCAACGCGAGGCGGCGCTCGTTCTTCAACAGGATCGGGACCTGTTCCTCTGGGACGCCCACTACCAGGAACCACCCCCCTGACTGCCTTTCGGAGCGCAGCATCGACAATTTGTCAACCTCCAACCAGGGGTTCTGGAACTCCAGAGCGCGACCCACGTCGCGCACGTCGTCCAAGACCCCCTGTTCGTCGGGTACGACAATGCCGCACTGCACTCTTTTCGGGGTCTCTTCCTGGCCCCTGATCTCTAGTTCGAAGCCCGGTGGTGGGATCAGGAGAAAGACTGCCTCCGTCAGCCAGGTACGCGTTGCCTCGTCGGCGCACCAAAGTTTGAGGACCCCGTCCGCGTGCACGGGTTTCCCGGTGAACGCTGGAGCGGGGCGTTTGGGGGTTTTGGTCGACCAGGCGTCACTCAGGATCTTCCTTTGGAGCTCCCGGAGTACCTGGTCCACCAACTCCTTCGGCAAGTTCCCTGTGCATTTGCATGTTACTGCAACACCCAGAGACGCCTTGAAGGCCTGTACGTAGGACTTACCTACTGTCGTCCTGGAGGAGTCTAGGCGGGGCTTCTTGTGGCCTCCCCGAGGCGAACTGGTCTCGTTCAGAGCACGTTTGGCCTCACCTCTGTCCTTGTTTCCGGCAGTTTTACCCGCCGTGTTGCTCGGTGGTGCTGTGGCTGGTTGTCGTCCGGGGTGACCAGCCCGCCGCTTGGCAGCAGGCGGCTTCCCCGTACTGCCTCCGGCCTTCTTGCACCCCTCACTGCCGAGTGTGGGCTGCGCACTGGTCACATTGCTGGGACCTGCGACAGTAGCCTGCTCAGCTGTTTTTTTTAGAGGCAGCACCGGCAGCAGCAGCGGTTTGTACAGCCTTCTGCTTGGACGCCCTGCGCTGTCTCTTGTTTAGGTTTTTCTTCTTCTTCGACGGGCCGACAGCGGCGGGGACACTAGTGGGCGGGCGCTAAACAGGATTGCCCTTCTTGTGGCCTACCAATTGCCAGCCTGCGAAGGAGGAGTAGTCTTCCCGCTTGATCTCGAACGGGCTGATGATTGTAAGGACGGGACTAGTACAATTAGTGCTAGCCAGCGCTGAAGTCCCGTCCTTGGGGGATGGTATAACCTCTGTAGCCGGGGCCACAGCGTCAACCATATGTTTGGGTTTTGCGGCAGGAACAGCTTTCGCTGCCACAGTCGCAGTTGGGGTAATAGATGGGATAACAGATCCATAAATGTTTTACAAGACTTCATCCCTCTGGCTTCCCACCCTCCATGGAGCCCGCAACAGGGAACGTCATACTGGACGTTAGGATTACCAGAGGGATATAGGAACGCGGGGCTGGCTTACAGCACGAAATCGGGAGCCCGCTTGGGTTAACGGCCCGAGTTACCTACTCTAGCCGTCCACCCTCGCTTGCGCCCTCAGTATAGCCTTCACCCACCACATCAACAGCCGAAATAAATTCCGACTGTTGATGTGGACCCTACGTCCCTAGCCCGTGGCCCTCTGACGGGACACGATGGCCATTTCCCCCGCTGCGGCTCACAGCGGGGGCTACCGTTTTACGTGAAATCGGGACCAAAGAGGGCGTGTTGCCTCACGGTCACATTACCGCAGCAACTCAACCCCCCAGGACTCCATCATGCCGCGTACGGCGCTCGACTACGCAGGTCCTAGCGCAGGAGGTCAACTTCTCTTACCCGTAACTCAAACTCAAAATCCTTTATTCATTTAGATCACAAAGTGACACTTATGAACGTCAAATTTAAAACATTATTACTGTATGCTTCTACATTTACATTTACTGCCACGTTCGCAAAGCAAGGGCGTAGAACCATGAGAAAGAACGGGCAATAAAACTCACGGTCACTCTTTTTCAACGCCAGGTTTTTAATAATACATAACAATTAAACTTTTGTAAGGTGCTGCAACTGTTATACCTTCTATGTTACTTGTATATATTTACTGTACATAATACTCAAGCATAATCAAGTTAAATTTTGATGTTCATTTAATTAGCCTACTGAATATAGGCATGGTGAAACAGGAGCATCCACTTACATTATGCACCTAATAATGCAGGCAATCCGCGCAAATGTTCAGAACCATGATGGAAATTATGAACTTAAATATCAAAAACAAAATTATACCAGCCCATAAGACTGCCCTCGACCAGTCATCGCAAGTAGCACCCGTTCACGAGTATGACGCATGTGCCAGCCATCATCCCTCTCGCCATATCAGAGGGACAGGGATGACCCGACACACTGTTTACTACGAGCCCAAGCCCACCCGGCCACGAGGGGGCGTGGTGAAGAGATGTGTCAGTAAATGTGTGTGTGTGCAAGCATGTGTGTACGTATGTGTGTATGCGTGTGTAAAGTGCCTGTTATTGTGTTTCGGCTGGAGGTTTTGGTTGCATCCATTTCTGAAGGAACTGGACCAAGAACGGGTGGCAACCTCGAAAAGAATAGTCCACCAGCCTTGCCTTAGGGATCTTCACGACCTGCGCTACCCCTGAGACCATTCGCCACTCCCTGCACCGGACTCAGGTGCAGGGAGTAGAAGTCAGTGCAGTTCAGTGGAGTTATAGACGAATTGAACTGCACGGGCTTCCGCCCTAATAACTATTAATAAACTATGTAATGTTTGTAAATTATTAAGCATGCCAGATCATGCAACGACAAAGTATTGTTAAATCTTTTAAGTTAATGAATATAAACCATCAAATCAAAACCCAGAGATAACTATTTGTGTTACTCTGATGTTGAGATTCAAACAATTTCTCAAAAAATATAAAAATTCTATTGACAACACTTAGTTTATGAAAGAAACCATTTTGTTATTTTGTACTACTTTGCTACTGAATAAAACTAATAGACTATCGCGATCTTGAATTTGAAACTTAGGTTACAAATTCGACTGTAGCATCCCAATCCAAAGCTAAGACTTCGGTTTCAAAAGCTTTTAAAACTTAATCTTTTGGTCCTTCTCTCTCTTTGTATCAAATACAAATAAATACAAGGGATATTTTTTTATATTTTTACTAGATAGCTACTCATTAAAATTTACATTCGAATAAACTTCTGTTTTGCCAACGCTTTTGACCTCTGTCGTCGTCGCCCCCTTATTTGATGTAACAAGTAAAAACTTTAGAGATAAAATAAGCCATTTTAATAGAATATCAGAATTTGAACAAATCGATTCACCCACGGGTCCATCCGTGTGGGCGTCGATTACCGCAGTAAAAAGTAGCCAATATCATTCTCCAGCCTCCTATCTCTACACACAAAAATCATACCCAGACATCGCTCCGTTGCGACGTGAATGAAGGACAGACCACCACGAAGGAAGCGCTTGGTGTCATCTTTATGCGCTAGTATTGCACCTTTTAAAAGATTATGTAGTTACATCTACTGCCATTTTTGCGCCAAGCTTTATATAATGTTCCATATTAGGAAATTTTGCGTCCCCTGCCTCTGCACTAACGATATCTTATGTAAGTTAGGTCACATCTCATCTACTACCAACTACCCTTGACATTTCCCTGAAATAAGGGAACGATAAATATAGCTTACTTTTATGAAATCATGTTATGCTCGATAAATTAACCCCTTGAGTGTCCTACGGGCACGGTGTGCCCGTAAGAGAAATAGGCCGGTAGTATCGGGCACGGTGTGCCTATAAGGATTTATGTGAACTTCACTTCAGTGTTGTGTGATTGGTTTCAATAATAAAAACGTACATCGTACATTTTCACCATATTTCCAAGCTTGCAACCGAGAAAAGTAATAAAATTGCTGATTTCGGTGCTCAGTTTTCTCCGTGCCGCCATATTGCGCTGTGGCGTTCAACTAAGTTGATTTTTTTTTTTAATGTATTCTCAAAGCAAACGTTAAGTGATTGTATTTGTATTATATATTAAATGATTGACAATTCAATTTAGTGAAGAATATGTTTCAAATATTTTTTAGCCAGTTATAAAAACATTTACAAAAAAAGTGTTAGTAACTTTTGTGATGCGATTTTCGGGCGTTGGCCGCTAGCCGTCCTCCATATTTTAAATGATTATATTATTATGTAAGTATTTATTAGTTAGGTACTTTACTAAATATAGAAAAATTTCTTACAAAGTTGTCTTAGAATCCATTGTTAATTAGACATTTCGTATTGTTTTTGCTATAAATAGGTATAAATATGTTTTGAGTGAGACATGTTTTCCGTCGGATCGTCAAAATGGCGCAAATTTTTCGCTGCTATGAATAAATGGTTATTGTGAAGTAATATCGGTGACCTGTACTAAATTAATGTATATAACCGTCTCGTCGTCTAC
The DNA here is from genome assembly GCA_944739405.2 of Euclidia mi. Taxonomy (NCBI): domain Eukaryota; kingdom Metazoa; phylum Arthropoda; class Insecta; order Lepidoptera; family Erebidae; genus Euclidia; species Euclidia mi. The sequence goes on from OX123198.2 coordinate 22,891,269, forward strand.
CGGTGTCAATATTAGTGCAGTGAGAAAGAGAATTTCGTGAATAATTTATGTGAATTTGGAAAAAATGTTTAACATGGTGTAAGAAAAAACAAAGTGACCCGCATTTTTAAATGCAGGCAATATATTGAAAATGAAGTGAAGAAAGGATGTTCACTTGGCCACTCTTATGTTTGGGATTGTCAAAGACAAAGTGCCTGAATATTTGTTTGAGAAGTTGGAATGGATGGCTGAATATAAAAGATATGCTAGCAGAGAACTAGGGCAACCACTGCATATACCTAGGCACAAAACTACTGCATTTAGAGGCAGCTTTCGGTATAATGCTAACAATTGCTGGAATAACTTGCCGCCTCCACTGTGCAAACTAGGTGGCGTAGGTAGCTTTAGGAGAAATTTGAATGAGTGGTTTTTATCTCAACAAAAATCTAGCACGTAATTTTTGTTCTTGTTTGTATATTATATTTATTATATCTAAAATATTGACTATATTATTATCTGCTGTTATATAATTATCTGTCTATGTACACTAGTGTAACCCTTTACTTCTCTAGTCTAACTTTCATAGTATTAACTGTACCTTCACTGGTAATCGTCCGTGACCGGCCCTTGGGTTTCAGCTGAAAAAACGGCGCTGCGGTCATCCGTAGCACAGGCTGAGCTGTGACCTTTTGGACACACGGCACAATTATTTTTTTCACTTTGTCTGTTTTCGTTTTTTTTTGTATTTTGGTTTTGTTTTTACTGTCAAACTTTCTTGTGTTTTTATTGGTGTGTCTAATAAATGTATTTTTTTCTTTTTTTCTTTCTTATTTATAATTTTTTTTCGACATGAAAAAGTTAAAGGTAAGCTATTTTAATGTAATTTTCATATAGAGTAACTTCTAAACTGTATACGGTTTAGAATTTACGTCTAATAATTATATCAAATGCGAAAAAATTTATTTTTTATAACCTAGGATCTTATAAGCGTTACATCCTCAAAATGGCTGGACACTACCGGAGAAAATTCATTTTAGAGCGGGGCATGCGAGGGGTTTAAATAAATATGTTAGGAGGCGAAAGCACATAATAGAAATAATTACTTTCATTGTTATTGAAATTTTTAGGTAGAGTAAAATTATACACAGCGCATAACGGGTGCAAGAGAATAGATATATTATGTTATTGTTATTTCCCTGTATTTTTTTCAAATTTAATCCAACTAATTAATTGCCTGCCTAGCAGGATTTGTATTTTTGTAACAGTTGTATTCGTTCTAATACCGTCTATTGCCTGTTTGAGTGGCACAGAGTTTTCATTTTGCGTTACGAGAGATCTTGATACTGGAACTTCAAGGAATGTTACCAATCCTAGCGTTTCGCTTAGTGTCTGTGCTTGGTAACTATACCTATAGTTCTAGTACTATCAGTGACGCCACCGTGGTACCTACCGCGATGGCATCACTGTTAGTAGTGGTGATGTACACCATGGTGGTGGTGATTATGGTGTCCTAATGATAAATTGTGTCACTTATAACTAGTTGCACAACTTCCGATCCTTCTCATTCCTCTTTGAATTTGAAAAAAAGTGCCTTTAAAGAGGTAGTGAAACTATATTAGATATACTATATTGAAAACCGTTCTCATCTATTATATACTCGGAAAAAGAGTTTTTGAGTCACCCATCCAGGTGGCTGGGCATGCGTAGCTTAACTTTATCGGCTTATAACAAAAGTCAAGCCAAGTTACACAAGCGCTATTTTATGTGCGTACAATACAATTATTGCTAGTACATCAATCATAGTACCTAACTTTGACCTCTGGTTACTATGTATGTACTAGTCCTACCAAAACAGCAAATAATAAGAACGCAATTTCCGCACTAGACAAAAATATTGTTTGACTCACAGACGGTAGCTTGGCGCCGGTATCCAGTGGTCTACATCCTTTAGCGTTTCGGTCGACTTGATTAATAGAATAAAAATATAAGACTCGAAATTCCATAGAAATGAAAGAAAGAAAAATAGGTAAATCAATTAGTCTGAACCACGCGAATTGTAATTACAACCACGTTTTAAACTTATATTCTGACTCAAGGAGTCCTCGTGACTGGCAAGAGGCCGGGAATCGGACGCGTCAAAATGGCGTGACTGGTGAGGAGCCGGAAATCGGATGATTGTCATGGCTCAAATTACATTTTCATCATATAATAATAATAACATTTTCTTATAATCATCTGCAATCTCCTGCTTGCACCTATATCAATGTGAACGGGAAAAAACAGGCTAGCACGTAAACCAATAATATCGTCTTACTGTGAAGGATTTTTTTTAATCTATGGTCAGTATAAGACAGCCATGTTGCCGCGAACATGTTAATATTCGTCTCGGTACATCTTGTGTATCTTTGAAGTGTTTGTGGACTGTTTTACTAGTGTTATCAATGTAAAACGAGTTCCTGAGCAAGTAATCTAGTGATTAATACTTTGTGTCTGTGATTCAGTATGCATTTTAATTCGAAATTTCATCAATAGTAAAATCCCGCCGCGCCGGCCGCCATGACAAAAACTTCACTCATCATATTGTTTGTTAATATCGTAATATATGCTAACACAGTGTTTGTGTATGAATTTGACCATTGAAGTGAATATATAACCTAGTTACGCGCCATGATAACAGCTGATCTTGATGTCGTTCCGGCGGCTATATTGGTAAGCATTTTTTTTATAATTCTTTTATACCAAGTATTTATTGTATTTTGTGTATTCCATAGCAAATGTTATGAACTATTTGTAAAATTAAAACGAATAACAAAATACTAGCATACTTGCCGCATCAAAAGTTAGGTTAGTGACGTAGGTAATTTGAGTACCTATCGCGCCCATATTCGCTTTATTCACTCACTAGCTGACCCAGCGAACTCCGTATCACCTTTTTAAGGTTTTTTTTCTAGTTTCTTTTTATTCCAACTACTTTTCCAGGATATTCTTAACAAAGATATCAAAGCCATCAGTGCTTAATCAAAAATTTCAGAGTTTATAGAGGGGTAAAAACAAAGGAACATAAATTTTTATATATAATGTATAGAATTTTCCCATCCGCCACTTTTGATTTTCCATCCACCATCTTCGATTTCCCATTTGCCATCTTTGATCACGAAATATATGTTGTATTTGCATTCCTAATAGCTTAAAACATCGGAGAGGACACCCATATTGACTTAATTTTTTTTTCATCCGCCATCTTTGATTTCCCATCCGCCATCTTTGATCTCGAAATAGATGTTGTATTTGGATTCGCCATCCCTTAAAACATCGGAGACAAAAAATCAATATAGTTATCCATATTGATTTTTTTAAACTTTCCCGTCCGCCATCTTTGATTTTCCATGCGCTATTTTTGATCACGAAATATATGTTGGTTTTGGATTCCCCATCCCTTTAAACATCGGAGACGATACCAGTATTGATTTTTTTTAAAATTCCCAGCCGCCATCTTTGATCACAAAATAGATGGTGTTTTTGAATTCCCCATTCCTTAAAATATCGGAGACGATACCCATGTCGACTTTAAAAAAAATCCCGGTCGCCATCTTTGATTTCCTATCCGCCATCTTTTACCACGCAATATATGTTGTATTGGATTCTCCATCCCTTAAATCATCATAGACGATACCCATATTGATTTTTAAATATTTTCCCATCCGCCATATTTGGTCACGAAATGGATGTTGTATTACGATTCCTCACCCATTAAAATATCGAAGGCGATACCCATATTGATTTTTAAAATTATCTCATCCGCCATCTTTGATTTACCGTCCGCCATCTTGGATCACTAAATAAATTTCATATTAATCAGCGTCCCGAAAATCTCAAAAACGATACCCATATAGATTGTATCCTATTCGTTTAGCCTTTTTTGCCTTTGGCCCAACCCTCCCCCTTCTCGTTTGACCATTTTATTATTTTTGTCTGGCCCCTAAAAGTTGTGGCGTAATTTTATTTAGCCTATTGCCTTTCGGAATAATTGTGCTATCATAGGCAATAACAATTTTTAAAATCCGACTGCTAGTTCCTGAGATTAGCCGACATTATCTTTTAGCCTTTTTAGCCTTTTGCCCGGCCCCAAAGGGTCGAAGCGTTATGTTATATAGCCTATAGCCTTTCGGAATAACTGGGCTATCGTATACAAAAATAATTTTTCAGATCCGACCGGTAGTTCCTGAGATTAGCGCGTTCAAACAAACAAACAAACTAACAAACGAACTCTTCCGCCTTATTATACTAGTACTAGCTGACCCAGCGAACTCCGTATCGCCTTTTTAAGAGTTTTTATTTAATTCCCTATTTGCCAAACCCCTTTTCCAAAGTTACCATTGACTTAGCGCTTAATCTCTTACAATTTCAGAGTCTATAGATGATGAACAAACAAACATGGATTTTTATATAATATTGAATTCCTTAAAATATCGGAGACGATACCCATATCGACATAAAAAAGATCCCGTCCGCCATCTTTGATTTCCTATCCCCCATCTTTGATCACGAAATAGATGTTATATTTGGATTCACCATCCCTTAAATCATCAGAGACGATACCCATATTGATGTTTTTAAATTTTCCCATCCGCCATCTTTGATTTCCCATGGGCCATCTTGAATCACGAAATAGATGTTGTATTTGGATTCCTCATCCCTTTAAACATCGGAGACGATACCCATATCGACTTAAAAAAAAATCCCGTCGGCCATCTTTGATTTCCTATCCGCCATCTTTGATCACGAAATAGATGTTGTATTTGGATTCTCCATCCCTTAAATCATCAGAGACGATACCCATATTGATTTTTAAAATTTTCTCATCTGCCATCTTTGATTTCCCGTCCGCCATCTTGGATCACAAAATAAATTTCATATTATTAATCAGCGTCCCGAAAATCTCGAAAACGATACCCATATAGATTGTGTCCTATTCGTTTAGCCTTTTTTGCCTTTGACCCAACCCTCCCCCTTCTCGTTTGACCATTTTATTATTTTTGTCTGGCCCCTAAAAGTTGTGTCGTAATTTTATATAGGCCATAGCCTTTCGGAATAATTGGGCTATCATAGGCAATAACATTTTTTTAAATCCGAGTGCTAGTTCCTGAGATTAGCCGACATTATCTTTTAGCCTTTTTAGCCTTTTGCCCGGCCCCAAAGGGTCGAAGCGTTATGTATACAAAAAGAATTTTCCAGATCCGACTGGTAGTTCCTGAGATTAGCGCGTTCAAAAATACAAACAAACAAACAAACTCTTCCGCTTTATTATATTAGTATAGATAGATTACTTATTATTAAACAAAGTTATACTCACATGGTGATGTTTATGTATCAACGAGCTACGCCAACGAACACCGGAACACATAAATCAAGTAAGTACACATAAGCTCGGCATTCGTCGAAACCACTTGAAACTCGACCCGTTTTTTTGTGCGGACTCGAATGTAAGAGCATTAGCGCAGCGATAACTAATAATCTTTGTGTAAACAATTTATATGTAAACATGTGTAATGATGATTATGTTGTGTAAATATTAGATTTAGCTTTAACATTTAACAAAAACTTCAAAATAAACTGTTTTAATTTTAAAAATATATTCAGTTATAGTATATATTAATAAAAAAACACCGAGCAATTTGCAAAACAATGGATCTGTACCCCCCGCGGAGGAAATTTCGGAAAGGGTGACAGGTGACAGCTCGCCACGAAGGTGATAGGGGGTGTAAACCCCGCCCGCCAAGGGGATAATATTTGTATGTACATATTTGTAATGTGCTCACCAATACCTTTCTTTTGATACCAAACACGTAATGATTAACTCAGATTTTTTTAAGGTTGGTATCTGAGCTATTAATTCCAATATAGGAAATGTTGATAAAATTTATATAGCCTATGTCACCCGCGCCATTATTACGAATCTATCGACTCCCCTTTTATTAAAATCGGTTCAGTACTTTAGGCGCTACCCTTCCTTTTGGCTTCGCCGTAGTCGGGTTAAAACGTCACTTATTTTTGTTACACTCATGGCCGTCAGCAAGCAAAAGGTGTTCAAGTTCACCTTAGTTGTGCCGGTCACTTAAGGCCCCCATGGCCCCAACGCATTTACCAAGTGCCGGTGCCATTTTGACCCCCATGGCAGCCATCGTGTTAAATTGCGTTTGAGGTTCAAATTTTCTGAACATTATAATGGCACCGTACTACGAAAATGTTTACAAAAAATTATGCAACGCACACAAATTTCTCCTAGGGCTCGCCCACAGTGTAGAGACGCCATGTGTTATGCGTTCATTCAGCAAATTGAATCATATTATATTGTCTGAGCCCGTTGTTTTATTATATTCTGTTAAAAAATACTTTGAAGCTGCATGGTTTAGTAATGACTGTAAGACAGTAAGTAGAAGCCGGTCTCATGCGACGGTATGAAAATTGCAATCATGGGCTCTCATTCCTTAGAACGTTTTCCGTCATTCTTAACTCTCTCAACAGATGGCTTTACTGGTATCGATTTTATTGCTGATTTTCATGCATAAGTGATAAATAAGAAAATAAAGTTCTAAAATATGATATTTATGAATTAAAAAATCCCTTTATTACGATTAAATAAAAAAATAAAACATTAAATTGAATATGAATATTTTTGAATAATATGATGTGCACTTCGTTGCTCTGGTGGCCAAAATACGTACTAGCTTGTAGTAAAACGTTACAATGAGTTAACTTTCACTCGGCATTCATAAATGGCGCTTTTACGTATGTATATATTTATTTTTATTTAATTTGGTATTAATCTGTAGATGGTAAAATAAATAAATATTTATTAAATAAACATCAAATATTTGAAAAAGTAAGATATTATGTTAACCAATGAACGGCCTTGAGCATTTATTTTAAAAAGTATATAGGTACCTAGTCGAGCGATTGCGTTTCATGGAAATTTATTCCTTACTTCCATATATTTAAGGATTTTTGTCGCGCACTGAAGCCGGAAGCTTCATCATCAGGCCAAGGCAAACTCACAAGGTCATAGGTTTTGTCAAATATATTCAAACGAGTCCAAACACTACTAGTTTATCATGTGTAGTTTAGGAGTTCCTGTGACCACCATCCGGTTTCATCATCAGACCAAGGCATCCTCACAAGGTCATAGGTTTTGTCAAGTCTTGTCAAACGAGCCCAAACACGACTAGTTTATCATGTGTAGTTTAGGAGTTCCTGTGACCACCTTCCGGCTTCATCATCAGACCAAGGCAACCTCACAAGGTCATAGGTTTTGTCAAGTCTATTCAAACGAGCCCAAACACTACTACTTTATCATGTGTAGTTTAGGAGTTCCTGTGACTACCTTCCGGTTTCATCATCAGACCAAGGCAACCTCACAAGGTCATAGGTTTTGTCAAGTCTATTCAAACGAGCCCAAACACTACTAGTTTATCATGTGTACATTATACAACGTTATATAGCGAGTAAGACCCGCTATATAACCTTGTATAATGTATACTAATCGCGAAAGTTTAAAATCGTTTATCATGTGTAGTTTAGGAGTTCCTGTGACTACCTTCCGGTTTCATGATCAGACCAAGGCAACCTCATAAGCTCATAGGTTTTTTCAAGTCTATTCAAACGAGCCCAAACACGACTAGTTTATCATGTGTAGTTTAGGAGTTCCTGTGACCACCTTCTGGCTTCATCATCAGACCAAGGCAACCTCACAAGGTCATAGGTTTTGTCAAGGTTATTCAAACGAGCCCAAACACTAGTAGTTTATCACGTGTAGTTAAGGAGTTCCTGTGACGATCTTCCGGCTTCATCATCAGACCAAGGCAACCTCACAAGGTCATAGGTTATGTCAAGTCAATCTAAACGAGCCCAACCACGAGTAATTTATCATATGTAGTTTAGAAGTTCCTGTCACCACCTTCCCGGCTTCATCATTAGACCAAGGTACATTCACAAGGTCATTCATCACTGCAGCATTTCAATGTTACCGTAACATAGCCACCAAACTTACGCATGTATGTCAAATATCAGCTTTATGGAACAGTGTACAAAGTGCATTCCAAATTTTGAACGGAAAGACACGAAGTCATAAAAAGATATTTTAACGCCGGTACATACGTAATATAGGTACCTACTAGATCGGTAGATCGTGTTATAACCTTGAAATGAGGCACACTTGGGTGACAAGGTGAAATATCATAATATTGTTTTCATTTTAGACAGAATGCTTTTTTATTATAGCGCCATCTCTTCTTTTTAATTTAAAATAACATTGCTTACAAAATGAGACGTAAGATGTCGCTACCATCGACTCCCATTTTTTCGTCGCTAGCGCCATCTGTTGTATTATTTACGGTATTAACAAGTACTTATGTTACGCAGTGATCGCATCTCAACTGCGTTAGTTCTGCTTTCATGCTTTTTCTGCCATACCCAACACTCACTTCCATACATCAAGGTGGGCACCAGCACTCCATTATGGACCGCCAGTCACGCCTTTTTAGGCACGGTTTGGCCGTTCATAAACGCATGCAGCGCTCCATTCACACTGTTCCCTGCTGTCACTCTCCTTTCAATATCACCTTCACATCTTCCATCTCTTGTAAAAATGGGCGGCGAGCATTCGCGATGCGCCTACGAGAGGCGACATGCAGGTCCAAGAATGCCCTACAACTGGCCGTTCTGTGCCCCGTGACCTTGCAGTAAGAACACTCCGCTGGGCTTTGCGTGACTGCAAAGCGAGGAGGGCGCCGGTCAACATTGGCTCGGGTGTGAACGCGAGCCTGCTCCTTTACCTTGAGTGGCTGCGACTTAGCCGGCGTGTCACCACCGGAGTTGTCCAAGACCCGGCACCCATCCTCGAGAAACTTCTCTAAGTCAGCAAAGCGGGGCAGATGGGTCGCGCTATCCCCACCAAAGCGCTGTTCAAAACGCGACCACAGGTCGGCAGGCAGCTTTTTCAGCACAATGTGCACCAATAGGTAGGACCATTGGTCCACGGGCAGGTCCAAGCACTTAAGTGCGTTGATTGCCACCAAAAGCGGGTTCAAAAGTTGGGTGCGCAACCCAAAGACCCGGGTGAGCGTGGGCAAACCCAAAATCTGTTCAATATGCGTGTCGGCGAGGTCATGCTTGTTATGGTACCTACGGGTAATTAAGTCCCGAGCTGTCTGGTACGCCTCGTCAGACACGGGCAGATGCTGGATGAGGCCCTTGTCCTCCCCATCCAGTACCGACATCAAATAGGCCAATTTTTGTGCCGGCCGAAGGTCAACCCTGTCATCGACCAGGGGGCTTATTCACTATGACCACTGAAATACCATGTTCAAGACGTGTGTCGTCGTGACGTGCACTAGACGTAAACGTGATTCAGTAACGTGACGTACCATGACAGTCAAAATATTGTATTCAGTATGCCATACGACAGCTTGTCTATGCCTAGTTATCAATTTCACAACATTCGTTCATAAATCTTAATGCCGGTTTGCCGGCTCAATTTCGATTTTATAAATATTATTTTACTAACTTGTAATTTTCACTATAAGCTACAGTACAAATAAAAAAGGCTAATAAAACTTAAATAATATTATTTTAGTTCAATTTCGCCAGAAACAATCTCAAAATAAAAAAATGATCTTCAAAGTTTATTTCATCTTTTGTACTTAAGTAAATTTTTGAACGATAACATATATGATGACATTGATGACAGACGTGACAGTTGCAGTCAGTTGCGCTACAATATAAAAAATATAAGTTCGGTTAGTGCAGAAAATAGCCCAATTCTAACAGAATCTAATAAATCATAATGGATTTATTATTTATCCGAAGACGAGTGAGACGCTGGCGCCAGCGACAAGCGTCAATTTTCATTAAACATAATATTTAATTAAACAACTTTGACACGGACACTGGTAAATAAAAAGCAAATAAACGTAGCATTTAACCACTAACGGACACTGAAAATAATATAAAACAAATAAACTTAGTACTTATTTATCCTCTATCGTTTTACAATAAACGCGTTACGTGCATGTTACGTGACCTCTTAGCTCACGGAATTTTGACAACTAAAACCGTGTCCGAAACGTGCGCTACCGTGCTTGTCAAACTTGAAGTTGGCATAGTGAATATCGTTTAAGCCAATAACGTGCCGACATGGGTAACTAGCACGTTAAAACACGTTAAGACTGGTAGTCAAATAAATTAACGAAGCCCAGGTAGCTTCCTAGGCAGCCATCGAAATGCGGGAGGTCTAAAGTGGGGAGCCTACTCACCAGTCCCGGTGCTGTCCTAGGAAGCTAATGCTTCAAGGCGGGTTGCCCGTCCCTCTCGGCAATCAACTGTCTTGCACAGTTGGAGACAGCATCATACAGGTCTAAGACCTGGGCATAATCTTCGCTGACTCTAATTCGCTGGTCAGCAGTGAATTCATTAACTGACACTTCGAGACAGCAAGCGCTGAAAGTGCGGAATTGCTGTTCCACACTTGCCAGGCGATCATTGATCCGCTCATACCTTTGTAGTAAGACCTGCTGGCGATCAGGCCGGTTCACCAAGGCACTGGCTGAGGCAAACCAACACAAATCTGATGCAAAAGCACCAGCAGCCGCACGCAAGTCCTTGATAGCTGACATATTAAGTTTGAAAAAGAGCTTGGACAAGCGTTAAATAATATTATCAATTAAACTTAATATTTGTAAATTCTTTGAAACCAACAAAGTATTAGCCTGTTTACTGCTGGTACAAGCAAGTGACAGGTATTTAATGCCCAACAAAACCAATAACAAGCTCAAATCTGCTTGTTGCAATATATTGACATGCGGACAAAAGTTATCAAAGTTATATCTTACAGCAAATTAAAAGTTGAATATTCAAATTAATTAACTAATCACTTGCAACAGACAGACTGGCTGTGTTATTAATAACACAGCCAGTCTGTCTGTTGCAAGTCAATGAGATATACAATAGTAGTAGTATGTGTTACCTAACAATATTATCAATATATTTTAACAACAAAAGTTTAGCAGTGTAAGGTCAAGTTTGGTTGTTATAATGTTTCAAACTCAATATTTCAAAATATGCAATTAACTAAATAAATTGATACATATAACTGATATGTATCCAACACAGAACATTTAAAAGGAGTAGAATGGCCTTGTGGGCGTGGCAGGCGCGCCGTGCGTGTGAGCAAACGCTCATATTTCGACAAAATTTGTTTGACCGGTCAACAATCGCGCTCATATTGCGACAGCGTACAAAGCTCCGAGAAAAAAATAATAATTATGCCATCTTGCGCTGTTATAACGTGTAGAAAAAGAAGCCAGGCATGTAATGTGGCTCGAGAAGGGATTTCTTTTCACCGGTAAGTCCAAAAACCTTAAAATACAAATGATATTTGTAATAATTGTAGTTATTACAATAGTATTATGTAGTTTGTAGACAAAAATGATACTATCGCAAGCAAATAAACAAATATACATTGCTGGCAATACGTCGGTACCATCTAGTACTACGTAGGCGATTGCGCAATGTATTTCGTTCACTGCGAACGTCGCGTGCGACTAGCCAATGAATACATCGCGTAGACCGGCTACTGCTACTCGAAGCTGCCGGTCGACGCGTGAGCGATTTAGTGATGTGCTTGTGCAGATCTACTAACGTGATAGCGTTAAATGTTCTTGTGTGAGTAAGTTTGACGGCGCATGGTAAATAAACGCTATGTTTGGCAGGCTAAAGTCTATAATTGATTTTTTTGCACGTTCTGATTTAAAAAATGCGAGTGTGTATGCGAGTGTGTGCGCGACTGCGTTTTTATTGATTTTACTAAAGTGTATGTGTAGTAGTAGCCGTGTGGTAGGGGCAAAGTGGCGACACAGGTTTCCGATACATTTTCGTCTAGAGGGCATATCTACTATAATTAATATATCTATGGTATCCAATCAAAGCTGACTTATTAATACTAACAATAACAAATTATTGCTAGATTTCAACAATACAAGTCAAACAATTACTGATTAAGATTATGTATGACATGTGTTTCAAATTATCTAGGTCAACTTATACAAATAAATATTATGTATTTTAGACAATACTGACCTGATAACACCACAATACTGTTAACAAATGAGATATATAGCTCAGATACAAGCATATACAATACCAATCTGAGTTTAGATACAATCAACAGCGGCTAAATTTCAACTACGGCTCTGCAACAAAATTATGTTTAGAGTTACTGAAGGCAGGTAGGAAATTGTTCAGAGTGCGCAGTGGAAGTTGTATTACATCTACCTGACCACGATAAGGCAAAGATCTAAACACGTATGCACTGCATTGCACAGTGAATTACAACTATCAATATTAATAAAATGTCTTACCAAATCTTCACTGGATGTCAGGCTTGGAGCTAAGTTAGAAAAACACACAGATCTAAAATTGGCCAATATTAGCTGGTGATTTATCTAAATACTTAGCTATTAGGCTGCAAACGCGACGTTTTCAAGACACGATGGCACGTGGACGTCGATACCGGATTCACACAATTTTCGCAAATGTTCAATATTACCAACTTATCTTTTATCACAAATAAACCGATGCCGGCTGATCAATTAGCGGCAATACACTAGGGTTTTTAGTTTTACAACCAAATACAAGATCAAAAACGCGCTCACAAAACGGGTATCTTCCAGAGCGAACAGGGAGAGGTTTTTTCGCTGACCGCAGGAAACGACAAAGAACGAAATGGATTGACAGTTCATAGTGTGACCATAGTCAAAATTTACAACAGACTAAACAAAACGTTACTAAACCGATATAATCGATTTGACTTATCATAAAAACTATTTCTATTTCAAACAGTAATATTATTACAGATCCAGTAATCATTGCAAATAAATTTAACGATTATTTTATTGACAAGGTTACACCTATATCTGACTATGGAAAAAAAGTTAATCGCGTATTATGAGCAAAAGAGACTCGATTTATATGCCTCCAAGTTCATCATTAGATATTTTAAATATTATTAAACCACTGAAAAATACGAATAGCGTAGGTATTGATGGAGTATGTACGAAAATGATTAAGTCTGTGGGTGACATTATTTGCAAACATTTAAGCTTTATAATAAATCTTAGTATATGTGAAGGCATTTTTCCTGAAGCCTTGAAAATGTCCATAGTTAAGCCCATTTATAAGAAAGAAAATAGAGACGAAATCAGTAACTATAGGCCAATTGCACTTATACACGTGTTCGAAAAAATATTTGAAAAATATCTTTATAATCAAGCATACACTTTCTTCGATAAATTCAATAAATTATGTAATGAACAAAAAGGGTTCAGGAGAAAAAGTTCTATTAATATGGCTATTTACGATTTCCTAGCCATAGTAATGGCCAACATGGATAAAAGAAAGCCGGTGTGCGCCATTTACTGTGATATGACGCAGGCGTTCAATTATGTGGATCACAGAATTTTGTTAGACAAACTTAATAATTATGGAGTTAGGGGTAATGTACTGAAACTATTTAAATCTTATTTGGACCAAAGAAAACAAGTAACGGCAATTACTAGGATCAAATATTTAACCCCCCCGTGGGATCTCCACCTTGTCGTGGTGGGGGGGCTCAGTAACCGTGGATTGGTTACCCGCCGTGAAGCTAAGAGGGATCCAGGAGGGGACGCTCCGCGTGGGCTTGACGGGGCCTGCGCAGGATGCGTCCAACGGTGCGGGTGCGGGGGACAGTTCTGTCTGTCCCTCGCAGTCGGGTGCGCTCGCGGGAGGAGAGGCGTGTCGGTATTGCGTTGCCGCGCGCCCTATCTCCCACGAACAAATGGGGGCGCACCATTCGATGCGTCGCGGTGGGGCCGCAGAGGAAGAGGAGATGCGGTGTTGTGTTGCCGACCTCCCTATCCTCTGCGGCCGCTGAGTGTTTTGGCGGCGGAGCCCAACACCTTAATCCGCCGCCAAGAGAGTTTTGTTCGGGGCCCGCCTGACCATCTGGCGGGCCAATACCCGTCGGGGGGTAGCGACAAATGCTTATGCGAATCCCTACCCTCCGATACACGGGTACATGAGGAACACGGGTTGGTTTTTAGTCAGTAAGAGTCTGACAGTCCCCTTCGTCCTTCTCCCGGGGCGGAGGGACTCCATGAGGATTTTCCAAACTGACACCAAAAAAAAAAGGATCAATTATTTAAAGAAAGAGGTGACTTATTTATCGAATGAACGTCTAGTCAAATTTGGTGTGCCACAAGGTAACATCTTAGGACCTCTGCTTTTTAATATTTACATTAATGACTTACCTAAGACAACCAAACAACCAATGACCCTTTTTGCCGATGACAGCACTATAACAATACCATGCAATGAACCTGATTCCTACGAAATTGACATAAACAATTCACTGATATCCATTATATCTTGGTTAGATAATAACAATTTAAAAATAACTCTGTCTAAAACTCAAGTTATGCATTTTAGCCAAAGGGCAACCTCAGACTCGATACATGACATTGATGTTCGATATAGACATCAATCTATAAACAACGTTACATCGGCCAAGTTTCTGGGACTGTTTATAGATAGTAAACTTGATTGGAAAACACATATAAATGAAACAAGTTAAAAAGTAAGTAGATCTGCTTACGCCCTATATAAACTTGCTCCTATTGTTAACACTGCAGCCCTACTTGCTGCGTATCATGGTTTGGCGCCATCTAGACTAAGATACGGCATTATCTTTTGGGGTAATGCCACAGAAAGGGAGCCGATATTCAAAAGCCAAAAACGATGTGTCAGAGCAATGTTTGGTCTCAAAACAATAGAAAGTTGCAGGCCTTATTTTATCCAATACAAAATTCTAACATTGCCGTCATTATATATAATTATATGAAGTGGCAATTGAATGTTTGTTAAAACAAACCTTCAGTTGTTTCCACGATTATCGGATGGTTCTAATCGCAGCAGACGTGATAATAGTAGGCTTTGTGTTCACTATGCCAAAACGTCTTTATTGAGCAAAAGTGTATTCTGCATGGGTCCTAAAATATATAATAAACTGCCTAAGACATATAAAGATTTAAATATAATAAACTTTGGTAAAGCCATAAAGAATATGCTGACATCAAAATGTTATTATATTATTGCAGACTTTTTAAATGACTCAATTGAATATTAATTATCGTCAGATTATTATATAATTTTCTGACATAGTAACTTTTGACATTTGATTTTTGACATTATTTATTTGTACTTCATTTTGCGACATTGTTGATGATGATGAATTTATAATTGTGTCTTTAATAAGATTTTATTTATGACATTGTTCTTTATTATAACTCTGACATGATCTATACTAAATGCTATTATTATCTAATTACTCAACATGATGCAAACTTGATATTTTTTATAACAAATTACTTTTTTTGTTATTGACATTAATATTTGTATGTCTATTAAGGCAAAACATGCTGATTCTCTTTAACTCAGAACACCTGTACACAACACATGTTTGAACAAATAAATATTATTATTATTCCTTTATTTATTTTTCTTCAGATTTCATTTACATTTTTAAATATACAATAAAAAATAAAATACATTTAAAAATATAAAAATACCGTGGGATCCCATCAGCAACGGGCACAGGGTCCAAGCTGTCGGTGGTTAGGGCATTATTATTATTATTCATTTATTCATCATTACTCAAATTTAATTTACATTTTTAAATATATCACTAACAAAAAAAAATACATTTAAAAATGTAAAAAAAACCGTGGGATCCCACCAGCAACGGGCACAGGGTTCAAGCTGCCGGTGGTTAGGGCTCCAGAGACAGGAACTTCCTCACAATACGTGCCGTGTCGAGAAGAACTGCCTTTTGCATCACACACCCTTGACCCAAGCACCCAACGCGAGCCTCTTAAGGTGACGATCGAGGCTCTTGGCTACTAGACCATTAACCGTTACAACTATCGGCACAATAATTGCCGAGTTCACATCCCACATGTCAACAACCTCGTGAGCCAAGTCCAGATATTTAATCTGTTTGTGTTTCTCGGCTTTCACGAGATTCTCGTCATGGGGAATGGTGACATCAACAATTATTTCGAGGCGTTCTGATCGATCTATCACCACAATATCAGGTTTGTTGGCTACAACAGTCCTATCTGTGACGATAGATCGATCCCAGTATAATGTGACATGGCTATTTTCGAGAATTGGTTCTGCCACATAACTGTAGTACGGTACCTCGATGTCTACAAGTTTGTATTTCAGAGCAAGTTGCTGGTGAATGATTCTGGCTACTTGGTTATGTCTGTGCAAGTACTCGCCGTTAGCAAGACGTGAACAACCGGAAACAATATGCCTGAGGGATTCACCGGGCTTGTGACACGCACGGCAAATATCGGTAGTGCCATCCATCAGGATATATTTCCGGTAGTTATTCGTCTTGATAACTTCGTCAGCAATTGCACAAACAAACCTTTCGGTTTCCCCAAAGAGGTCACCGAAGCGTAGCCAGTTCACCGATGCTTATTATTATTATTATTCTTTTGTAGTCATTTTTACATATCTCAGAATAGCTTAGCTATTTTTATTGCCTTTGTTTATAAAAAAAACAAGTAAAAAATAGAGTACCATGTTTGTACTCTATAATTGACATCCATGGTTCTCTATGATTGTCTTGGATTTGCAAAATTACTTATGTGTAAAAAACTAAAAAATATCGGCTAATTCATAAAAATACTTCCGGGAAATTCGAACACTTGGACAGGAAAATCTAATATGTTTATTTTTGTAAAAATAGAACATTTTGGGTCGCGACAGGAAGTCCTAGATAATATAATATAAATTCGAATACATTGTAGCACAATTGAGCATTGAAAAACAAACGACTGTTCTAAAAGTATTAAACTTCGCTAAAGCATAAAATCTCAAACACAACTGTTTGAAACAAAGGTTGTGAAGCCCTGAATGTGTGTTTACAAAAAGTCTATCTTCTCGTGGCACCAACTATAGATACATAATATCAATAAAATTGCTTAAACACATTGTCTTCCAGACGAATTCGTAATAATACCATTGAAATGAAATGAAATGAAATGAAATAGTTCTTTATTTCGTATAAACTTTGCAAGTACTTACGAAACGTCATTTAAAAAGAGCATTTTATACAATTATTTTTGTGTGCCGAATTAGAACAGCTCAATCCCAAGCGTTTTGGTCGTCTTTATATTCAGATATTTTATAGTATGCTTTTGAACATAATTTCGCTTTAACAATAATTTTGAACTTATTTATAGACAAGTTTCTTAAATTATGAGGGAGCTTGTTATAAAACGTATACATTGCCCCATAAAACAGCTACTTATTTTGTGGAGACGAGTGCTATGAACTACCAGATTATTCTTGTGTCTCGTATTTACAGAATGTATATCACATTTTTTACTAAATTTGTCAATATTTTTATGTACATATAACAGATTTTCATAAATATATTGTGATACAACAGTTAGAATGTTTATTTCTTTGAATTTTTCTCTTAGAGTAACTCTTGGACCGAGGTTATAAATTCCCCTTACAGCTCTTTTCTGTAGAACGAATATTGTATTTAGGTCTGCAGCACTCCCCCAGAGAAGAATCCCATACGACATTAAGCTATGAAGATAACTGAAATAAACCATTCTAGCTGTTTCTAAATCTGTAAGGCGTCTAATTGTCTTAACTGCATAAGCTGCAGAACTGAGTTTGCCCGATAGCCTTTCAATGTGTGGACCCCATTGTAGTTTGGTGTCGAGCATAATACCTAAAAACATGGTTGTCTCAACGGGCTCAATCCTAGATTCATTAAGTTGCACATTGGTTTCCAATTGTTTAACATTAGGCATAGAGAATTTTAAAAGTTTCGTTTTCTTATTATTAAGTAATAGGTTATTTACATTAAACCAATTAACAACTTTAGAGAGTGCATTGTTTACTTCGTCAAAATTAACCTGTTGTCGTTTAATGTTAAAAATCAAAGATGTATCATCCGCAAACAACACAATCTCATGATTGTTCTTTACATAATTCGGTAAATCGTTAATATATATCAAGAATAAAAATGGACCTAGAATTGAACCCTGCGGGACACCCATTTTTAAAGCTGAACCTGGAGATGTCTTACCATTAACTTCGACCTTCTGGATTCTGTTGCCCAAGTAAGAAGTAAGGAGATCGAGAGCTTTGTTCCTAATGCCGTAGTGATATAATTTCCTGATAAGAGTATCATGATGTACACAATCAAAGGCTTTTGATAAGTCGCAAAATATACCTAACGCATCTTGTGACTTCTCCCAAGCCGCAAAAATACTTTTCAGTAACTCAACTGCTGCGTCAGTAGTTGAACAACCCCTCGTAAATCCGAACTGTTTCTTGTGAAGAAGATTATGTCTATTAAAATGATTAAGCAATTGATTAAGTATTAACTTTTCAAAAATTTTACTAAGAGTTGGCAATACAGAAATAGGTCGAAAATTTGAGGGGTCTGATGTGTCACCAGATTTAAATAAGGGTGTAATTTTACTATATTTCATTAAATCAGGAAATGTTCCAGAAGCGACACAGCCATTGCACACTGTGGCTAGATGTGGAGCAATTAAAGTAATAATATATGAAACAGTTTTTACTGACAATCCCCATAAATCCATTGTCTTTTTCATATTAATAGTTTTAAATTGTTTAAGAATATCTTCAGTAGTAACAGCAGTAAATTCAAAGGCTGTGACACATTCTGGTACGCAGTCTTTAAGTAGTATTTCAGCAGACGTGGAAGATGACTTGAGTGACTCTGTAGTTAAAATGGGTATATTAGCAAAAAATTTTTCAAATTCTGTCGCTACTTCCAAGTCCTCTGCAACACTCACATTATTGATATTTAGTAGGTAGTCGCGACTGCGTGCTTTGGCTCTACCAGTTTCGTTATTGATGACATTCCAGGTAGCTTTTATCGTATTTTCAGCGCATTTTATTTTATTTTTCAAATAAATTGATTTTGCAGCATAACAAGCTTGTCTGAATGTTTTTGAATAATTTTTTACATAATTAATAAAGGCTGGACTATTATTAAAAGTTTTTTCATTGTAAAGTTCATATAACCTAATCCGACTTTTATGAATGCCTTCAGTTGCCCAATCACTAAACGTCAGACGGTCAGTTACATTAATTTTTTTGGGTTTAAATACAACAGAAAATTCATCATTAATCAATTTAAATAATGAGTTATATAACTGATCCGGACGGTCATGAGTAGGCAACCAACGCATTTTACTAGATGAATTATTTTTAAAAACTTCCATTCGGTTTTCATTTATAGGTATAAAATTTATAATTTTACTCTGAACCTTAAGGTTTTTTCTTGGACAACAGACTAACTGCCCACTGTGATCAGACTGAAGCATATTAATTAAGGATTTATGTAAAGGTTTAGTGTTAATAAATATATTATCAATAAATATATTATCAATACAGGTGGCACTTGTGGCAGTCACTCTAGTTGGTTCTAAAAAAGTATGACTTAAATTGTAAGATTTAAAAAGATTTAAGAAATTAATTGATAAAGAACTTTTCACTAAAATGTTAATATTAAAGTCACCACAAACAGCAACCGTTTTATGGCAATTATTAACTTTGCTTAGGGCGTCCTCCATAATTACTATAAAACTTTCAAAAGGCGCACATGGAGGCTTGTATACGCTCATAACAATGAACTGCTCAAATTCGACACATGATATCTCTATAACTCGCTCAACAGAAAGGCTCACAATATCAGATCTTTCCTTAAATTTTAAAAGTTTATTTATTATAATTAACGAGCCGCCTCGAATAAAGTTTTTTCTGCTGAATGAGCTTGCAACCTGGTGGTTATTGAAATTGAATATGAACTGATGGCTTTTTAGCCAATGTTCTGTAATACATAAGATGTCAATATTGTTACAGTTCATAAACAATTCCAATTCTAATTCCTTACTCATCAACCCTTGTATATTCTGATGCACCAGGTTGATACAATTCTTTAAATTATTTTTTTTACAATGTGTGGTTGATGAAAGTGTGTTTTTCTTACTTATAATAGGTGTGGTATTAAAAAAGGTAACTAATGTCTTATCAAGGTTATTGCCAGAGATTGACTCTATTGTCTCATTACTTAATTTAAAGAATTTGGAACGGATTCCAAGCTAATATTTAATGTCAAATTAGACTGCTCAATAAAAGCAGAGTTATTAGCCAAATTTTTGGCTGTGTTATTAATAAAATATGCTAGCGATGATGCTATTTGTCTTTGATTATATTGAGATAGATAACAACTATCACATGTCAAATAAAAGTTTCTAATGAAAGCATTAGAGTCAATTATGTCAATAAAATCATTGTAAAATGTCAGTGTATGTAATTTGCTATTTAACTTATGTCTAAAATCATTTTCGGCCTGTGGCAACAACTTACTGTAGGGAAATGCAACTAAAATTATTTTTCTAACTTTTATGTTTAATAATTGATTGAAATATCTTTTTATAGTATTTAAATTTGCATTACCCCTTCTCCCAATAAAAATGATTATTGTTGAATCGGGACAGTATGTTTTACTTAAAATGTTTTGTAAGATATGTGTAAAACTTGCTCCGGGCATACAAAAGTTGGTTACTGTTTGACCTGTCCTTTTTCTCAACAATTGGCTCATATTCCTACCTATCTCATCACTAAACATTACTAATTGTTGGTGTTTGTATTTGTATTCAGATGTGAGAGGGAAGTGCTAGCATTCATGAAGCCGTTACTCATCACCGCTGACTGAGATGACATAGCAGAACTATCTTTCAAGTTGGTAGGCTGTGAAAAAGCTTTGTGGTGTCAGGCTAGGTTCATTGGCCTGATTATTATTAGTTAATGATATGAGTCTTTGCTCATTGTATTTACACAAATCCACTAAGTCATCCATGGCCAAGATATATTCATTAATTTGATTTTGAGATAATTGATATTTCTTTGTCATGTTACATAGGGAATCTTGTAAGCGGTCAATCTCTGTCTGCAGACAATGGATATCAGCCTCATACTTTATAAGATTATTATCTAGTTTAGTCATGCAAATAGACAAATCTTCCTTTAGAGCTATATACTTTCGGCAATAATTGACATTTGACTTTGAATTTCTAAATTTTCTTAATAACTTTTCCTTTTTCTTAATTTGTTTATTCAACTTAACATACTTTTTCAGTATATTTGCTGAGTTTATGGTTTTACTAGCTTGAACAATTGAATTGTCTTTAGTTAAGTCAATTGTAATAACTTCCATGTTTGAGTTTGAGTTTGAGGTGGCAGAAACCATAGATGGAGCGCTACCAACCAGCTCATCAAACAGTGATTGTGTAGTGGCTGATTTGATGGACCGGTCTGCACACTCCAATCTATTAATATGATTGTTAGCCTCACTTAGGAGGCCCTCTAACTGGGTGATACGCTTGACAGCGGTCTCAAACTCATTACTACAACTGTCAAAATTGTTTACAACTGATTGTAATTTATCGCGTTCATCTAAAGATGTAATTAAATGAGAATGAATTTCTGCCATCTCAGTTCTTAGTTGAGAATTTTTCTCTAAAATCTGTAGCATCTCCCTCTCATTGTCATCATGCTCACTTTGTAGTGTCTCACACAAATCCTTGTATTTCTTAAGTTCTTTAAGCGTTAATTGTAATTTTTCCTCCTCTAGACGCGCCTTCCTGGTCATCATCTTGTTAATAGATTTAAAATAATTGGATCGCAAGAAACTTAAGAACAAAAGACAAAAATAATAAAGTACTTATTGTATGACACTTAGGTTTGGGTAAGTCACCAACCAAAATGAGCCGGGCAATCGAGATATGTTCACTAGGTGTTTATTACTTGTGCAAAATTGTTTAGATGTACAATATATCGTAAACTTACCTCAACTGCTCGTATATTAGAAAAAGTAATGCAAAAGTATTTTAAATAACAGTTCGTTTGACAGATGACTTTGCAAAACTTTTACTTTGTGTTATTCACCAACATTCACTTCTAATTATGATATTAAACAGTTAATTACCATTATAACACACTAATACGCACTTAACATACAAATAATACCTAATAAAATTAATTAAATCAAATAAAATAAAATTATTATTGGGAGAAGCACAGTTTTACGTATTACTACCAGTGTTGCCAGACATTGATTGATTAAAGGAGAAATACCAAATACGGCCTGTAGCGGCCAGAAAGTTCTGAATCATTGAAATTAAACAAATATTTTTTTAAATTTATACATCGGTTTCATTTATTGATAGAGCTTCGGTGAAAGATTTTAGTTGTTAAAGATTATTGTTTTGAATTGGCTATGGTAATAGCGGATGAATGTCTTATGTCACCAGCATTCAAAATAAAATGAAGTATGATAGGCAGAAATTGTTTTCAGGAAATAATATTTTTATTATTATATTAGAAACAATATCTTGTATCACGTAACAATATCTATGTATATTTGTAAAAAGAATCAAGAAATATATAATTTATTATATACCTATTCCATAATTATTAATCGGTAAAAATCGTTTTGTTATTTAGTCTATAGTATAAATATTTTTTCAAACCATTTGCAACACATTTTTTATCTGTTATGTCATTCTTGTTGCTACTGCGCATCTGCGCATCGTGAATATTTTGCTGTGATTTATTGGTGTTTTTGTACGGTTATAATTATTGTAGTGTAATTGAATATAAATTCAATAATAATGATCACTACCTTCTACCCATGCTAAGAGTATGCAGCGGTGTTTGTGATTGTGGTTAGTTTTTTTGGACGAGTATAATACGAGGTTCCCTAGTACACAGGTGATTATTCATTATTATTGGCCTCTCTTTATGTATTTTTGTTCTATATGACACAAAGACATACCTTTATTTACATCTAGGTATTATATTTATGTTAAAATTCAATTTTGACGTATATTTAGTTGTGGAATAATTTCCATTTCAAATATCTCATATCTTATTTCCACCAAGAATTATTAAAAAAAAAATTATACAGCGTGATAGAGTAGTAATTTATCTTCAAAACACACATGGTTTCGTGTTTGTCCTTGCCAGGCCCAGAATGTATGGCAATATGGTACATCACCTTTAGCGTCCACATAATTAACTATTATGAAATGTTGCCATCGTATACCAAATAAAAATCAAACAAGGGCTTTTTTTTTCAAATGAAATTTAACTAAATCTGCAAAAGTGTTGATATATTGACGGCGCTCGCAAATGATCAATTAATTCAAATCTGCAAATTGAACTTGACAGTAAAGAACTTATGGTGATGTTGTTTCATTTTTATTTATATCACCAATTAATAGAATACCAATGGGAGGATGAAATAAAATAACCCAATAAGTTGTCCTAGTTTCAAAACTAGGGCACCATAATCATATGATTCGTATATTTCATGTGGGTCGCATTAAAAATGATTATTATTGTTTTAAATAATTTCCGTCGGTCATGTTATTACAATATTTATCACTTTCACGATATGGGCTTTACAAGACACATCGTTCGCATCGTGCTAGCTTTTGTCAACGATTCCACCCGCGTGGATAGTCCATATTGTCTATAGGTATTATTTCATTACCTGAAGAAATTTTGGAAGGGATCTTCTTCTTAGATGGCGTCTATTAGAATTCAAAAGTTAACAACATAACATAACTTCACGCCTTTTATCCCCGAAGGGGTAGGCAGAGATGTATTACACACCCACACTTCGCCAGTTATGTTTCGGTCCCAATGTTAAGCGAGCGATAATTATCATTTACAATACACACATAACTTCGAAAAGTCAGAGGTGTGTGCCCAGGGTAACTGGGGATCGAACCCGAGACCATTGTCTCGGCAGTAGGTACGTTACGTATACTACTGGGCTATCGCCGCTTTCAGAAGTTTATATTTAGTTAAAGTTTTCAATAACATTATGTTTTTTTTTGGAATTTGGCAATGTTACAAAACTGTAGACCAGAATACTGAAAAGGTTCTAAAAATAAATGTGAAAGAGTTTTTATCGTCTATTACATTGTGTGGCGAGTCGCGGGATAGAGCATGCAAAAGTATTACGGGTTTCTTATCCTTTTTCTATTCCGCTACCGAAATATTAAGTATGAGCTGTCTATCATTATGTACGTATTGTGATCTACGACAAATTTTATAACATGAAGCTCCTAGACTCCACGTCCGTGTCTTAAGCCCTATAAATGACTAAGGTCTATAATGCTGTCATTGTAACTTAGTCTCAAAGATTCAAAGTTACTCCGCCAGTTAATCTAGTTTTGGAACATTCAAACAAATATTTTTTTTTCTTTTTTTTGTATTGTACCATATTTTAATATTTTAATTTAATTTTAGTAGTAAGTAGTATATAAGTAGTTATAATTGTTTTATGTTAAAATTAATTTAATTTTGTGGTCGTTAACAAATAAAAATCTTGAATCTCCATCAAATATTACCTCAATCTATAATTTTCAACTCAAGGAGTCATGTTTCAACTTTTTAAATCTTTGACAGAATATGACTTTTTTGTCACAGAGCGACTCAAATTATTTGCTCCTTGGAGCGACTGCTGTCTGACCTCCGCAATCTAAGTGAAAAATAAGTGACAGTATATTGAAGGGTATTGATGCCTGTTAGTAATTAGGACCGGTTAAATAAATTTGTAAAGCATTACCTTAGTTGCTACATTTAACAAATTCCGTTTTATTTGATTCTAATTCCATTACGGCTCCACTGACACGCTGCGTAAACTTGATGATTGCTGGAATATCTGCAACATTAATTGAACCATCTAAACTTTGATGAACTCATTGATTTTGTTGAAATAGCTGCCGCAATTATCATCGCTGTTAACGGCCCTCCAGTGTACTAAATGTCGCCATAATTGTTAACGATGTTAGTAACTGTAGTTTGTAATACGTCCTAGTTACTACAATTTAGTGAACTAAAGTAAAATTTAAAACTAACTAAACGGGGTAAAAGAAGATGTAGTGACAAGCATTGAGAAAGGCGTGTTAAGATGGTTTGGGCACATGGAGAGGATGGATGACGATAGACTGACAAAGAAGATATATAAGGCAAGTGTGAATGGAACAGGACAAAGGGGAAGACCTAGGCGGACGTTCTCTGACCAGATTGGAGACATCCTGAAAAAAGGACAAGTCAGAAGTACCCTTAACAGAAGAGCATGCATGAGAAACTTGATGGGAGTGAGTGACGCAAGTGAGGTATGTCAGGATCGTTGCAAATGGCGTTCCGTAGTCTCTGCCTACCCCTCCGGGAAACAGGCGTGAGTCTATGTATGTTAAAACTAACTAGATAATGCTCGCAGCTACGCTCCCACATTATTTTATTAAACTTTTTGCCGGATCTCGTGGCATTTTCGGGAAAACCTTTAGTGCACCCCAACGGTCTCCCAGGAACAAACACGCCAAACAGCTACTTGCGCTCAATATTTTTGGCATTTTCTGTCAGTCAGACGGTAACGCAAGAATGTTAGGTATATCTTATACTAATATATAAAGCTAAAAAGTTTGTTTTTTGTTTGTTTTATTATATCTTTGTTGTATATTTCGCTGATTCAATTCAAAACTACCACAAATAAAAAAAATGCAAAAATGTTTTTATTTCAAAAATACAATCATAACCCTTTATAATTTCATATTTAAAAAAGTTTCGTTTTGAACGCGCGAAATATGATCTAAACCGCCATATTGTGAGTTGCGCGTCGACAACTGAAGTGAAAGCACGTTTCTTTTGTGCAAAAGTGCCATATCACAAAAATTTACCTGTGTTATTGATTAATTTTATACAGAAAACAACCATATTTCGGAATATTCCTCTTTCGAAAAAAGGATTCACGTAAGTATGACACAATTTTTAAATCAAAAGAACCATATTACAAAACTGTTTGTTTTGCACAGAAAATATACCTAAATGAACTTAAATTTTTTGATCAAAATAAAATTATGAGAAAATGTGTTCGTTTTGCATTTAAGTTATTTAATTTGAAGAACGGTATTTAAAAATAGTTAATTTTGAAAATAACAGATCAAGTTTTTTAAATTATCATTTCTAATCAAAATGGCCGTATTTAGGAATAGGTACACTTGTTTTGCTTTTATTTTATGAGAGTTGTTAACATACATAGATTATTCGATAAAACCATGTTTAGAGATACATCACTTTAGCATGTTTTGTCAGTAACAAATAATTGTAGATATGTTTTTACGTAAAGCATAGTACAATAGGAATTGTGGGATACAATAGGAATAGTGAGTCGCCGGCACCGTGTACGCACGCACTTTCACGCACACAATCACACAACCGAACGGGGTGGCCGAGGCCTCTGTATGGGATGCGCCACGCGTTTGATTGCGCGCATTCACGTACTACACTGCTCGCCCGCTCGAAAATGTATTTAACTTACAGCCCATTTATGAATTGGTAAAATATTTTATTATATTACATTGTTTTAAATCTAGTGCTGTCATAATACGCAAATAATATTTAACTAAAAAAAAAGTGATATCTACTGAAGCACGTTTCTTTTGTGCAAAAGTGCCATATCATAAAAATTTACCTGTGTTATTGATTAATTTTATACAGAAAACAACCATATTTCGGAATATTCCTCTTTCGAAAAAAGGATTCACGTAAGTATGACACAATTTTTAAATCAAAAGAACCATATTACAAAACTGTTTGTTTTGCACAGAAAATATACCTAAATGAACTTAAATTTTTTGATCAAAATAAACTTATGATAAAATGTGTTCGTTTTGCATTTAAGGTATTTAATTTGAAGAACGGTATTTAAAAATAGTTAATTTTGAAAATAACAGATCAAGTTTTTTAAATTATCATTTCTAATCAAAAGGGCCGTATTTAGGAATAGGTACACTTGTTTTGCTTTTATTTTATGAGAGTTGTTAACATACATAGATTATTCGATAAAACCATGTTTAGAGATACATCACTTTAGCATGTTTTGTCAGTAACAAATAATTGTAGATATGTTTTTACGTAAAGCATAGTACAATAGGAATAGTGGGATACAATAGGAATAGTGAGTCGCCGGCACCGTGTACGCACGCACTTTCACGCACACAATCACACAACCGAACGGGGTGGCCGAGGCCTCTGTATGGGATGCGCCACGCGTTTGATTGCGCGCATTCACGTACTACACTGCTCGCGCGCTCGAAAATGTATTTAACTTACAGCCCATTTATGAATTGGTAAAACATTTTATTATATTACGTTGTTTTAAATCTAGTGCTGTCATAATACGCAAATAATATTTAACTAAAAAAAAAAGTGATATCTAGGAATTTAAACTTTCGTGGTCATTTAAACTTGATTTAAATTGTCTTTCGGGATACATAATAATGGTACGTGGTATATATCCCGAAAGACAATTTAAATCAAAAGTTATATCCCAAAGCGTTAACTCAAGAATAGGCAATTAACTCGCCGATCGTCCTGCCGCGCGCCAGCCACCGTTGGCTGTGGTCGGTGGCCCGTTTACGCCGAGGCTTTTATTACTAATATTTTGTAGGTATTAACTTTAAATAAAATAATTTAATTTTAAAGTTACTTATTTTATATTTTTTGTTTACTAATAGGAAGTTTAATAATTTTAAGAACTCCAGGCTCCTTTTGAGGAGGCGGCTTAGATCGGCGGCTGGATCTTTGGTATGTATGGCCTATACCTACGTACCAAAGCCACCAAGCCCCTACAACCTAAGGCGCTGGCCACACATAAAGGGCGTCGGGCGCGGACACGCCGCGGGCGGCTTCCTATTCCATGCAAATTTTATACCAAGTGCATAGCTGAAATAAAGCGCATTTTAGGATACACGGATCATGTCATGGCGCGTCATATCTACGCCTGAGCCACGGCATTCCGTGTATCTAACAGTATTGTAACTCCATACAAACGCACGAAACTCGAGTTATACCTACGCGCCTCGAGCAGAGTACCCATTAGACTGGGCGGACTGTGCCTACAGTACCCGCAGCCGCTATCGCGCCGCAGCTCGCATGCGGCGCGTCTGGTAGGTATATAACTCACGAAGACGGCCGAGTTACAATACTGTTAGATTATATTACCGTGACTTAACGTAGGCTAAATAACTTAAGATGTTCCTATTTTAAAAATGGTTGCATTTTGTGATCTCATGAGTGTTTTAATTGCTTTTAATATACTATCATAGTTATAAGATAACGTTAATTTTTTTAAAGTTTTTGTTGATTCTAATTTTGATTAGATTTTTTAACATTTTCTCCATAATATCTTTGTCTTATTTTGAGTTTTGAAAAACGTATGTTAATTTTGCTAATTAGCGTGGTCAATTTAATAAATAATGATGAATATTTAAAGTTTTAAGTTAGCATATTTTTATATAAAGAAATACATTTTATTGCATATTTACAAATGGTTGTGATCTCATTAATGTTTCTTATTGCATTTATAACATTTTAATAGTTGTTGTTGATTTAAAAGTTAAGAGTATAAGAAGGTCTTTTAATGGTTATCTTGAGATTTTTTTTTTTTAAGTTTTAGATAGCATTTTTGTTATATTATTAAATAACATGGTGATTTTTATTATATAGCTATAAAGTTTTATAGAAAACATGATTAATACATTTATTTTTTTGACTTTTGGTTGTTTTATTCCATATTTCGTATATATTAAACATGTTATTTATATTCAAATGTAACTTATATGCTTATATCTGCTCTACCATAACGTTTATTATTAAAATAATTAAAACGTTTAATGCTGCTTAAAACTACGCTTCTAACAATATATGATTTGCATATAATTTAATTAAAAATAAGAAAGAATAAGATAAAATACAGTATTTTTTTCTTTGATTAGCTATGCTGTAAAAAAGTGTTATTTTGGTTTATGGTAGTTTTGAATTGAAGCAGCGATTTGTATAAATATAATATTGATTTGTGAAGATACACAGTATTAATAGTCACCATGAAAAATCCTTACGTACCTACTAAATGTTTACCTATTATACGGTCCACTAATTCGAAAAAAGGGTGATTCATGGTGGGCGAGAAAAATGGGCAATGTATCCATTATTTATTTTATATAATTATTATATTATATATGTGGTAGGCGGATTCGGCGGTCCAAACTCAATATAATGTAATTATGTTATTTATATAGCGTGTTGCTTTTGGTCAGAGCTCGATAGATGGCGACGTACCATTGAGCTGAATCGCGCTATCGTTACGTTACCTGGGAGAGTATATATAGCTGTCATAATTTTGAATAAATTGTCTTCGTCTTGAAACCCGAGTATTATTCAGTGTCCATTAGTTGTATATTTGTAAAGTCCCCCGCGACACAGGATTTAGTCCTAGTGCGGGAGCTGTCTACATAAAAATAATCTTCGGGACCTAATACGCTTAAATTGAATTGTAACATATCAATTTACAAATATTAGTACGCAAAGGTTAAACAGTGCAGTATTTATTTAACATACTTAAGCACCCATAGAGTAAGAGTGGATAGGCTAAATTTTCCAGCTATAATATAAGGCTATGGGCTAAATATATTTCATGAATTAATGTGATTATTTTATTTTTTATCAGCTTGATTGTAAGGAAGGAAATCAGAAACAGTCCAAGATCGATTTTTATTTTTACCAGTTTAAAAAAAAGAAGTGGTTCTCAATTCAACAGTATTTTTTTACATGTTACGCCTGGACTTTTCACTAGATCGAACGATTTGGATATAATTTTTTATTTTTACGTTGGTACTTTTCGTGTGGTTCCATTTTAACTGGATTGATCAAGATCTAAGCAGAAGAGTTTAAGATGGTTCTGGCTGACCAACTTGATGTAGAAGTCAAAATTGTTAGAAAGGATCTCATATTTTTTTGGATCCTACTTAAGTCCTGGTTTCGGCAATAATCAGGATCTATGATTATTTCCCAAATGTTTGATGAAGTTGGACCGGACTCTCTCGTTAAGTTTGCTTCATTTCATGGCACTTTCAATAAACGTATAAAATATTATGCAGTAATGGGCTTGCGGCGTAAATAATGTTTTACAATAAGTATGAGGTTCTCAAACTTATACAACCTGGGTGAAAAAGTAAAAAAAAATATGCAGTTAAACAAGTCGATGGTTATTTTTTATGTCATAAGCGGCAAACGAGCAAACGGATCGCCTGGTGGTAAGCAATTACCGTCGTCCATGGACACAAGCAACACCAGAGCAGTGACAAGTGCGGTGCCGGCCTTCGGGTTAGGAAAAGGGATGGGAGGAGGTGTGACATGAGGGAGAAGGAATAGGGGATGAGGCCTCCGACACTCTCACACACCGATGGAAGCGCATCAATATAGGTACCGTTACTTTTCGTCAATTTTCCGGCGGCCTATTCATGCTAAAATCAGCAAGGCTCTATTACCTACCTGCCAAAGATATAGTTTTAAGTTTAATAAGTATGTCCAAAAAATAACATAACTGAATGCCATAAACATTGAACCAATATTCTCTTAAACCAAACAAAAGTACCCGCTGCCACGACCGTTTTACGCAGCAAGCATGAGATCCTCAGAATTGTATGAGATTTTTATATAATAGTTGTATTACAGGTGTTCTAACGATCAGTCACCTCAAACAAACAGGTAGATTCATACAGTTGAAGTGAGTGCCTGTATAGCGTAGCAGTTTAAGCGGTCGTCTCGCGTTTTAGAAATACGCCGAGTAATGTCGGTTCGTTCTCCACGCGAGACTTTTATCTTATTTTAGGTACCTTGATTGAATATTTGTGTATGTCAAGACACAATTGTATTTCTAGTGCGGGAGCTGGTTTTAAACGAACATAAAATAGAAAATAATTTAATTATTATGAAGTCAATTCATGTTCATCTGCGCACATTTAAGGCACGCGTATTTTAACAATAATTCTACCGACTTCGTTATTCCTTGCCCTATTATAGAAAAACTAACAGCTAACTTAATTGATGTACCCCGCCTATCTCTTGGAACTTGCAAGCGCGTTCGCTATTTACTATTGCTATATGACTTGAAATATCCTCCGTGCTCAAAAACTCTTTATAACTCTCAACAAACTTAATCAAAAGAAAAAACAACTTGTTACAAAAGCTGAAAATAGAAGCTTTTAGTGTTTAACGAAGCCTGCTCCATGAAAACAGGATCAGTTATACTGAATAAATGAGTCAGCAGTATTGACGTTGAAAAACTAGCAGAATAATGTCACAGCTATTGTTTGTATTTCGTTTCAATAGGAGAAGTATCTATACAAAAGTGACAAAGTTATCGGAAATGGAGCCATTAACGAATGATGTCGCCAGTATACTGTTGACTACTATGATGAAAACTGCCGTTTTGGGCTCGCAGCGTAAGTGAATGTTAGTAATTTTCTATGGGGCAAACGGTTATTGGAATTGCTGACGGCTAATGAACAGTTCTCGTTATCTGGAATTGTGCCCAAAGAAAGTCAAATATTAAAATAACCAATTATGAAAGAGGTCATGTGGTGACGGATTAAGAATACGGAATGTCAACACCCCATATCATCCCATGGGTGTCGGAAGAGCCGACAGAGGGAGCATATAATGCAGAGAACAGCACCGTAAGAGAAGGAAAACTTGATACAATTCCTATACCAACCCGTTTGGCCAGCGTGGTATAGTAGGCCACTTCCTCCTTCCAAAGGAGAAGCCTAGTCCAGCAGTGGACTGTTAAAGTCTGATGACGAACGAACGAACGAACGAACGAATTATGAAACATAGCCACTTTGGAATGACATAGAAATGTAACGCTAATTCACTTTATAATCCATAACAGTTTTCCTCTTTAGACCCTTTTTATTCGTTACGAGGAATTATTAACTATTTTATAGTACAAAAGAGGCGCGATTGGGGGTTCACAATGGAGTGCTTGTCCCCACGTTGGTGTATGGAAGTGAGAGCTGGGTATGGCAAAAAAAGCATGAAAGTAGACTTAACGCAGTTGAGATGCGATCACTGCGTAGTATGTGTGGGGTAAGACTGATTGATAGAATTCCGAATGCAACTATACGAAAGAGCAGTGGACTGAAAGAAGATGTGGTGACAAGGATTGAGAAAGGAATGCTTAGGTGGTTTGGACACGTGGAGCAAATGAGTGAAGAAAGAATGACGAATCAGATATATAAGACAAATGTGTGTGGGCAAGTCGGTCGCGGCAGACCTCGGCGGACATTCGTCGACCAAATTGGAGACATTCTAAGAAACTGAAAGGTCCGAAGTACCCGAAACCGGCGAGCATGTATGAAAAGAGTAATGAGTGTAGAGGAAACGCGTGAGGTTTGTAAGAATAGGAGCAAGTGGCGTTCTGTTGTCTCTGCCTACTCCGATGGGAAAAAGGCGTGAGTATATGTATGTATGTAAGTATTTTATTTTATTTTGTTAATGTATATCATTTTAAAGGTGGGGATTTTCACTGATAATTTTGGAACTAAAATAGCGATCTAACGGTCTGTTCTAATAACCCGAAAAATGTAATGCGGTTGTCGTATTATTAAAATATAGAATAGTAACCTTTGGGGGTTTCCTACTCATGGGGTCAAACGACGAAAGATCTAACATAATAATTTTATCTATTTATCGCCATATTACATTTCCAAAGTTAACAGAAACCAATTTCAATAACACGGTCTAGTAATTCAATGTGATGTTCAATAATACATTGACCCAAACACAGTAGGTACGTGTGTCTTTGTCATTGAGGTGAATCACGGAGTACCTACGCACCTTCTAAGCTCGCGTCAGATTTCAACCGAAAGGTACTTTACCAACCATTAACAGTGTTTACTGTGTAATGGTCCTATTACCATTTGCTGTTTGTTGTTCTGGAAAATTTGTTCTAAATTAATTTTGATCGTATTTATTTGATAACAACCACATTAAGGATTTTTTTTCTGTTGACAAGTCAGTGGAATTAAATAGTTAGTTTAATTAAATGTATATATTGCGTAACACGGTCATTAATAACCTAGGCAATTAATTAATCTCAAAAAGACCAAGAGATAATCTTTGAAAATATTGTTAACCTTTTCTGCATTTTCTTTTACATTAATAATTGTTAATACTTTACCTAGAATAGATAAGATTAGGAATGAATACGTGAGAGGTAGTCTGAAAGTGGCGCCTATAGACGAGAAGGTGAAAGGAAGTAATTTTGCGTGGTATGTACGTATTATGCGAAAAGATGATATGTATGTAATCAAGTGATGAATATGAAGGTAGAGGGATGGCAAGGGAGAGGCAGGCCAAGGAAAAGATTGATGGACTGTGTGTGGATGGATATGAAAGAGAAAGGGGTAAATGATCAGATGACGGGCGACAGAAAATAATGGAAGCGAAGGACGTACTGCGCCGACCCTAAATAAATTGGTACCAGGGCAAGAAGATGATGATGATTTTGAATACTTCACCTGGTAAATTAATTTTTTAGAAACTTGCCTTCCAAACTTGAGAAAATATGATAAAAATCAATGAAGTAAGTAGAATAATTGCGAATTTAATATTTTACACAGTTATAGTGAGAAAACATGATAATTGCCAAAATACAACAATAATAAAGATACATTTTTTTGGTTTTACGACAAAAATTTCAAGACCAAAGTTGTAGAAAATTTAATTTGCAACAAAAACCTCTTAAACATATTTTTGTACGGTCAATAGTTTACCAGATAATCAAGAAAAACCATCTGCACCCGCACTCATTCCAAGATGGCGGCCGAGGGACAAGAGAGATAAAGCTTTACACTAGTCCTCCCTACAAAATAAAATTGCGTCCTCTGATAAATGCAACCCCAAATGTAACTTTTCAATGGACTAGTCGGTCCCGGTTATCATAAAGATCTTTGACAGTCGTTACAGGGCGTCAGAACTTCCTAGATAAACTGACACTAGTCTAAACCATGAAATATCGCTATCCCTTTGGGTTGCGGAGGTCAGACAGGCAGTCACTCAGTGGAAAAGCTAATATTCAGCCAAATCCGGTAAGACTAGTAAGCGGACCCCGATTGAAACTGGGATAACGCTAAGAGGATGATGAGGTCCTGAGACGTAACTCAACTTAATTGTTTAGTTATTGGTGTGCAGTCACATGTAGAGTGTCTTTATTTCGTTATTTTAGGTGTCCGTACCTCGAAATGAAAAAACGGAACCCTTATAGGATCACTTGTCTGGGTGTTCCTATGTATAATAAGTACGTATTAAAAAAAAAGTATATATCTATGTTTATCCATTATCTAGTACCCATAGTACAAGCTCTGCTTAGTTTGGGACTAGATGGTGATGTGTGGATGTGGTAGAATATTAAAAAAGAAAAACTTTGTTGTCCGTCCATCTGTCAAGAGCCTTTTTCTCAGAAACGCGTGGAAGTATCAAACTGAAATTTATATCAAATATTCAAGTCTATTCAAAATCAAACTTTATACCAACGCAATCAAAAGATATAGCCGTTTAAGCTGCAAATTTTCGAAACTCGCAAGGGAACTAAAACCTGCCCCTGGGGTACTGCCCCTAAAATTAGAATCTTGAAATTTGGTTCGAGGCAATTTTTTATAGCACAGATTAAGGAAAAATTTCCAAAATTGTAAATTTTTAGTTACATCATAATATTAAAAACATTATTAAAAAAAATTAAATTCGCTGCCTCTTGCCTCATGAACGCGTAAAGTTATTAAATTGAAATTGACATCAAATACTCAGGTCTCTAACACCGTTAAGCTGTAATAAAATCAAACTTCTATGTCAACGCAATATACAGAAACAACAATTTAAGCATATTTACAAACTCGCAACTACTCGCAAGGGAATCAAAACCTAGTGGGTACTTCCCGTGAACTTAAAATCTTGAAATTTGGCACGTAGCAACGTCTTACATATCGTCACGCCTTTTATCCCCGAAGGGGTAGGCAGAGGTGTATTTCTACACCCACTCTTCGCCAGATATACCTTAGTCCCACGTAATAAGGGGCGAGCCTATTGCCGTACCGGGCACATTTCCAGTCTCCGTGCTGCTACTGAGAATTTCGTGACAGAAAAACCCAATAACACTGCCCGTCCTAGGAATCGAACCCGGGACCTCCCCCGATCCCACGCGCACATTTATGCCGCGAGACCAACGAGGCAGTCGTATAGGGTTTGATGTCGAGTTTTCCGTCTCTACGCAAAGATGGTATTTGCATCGTGTTATCCCTTAGTCGCCTCTTACGACACCCACGGGAAGATATGGGGTGGTGACACTTGTATTCTATGCCGTCAACCACACGGCAAATAGCAACGTCTAATAGCACAAATAAAGGAAAAATTGTAAGGACCGTAAATATTTGATTACATTTTTTTGTTGAAAATTGAAATGTATATCAAATGCTCAAGTCAAAAGTAAAGGGTACTTCCCGTCGATCTCGAATCTTGAAATTTGTCATGAAGCAACGTTTTATAGCACATAGAAAACATTTTGAAAACCTTAAATTTTTAGTTACATCACATATTTTTTTAATAAATATGATTATATGCCTACAGGTTTGTACGGAACTCTTGGTGCACGAGTCTGAGTTTTTTTCGCCAAGGATTTGACAAAAGAAGTACCTATTACTTCAATTGTTATATTGCTTCAACATCTTCTATATCGATCAAATCGTCACATGGATTTGGCTTTCAGGCTTTCTAGACTATAAAGCGTAGACTTCAAATATCATTATCTGACTTAGTTAGTGATGGACTTCAAATGTATTTTCTAAGATAGATTATTTTCTATATTTTAGCTTTGTTATGTTATTAACGTCATAAAACTTCTCCATCGAGCCGTCTCCAATGATAAAACAAACTCAAGTAAAAGACTTTATACTTCTACCACAACATATTTCACTCAATCTCACAAAATCAATACGTCCCGCTCACCAAACTAACTTTTTACACCGGCTCGGCTCTTCAAACCAACATAAAATGTCTCAAACGTACTCAAATACTGCTCTTAGTGGGTTTATGCAACAATGTTATGGATATAGCTCGGTATAAAGCGACAGTAGTAAATATAAAGTCTGAATATAATATCTTATAAAACGATAATGAAATACAATAGCATTAGGTATTGTCGTAGTTGTGATTTCTGTGTGTGGCTTGAGGAGTTCATCCAGGAAATCACGACTGGAAAAATTTAAAATATAGCTAGGTACTTACAGAAGATAAAAGAAACCCGATGCACGATTATTTGCATAGGCACTTTTAATTTGTTTAGGTGTAGTTTGAAAGGCCATTAGAGCGATGTCTATTGGCTAATCTCCAAAAAAACGTAGACCCGATTAAAATGGGTCTTATCAGAACCGCACATGAGACAGTGTTAAATTGGATGATTTTTTCTAGCTGCGTGCAATATTCTAACCCACAATTTGTAAGCCAACATATGAGAAACGTGCTTGTCAGATTGTTTTAAAAATGTTAAATTTAAGATATTTCGCAACGCCAAAACTCTGGCGGCGTGCAATTTTAGGACCAAGGTAGTTGGGACTTATTCTAAACCAAACATACTACGTTGAACTAACACAGTCATAACTTTCAATGTAAAACACAAACATCCAAAGTTAAATTTAATGGGAGTATAGCTATGTGTGGGTATTTAAATAAACTTAGCTCTACTATACATGGTGTTATATTATCTTAGTATCATGCCAGTACATATATTAATTTATATAGGTACACTAAGTGCATACAAGTGGACTTAATAATATCTCGAGCTTTTTCTTTCTGGTCTACCTAAGAACAAAGTAGGTATAATTATATTACTTTTAGAATAGGAAGAATTAGAATTTCACTTTTATCTATTCATCAAGGAAATTTAAATGGAAGGTTATATATATTATTCAATGACTAGATTTTGGTCGGTCCACTGAGATACAATTAAGGATTAATCCACAAACAGAAACGAGTGACGCAAATTGGATTAGAGCGGTTTGTGTATAAGGACAGTTAAATATAACGTTGAGCTCCCACGTGTGGTGGCGCTAAGTAAGAGGAATTGTCCGTACACCACACAAACGTTCGCCAACCAACTCTACACATTACACTTGATTTCTGACCTTTCATAATATACGTTTACTATTTGTGAGTAAACATCTAGTTGTTATTGTGAAATGGTTCCTTGTTTAGTATAGTGATTCAAATAGTAATATATATA
This sequence comes from Euclidia mi, assembly GCA_944739405.2. NCBI lineage: Eukaryota > Metazoa > Arthropoda > Insecta > Lepidoptera > Erebidae > Euclidia > Euclidia mi. The sequence continues at coordinate 22,928,599 of OX123198.2, forward strand.
CAATATTGTCACATTTTATGTTTCTTAAATGTGTTGCAACGGTAACATCGTGTTTATAACGGAATCTATTTACTTAAAAACAGATGATAGAATGGCTTACAAATTGTCATCACTTTGTAATATTCCAGTGAATATTCGAGTTTAATTTATATACCTAGTGATCATCCACCGCATTAACGACCCAGTAATACCACCCGTCAATATAACATACAGTCTGAACTCAGCTTAATGTACCGTGTATTCTCCCTCTTACCACTACACAGTTATTTAAGATACAAGCAACATATTTCAGGCTGTGCTGTCATTTTCCTATATTATTATGCGTGAAAATTACCAATAACACTTTTGCTGAATACTTGAATGGCATGATAGGCCTGTAATATTACACTCACGCAACGCCAACGAGGCAATTTCATCGTATTGCTACTTAATTTAATCCAGTAAAGACTCCATAACTCATACACACATTACGTAATACATTTCATAATGGCTAAAAGCAAAGCGGATTAATTGGCTAGAATTGACTACGCAAACCCTTATAGCAGCTCTTATCCTACCATGATAATGTCAATGAACGACCACCATTTATTTCTCTGATTATATCAAGAGAAACTCTCGTAAGGTTTCCTTTTGCACTGAGACTTTTAAAACTTATTCTTTTTGCATTCAAAGGGATTGAACAAAAAAAGTCCTTGATTCATGAATAAAGTTCAAGTGCAACATTTAACAATGTTATTGTTTTAACTTTAATTAGTCTGAAGTTTGAATTAAGGTTTCATTGGAAAATCAACACAAATAAATAAGTTCTAGGAAATGTAATGTAGTGAGGGGTAAGCTATAGTATATGTGTCTACGAGATGTAGCGTCGTAGCTGCTACGTCGTCTCGCGTAGCAGACAGTACGCAGGTCGCTTCAGGCCCAAAAACGCGGCGAACTTTGTCTCGGCTGTCAGTCATTACACCAAAGTTAAGTCTGAGTTGAACTACTTGAGAACATCTGACAGCTCAGTAATGAGTTTGCTAGCTAAAACAAAGAGTTTAATTATCACCACCAAGTAAACATTTGTATCTAAAACAAAAGATGTGGACACACTTAAGTCACGATGTAACTTAATACAACTATCAAGTTGGTCGGATGAAACTTAACGCACTATCAAATTCGACGTACCTGATAAGATAAACTAGTTTTATTCAAATGAACCACAACTACATAAAAAACAGCGGTATCAAATTTTAAATTTTATCAGCTTTTTAGAAATTTAATAGTAGCTTGTAAATTAACGCATCAGTACTTGACGCGTACACTTTTGCTTTTGAACTAATAAGTGTCATGTAATATTTTTTGGGTGCATAGGGTTCCCAGCAAGAACTTAGGGTCCCAAGCCAACCTCACCTGCAAGTGGTGCACCTGCCGATCAACGGACGAGGCTCTGGCAAACAAAATATCCCGATAAGCGGCAATAGTAGGCTCGCCACCTATTACGTGGGATCAAAACACTGGCGAAAAGTGGGCGTTTAATATGCCTCTGCCTACCCCCTCGGGGAAACAGGCGTGAGTCTATGTATGGACGAATGAAATATTTTTTAAAGACCAGTTCTTCAACACTTGGTATCTGATAAGTAAACACAGCAATAAAAACAAAGCATCTATCTATAATGAGTAGCCCTTGCGCTCGACTTCGCTCCTTTCTTGTACTTTATAGGGGCAAAGGCTAGCCCATGTGCTATTTTGGTTTCTTAGCTGTATTACTGCAAAGTTATTGAAAATGCATTGAACACCACAGAGTATAAACAGCAACAAACATCCATACATGCATCCTATCTACCCAACTTTCACATTTAAATCGTAGAAAGATTACGTTGACAAAAGATAAATTGGACAGATCTCTTATGCAACATACCTATTGAAATACTTAAGAAGGGGAGGAAGAGAATTCTATGAGAAACACACAGTTGCGGACTCCCAACCATCTTTTCATTGGCATTCCTCGGAGGAGGATTTCTCATAGTAAAAGCGATAGAAGATGCAGAGCGAAGCCACATCTCTGCACCGCACCAAGGGGTCTAGCCGATTGGAAATATGACGATGATTCAAACCGCTTAATTTCCCAAGAATTCGATACGGCCCCTTATAAAGTATAAGACAGTGGACCGGTTTGAGCCTTCGGCGTGGCAGTCGGTTACACTCCCGCTACGCCAACGGGTCATAATTGTAAGGTAAGTAAGCTTATTTATTAATTTTATGAGTAAATGTAATGAATCGATAATTACGGCCTTTATAAACCCTTGCCTCAAAGTAATTTTGTGCCAGTTACCATGAAATTGAAAATAATTTGAATAATACCTTCAAAATTTCTGAATGATATTAGGATATTTATATAAGATACTAGCTGACCCGGAAAAATAGATGTTGGCCGATTCTCATAGATACCGGATAAGCACAAAAAATTTAATCCAAATCGGTCAAGCCGTTTCGGAGGAGTATGGGAACGAAAACTGTGACACGAGAATTTTATATATTAGAGATTTGCAGTTTTAATTGATAGACGAAACTCTTGCCATTAAAAAAGTTTTCGATAAAATATTTGAGTTACATAATTAAGCAGAACCTAATGACTATTTTTTTTTTCTTTTTTTTATCGTGTGGAAAATGAGTTACCTCATGCCCCTCCGACCGGGGAGCGGTCGAAGGTATATAAGGTATGTCGGACTCCCACCCCGTGGGTTTGGTTACCGACTAAAAACCACACGGTGGCTCCGTAGCTCGACGCCTTGCAGGTACAACGGGAACTGTGGTTGTATTGCTCCGCTGTACCTGTCGCGCTCGTCCCCTTGCTTGGGACGCGTGCCCGGAGAAAGGCGTTGTGTGCAATGCCTTTCACAGCAGACTGCGCCACACAGTCCGCTGCCTTCTCGGATTCGCTTATGGTAGGTCGTTAGAGGCTCCCCCTCCAACGCTCGCAGACCTGAGGAAGAGTCGGGTTCAACGGCCACTGCCGCCGCCTCGACGCTGCCTTCGCCAGCGAGCGGGGTTGCGTCATTCACGCTCCCGCTCGGCGGCCTCCTTCTGGAGCATTACAGCTTCACAGAAGGAGACCACTACATGCCAATTGTGGGTGTCCTCCACCATTGCCGCTACTACGGATGGTAGGGACAAATTCCTCCCGGTGGTGGCTACTAGGGTACTCTGCTCGTCCGCCCACGCGGGGCACACCTCTAGTGTGTGTTGGGCGGAGTCCAGGTCGTCATCGCAGTGGTCTCCTCATGTCCGATCCGACTCAGATACTCACCGAAGCAACCGTGCCCGGTAAGTATCTGAGTCAGCCGGGAAGTAGTGCACTCCTTTGTCTCGAGCCAGGCGTCAAATATCGGCAAAATCACACCGACGATGCGTTGGCGCGTAGAACGCGGTAGATGCAGCCGCATGCGCCACTCCTCAAGAACCTAATGACTAAGTAATATTCTGTGCGACGTGATGAAGATTAACTTTTACGTCTTTATTTGTAATTAACGTGACAGTGTTTTAACAAGCGTAGTGACTAAACAAGTAATTAAACAAGCGTAGTGACACATCAGCTGAGCATTTTCCGCGGATATTTCGGTTACTATCGGTCGTAGTATTCAGTTGGCATTAGTACACCAAATGCATTATTTGACGGCGGCGGCTAACATTCGGTCGCGTATCGTTCCGCGAAGGAGATTTGAAAAGCACTACGAGTATATTCAACCGAATGATCCGCGCGGTAGGTAAGGTTACTTGATACTTGATGACACGGGCTGTTTCCGCAACTCCACGTCTTGGCGTGTATTTTGCCAGGTTGCCTGTACTGTGCGACCTCAGGGCAGTCGAGGAGCAGGTGGGCTGCCGTCTCGTCTGCTGCCATACAGGCCCTGCATAGTGAACTGTTGGTGATACCTATAGTAAATGTGTCCTGTGTAGGCAGCCGTGACTGTCCGCAGTTGTTGTTTGGACAGGCGGAGGATTTGTTTGGCTATCTTACCGTCTACTGCGGGAAGAGCCTTCTTGGCCCGCCTACATGTTTCAATACCAATCCAGGACTGGTTGTGTTGGGTCCGGCCCTATTTCTTACCAAGTTGCGATAAAAACGAGAAGGGAGGGGAATAATGGGCTCGGGTCCCACCACCTCTAAAGTGGCTCTCTTCTGGCAAGTACGTCGACTGCGTCATTCCCACCTGAGCCACTGTGGCCCTTGATCCATTGCAGTGTTAATTTGTTTTGTTTACCTACCTATGTTAGTTTCTGGTGGCATTCAAGCGTGAGTGCCGAGGTGATAGTATGGCTTTTGAGGGCTGAAAGGACAGCCTTACTATCTGAAAGGATCCTAATGGATCGTTCCCTTACCTCACGTGCCATGATTGCTGTGGCAGCTAGGATTATGCCAAAACATTCGGTCTGGTAGACCGTGTTGTAGGCTCCCAGCGGTGCTGCGATGTTGATGTTTAGGTCCTCGGAGAATACTCCTGAACCCGTACCTGTATCCGTTTTAGACCCATCTGTGAAGATCCTGAGCTCGTTGTGGTTAACTGCTCCTTCGTGAAGGTCCTCGTATAGTTGGATTTTGTATCTCTTGTCGAAAACAAATTGTTTCGGTAAACGGTCGCCAATGGCTTGTGTGATAGGAACTTCTTTAAAGAGTGTATTTAAGTTGTTAGTGTGCGGTGTGTTAGTGTCTTTCCAGAGCTTCAGAGCTCTTAGCCGGACTGCCGACATCGTTGCTTCTTGTTGTATGAACAGGTGCAATGGAGGCAGGTCCAGCAACACTTCAAGTGCCGCTGTTGGCGTTGTTTTTATGCAGCCCGTGGCCGCTAGGCATGCAAGTCTTTGAAGCCTTTGAAGCTTGTTGGCGGCCGTTATTAGGTTGGTCCAAGGCCACCACACTACTGCGCCTTAGCTTACCATCGGACGTATTATTGTCACATAGAGCCATAAAACAATTTTGGGGGATAGGCCCCAGCGTTTACCTATCATCTTCTTGCACTGCCAGAAGACGATGCTGGCTTTAATGAGCTTATTTTCCATGTGACTGTTCCATGTCAATTTGCTGTCGAAAGTGACACCCAGGTACTTGACCTCGGTACACAGCTTAAGCTCTGTATCAAATAACCTGGGCAGTCGGTAAGTACCCAGCGTGCGTTTATGTGTGAACATAACTAGTTCGGTCTTGGTCGGGTTAACAGATAATTCGTACTCATTACACCACCACTCTACTATGCGTAGGGCTTTTTGGGTTAGGTCGTACACTGTACTGGTTACCTTACCTGAGGTGAGTATGGTTAGATCATCTGCATAACCTATTGTGTAGAAGTATCTCGCGTTGAGATTGTCTATGAGTTCATTGATGACTAAGTTCCACAAAAACGGGGAGAGTACACCTCCCTTTAGTTATCAAGGCTGTCTAAGTGTCGCCGTGCAGGCGTTTTTTGCTGAGCATGTTTTTGATCTACTGTATGAGCATCTGATCCACAGTATGCCTGCCTAGGGCGTTGCTTATGCTGGAAAAATTTGTCTTGTCGAAGGCTCCTTCTATGTCGATTAAGGTGCCCAGGCAGATGCTTTTTGTTGTAAAGCAGCTTCAATCTGGTTCACGACCTGATGTAATGCCGATTCCGTCGATTTCCCTGAGCTGTATGCATGTTGGTTGGCATGTAGGGGTAGGTGCTTAAGAGCCCCATTTCTTAGTTCCCTCTCGCAAAGCCTTTCCAAGGCTTTAAGCATGAAGGAGGTAAGACTTATTGGTCTAAAGGACTTTGCATGGGCATAGTCTGTTTTGCCTGGTTTTGCTATGAAGATTAGTTTGACTTCCCTCCATCTCTTCGGAACATATCTGAGGGCCAGCCTAGCCCTCATGATTGGCAGGAGTCTTTTAAGGACAGGTTCCCCTCCCCACTGTAATAACCCTGGGAAGATCAAGACCACCCAGGCTGCTTTGAAGGGGTGGAAGCTATCGATGGCCCATCGGAGTTTTTCTTCTGTGACCACGTTGTTTGCGTGACTCCATTCGAGTTTGGTCGCCACTGTTGGTGTATCGTGCCACGTTATTACCGGGGTGAGGACGCAGCCTGGGAAGTGTGTTTCGAGTAGGACGCGTCTTGTCTTCTCATCTGATGTGGTTTATGTGTTATCCGGTTTACGGAGAGTACCTGGTGCAACCGTTGGTTGCTGAGCCAGTAATTTCCTTACCCGGTTTGCTTGTTGGCAAGATTCAATGCTCCCACAGAATTTCCTCCATCCCATGGTGCGTCTGAATCTGAGGCATTTCCTGTAGTCTGATTTGGCCGCTTTATAAGCGTCCCAATCTGCGTCCGCGCTTGTGTTCATTGCCCTATTTAGAGCCTTTCTTACCTTCTTGCGCTTACGTCCAAGCTCAGAGCCCCACCAGGGTTGTTTCCCCGGGGTTAAGAGCGGAGTGTTTTCCGGGCAAGCTGCATAGTAGCTGTTTAGCATCGACTGCGTCAGTATACATACCTGATCGTCGATCTGTTTAGGGTCATCTTGTACCGGCGGCGTGGCCGTAAGGGTAAGTTTCTCTTTAAGTAGTAGGACATACCTTCTTTGATTTGCCAGTGTTGTGTGGTTTCCTGCGGGGCTGTGTGGGCTGTATATCAACTTTCATGGAGACGCTGATCCATCTGTGGTCTGAGCATGATGCCTCTTTTGAGTCGTGCTATCCCTTGACGCGTTCAGCCGCTCCTTCTGTTGCAAGAGTTAAGTCGATAATTGTCTGACTACGTTTAGTGACGAAGGTCCGTACCTGTGTTTAATAGGGTAAGATTAGTCGTGAATAAGTATTTAACCAATGACTTTGGTAGCGCCATCTACCTTTCCATCGAGAATTAATTATGTCAACGTCAATGGTTCGTCGCTGCTCGGCCAATCCGAGCGATCCTTTCATGAATCCCCTCCCAAAACGCCTCGCTATTGGCCGCCCTGCTCAACGGCGACGAAGAAAAGAATGGAAGATTCGAGACGCTCGAAAACGCATGTCCGCCGCATTCCGCAATCCGCACCGCTATATATAATTATTACCGCTTATACCAAACAACCTAACAAACCCGCTCGCGAGTGAAAGTGATTTGTGTAGTGGAGTGATTCAAGCAGCTTCAGAATTCCCGAAGAAACCAAGCGGCCGCCATTTGCAAGGAAAAGGACTGCCGAGCAAGGTAAGAGGCTCCTAACCACAACACCTTTTCACTTCCTCATTTCCTAGTCGATGAGAACCGCCATCCTACAGTCCACAATATTAATAGTTTTCCCAAATCGACTAGGAACATTTGGTTTGCCAAAACAGGCTTACCTCTGTTATAGTTGCAGTCCATGCCCCATATTTGGTGGTGGATTTGAGGAGGCATTAGAGTCCGTTCCTATTACGACCTCCGTATTGGTTCTCTCGCACTGGTTAACCAGACGCGTGAGGTCGAACGGAGGCGGGTCGTCGGCCTCGGGCATGTAGACCGATGCGAAAACGACCGCTATACTCCTTGTCTGCTGTATTATTTCAATTTGTATTGCTGTGATGTCTCTGGAACAGAACTCTGTTAAAGCTTGGCCTCTGATGTTTTTAGTTGTAAGTATGCAGGTGCTTGGATGTGTGTGGTCAGTAGAAGAGTAAATTTTGGGCGGTAGGTGTAAATAAGTTACGACATCTAAAAATTTTGAGAAAGTTATTTAAGTAAATTTTGCAAAGTTTACTGAACTTGTGAAGATATTCTGAGTGCAACTGATTACAAATAGCTTGTACTCACGTTTATAACATGTAACAATAAGTTTTGAGTTACATTACCACCTGCCAGCTGATCACTACAAACTTAAACTACACATCACTACTTTCATCAAGTTTTATTTCTTTAAATAAATATGTCACAACTGCTGGAAATTCAAGCTGCACAGAAAAGCCTAGAAGACTCCTTTGCATAAAGAATGGGTGAGTTAGAGACCCAGATTCAAGGTAGCGCGCCAGCCAAGGACACCGTAGCAAAGTTGGCTGAAGAGTTCCGTACCTTTCGAGAACTTGCTTTCAACATGCTTGGAATCCTTATAAAGCAGATAAACGAATGTGTCAAAATGGATACAAGGCATCGCAGGAAGGCACTTGTATTCACTGGCTTCAAAGAGTCGGCGAAGGAGGATTGTGTTACTGTCATCATAGGGACTCTGCAAAACACTTTGGGTCTGAAAAACCTATCTGCTGAGGCCATCAAAACTTGCCATAGACTCGGTAGCCCGAATAAATATCATCCCCGGCCTATTCTGGTTCGTTTCAGCAGCTTGGATGATAAGATGTCAGTGTGGAGGGCCAAGAAAGCACTCAAGGGCTCTTCAATCTCACCAAGTCTCGACAGACTGTATTCGGGCGTGCCCGTCAGCACTTTGGTATGCGGTCGTGTTGGACGCAGGATGGCACCATTGTTATCAAAACTCCGGACGGCAGTCGTTCAAAAATCACGTGCATGGACGGCTTAAATTCAGTGATAGCAATGTACCCAGAACGATAGGATGGCTCTTCGTCTGCTGCTGGAACCACTGGCGGTGCTGGAAGTGGAGGTTCGTCCGGTGTAGCAAACAAGAACTCCCGTAAAAACCGAGGTGACACCAGCGTTGTATTCTTTTTATATTAAACTTCATAAGTTTATTGGCTCCATAATTCATAAGAGATTCTCTTATTCTTATCGGCTTAACCATTTTGTTTACTTCTCGTTTATTAAGTTCTGTTTACCCACTGGTTCGGCGATACACCGAAACCGTAGGTTCTAGGCGGCTTGGGAAGGATTAATGGAATGGACTGTATTCAAAGGATAGCGGGTTTTAGTCGCCTAGGATTGGAATGGGAGAGATGATTGTGAGTGGGTATAGGATATTCCAAGGATGAAGGGGACTTACCTTGTTCGGCAATCTTCGTCTCAGAAGGGCAGTCTCCTGGTGGTTTCGGGATGAAGCTGCTGGATTCACTTCACTTCACAAATCACCTTCACTTGCGATCGGTTTATATAAGCGGTAATAATTATAGCGGGAGCGGCGCGGTGCGATCCGGTATCGCGGAAGCGTATTTAGCGAATCGAATGTTCTCGAAAGTTCTGGACTGTCACTCTCGTCGACGATCGCCGCGACCAATCCGCGAAGGCGTGCCCTCTTCTTGGGAATGGGATAGAGAGGGATAGAAACAAAAGGCATCGCTCGCATTGGCCAAGCAGCGACCAACCATTGATGTTGATGGGATTAGTTTCGATGGAAAGGTAGATGGCGCTACCACCCACTAATTTATTTTCAAATTTATTTATTGTTACTACATACATGAAATTTTTTCGTAATTTGCCAGGTTATTACATTGACAGTTGTCATGTGTCAATCTTGTCAGATTGTAACAAAACGTTTTGGGTGCGTTCGTATTTTTCTTTTCTCTTGATGCTAAATGTGTCATATTATGTTAGTTTTAATTATACATAATGCCATAATGTTTCAACACTAATTTTGTTTTCGTGTTTAAGTTTATGTTATTTTTCTGTTTAGTGTTTATTGTGTGAATTTAGCTGGCGGGTGGGTGCAGTAATGATAATATTTTGTGGTAAATTAATAACTTGATATATTTTTATTTCACTTTATTTATATATTTATATAATATTATTATATATACATTAATTAATCTATGAATATTAATGATGACATATTTATATCTGCTAACAATTCTTTGGTTTCGTCTGCTGATAATAGTTTCTCCTCGATTGCTGACGTATCACTTGGTGATTTTGTACGTGAGACATTCAATATAAATTCAAATTGTTCAAATAGATTACTGAATGTATGTCACATAAATGCTCAAAGTGTGACAAGTCACTGCAGTGACCTCCTTGAGGAATTTTCTGATGCAAATGTTCATGCCGTCCTAATTTCGGCGAGCTGGCTCAAACCTCAATTTCTTTCAACCACTTATCCTTTACCGGGATATGTTCTCATTCGCAACGACCGTGTAGAGAAAAGTGGCGGCGGTGTCGCAATTTACTTGCGAAGTGACTTTTCTTATAAAATTCTTGCCTCTTCCCCTTGTAATACTTCTGCTGAATTTCTTTTCCTAGAGGTGTAGGTTAGGAGGACTAAAATTGTCCTTGGAGTAGTATATTGTCCCCCAGAAATACTGGTATTAGAATCTTTAGGGTCTGAGTACGAACATCACGTCATTATGGGAGATTTCAATACCAACCTCCTCTCTACCCAATCTCCTCGTGCACAAAAGCTCCTACACATCCTCAAATCAGCCAGTCTTAGTGTATTACCACTGCAAGCCACTCACCACAACAATAATGGCGACGACACCTGGCTTGACTTGATGTTAACCTCTAGTCCGTCCTTAGTATCTTCCCATGGTCAGTATCCTGCTCCCGGCTTTTCCCACCATGACCTCATTTTCCTTGCCTACGCCCTCAACCCTCCCAAACCTCAACCTAAAGTATTGTACAAGCGTTGCATTGCCAGGATGAATGTATAGATGCTCTCTTTTGATGCCTCCTTGATCGACTGGGAACCTCTGATGGTGGCAGTCACTATCGATCAGAAGCTTGACCTCTTTAATACAGCTGTTATGCAGCTTTATGACGATCACGCCCCTATTAAGAAGGTTAGGTTGAAACGTCCACCAGCACCATGGATGTCTAGGTTAGTTCTGATGGCGATGAGGTGACGTGATTGTGCATTCAGGGCATTCAAACGGAATCGCTCGGATGATAGCTGGGCCTATTATAAGGCTGCAAGAAATCGCTGCAACCAGATGATACGCAATGCCAAACGCCGAGACATCATAAGCAATATCGACTGTGGATCTCCAGGTGATATCTGGCGATTTCTAGGGACGTGAGGGATAGGCAGATCGAGGCAGTGCAGTCTACCGGAGACTATTGGGTTAGACGATATCAATACTCATTTCATTACCTCGAATACTCTGGATCGTCTAACCATGCGTCAAACGATTGACTTCATTGAGGGACTGCCTGCACTTTATTTAAATCCTTTTAATTTTTCTCCCGTCACCTTAGATGAAGTTAAAAAATCCATCCTCTCCATTAAGTCCAGGGCAGTCGGGTACGATAATATCAGTTGTCGCATGATTGCCACTGTCCTTGACCAACTCTTTCCTGTTATCACTCACATAATCAACTTTTCCCTCTCCCCGGGTCAATATCCTGCCATCTGGCGAAAAACCAACGTTCAGCCACTCCCTAGAATATCAAATCCCACTATGTCGAACCACTTTAGACCCATTTCCATTCTCCCATTCCTATCCAAAGTCCTAGAGGCTTGTGTACACAAGTAGTTATCCCGATTCATCCTATCCAATAATATCCTTAGTCCATTCCAATCCGGATTCCGGCCTGGTTATAGTACTGTTTCCGTTCTGCTGAAGGTGACTGGCGATATTAGGGCGGGCGTGGAGGAAGCCGAGGTATCTGTGTTAGTCTTGGTGGACTTCTCAAACGCCTTTAATACCGTCAGCCACGATGTACTTTTGGCCATCCTTTCCCACCTTAATATTTCATCTGAGGCTCGGGATTGGTTCTCTTCATATCTTCGTGGTCGCCAGCAATCGGTTCGCATTGATGAGACATCGTCGAATTGGTGTGATCTGGACGCTGGGGTTCCACAAGGCAGAATTCTCTCTCCACTTCTATTCTCACTATTCATTAACCTCACCACTCATGAACTTCAGTGTGCGTATCATCCATATGCTGACGACTTGCAGCTTTACGCTCACGCAAGGGTGGACAAGCTGCCCGATTTAATTGCAGATGTTAATCGAGACTTACATGCTGTAGGAGTGTGGTCGGACAGATTTGGCCTTTGCGTTAAACCTACAAAATGCCAAGCTATCGTGGTGGGAAGTCCGCGTATGATTACTAGAATAGATTTCACAAGCCTGTCGCCCGTAACTTTTAACGGGTGTGCTATACCATTCTCGACATCTGTGAAAAATCTTGGTCTACACATAGATAGCAACCTTGACTGGCGGACTCAGATTTCAGTCGTCAGCCAAAAAGTATTTGGGACTCTGCGCTCACTGTACCGTCTCAAAAAAATTCTTCCATCTAAAACTAAGGCAATGCTTGTGCAAACTTTAATCTTCCCTATAATTGACTATGGTGACGTATGTTATCTCGACCTGAATGCAGATCTGCTCAACAAACTTGACTGACTTCTCAATTATTGCATTCGGCTCGTTTTTAATCTGCGTAAGTTCGATCACGTTTCTAAATTTCTCAAGGAATTAAAATGGTTGCCAATTCGTCAGCGACGAAATTTACGTACTCTGACGACTTTATACTCTTTTCTTCACTCTCCTAACGGTCCGTTATATCTAGTACCTTATTTTCAATATCTTTGCTCCAACCATGATAAGAACTTGCGATCTACTAATAACCTTCTTCTTCTCTGTCCATCTCACAATTCTACTTTAGTACATTCTTCTTTCAATATCCAATATATCCTTCTTTGGAATGCTCTCCCTCCCGAAGTTAGGACGTCCAGTAGCTGTGCCACGTTCAAATTTAGAGTTCGCCAGCTTTTGTATAGCAAATTGTCGGAAGCTTCTCAGTAGCACTTTATAACTTACTTGTTAGCAGTCTATCTTTTTAAACATTTATTTTCATGTGTATATATGTATTATATATATGTATATATATACATAGACTCACTATTAGAGCCTATTTCCCCGAAGGGGTAGGCAGAGGCATATTAAATGCCCACTTTTCGCCAGTGTTTTGATCCCACGTAATAGGTGGCGAGCCTATTGCCGCTTATCGGGATATTTTGTTTGCCAGAGCCTCGTCCGTTGATCGGCAGGTGCACCACTTGCAGGTGAGGTTGGCTTGGGACCCTAAGTTCTTGGTGGAAACCCTATGCACCCCATATATATGTTATATATATATATATATATATATATATATATATATATATATGTATATATACCTATAATTATATATGTATTTATTTTATATGTATGTATGGATATTTTATGTATTAAAATTTAAATTATAAGTATGTATTATGTTGCGTATTCTCTTTACTCTGTTGTAGAACACACTTGCGATGATCATCTCTGCATCACCTAAGTTTTTAAATAAATAAATAAATAAATCTTACCTCCCAGGCTGGAGAGGCCTCCAATTAGACCACCCTTATCCAAGGTTCCTGGATGAGCACGATGGCTGAATGTTGGACCTCCATCCATTTGCGCAGTTGCGCAGTGGCCGTTTGGCTATGATGGAGGTTGATTTGTAGGCAGCTGACGTCACTAGGCAGAGGGTTCATCTGTGGGTGATAGCCCCTCCTCCCCGACCTTCAGCTGCGTTAGGCCAGCCAGGATGTCGCCAGCCTCCACCCCGTCATCCCGCTGCACCGGACTCAGGAGCAGGCTCTCATCTTCCGAGTTAACCTCGATAAATGGGCCAGCCCCCGAGCCAGACGCGGCCGGCTCTGACGGGCCGGATTCCGCGGAGCACCCTGACCAGGTGTTTGAGACTTGCTGTGTGGAGTTGTCGCATCCCGGAGGATAGTCGACATACTTGCCTGTAGAGTCCCGGAACCGGACGTAGACTGCACCCAGCCCCAACGCGAGGCGGCGCTCGTTCTGCACCAGGACCGGGACTTGTTCCTCCGGGACGCCCACGACCAGCAACCACCCACCTGACTGTCTCTCCGAGTGCAGCAGCGACCATTTGTCGACCGCCAACCAGGGGTTCTGGAACTCCAGAGCCCGACCCACGTTGCGCAGGTCGTCCCAGACTCCCTGTTCGTTGGGAATGACAACGCCGCACCGCACTCTCTTCGGGGCCTCTTCCTGGCCCCTGACCTCCAGTTCGAAGCCTGGTGGTGGGACCAGGAGAGAAACCGCCACCGTCAGCAAGGTACGTGTTGCCTCGTCGGCACACCAAATTGAGGACCCCGTCCGCGTACATGGGTTTCCCGGTGAACGCAGCGGTGGGGTGTTTGGAGGTTTTAGTCAACCAGGCGTCACTCAGGATCTTCCTTTGAATTTCCGTGAGTACCCGGTCCATGAACTCCTTCGGCAAGTTCCCCGTGCGTTTGCATGTTACTGCAACGCCCAGGGACGCCTTGGAGGCCTGTGCATAGGACTTACCCTGTATCCTGGAGGAGTCGAGGCGTGGCTTCTTGTGCTCCCCTCGAGGCGAGCTGGTCTCGTTGAGAGCACGTTTGGTAGCACCTCTTTCCTTGTTTTTGGCAGTTTTACCTGCCGTGTTTCCTGGTGGTGCTGGGGCTGGATGCCGTGCAGGGTGACCAGCCCACCGCTTGGCGGTAGGCAGCTTCCCCGTACTGCCTCCGGCCTTCGTGCACCCCCCACTGCTGAGCGCAGGCTGTGCGCTGGTCAAATTACTGGGACCTGCGACAGCGGCCTGCTCCGCCGTTTTTGTAGAGGCAGCACCGGCGGCGGTTCGTGCCGCCTTCCGCCTTATTGCCAGGCGCTGTCTCTTGTTTTTATTTGCCCTCTTCTTCATCGCAGAGCTGGTAGCAGCGGGGCCACTCGGTTGTGTGGTGGGCGGGTGTTGGGCAGGATTGGTGGTCTTGCCCTTACCCTTGCCCTTGTGGTGACTTACCACTTGCCAGCCTGTGAAAGAGGTACGGTAAGGAGTACTAGCGTTAGCCAGCGCTGAAGTCTCGTCCTTGGGGGATGGTTTAACACCTGCAGCCGATCGCACGACGTCAACCATCTGTTTGGTTTTGGTTGTTTCGGCGGGAACAGCTTTCACTGCCACCGTCGCAGTTGGGGTAATTATTGGAATTTCGGTATCCATGGAGCCCGCATCAGGGAACGTCATACCAGACGTTAGGATTACCAGAGGGATATAGGAACGCGGGGCTGGTTTACAGCACTATTTCGGGCGCCCGCTTGGGTCAACGGCCTGAGCCGAGTTACCAACTCTAGCCGTCATCCTTCGCTTGCACCCTCCGTATAGCCTTCACCTACCACATCAACAGCCGAAATAAATTCCACCTGCTGATGTGGATCGCATCCCTAGCCTGTAGCCCTCTGACGGGACATGATGGCCATTTCCCCCGCTGCGGCTCACAGCAGGGGCTACCGTTTAGCGTGAAATCGGGACCAAAGAGGGCGTGTTGCCTCACGGTTATATTACCGCCAGCGCCGCTCGGCTCAACCCCCCAGGACTCCGTCATCCCCGCGTACGGCGCTCAACTGCGCAGGTCCTAGCGCAGGTGGTCAACTTCTCTTACCCGTGACATTTTACTACGAGCCCGCGCCCACCCGACCACGAGGGGGCGTGGTGAAGAGATGTGTTCCTGTATGTGGATGTGTGCGCGCATGTGTGTACGTGTGTGTATGTTTGTGTGTAATGTGCCTGTTGTTTGTGTTTCGGCTGGAGGTTTTGGTTGCATCCATTTCTGAAGGAACTGGACCAAGAACGGGCGGCAACCTCGAGAAGGATAGTCCACCAGCCTAGCCTAAGGGATCTTCGCGACCTGCGCTACCCCTGAGACCATTCGCCACTCCCTGCACTGGACTCAGGTGTAGGGAGTAGAAGTCAGTGCAGTTCAGTGGTGTTAAACATGAGTTGACCTGCACGGGCTTCCGCCCGGTAGGTTAGGTTAGGTAAGCAACGCAGATGTGTCGCGATACTAAGATTTCTACAAAATAATGTTTGTTTAGTAATGCAGAAGTTATGTTCTTAGTAGTTCTATGACACACAGTTAAAAGTTAGTACCAACTGGCGCTGCGTGTTTGCACTACCAGCAAGTAATAGAATAATGTTTCTAGCGTGACTAGGTTCTTCGTTCGTAATAAATCAACAAACAACATACTTGCATTATTTGTACGTACTATGGACTATGTATGTACGAAGCCACAGAATACACATGCATACTTTAGGTTCACTGTTTTTTTCAGTCCACGGCTATTGCCACTAGTGCAGCGAATGTTGCAATTTTAGGCAAATACATAGCACTATTGCATCCTTACATAAGTATTTACTGACGATATTATCTAAATAGTTTATGTACATATAGTATCGACAATCTTTAGTAACTTTGTAAATAAATTATGGTAACTTCGTTCTTAAATCCATAACACAATAAATCAGAAAGCCAATAATATACAAATAGGTTCCACGTATTAACAACAGCATTGTCCACCATCAAGTAGATGTACTTTGAATACACTTCTAAAAACCCAAAATACTCATTGTTATGTTTATGAAAAGCAAGCTTCTTCCCACGACGCCATGAGTATTGCAATATTTTCCGTGCAAGAAAAAAAAGGACCCTGTGCTCCTAGGCTTGTAAATCTTGGATGCAACTGGGATAACGCTAGGAGATAACATACATCTATCCATACCCATCAACTCTGCGCTTATAACAGACGTAAATTATTGATATAAACAATAATTCAAATGTCTATTTATATATTCCATTTGGCATTTTATGCCATGTGAAAAATGAAAAATAGTAAAAAGTGTATAAATGCCATGTGTGTCACACCGCACCTTCCATTTAAATGTTTTATCTATTCTCGTCGGCATTCTCGCACCGCATGGAAAAGTATCATCTGCATTGCAAATGACGCCGCCATCGATGCAACACTGTTGTAGCTAATGTCACTCGTATCTACGTGAACTTTTTTGAACCCACTCTATAAATATGCATGCGACCACTGGAATAAATAACCGATGCTGGATTACTGTTACCATTGTTATTTGTCACCAAAAATATATGAATACATGCTGATATTCATCTATATCTATATATATTATAAAACAAAGTCCCCCGCCGCGGTGTCTGTCTGTCTGTTCGCTTAAAACTCGAAAAGAACTGGACAAATTTTTATACGGTTTTCAACAACATCGAGAGTGATCCCTGAGGAAGGTTTTAGTGTATAATACGTTTAGGTTTTGTGCAAACTGACGATATTACGACGATATTAGTTCAACGCGCCGGCAAAAATTGAGCCGATCGGGAGCTTTCCTCGAAAACGCTGCCAAAACCTTTCGAGTTATAACAAAACAATGTATGGTGGGATTGTACCTCTTTAATAAATCTACAAAAAAGTCCGCAATGGTATATGTCTATCTTCTTAGGATAACCCACAATAAACATATTTTGCTTTTACATCTATCTATCTATACTAATATAATAAAGCCAAAGAGTTGGTTTGTTTGTTTGTTTGAACGCGCTAATCTCAGGAATTACCGGTCGGATCTGGAAAATGCTTTTTGTATACGATAGCCCAGTTATTCCGGAAGGCTATAGGCTATATAACATAACGTTTCGACCCTTTGGGGCCGGGCAAAAGGCTAAAAAGGCTAAAAGATAATGTCGGCTAATCTAAGGAACTAGCAGTCGGATTTTAAAAATTGTTATTGCTTATAATAGCCCAATTATCCTGAAAGCTATAGGCTATATAAAATTAAGCCACAACTTTTAGGGGCCAGACAAAAATAATAAAATGGTCAAACGAGAAGGGGGAGGGTTGGGTCAAAGGCAAAAAAAGGCTAAACGAATAGGATACAATTCTATATGGGTATCGTTTTCGAGATTTTCGGGACGCTGATTAATAATATGAAATTGATTTAGTGATCCAAGATGGCGGCTGGGAAATCAAAGATGGCGGATGGGAAAATTTTAGAAATCAATATGGGTATCGCCGTCGATATTTTAAGGGGTGGGGAATCGAAATACAACATCTATTTCGTGATCAAAGATGGCGGATGGGAAATCAAAGATGGCGGATGGGAAAATAAAAAAAAAGCAATATTGGTATCGTCTGCGATGTTAAAAGGGATGGGGAATCCAAATACAACATCTGTTTCGTGATTCAAGATGGCGGATGGGAAATCAAAGATGGCGGATGGGAAAAAATTAAAAAGTCAATATGGGTATCGTCTCTGATGATTTAAAGGATGGTGAATCCAAATACGACATCTATTTCGTGATCAAAGATGGCGGATAGGAAATCAAATATGGCGGACGGGACTTTTTTTAAAATCAATATGGGTATCGTCTCCGATTTTTAAAGGGATGGGGAATCCAAATACAACATCTATTTCGTGATTCAAGATGGTGGAGGGGAAATCAAGGATGGCGGTCCGGGAAAAATTTAAAAAATCAATATGGGTATCGTCTCTGATGATTTAAGGGATGGTGAATCCAAATACAACATCTATTTCGTGATCAAAGAGGCGGATAGGAAATCAAAGATGGCGGACGGGAATTTTTTTTAATGTCGATATGGGTATCGTCTCCGATATTTTAAGGAATGGGGAATTAAATATTGTTTAAAAATCTATGTTTGTTTGTTCATCATTTATAGACTCTGAAATGATAAGAGATTAAGCTCTAAGTCAATGGTAACTTTGGAAAAGGGGCTTGGAAAAAGGGAATTAAATAAAAACTCTTAAAAAGCGATACGGAGTTCGCCGGGTCAGCTAGTACATATATATTATTCTAAACAACCTAATTGTAGTCTGATTACGAGTTATCTTTTCACGACACAAGAACTGAATAATCTTTGATAAGATTCTTTGCTGCACTATTATTTTTTTTAATCACATATCTGGCCGAGTTTCTTGTTTAGTCAGAGAGTGAATGTGTGTGACCTTTCGCTGTTATAAATAAAGATTTAACACATTATTAATCTAGCGTAAGCCCTTGCATTTGGTATTTAGGTGAAGCAGAAGTTTTCTGGTGGCAAATTCTCAACGGCAACTTGAAGGTTAGAGCAGTAACCAGTAAATAACAATACGTTTGTTACCTAAATGAAACCTAGATAAAATTGGGGAATCTTATGTACGTATATTAAACCGCTAGCCGAGAACTCTAATGTGTAGTTTTATTAGACATTTGCTGAACCCACGGCTCTATCATGCTTAACCAGCCTGAACTTCTTAAAATATATAACTTGATTATTCTAAGACAGTTAAACTCACTTTTACGTTTATAGTACAGGTACAAGTCATTCACATTTTTATCACTAGTAATGATAATGTGAATTAATATTTGCAAGTGAATTTTCTAGCTGAAAGATACACTCGTTATGATGAGGTTATTTAATTAGAAAGCGTCAATTGTTACAATTATTTTATGGATGTGAGTTAATATAACTTATAGTAACTTATAATATTTAGACATTTCATATTTAATTTTATCATGAATGAATTGCTGTAACGCTTTTACAGATGCTTTAAATGTAAAAAAACGTAATTTAAAAAGTGAATATAACTCTACAGGACAAAGAAATTTTCTATGATGAAATTAAATGCAATTATCAACATTATGACATATGACGTCTATATTATATATAAGACACATGACGTTTATATTATTTGACTTATATCATAACTTTGTGCTTTTGCTGCGCAAAGCTAACTAGGCGCTTTACTAATTATGTATTCTAGTGAAAAGAGGAAAATTATAAAAAGTGTTTTACGTTTAAAATTAAGCTTAAGGCGCTGTCCTAAGCTACTGTTTCGGTAAATGAGGGGGTGAAGCAGGGGAGGTGAAGGGAGCTTAGTTCAGTCTACTGCGGGGCGCCCCCCTTCATTCTCGTCGCTTGCGGCCGTATTCTGGCGACATCCGTATTCCAATATTTCAAAATCGCAAGCAAAACGTTTTAGCATATTGAATTGAGATACTGATATTAAAATTTATATTACATACATTAATCTGTTTGTACAATATAGGCATAGCGCAATTTTTGTTCTCAGTGCAGCCATGAGCTAAACTGGTTTACATTAGACGTTATAGGTATTAATAGTTGACGAAAGTAGGTAAATACCTACGTGCCGTAAGATGATAAAAATAATTAAGTCAGTTCCATGTATGGAGAGGCCATTATTATGTTTTTTTTGTTTTTGTATAAAAATAGTGAAGCAGTTCATAAAATACATCTAAGGGTTCCGTTTTTACAATTTTTGGCTACGGTACCCTAAAAAACACAATACTGTTCTACTAAGCGCAAAAGCCGTATCTCAACTAAAGCGAGTTACGAGATAATTGAAGTTTAGTAAAAGTTGATTTCTTTTATTTACTTATGGATGTTTATTGTTATTATAAGTATAATTATAATTATGGTAAAGGTTTCGAAATACGTCGCCGTTTTTAGAGGTTGTGAGTGATTAGAGAGGGAGGAGGGGAAGTCTTTAAGACCCCTCACCATTTTCACTTGCCGGAAATACTTGGTTTCCTCTGAAAAAAAATCTCCAAACATCGGTGTGTATGGCACTGCCAACTTCCACATTCATCACACTAGTTTAATAAACTAAGGATGACGGAGCCCTGCGAAGGGCTCCTATTTTCGGATTAAGGGTCAAAAGAGAACCTAACATAACCTATTAAGTTACTTATTACAGTCGCACCTAACCCTAGGCACTCGAAAGCAATGACGCACAAATTTGACATTAGCTGTCAATATAATCATTCCAAGATGGCAGTTTTGCATTTCGTTACACGTTTTTCACATCAAACCTAAAAATGACATTTGTAAAACTGTACTAAAGTATAAAAACTACGTTCCGTTTTGCATAATTGCCGAAGTATTTATGAAATTTTGGAAATTGTTTAAAAATATTTAGATGCAACTCCGGCAGCCAAAATTACTCTTAGGGGATTAAAACGAACTCCCTTTAGCCCCCTACACTACCAATACCCTCAAATTCAGGCGACTCGTTTCGAAACCCAGCCCATTATTATTTTTCAAAATAGATAAACATCAAAAATATATGTGGATATACCTTATTCATGAGATACTGCTATGTCGCTTAGAAAATTATCGAATTAGAATTTGAGTTACTGCTTTTTCGTTAGCTCTCCTCATACATGTTTGTAAGGAAAATATAAAAAAATTATTTCACTTCAAATATGTGTTGTTTCAAAGAAAATAAATATTAAAATATATTTATTTATATTCACTTATCATTTATTAACGAAATACAGAGTTTACAGCTCATCAAAAGTTAGCTGTCTGCTACAACCCAGCAGGTTTTCTTTATTCTCATCGAATGTTAAAGGCAGTGTGTAAGGTGATAAGGCTTCAATACTTATTATTTTCTGTTGTTCACGAGGCACATTTTCATTTACTTTCCTTTTACGGCTTGGTATTGTAGAAATTTCAAGCACTGATAAAACATTTTCCTCTCCGGCAACTGCCAATTCATATAAAACGCCACAAGCTTTTCTTCTCCCAGAAAATATCATCTCTTTCTATAATTTCCATTTTTAGTGGTATACTTTCGCCACTCCACACAGCAAATAAACACTTTTGTTTGCGTGTAACGTGCCCCTGAATTTGGTAATAACAATTACAATATTTGTTTAGACTAGTCAGTTCACTTTTTTATCATGTTTCCATATTTGTATTTTATTTGCTCTTATACTATTCTCCAGGCCATTCTTATAGGCAACTATAGAACATTAAATGTTCACAATCGTGTTTGGACCTATTAATCCATCTGGCGTGGCACCAATAAACGGATTATCCACAAGGCTCGATAGTAACATTTTCTTGCTTTGCCAGTTGTTGCAAAGCCAGTTGTTCATTTTAGATTCCATGCGCAACTGATTTTACATTGCAAATATTTTATTTGTGCAAAATATTTTTTACTAAGTTGGCTTTACTGCTGTTATCTCTTCTTTTTACCACTATACCAAAATTTCAATCTGTCAACATATTCTTACGCAATTTAAACCAGTCACTGCTATCCCTCTTGTAATTTTTGCTTATCACTACGGAATTTGAGTCAAATTTGTTAAAAAAATTGTTTGGCATTTCTTGGCTAACTCTTGAACAGATCGTGTTAGGAATGACTGCAGTCAAATGTGTGTAAGACTTTGCAGAACTGTTATCTTTAACTTCACTGTAATTACAATAAAAATAATTAGTTACGTACTTTATTATAAAATAAATACTATATCTTGTGTTATAGCAAACAGAGAAGTCACCTTCTTACTTATAAATAATTGATTTTAGAAATTAAAAAGATATTAGATGTACTGAGACATACCTAATAGTTTATAAATAATCAAAGTTTTACCCAATGTACCTAAATAGGTTTATGTTCACACCGCCTGTGTACCGCTTGTGTGCGGATTGCGGAGCGCCATATTAGCGCTGTTTATTGTTCGCCGTGGCGGCATCTTACCGCTCCAGGCGCTCTGACAAGCTAATGAATTTGGAATATAGGTACATAAAATGATTCGATTTTATGTACTCTTACTAAAATTGTAAACTGTGGCAGCTATGTATTGTGAGAATAATTTACATAATTATATTATGCATAATCGATAATCTATAACACTGTGTCATAAAAGACTCTTATGAAAATAATTTGTGTAAAAATGTTACATATTTCATAATCACTTGACCATGGATGAATTTCTATTTTATTACGACGCTTTCTTGTACAAATCCTTCGTAGAACTTCATTTCTCTAATTGTCCATATTTTATTCTTCTAACTATATATTTATAAGCACAGAAACAATAACACATTAAACGCAACAAGAGTATACACTTAGGTCCTAATTATATGTGCCCATAGTTACATGAAAAGCCTATTTGATTCAAAGTATTCCGTCTATAACATAAAACATAAAATTACGAACTCAATTTGGCGTATTATAATAACAAACAGGTTTACGTAAAATTTCGTGCAGCGGAGACGCAAGCGACATGACCTATCTCTCACAGGGCTCATAGCCGAATGATGAGATCTGGGCGGGGCGTAAACTAGCAACTGACACTCAGTACACCGCTTATGCTAATAAGGTTTAAATTGCTGAAGCGTTTGATATTGATGGGATCTACCGAGCGTCAAAATCATAGACGTTTGGCAGATTTTATTTAATTTTACAAAATATACACGTATAATATGAAAATAAATAGGGTAATTCTTTAGTTCATTAGATTTCCTACAATATTATAAAATAAAATATGACAGCTTACGATCAAAATATTGCAAACAGTGAGACGAAAGATTATTTTTTGCCTCGATTTTGTGATTTTTTTACCGTGATTCTATTTAACATACATAAAAAATTCTTTCAAAAGTCTTTTGTTCAGACTTTTGACTTTAAGCTCTATTTTTTGCTAGTTTGTAATATGTACCGTTATGGCTAGATGCGCGACGAAAAATTAGGTGTTTCACGGCTTCTGAGGTATAACAGCGCTTTAATTGGTTTCTTCAAATTCAAATTCCTTAATACATCTAAGTTGGTTAAAAGGCAACACTTATGAACGTAAATTTTGATTACTTAGTTAACTTCTAATCTAACATAGTCTTTTCAATTTATTTTTCTGTTCTGTAGTCTGGCAAGTAATACACGTAGGTACGTACATTTTTACTATAATAAGACATCGCTCGCGGTTCCGGGAATTTTTCAACCAGGCAGTTTTTGCGTTTGTCAGGATGTGGCAGCGACGTCATTTAATAAACCCTCTTAAGTTTTTGCACTATTAGAGCTTTTCATCACTCCATCATCATCCCAGCGCTATCCCGGTCGCGCTCCAAGACCTCCGTCCTGGAACCCGGGGTCCGTTTTTCTGCTTAATCTTCTCCACTTCGCTCGGTCTTCGACCTCTCTGGTAGTAAGTCGATTGGCACGTATATCAGATCTTACGATTTAAAGCCAGCATTAGTTTGGTCTGCCACGTTTGCCGGGGCCCGGCGGGGGCGGCATGGTCAGACATTTATTCCCCACGTAATCTGCCGGCTTTTTATATAGTCAAAGTGTGCCGGTTGTCATAAGACGTGGCTGTACCAGCGTAGGCAACACTCTTGCAGTTTATCCGCAATGTCACGGTCAGGAAAACTGCCACATATGTGGGAGTTCTCAAAGCGGTCCTTCCGCGTTACAATATAGTAATGCATATTTGCATTATCATTATCCTATTTTTAACATTAATTAATAAAAACAGATAAAAAAGTAAACACTTATGTCACTTGTTCTCGGTTTCCATTTTAAAAACTTTCCAAAGCATCGTTTCCCCTCCATGACCCAATTTCATTAAAAGATAGAACTCATTCATCTTAATCCGATGTAGACAATTAAATGTTCAAATTAATCTTACTAACAACTTTCCAGAAATAAAACAAAGCGACGGTTAAGCCGCTTTTGCCCTTCTGTATTGGCTATTCAGTGAATCGGTCATAGGGTATTGTCTAGAATTACCGCAGGCAGGCAGGTAGTTTTAAGGTGCGCAGTGGAAGATGTAATACATCTACCTGACCACGATAGACAATGATCCAGACACAATGCACTGCGTTGCACAGTGATGAATTGAAATCCAAATTACAACTATCAATATTATATTTCACTTACCCGATATCTTTACTGATGTCAGGCTTGAGCTAAATTAGACACATTCATACAAGTATATTGGCCAAAATAAATGAATGAAGTATCTTATACTTAGCTATTAAGCTGCAAACGCGACGTTTTCAAGACACGTTGGCACGTGGACGTCGATACCGGATTCACAATTTTCGCAAATGTCAATCAATAGTTCACAATGTCTTTTATCACAATTTACCGTTGCCAGCACTAGATCAGGCGGCATTCAAGACGGTTTACTCAATTTAGTTCAATTATACAAGTTAATTCAATTCGCGTTAATTCAAAAGGCGATATTTTACGTACGAGACGATTCTATTTCAAACATCCATCCGCCCCGGACCGGCCTACCGGTCCGCTAACCGGTTGGTAGACGTGACAATGTTGCAACCGCTCTCCTCAGAATCGAACCGTCCACCAAGACCTCAGCAAATCGGGGAACTCCATCAGCCCCAGTTACCAAACGAAGGATGCGCCCCCTGCGCCATCTGAGTGGCGGAAGGATAGCCTCCTTGATCAAAACGAGGTCACCAATCTTGGGTGGATCGGTCTTGTCGGTCCACTTAACGCGTTGCTGGAGTATGTGCAAATATTCCAAGTTCCAGTAATCTGGCGTACCAATTCAAAACGCGAGAGACGACCAGGTCTCGTATCAATATAAGGGTACTCAGGCAAGGCGCCAAGTGGGCGACCAATCAAAAAATGGCCCGGCGTAAGGGCCTCCAAATCATTCGGATCTGAGGAGATCGGGCACAATGGCCGAGAGTTTAAAACGGCCTCAATCTTACAAAACACAGTTGTGAGTTCCTCAAATGTAAGGACAGACTCGCCGATTGTCCTGCGCAAGTGTGTTTTGGCCGATTTTACGGCGGCCTCAAATATACCACCCCAGTGTGGACAATTTGGTGGAGAAAACAACCAATTTATCCCACGTCGGGCAAGCATATCACCTATATCAGCCTTGTTGGTTTCAAGGAAATTAACAACATCATTCAAATAATTATACGTGCCCTTGAAGTTAGTGCCGCAGTCAGAACGGATCAAGGAAGGCAGCCCTCTGCGGGATACAAATCTGTCAAATGTGGCTACAAACGCCTCGGTCGTAAGCGAGGAGACCAGTTCCAAATGTACGGCCTTTGTGGAGAGGCAAACAAAAACACACAAGTAGGCCTTAACAGTCTTGCTGTTTCGAAGTGTCAACGTTTTCACCAAAAAGGGACCAGCGAAGTCCGTGCCAACACCGTCAAACGTCCTGCTCTCAGTTACGCGATCTGCCGGTAAGTCTCCCATCAAGGGCTGCATGGTAGAAGCCTTGAGCTTATAGCAAGGGATGCAGCGAAAGACTACACTCCGAATAATTCTTCGGGCAGACAAAATCCAAAACTCGCGTTGCAAAATGGCCAACAAAGCATTACAACCAGCGTGCGAATTTATAAGGTGACGGTCAGTTACCAACAAGCGTACCAAATGACCGTCCTTAGGTAACAAAAGGGGGTGACGAGCCCCGTAAGGGAGGTTGGCGTTCTTGAGACGCCCTCCAACGCGCATCGTCCAAAAAGGGGTTCAATTGAGATACAGCTCCCGATAATTTCGATCTACCTGACTTAAGGATAGCAATGTCCTTCTCAAAATGCGCCAACTGCACAGAACAAACTCAAAAGGTGAGGGACTCCTGTCGTTCCTGTGGTGAAAGAAACGGTGTCAGACGTTTTTGTTGTGGGTGCCTAAAATTAAAAACAAAACGCTTTATCCAAGCAGTAACACCTAACAACTTGTCAAGGGAGCTGTAACGATTCAACAAAAAATCGGGGTCGAAGGCGCATTCCACCTTTTCAAGAGCGAGTGTTCGTAGACCCGGCAAATTAGAAGTATTCAAAACTGGCGTTCGAGGCCAATCGGTTTCTGGTCGACTCAACCATTCCGGACCCCAACACAGCGAATGACCTATCAAACTAGGCGTCAAGCATCCGCGCGAGGCACAATCAGTGGGGTTGAGCTCACCTGGCACGTGTCTCCAAACAAGTTTGACTTCGGATTTCTGGATTTGGGAAACGCGGTTAGCGACAAATACCTCCAAGGTGTGGACAGAAGCCTTCAACCAACAAAGAACAATTTGGCTGTCTGTCCAGGCGTAGGTCCCACTAATACAAATGCTTTTACCCAAAGTACTAGACACTTGGTTCAACAATCGCACGAGTAGTGCTGCTCCCGAGAGCTCCAATTTTGGGATGGTCAGAGATGTTCGAAGGGGTGCAACCTTGCACTTCGCCATGATCAGGGAAACCCTCACCTGACCTGAGGCACTAACTGTGCGCATGTACACCACGGCCGCGTGACCACGTTCCGAAGCATCACAAAACCCGTGAAGGGTGGCCTTGTACTTCCCGGGAGGAAGGATGGGACGAGGCAAGGAGATCTCGCTGACGGCAGGAAGCGAGGATACAAAAGAGGTCCATTCCTCAACAAGAGTGCCGTGTAGAGGTTCGTCCCAGGTCAATCCTGCTGTCCAAAGCTTCTGCAAGAAGCATTTCGCCCAAAATATGACAGGACAAATCCAACCATTTGGATCAAAGGTTCCGGCGACAGTAGACAACACGAGACGTTTAGTCCAAGAACAAGGCAATTTTAAGTCTACGTTATACGTAAAGATGTGTTGGACTGGTCTGTACTGAACGCCGAGAACAGCCATCATGGCGGGGTTGTCAACAATCTCAAACAAATGTGGATCTTGCTGATGATCCTCTGGCAAGCCTTCCAAAAGCGCTGGTGAGTTGGAAATCCATTTGCGCAACTCATAACCAGCGGAGGCCAAAATACCTATCAATTCGTCCCGCAGGAGGATCGCCTCGTCCGCTGTGGAGGCGCCCGAGCAAATGTCATCGATGTAAATATCGTCCTTCAAGATGGCGGAGGCTCGTGGGAAACGTAAGCCTTCGCGGTCTGCGAGTTCCCAAAGAGAACGTATTGCTAAGTAGGGGCTCGACCTTAACCCGTATTGAGCTCGAAAACAACCATGTGATCACGAGGAGACTCTCTCCAAAGGATCAGCTGGAAGCGACGGTCATCAGGGTGGATAATCGTCTGCCTGAACATCATTTTTATATCGGCCACAAAGACAACCTGATGTCGTCGGAAGCTGGTGATGACGTCACAAAGGTCCTTGACCAACTTGGGACCAGAATGCAAGCACTGGTTCAAGGATACGCCTGTTGAAGTCTGCGCAGAACCATCAAATACTGTGCGCAGCTTGCCAGTCGATGGCTTCAATACCGCGTGATGCGCGAGAAAGTAGTGCTCCACCGAACGCCAATCCAAATTTGACACAGATATGTGTCCCAACTGTTCATATTCCCTCATGAACTCAATGTACTTCTGTCTGAGCTCCAGATCACGACCCATGCGGCGCTCCATGGCCAACAACCTCTTTTCGGCTAAAGGTCGTGACTCACCAAGCGGAGGCCGAACAGACAGAAAAGGTAGCTTCGTAATGATCCTACCAGAACGGAGTCGACCAGTGTTGTTCTGGAAGAACAGCTCGCACTCCTCATGTTCTGGATTCAAACGGGCAGCTTGAGGGGGCTCCTCTACCTCCCAAAACCTCTGCACCGCATTAGAGAGAGCGGAGCCTACAGCCAACAAATTATCAAGTTCGGTTGGAGGGGGTTCCATAGGTACAGGTCCCATCAAAGCAAATCCAAATATGGTCGGGATGGCAGTCAAACCATTTGGCACCAAGACCCGTTTCCCACCAATCAAAATTCCACCGAGGACATCAGAACCAATCAACAAGTCGATTTGTCCCGGTGTGTCAAATTTGGGGTCTGCCAGTTCCAATCCCGATGTCAAATTCACCACAGCAGCAAGTAGCTGCTTCTGTGGGTGCATACCCAAAATATTCTTCAACACAATAGCCGAGGTTTTAATCCTCGGGTGTGAAGATTCAACAGGGCCAAACAAAACCTTAACTTGCCCTTCAACATTAGAGGCTACGTCACCTATGCCCCGTATACAATTTGGAAAAGAGCCCATATTTAATTTAACCTGCCCTACCAAATAAGTGGAAACAATGCAACCTTGTAAACCTGTGTCCAATATAGCACGGACAACAACAGAGGTCCCCGTGGGTCCCCAGACCCTAACAGCAGCCGTTGGTAGGATAACGGTCTCAATGGGGGAGGTTGGCGTTATAGGGCAGGGGTCAATGACCTATTGTGCCTGGGCGGCGACCGTTGAGGGGAATACCTGGGGCAGCAGTCATGGTGCTGGTGACGCTGAACAGCACATTCAGGTGCGCGAGAGAGAGGAGGCGTGCGCACGCTACGGTTCTCCAAGCGGGGCGAGTGGCGATCAATTGAGCGAGGCGACTCTCGGCTACGCGCCGATGAACCTCGGCTGCCACCTTCAAAACACCCGCCCGTGCGCGGCGTCGGCTGGTTGGACAAGCGGCCAACCTCTCTGGCATTCATATAGAGAATGTCCAAATGCTGTCCTCCACAGTGAGGACAGGGGCGAGAGTTTGGGCAGTCTCGCTGGTAGTGGGACCCCAAGCAAGAGAAGCAAAGGCGGCGGGCATTCACGATGCGCCTACGAGAAGCGACATGTAGGTCCAAGAATGCCCTACAACTGGCCGTTCTGTGCCCCGTGACCTTGCAGTAAGAGCACTCCACTGGGCTCTGCGTGACTGCAAAGCGAGGAGGGCGCCGGTCAACATTGGCTCGGATGTGAACGCGAGCCTGCTCTTTGACCTTGGGCGGCTGCGTCTTAGCCGGTGTGTCACCACCGGAGTTGTCCAAGACCCGGCACTCATCCTCCAAGAACCTCTCCAGGTCAGCAAAGGGGGGCAGATGGGTCGCGCTATCCCCACCAAAGCGCTGCTCAAAACGCGACCTCAGGTCGGCAGGCAGCTTCTTTAACACAATGTGCACCAATAGATAGGACCATTGGTCCACGGGCAAGTCAAGGCACTTAAGTGCGTTGATGGCCACCAAAAGCGGGTTCAAAAGTTGGGTGCGCAACCCAGAGACCCGGGTGAGCGTCGGCAAACCCAAAATCTGCTCGATGTGCGTGTCGGCGAGGCCACGCTTATTATGGTACCTACGGGTAATTAGGTCCCGAGCCGTCTGGTACGCCTCGTCAGACACGGGCAGATGCTGGATGAGGCCCTTGGCCTCCCCATCCAGAACCGACATTAAATAGGCCAATTTTTGTGCCGGCCGAAGGTCAGCCGTATCATTGACCAGGCTGTCGAACAAATAAACGAAGCCCAGGTAGCTTCCTAGGCAGCCATCAAAATGGGGGAGGTCAAAAGTAGGGAGCCTACTCACCAGCCCCGGTGCTGACCTAGGAAGCTCCTGCTTCAGGCCGGGTTGCCCTTCCCTATCGGCAACTAGTTGTCTCGCACTATTGGAGACAGCATCATACAGGTCTAAGACCTGGGCATAGTCTTCGCTGACCTTATTTCGCTGGTCAGCGGTGAAATCGTTGACTGACACTTCGAGACAGCAAGTGCTGAAAGTGCGGAATTGCTGTTCCACACTTGCCAGGCGATCGTCAATCCGCTCGTACCTTTGTAGTAAGGCCTGCTGGCGATCAGGCCGGTTCACTAAGGCACTGGCCGAGGCAAACCAGCGCAAATCTGATGCAATAGCACCAGCAGCCGCACGCAAGTCCTTGATAGCTGACATAATCAAAATTTCAAAAGAACCCGGACAAGCGTTATATAATATTAATAATCAAAACTAAATTTTTCTTAATTCTTTGAAACCAACAAAGTATTAGCCTGTTTACTGAAAGTGCAGGCAAGTGACAGGTATCTACTGTCCAACAAAATTAATAGTTTCAATATATTGAAACAAACACAAAAGTTATCAAAAGTTGTAACTTATAAAAAATTAAAAGTTGAACTTCAAATTAATTAATGAATTATTTGCAACAGACAGACTGGCTGTGTTATTTGAGATATACAATAGTAAGTAAGCACAGAATATGTATTACCTAGCAATATTATCTATATATTATAACAAACAAAGGTTTATCAAATGTTTGGTTGTTATAAGTAATGATTCAAACTTAATATAATTATGAGATAAACTAAATTTACTAAAATATTTATTATAATTATTATTATTATTATCATCTTTATTTCCTATTTTTCAAATTAAAATTAAATTTTTAAATATATCATTCACTAAAAAAAAAACACATTTAAAAATATAAAATTAACCGTGGGGTCCCACCAGCATCGGGCACAGGGTCCAAGCTGCCAGTGGTTAGGGCTCAAGAGACAGGAACTTCCTCACAATACGTGCCGTGTCGAGAAGAACTGCCTTTTGCATCAGACCCTTGACCCAAGCACCCAACGCGAGCCTCTTAAGGTGACGATCGAGGCTCTTGGCTATTAGACCATTAACCGTCACAACTATCGGCACAATAATTGCCGAGTCCACATCCCACATGTCGACAATCTCGTGAGCCAAGTCCAGATATTTAATCTGTTTATCTTTCTCGGCTTTCACAAGATTCTCGTCATGGGGAATGGTGACATCAACAATTATTGCGAGGCGCTCTGATCGATCTATCACCACAATATCAGGTTTGTTGGCTACAACAGTCCTGTCTGTGACGATAGATCGATCCCAGTACAATGTGGCATGGCCATTTTCGAGAACTGGCTCTGCCACATACCTGTAGTACGGTACCTCGATGTCTACAAGTTTGTATTTCAGAGCAAGTTGCTGGTGAATGATTCTGGCTACTTGGTTATGTCTGTGCAAGTACTCGCAGTTAGCAAGACGTGAACAACCGGAAACAATATGCCTGAGGGATTCACCAGGCTGGTGACACGCACGGCAAATATCGGTAGTGCCATCCCTCAGGATATATTTCCGGTAGTTATTCGTCTTGATAACTTCGTCAGCAATTGCACAAACAAACCCTTCGGTTTCCCCAAAGAGGTCACCGAAGCGTAGCCAGTTCACCGAGGCTAATAAGTCTACATCGGGTCCATACAGAGCCCGATGGAACCTGCCATGAAGCTCCTTGCTCTGCCACACACGCTTGCGATCATCAGTACTGAGTACTACAGGTATGCGCCAGTTTTCCTTAGCCAACTTGAGCGGGGTGAGTCCATTGTCCACTGCGACAACATCTCGATGCATGTCCACGTTCGCCCGGAGAAAATATTCTCTGAGATTGCACACCTCGCGGTTGTGTAGGGTCTTGACATTCAGAAAGCCACGACCCCCACACTTCCGCGGGATGTACAACCTCATCACGGATGAACGTGGATGATGCATACGATATGCCGTCAACAATGTGCGGACTCTTCTGTCCAGGGCGTCCAATTCAGACTGAGTCCACTTGAGTATGCCAAAGGAGTATACAAGAAGTGGCATGACCCAACCGTTGCAAGCACGAACCTTGTTGCCACCTGATAAAAGACTTTTCAGTACTTTATTCAGGCGGCCAAAGAAACGCTCTTGCAACGATTGCTTCATGACGGCTTCATTGATACTTAAAGTCTGTGACATACCCAAGTACTTATAGGTATCAGTCAAGAGAAGCGTTCTTAGGTTAATGGAATCTGAGAGTTGGATCCCTTCAGATTCCACCATCCTTCCCTGCTTCACATGAATGACAGCACATTTATCCACACCGAACTCCATATTGATTGACTTACTAAAGTTTTGGGTTACTTTTAGTAAATCTATCAATTGGGCATCAGAGTGGGCAAATAACTTCAGGTCATCCATGAAAAACAGGTGAGATATGACCTGACCACTTCTCTTTAACCTGTAGCCTAACCTTGAACCCTCCAGTAAAGTACTGAGAGGGTTCATGGCTAGGCAAAACCAAAGGGGACTCAGACTGTCGCCCTGAAAAATTCCCCGCTCAATTTTAATACGTTCGCCGTCCTCCTGGATCCTTCGGCATCCTGGATAGCAAAGAGTCGTATTCCATTGCCCCATACATGACTTTAAGAAGGTGCGTAGAGTTGTATTTACTTTATACAACTCCAACACCCTCAAAAGCCATGTATGCGGCACGGAGTCATACGCTTTCTTATAATCTATCCAACATGCCGCCAGATCCTTTGGGTTACGGCGAACTTGTTGGCTAATGGCCATGTCAATGAGGAGGAGCTCCTTAGTACCACGAGCCCCCCTCCTACATCCATTCTGAGAGGCTGACATAATTAAGTTGTCTTCGACATGTTTAGCTATTTTAGCTCTCAGAATAGATGTAAGAAGTTTATAGACCGATGGTAAACACGTAATCGGCCTATAATTGCCGGGCTCACTAGTACTGCCAGTCTTATGGAGCAGGTGGGTAATTCCAGTCGTCATAAAGGTTGGCAAATCCAGATTCCAAGGCTGATTGGAATTGAGATGCCAAACGTTCATGCGAACTACGTAGCCATTTCAGCCAGAAATTGTGCAGTCCGTCCAATCCTGGAGATTTCCAATTAGATAATGGACGGACTGCTTGTGAAACGTCCTGGCTAGAAATGGCCACGCATTCCATTTCGGGAATATGTTCGCATGCACGTTCGATGTCTCGCATCCAATCACCTTCGTTATGACCAATGGGCATCGACCAGATGCTACGCCAGAACATGCCTGTGGCGTCCGCATCTGGCCGCTGCACATTAGTCACACATTGATCTGGTCGTTCCCAACTTCTTTATACCCACCTTTGGTCCCTCTGGAATGCACTATTAATGATGTACCGGTCCACACGTTTCTTAAACCTACGAATTCGGTTTGCCCATGCATAGACTTTCTGTTTTAGGTAGTCAATGCGCTCCGTGACCCGGGCTATATAATCTTGAGGACTAATGTTAGTCCCCGAAAAAGCCCGTTTCACAAAGCGCATTACCCTAGGGCGTGTATTCCCCTCCCTAAAACAGATCAGCTTGCCAATAAGTGCCCTTGCCTCGGCAATACGCCGCTCAATCCTGCACTGCCACGCCGGTACAGCAGACCTTTGTCGTACAACGGTATCAGTTTCAGGAAACTTAACACCAGCTATACGACAAGCCGCCACGGCGGTACAGTACAAGATTGAATGCGTATCACCGAGATCCTTGCTATTATCTAAATAATTTGATAATAACGAGTCAAGAGCACTTATCAGCGCTATATTTCGCCTATGCATAGGCAACCTCGGTAGACGAGGCCTGATACCTAGTGGAGTGTACCGATAGTCCCTAATAGCACATTCCAAAGCGTCCTTTACCTCCTCATTGCACTGGGTACTTACATTATCAACCATGTCATCCTCCTCCCTGACGGCACTACCGCCTATTGGCGGTGCGGTCAGTGCTGATGTCTGTGTAGGCTGGACGGGGGTGGCATGGCTCGAAGGTAAGTACTCTGAGCGAATCCTATCAAGCACGGCATTATCCAACTTGCCACTGCGCTGGATAACCCGTACCTGATCCGATAGTCGTTGAGCCGTGACGTTGATGCTTGGTTCCAAGGCCTGAAAAAAAGACAGCATGCGACTACGGTACGCAGTGAGGTTAGTGCCCCCCTCTGTCGCCCCAAAATATGCGCGCATGACATGTTCGTTTATTAATGTCGTCCACTTCATGCGCTGCACATTACCACCGGCAGCGAGGACCCTGTTTGGGGCCGGTGGGCCCCGAGGTCCCAAGCACGCTGGTGGCCGGCCTCTCCCACGCCGCCGCGCAGGTGACGGTGTCGACGGCGGAGAGAAATAGTCGTCGTTGGAGCTCGACGCAACTGCAGCCGTCGGTGTTGTCGGCGTAGGTACCGACGGCTGCGAGGCGGAGCTCAGCGACGGGCCCGGAGGTGTTGGTCGTGCTCTCTTGCTCCTGGCTCTCGTCAACATACTAGAGTGCTAATATCTTCCATTTTATTTTCGTAAATATTGTTATTGTTAGTGGTTGACGTGTCATATTTGTTGTGACGGCTGTCATCTCTTCACTTTTTCTTTATTTGTTTATTTATGGTGGTTTTTACCAAATATTTCCTTCTTTTGCTTGAGTTTTATATACTAATTTAGATGCGATATATTATTACAATTTGAATAAAGTGAAATTCGTAAAATATTAATATTTAAAATTCTTTGATGAAAAAAGCACGTTGACATTCGTGGTGTTGCCAGATTATTATTATTATTATTAAATTTATTGATACATACAGCTGTTATGTATCCAAACAAACTGACTTATTAATGCAACAACAAATTTAAGTTAGATTTCAACAATACAAATCAACAATTACTGATTGAGGTTATGTATGACATGTGTTTCAAATTATCTAGGTCAACTTATACAATTAAATATTATGTATTTTAGACAATAGTGACCTGAGAACACTACAATACTGTCTACAAGGTGATAAGATACAAGCTTATACCAATCTGAGGTTTGTACTCAGTAATGCAACAGCGGCTAAATACAACAGCGCTCTGCACCAAAATTTTGTCGGTCCGTTTTTATGCTTAATCTTCTCCACTTCGCTCGGTCTTCGACCTCTCTGGTAGTAAGTCGATTGGCACGTATATCAGATCTTACGATTTCAAGTCAGCATTAGTTTGGTCTGCCACGTTTGCCGGGGCCCGGCGGGGGCGGCATGGTCAGACATTTATTCCTCACGTAATCTGCCGGCTTTTTATATAGTCAAAGTTTGCCGGTTGTCATAAGACGTGGCTGTACCAGCGTAGGCAACACTCTTGCAGTTTATCCGCAATGTCACGGTCAGGAAGACTGCCACATATGTGGGAGTTCTCAAAGCGGTCCTTCCGCGTATCAATATAGTAATGCATATTTGCATTATCATTATCCTATTTTTAACATTAATTAATAAAAACATAAAAAAGTAAACACTTATGTCACTTGTTCTCGGTTTCCATTTTAAAAACTTTCCAAAGCATCGTTTCCCCTCCATGACCCAATTTCATTAAAAGATAGAACTCATTCATCTTAATCCGATGTAGACAATTAAATGTTCAAATTAATCTTACTAACAACTTTCCAGAAATAAAACAAAGCGACGGTTAAGCCGCTTTTGCCCTTCTGTATTGGCTATTCAGTGAATCGGTCATAGCGTATTGTCTAGAATTACCGCAGGCAGGCAGGTATTTTCAGGGTGCGCAGTGGAAGATGTAATACATCTACCTGACCACGATAGACAATGATCCAGACACAATGCACTGCGTTGCACAGTGATGAATTGAAATCCAAATTACAACTATCAATATTATATTTCACTTACCCGATATCTTTACTGATGTCAGGCTTGAGCTAAATTAGACACATTCATACAAGTATATTGGCCAAAATAAATGAATGAAGTATCTTATACTTAGCTATTAAGCTGCAAACGCGACGTTTTCAAGACACGTTGGCACGTGGACGTCGATACCGGATTCACAATTTTCGCAAATGTCAATCAATAGTTCACAATGTCTTTTATCACAATTTACCGTTGCTAGCACTAGATCAGGCGGCATTCAAGACGGTTTACTCAATTTAGTTCAATTATACAAGTTAATTCACTTCGCGTTAATTCAAAAGGCGATATTTTACGTACGAGACGACCAAGACCGGCGTGATAAATTTTCAAGGCAAGAACGGAAGTGACAGTTTAGTGTGACCATTGTCAGAAATTTTCAATAGACTAAACAAAACGTTACTTATTCGATATAATCGATTTGACTTATAATAAAAACTAATTCTATTTCAAACACGTATCTTGATCGCCATTCGAAAATATCGGAAAAGTAAAGCAACGTTGCCAAAGGCTATTATTTGGATGGGTGATCGTTTTGGTACGATAATTCGTCGGTTCTGGTTCTTGCCTCAGGGGGGTAAGAATAGTTAGACCATGTTGTAGGCCGGAAAGTAAAATAAAATAAATAAACCTTCTTTTTGTAAATTTAATCCGAATAATGTTCAATATGTGGACGAAAACTTCTTCAAAATAATACTGGAAGGCAAAATAGAAGGGAGAAAAGGAAGAGGACGGCCGTGACGTACCTATATGACACAGCTGAAGGAAAAAGTTGGAGTCGGGTCGTATCAAGAGGTCAAAGAAAAGGCAGAAAAACGAAGCCAATGGGAATTGCTCCACCGACAAGAGCTACCTAGCTCTTAAATGGAAGAAGAAGAGAGAGAATGTTCAATAGGTCTTATTCACAGCAAGACTGACTTTTGATTAATAAATCTTCTTAATAACACACTGAAATGGCTTAAATAGCGTACCTAAAATCCAGGTTTGAGAGATTATCGTTAAAGCGAAAATAATCATGCTCCATCTCGCCGGTATATTAAAATAACTTGCACTAGAATACCTTCTAATTGGGGGGGCTCAGTAACCGTTGATCGGACACCCGCGGTGAAGCTAAGAGAGATCCCAGGAGTGGACGCTCCGCGTGGGCTTAGAGGGCACTGCGCTGGATGCGTCCAACGGTGCGGGTGCGGGGGACAGTTCTGTCTGTCCCTCGCAGTCGGGTGCGGTCGCGGGAGGAGAGGCGTGTCAGTGTTGCGTTGCCGCGCGCCCTATTTCCCGCGACCAAATGGGGGCGCACCATTCGATGCGTCGCGGTGGGGCCGCAGAGTTGCCGTCCTCCCTATCCACTGCGGCCGCTGGGTGTTTTGGCGGTGGAGCCCAATGCCTTATTCCGCCGCCCAGGGGGTTTTGTTCGGGGCCCGCCTGACCATCTGGCGGGCCAATACCCGTTGGGGGGTAGCAACGAATGCTTATGCGATTCCCTACCCTCCGACACACGGGTACATGAGAAAGTCGAGGTGGTTTTTAGTGGTTACACCACATACTCCGGCTCTCATTTCCCCAAAATTCGGAGATCCGAAGGGATTTTCCACCTCGCAAGTCAAAAAAAAACAAAAAAAAAAAAGAATACCTTCTATATTTCGTATTAGTTACATGGTGTTACTCCCTCATCGCATCCTGTGTCTATCAAAAGAGGTGTTTATTCAATTACGAAGCGAATCGACGGCTTGTCTGTTGAGGGTTGCATCAAAAAATAACATGGTCGTAATAAGACTCATATTTATATATATTTATAGACTCACGCCTGTATCCCCGAAGGTGTAGGCAGAGGTGTAAATATTACACCCACATTTCGCCATGAATTTTTAGATCCCACGTAATAGGGGGCGAGCCTATTGCCGTTACCGGGCACATCACCAGACACCGGGCCGCTACTGAGTATTCGGAAAAACCCAGTAACGCTTTTGCACGACCCGGGAATCGAACCCGGAACCTCCGATCAGCAGTCGCATACGCTATCCACTGGACCACGGAGGCAGTCGTAATAAGCTGGTGGATTTTCATTTGAATACGTGTATAAATTGAACAATTACATTTACAAAGTGATACAGGGCAGTGTTAGAAATACAATTTTTAAACGTATATACAAATGATTTCTATTTTATAGAGAAAAGTGAGTAAAAAGAACTATTTTCTCTTCCTGTGGCAAAATTAAAACTGTATGTAGGTATAGACCTACATACAGTTTTAATTTTGATTGAATTTTGAAATGCTTAGTGGCAGCGTGGGTAAGTACAATGTAATGTACAAATTCTTCAACGTTGCTGTGAAGATGAAAAAGTTGTTGAAAAGTCTCCTAGCTTTATCCTCTTTGCCGCCCAAGGTCCGTTTACTAGTTCTAACTGTAATCAGGTTTGACTGAATATTAGTTATCCACAGAGTGACTACCTTTCTGACCTCCATAACTCAAAGGACATCAATATGCCATAGTTCATAACGACCGTCTAAGATCTTCATGGCAGTGAGACTAACGGCTTCACGTCTTCTCCGAGGCGTGGATTGCTCCACGCAATAATTAACTATTTACGCACTTTGAAAAGTTAGTGTTGCGTGCTTTGGATTTGAGCCTGATATCCTCTGCATAGCAGTCTGTTATAGGCTATCGCTAACTTTATAACATTTATCTATTATTCGATACTGAGTGATGTTTTTATTTATGCATCTACGTTTTAGGCACATACACGTTTGCGTATTTCCAGTATGTGTTACCAGTTAAACAATGTATACCGAAACAGGCATTATGACAAATAAGTATATTATGTCTGATTTAGCTGTAAAGGCTATGCCTAACACTCATATACGCCTCATATGGCCGTAGAAAGGTATTCGGATTACCATAACTTATTAGATTTGATATCGCTATAGGGTATTGGCTAGACGTTAAAGGTGCAGATATTATCTATAGGTGCAGATTACACGAACTATTATTAGACATTGCAGCTAGGCCAAGCATGTTGTTGTGGCAAACTGCCGGAATATAACTTGTTGCGGTTCCAACAATGTATGTTAAGCCGAGTACGCCTTAAGGTTTTCAATTGAACTTACTAAATTATCTTTATTCATATTATGGTGAATAAAAGTAATGGAAAAAGGCATTATTGAAAACGAAAATTATAGCAAATACTTTTATGGATTGAGTCATTGAGTGAACGTCATTTTATGTCATTTCACGATTATGGCAACTGAAGCGTTATTTCTAATGAAATTATGGCAAATACCAGTATGGCATATGAAATTATGGCATTTTAAATTATAGCAAACATTAGTAAACCGTTGATTGATCCTTAATTTCACTTATAAATTGTGAAGGCTGTAATGGCTTTACTTAGTTTTGAAATGTTATTTTTGTCCTGGTTTCTAAAATAGGTACCATTTCAATTGTCAATTAACAATGTGATAATTACTCCTAATAAAAGTCAGGTAAAATATTTGTCGTTTGTAGAACGTATCTTTTTGTAGCAGTTCCCTACGTAGCATGTCTATATTATGATTTCATTTTAGTATTCAAAAAAGGTTTTTTGACATACGTGGTTCTTTTCTAATTATAAGTAGTGATTAAATTTTGCAATGTAGCGTATAGACGAACTTAGCTTCTCTATATCCTTTTTACCATGTCGTGGAAGGCAGAGACATCAGAACGCTACTTAAATATACCCTTAAAAACCTCACGCGCTTCCTTTACATTCATCATTATTTTTAAACATGCTCGCCGGTTTTATATTACTAAAGCTCAAAATTTATTATTTTGCTCTATTTACCTATCTGACTGCAGCCAACGAGACCTAAAAGAGGCATCACAAAATGCCGTTGCCGTAGTTAAGTTTTCGGGACATAAAATCTGAATAATTGATTCGATAAAGAAGCTTGCATATTATTGTCAGCACATGGTTGTCACCAAAATTTGGTCATAAAAGTGCACATGACTGCATAAAGTAAAATAACCTTAACGTTAAATACATATCTAGAGTGATATTTATCTACCAACGTATTGAATAGGTACGCTATTAAGATTCCGCCTGTGTGACTCCCCTCGTAAAAGAGATTGCCGACGTGGATTGAATATCGGCCGCGAGTACAATCGCAAATCTACAGTCGTCATACGTATGCGTACTGAGCTTTAGCTTTTTTCTACATACTAATGCCATTAAATACGTCAACATTTTTGTCCTTTTCACGGTTTTGCAGTTTCACGATATAGAGTAGGATAGAAACCAAATTTAGTGCAGAGAGAAACTCATAAAAGCATTCTTCGATACAGAAATACATAATAAAGAAATCTTGTATTCTTGATGACTTAGACATGTTAATTATGAGCCATAACTTCGATTTCTTTCTAGTGATAAATTTTGATATATGGCGCCCAACTTGGGGCCGATGCCAAACTAGCATTTCTTAAAGCCAAGTTAAAGATTCCCTTCTTCTTTCCAGGCTAGTGAGTTCGTAATGCATGTTAGCCTAGCACTATGCTGAAGTAAAACATTCAATTTTAATCTTTGGTTTTACAGTTTTGGCTGAAGCTTATAGCGTTTTATAGGTACATATTTCTCGTATAACGAGAATAATGAAGAAACAAATAAGTACGGAGTTAAAGGAATGCGATACTACAAAAGGTTTTTCATACAAAATATGACTATATTACATACAATATATAACATAACGGGTGTTATTAAGCACCGATTTTCAAAATAACTATAAACATAGAACAATCAAATAATGCTTAATTTATTTTGTTGGCTAATTTTTTGTTGCCATCGTATTTAATAGATTTACCATCTCATTTCCTGTCTGCCACAAGCTATTTACAGTTTGTTCTGCTAAATTTCTAGATAATAAAATTTTGATTCTAGATATAAAATGCAAATAATGTATTTTCCAATCTATCAAAAACTTAACTCTTTTTGATAGATTGGAAAATACATAATTTGCTTCGAACGTCAAAGTTATGCCATACTCTGTAATGCTTTTATATCATCAGCTACATAGTATACACCATTAAAATTATTCAATGCAAAATTCTCGTCCGTAGAATATTTCCATCAGCTTGCTTGATTCTTCACTTCATTGACGACGTTCTCCCAGCCGCTACTCGGCATTTTACGAGCATACTCTTGTTTTACATTACTTACAAGTGAAGCTTTTTCAGTTAAAGGTATCTGCAATATTTATTGCCTCTTGTTATCATTTTAATGCTATATACTCTGCTTAGTGCCTTTAGCGTTATTGGTAATGTTGTTGAAATTATGCATACTGTTTATTCAGCGCTATGGCACGGAAGAAAGAAGTTTCAAGGAAGCATTTCTTTGAAATAGGAAAGCCGAAAGGTGACTTCTGCATGTTGCACCAGGTGTAAATTGCACACACATTCAGCATTATATGTGACGAAAAAACGAGCAAGTACTCAATCCCGTTTGCAACTCTTTAAGACACCTCTCGCACGAGGAATAAATCGAGTTTCGAGAGTGATATTACAATCATACATACAACTAATGGAGGCAAAGTACACCCAGATATGAAACAACAATTCGTAAACAACATAAAGTGTTATCTTGTGTGGAATCGTATCCACGATATTAGGCGCAGTATCAAGCGGTGAGGCGACCGCTGAAACCCCTACCCACAGCGAAGTCAAATGTTTTTATTTTATTTTAGCTCGCTCATAATATGTGTCCTTATGAACTGAGGTAGATGATTGCATAGATACCTCAATTGTGGTCCCGTATAGATCAATGAATATGCTGTGTCCAAGAACATCTCGACAAAAATGTAAAATAAAATTAATAAACTATTTAATAAAATTGTCCGAACGATCGGTGGCGAACAAGCTAGTAAATTGATTACTGATAAAAATATCTTCGTTGTTTGTTCACGCCGGGTAAAATTTCGTTGCTCATATTAGTTTAGAAGCTTAGTATTTTTTATTTTTCTAATACTTTAATCGTACTTTTTTGTTCAAACGGTTTTTCATCCATACAGTTCTAACGCAGAGTTAAGTCTCCTAATAATTTTCTGTCAAACCCTTTTTATCATTTTGAATTTCTAATTGATGTAGATGTAGTTATATTACCCTCGGTATTTACCCTACTGGGTCAAGCACTGTTTTTTCTGTTCCGTGGTCAAGCATAAGAAAAGGCTTAATATTTCCACCAAGCATTCTCTACACACCTAATCATGTATTCAACCAGAACATTCAAAACGTTATAAAAGTGCAGGAATATAGAATCCAAAATGCTCAGTAGGTATCTTATAAAATAATTAAAATATTTGTTATAGGTAGTAGAGCCTTGCTGATTTCAGCACGAATGGGCCGGCTCGACCGGGGAAGTACTACCCTCTCACAGAAAATCGACGTAAAGTAACAGTACCTAAACTGTTGCGTTTCGTTCGGTGCGTGAGAGTGCCGGAGGCCCTATCCCCCAATCCTTCTCCCTCATCCCACTCCTCATACCATCTCTTTTCGCAACC
This sequence comes from Euclidia mi, assembly GCA_944739405.2. NCBI lineage: Eukaryota > Metazoa > Arthropoda > Insecta > Lepidoptera > Erebidae > Euclidia > Euclidia mi. The sequence goes on from OX123198.2 coordinate 22,970,738, forward strand.
CCAAGGGGCAGCAACGCACTTGTGACTCCTTTGGTGTTGTTTGTGTCCATGGGCAGCGGTAATTGCTTACCATCAGGCAATCCGTCTGCTCGTTTGCTGCCTATTACCATAAAAAAAAAATCACCATATTACACCCACATTCGGAAAGTCGATCTGAATTCGATTTGTAAACTTTCATATTTATTTTCAAGGGAAAATATTTTTATTCGTTGCGTTTTGTTAACCAAAAATAAAACACAACATATCGTTCTAAGATGGCGGAATTATTTTATTTTGTACTCTACAATCGGCTTTACAATTCTTAAAGAGAGAATACGTTTACATTTTATTGGATTTAGAACACACTAAAATATACGTACTGAAATGCCACAACTGTAACCCACTCAAAGTAGACTTGATTACTTGGAAATATAGAAACAACATCCACATAACAAAGTCAACTAAATAAGGAATCAAACAAAGAAAGTATGAAGAAAACATTTCTCTGCACGGTTGGCGTAGTGGTTTAAGCGGCCGCCTCGCCGCTTGACACTGCGCTGAGTGTTGTGGGTTCGAGTCCCACACGAGACAACACTTTGTGTGATCCATAAATTGTTGTTTGGAGTCTGGGTGTTAATTGTCCTCGTTAGATGTATGTTTGTAAAGTCCCCGCGACACAGGATTTATTCCTAATGCGGGAGTTGTCTTTTAAAATAATAATAAAAAATAATAAAAATAATAATTATTACAATGCGCCTCTTCCATTAGTGTATGTGAGGAGCACGCAACAGCCAAATGGATATTGTATACATACGAATACGTTTGTATGTACATACTATAGGGTTCAGACTACAGTACCTCTGATTGTATATACCTACAGTCATAACTGTTGAGTCATATGATTTTTTGTCATCCGCGCAATATTGTGTATGGCTTTTGACAAAATAAATTACTTTGAAATAGAGTTGGGGAGAAATCAGTGACAATTCTGTAATAAATAGAAAAAGGAATGCTACACTTTTATATCAAGGCTGTTTGCTATACTACTTAAACTTTAATGCTAGTCTTGCTTAGGACTATATTTGGTCATTCTGCCTAGCATTCTTATCAGTACGCCTGAGTACCTACATATGTATGATTATGTCGCTGCAATGTAATGACGGTGCTGGTATTTTGTCGTGCGAATGACTGATGATACAAATTCTAACGAAATGCTTTATGAAATTATTTATGGTGATTTTATAATAGGCACATCATAGGAGTCACAAAACGTCCAATGTTGGACAAGTTCTCCATCAAGGTCCACAAATTGTGTGACTCATGTTGTGATTTTGCCTTAATCGCCATACTTGGCAGGCGCATTGGCCATCAATATAGAAGTAATTGCTATCACATAACTCTGAATCCCACATTCAAATTATTATTACCAATATAAATATTTTATTGACAAATCGTTTCGTGGGTTTTATTCTTCAAGTACTATATAAAACGTAAATATTTATACGATCGTATATTCCTTTTCGCGAGTATTACTTTATTCATAATGTTCCACATATATTGAATTTTAAGCGAAACTACATCGCGTGCAAACATATCAACCAAAGTACACGCACACTCCGTTATCCGATACGCTCCATATTACCTAATGCAGCACTAAATAAAATCAACCAGCACGTGCCGAATGTGCCTTATCATTAATTCCAAGACTAAACTAAAAAATACGTCTTATTCAATAATAAGCAAACTTCTATGTAAAAAGTTTAGGTGCTCTAAGGAACAAGCTGACATGTATTGTATTCTGCGACTGACGTAAGAAGCTTAAAATGCGTCTTCAGTCAAGGCACAACATAATCAGAATATTTACAATTCTAACCAGGGTAAGACGTTCACTATAATTACTAGCAGTGAGGCTTTCGGGTTATTCACATACCCGCCTCGGTCGATCTACGTCTGTTAATCTGTATTCATGAACTCTGTCGTTCAGTTCGGAACGACGCACCAACAATAATAACAGGCATTTTTCTTCCTACATCTACATTATCATTAATTATAATCAAAGGTTGAATTAATCCAAATGGCGTAATAAATTGTGAGATCAATGAACAATAAAACAAGATTAGAGCGTTTATCTCATCGCATCAGCAATAAATTGATAAAACATTATGTTACCTGTAGTTTATAGGTCGATATACGATTAAAGCCGGAGAGCTTTGTCGCGCTGTCTGTATTGACAAAGTGATATGACTCCCAATAGGTATATCATACCCAAAGAGGCGGAGTTCCTTGTGTATCTCGTCTCAAAGGCACACAAACAGGAGCAGCTAGCATAACCTGAGGATATCTTGCTGTATTTTTAATCTTATTTGCTCCTTGCGTTTAGATATCCAACATTCCTTTGAAAAGTTTATTTTCTCATCTGCAGTTTCTGTTGATATTGCTGCAATAAGCTGAAGCTATGGTGGCAATCTGCCTCAATTTTAATTTAAAATAGTTTTGCTTTTAAGGCCAAACGTTTACTAGTGAGCTTTATAAAGTAGTTTCTATTTTGCACATATCGTCAAAGACTTTCTAGAGGATTGAAATAATGAGCGCTCATTTAACTTATAAAATATAAAGGAAAGACCCTAGACAAATGATTGGTATTGCTTCGTAGAGCAGAGTTAGACCAATCATTAGTCTATGGGACAGACTATAGTTAGTACTTCTTGTTAGAAATATTTGTTAGTTGTCAATAAGATAAGATTAGCTTTATTTGCATAAACATGTGTGTGTATTTAGAAATAAAGTGCATATACAAGATGACAAAATAATTTTTTTTTGTGGGTAGTTGTAGCATCAACATCTACAGTTTTAAGCTCTACTTTGCAAAATTTAAATAAAATATTTTAAGTGTTATTTTATTAAGTTTAATGACTTTAGAGTATTAAATACATCTACTACCTGCCAGTACAGTGTTGACAACATCCTACGTACACGAACAACAAAAAACACATATCACAAATTATGGCCGAGTCACTCCAAGAATCAATGAGCAGTCTGAGAGACATGTTCCTCAAGCGGATGGCGGTTTTTGAGGCTGAGCTGCCACAATCCCAAAGCTCTGCATCAATGACAGGATTGGCTTCGGAATATCACTCTTTCAAGGTATTTGTCATGGAGGCTCTGAATGGCTTTCAAAGGCCGATTGAGTTTCTTGCGCACACCGTGGACGCTATGGAGATGAGAGCCAGGCGGAAGATGTTGTTGCTGCATGGAGTATCTGAAGACAGCAAGGAAGACACATCCAAGGTCGTGGTGAAAGTCTTCAAGGAGCACCTCAAAACCGACTTGACGGCTGCCGATGTCCGACGATGCCATAGAATGGGGCGCTTGTCAAATGACCACAAACCCAGGCCCATTGTCTTAAAACTAAACGACGCATCTGTACGTGACAAGCTATGGTTTGCTAAAACCAAGTTCAAGGGCACTGGGCTCACAATTTCTGAGTTCCTGACCAAGCAAAGACACGAAACTTTTATGGCGGCAAGACAGAAGTATGGTGTGTCGCAGTGTTGGACCAGGGAGGGCATCATTCATGTCCTGGCGCCCGATGGTTCGCATCATCGTGTGGTCAGCTTCGCTGAGCTGCACAAGGCCGAGCAGAAGGGGATGGAGAAACCAGCGACAGCTTCGAAGCCAGCCACCAAATCCAAACGAACTGTTGCCCAGAAAAAGTAGTTTGTTTCTTTTGTTTTTTCGGGCCGGGTAGTATATAACATTTTTATCCTACTGTTGTCGGTACCCACTTATTATCGATTTTACTTATTAGTTAATTACTACTCTTAACAAACTAATAATTTATTATTAATTGTATTCTGTTGGTGTTCGATATTTTTCGACTACTGTCAACTGTCAAATCTGTCATTTCTTTAAAAGTACTTTCTTGGGTACAAGGCTTTTTGGCTAAAGTTTTATGTTTTTTTTTTGTCTGTTCGTATTTTCTTAAATCTTTTAATGCTCTTTTTTCTTTTTCTTCCTACTATTGTTCTCTTACATTTTTCTTCGCTGCCTTTCCCAAAATTTTACCCGGACCGACATTAACCCTTTTTTTATTTTTGTGATTTTGTTTAAGTATGTATGTTAGTGTTACTTATTGGTTCTATTTTGTTAACGCAACTGGCAGGTGGTGTATTGGTAGAATTATATATATATTTATTTTTTGTTATATTTTATTATCAATATTTGTTTTTTTGTTAATTGTTATTTATATTTACATAGATATTTCGTTACCGTGGTGTTATAAATCACACTAAGTATTTATAGATATCAATATAAATATTTTATGTACATATAATACATATTGTCATCATTGATATTAATAATGTAAGTGATGACGATAGTTTCTATTCTACATGTAGCGTAGATGATATTTTTTCAAGTGTGCCGTCACTAGCTGACTGTCTTGCCTCACAATTTTCTGATGTACCTAAAAATTTCAATGTCGTTCATATCAATGCCCAAAGCATTCCGGCACATTTCTCTGATATGCTGGCGAATTTAGACTGTAAGAATATTCACGCTATCCTTGTTTCTGAGTCATGGCTTAAGCCCTGTCTGCCCTCTACATTATACTCCCTTCCTGGTTTTCAACTTATCAGAAATGACCGTGCCGTTGGGGGCGGTGGTGGTGTTGCTATATATCTTCGTTCACATATTCCTTATACAATTGTTGGTATGTCAGCACAGCCTCCACCGCCAAGTGCAGGCGAGCATTTGTTTCTGGAAGTTGTCTTAAACCACACCAAAATCCTAATCGGCGTTTACTATTGTCCTTCTTTACGAATAGACTACTTTTCTACTTTCGAAACCTTATTGGTTAATACCGTGCCATCTTACAGTCACATAATCAAAATGGGTGATTTTAATACCTGCCTGCTCAAAAATGATGCCCGCTCGTCTTCTCTTTCTTCAACTTGTGTATCATGTAATCTGTCAATATTGCCACTTAGCGCAACTCATCATTTTCCTAATTCTACACCTTCACTCCTTGACCTTATAATAGTTTCTTCAAGAAAACATGTTGACATGCACGGGCAGTACCCAGCTGACATGTTCTCTTATCACGATCTGCTTTTTCTATCCTACAAAATTCGACCTCCTAAAATAAGACATAAAGTACTTATGCAGCGCAATTTTGGTGGAATGAACACTGACAACCTTTGTAAAGATGCCAGAAATATTGATTGGACTCAACTTATCAATTCGCAATCTATTGATGAAAAGGTCAGCATTTTTACAAGCAAAATCACGGAACTGTACGATAGGCATGCACCAATTCGACCTGTGAAAATAAAGCACCCTCCCGCCCCATGGCTAACTGAAAATATCAAACATCTGATCCACAAGAAAGCTGCTGCCAAATTTAGGTACAAAATAAGGCCTGACGCTCTCAATTTGCAAAAATATGTTGCGATAAGAAATCTCTGCAATAAGGTGTGTAGGGATGCACAACGCCAACATATTCACAGATCTGTACAAAGCGGTGATCCAGCTAAAGTCTGGAAATTTCTTAAAACCCTAGGGGTCGGCAAAGCTCGTCAACACATCAATCCCAATGATTTCAATATTGACTTGCTCAATCAACATTTCTCTGCCTCGTCCAATATTGATAGGACTACTAAGGCAAGTACAATTAATTATCTTTCTTCCCTGCCTACCCCTAGTTATTCACAATTTGTCTTTAATCACTACACTGATAGTGATGTTAGGAAGAGCATAATGTCAATCACGTGCAACGCAGTTGGTACTGACTGTGTCAGCCGTAATATGATCCTTCCTATACTCGATATAATTCTTCCCATCATATCTCACATCCTAAATCATTCCTGTTCCAGCGGTATTTTCCCGTCAATCTGGAAGGATGCCCAAATTACCCCTAGTCCGAAAACTTCTCACCCGTTCTCCTTTTCTGATTATCGTCCCATTTCAATCCTACCATTCCTCTCCAAAGTCCTCGAACGTCTTGTCTACAACCAAATCAACTCATTCCTCTGCATAAATAACCTACTTAATCCTTTTCAATCCGGTTTCCGTTCGGGTCATAGCACCATCACATCCTTGGTCAATATTACAGATGACATCAGGGCTGGTATGGAAGGCGGAGAACTCACTATTCTTGCTCTTCTTGATTTCAGCAATGCCTTCAACACAGTAGATTACGATATTCTACTTGGTCGCTTTTGCTCTCTTAACATATCTCCTACGGTGATTGATTGGTTTCGCAGTTACCTGTGTGGCCGCCGACAGCGTATATGCATTGAGAACTCACTTTCTTCTTGGTGAAATACATCTGCTGGCATGCCCCAGGGTGGCGTATTGTCTCCTTTACTATTCGCAATTTTTATAAATTCTATCTCAAACAATCTTCGCTCCTCCTATCACCTTTATGCAGATGATCTCCAAATATATACGCGGTCGTCATTAGCAAGTTTATCGCAATCTTTAGCTCTAATTAACCGTGATCTGGCACTGATCAACAGCTGGAGCAATTCCTTTGGACTCAAAGTGAACCCCACGAAAACCCAAGTCACTGTTATTGGTAGTTCCAGAATGAAATCAAAAATCGACTGGTCTTTACTGCCTCCAGTTATCTTTGATGGCACTACTATTCCGATACAGGATAAAGTTAAAAACTTAGGTCTCATTATAGACTCAACTCTGTCTTGGGGTCCGCAGATCCAAGAAGTGAGTCGGAAAGTGTTTGCCTCAGCAGGTGCACTAAGAAGACTAAGGAACTTTCTGCCCACTACCACCAAAATTGCGCTAGCTAAATCTCTTTTGCTGCCCATTATTAATTATGCAGACGTCAGCTACCTAGATCTCGCCGAAAACCAGCTAGATAAACTTGAGCGACTTTAAAATTTCTGCATACGATTCATATTTGGATTACGCAAATATGATCATGTTTCACAATTTCGAGCCCAACTCAAGTGGTTACCTATTAGACATCGTCGGAATGCTCACGTTTTAACTTTACTATACAATATATTGTTTAACCCTTCAACACCATCCTATCTTAAAGGAAGATTCGAGTTCCTTCATGACACGCACAATCGATATTTAAGGTCATCAGAAAACTTACGACTGAAAATGCCGGCACATTCCACAGCATTCTATGATAATTCTTTTTCTGTAAAGGCTGTTCGCTTGTGGAATGCATTGCCTCTAAACATAAGGCAGGCACAGACGGTTACTTCATTCAAAGCTTTAGTTAAAGAACATTACCTGTCCGTTTAATTTATTTCCTATTCTAAAAATATGTATTTAGTATTATGCACAAATTTATCTAGATATGTATATATAATATGCTTACAGTATAAATATTATAAAATTGGTACACCTACAAATACCATTTCTTTCCCTACCAATATCTCCATCCAAAGGGTGCCTGGTAGAGATCGCTTTAAGCGATAAGGCCGCCCTTTGTACTTTACCTAATAAATAAGATTTCTATAATGTTGATACTGGTGTACAATAAAGTTTAAATAAATAAATAAAAATAAAATAAATTAAGTTCGGACATGTTTGTCACAGTTTGACGTGCAAAAATAATTTTGTTATAAAATTATTTAAAAAAAAGATACATGTAACAATATATTAATTTCTTGTCTAAATTATTTAAATTTAATTAAATTATAAGATTAATCAGCATTATAATAATATAATAATAATAAGATTTCTATAATGTTGATACTGGTGTACAATAAAGTTTAAATAAATAAATAAAAATAAAATAAATAAAGTTCAGACATGTTTGTCACAGTTTGACGTGCAAAAATAATTTTATTATAAAATTGTTTAAAAAAAAGATACATGTAACAATATATTAATTTCTTGTCTAAATTATTTAAATTTAATTAAATTATAAGATTAATCAGCATTATTATACAGGTCTAAATAAATTTAATTATGTCAATACAAATTATTTTTCATTAAGGAACTCAGTCACGCTAGGTCACGCTAGAATATGCTCTGGCGGTTAAAAAAGTACAAGGTTTATTTTTAAAAGAGCTGATGGGTTAAACATAGATTGAGGCTGTTCCTTCCAACTTTTTGGTACTTTGTTATAAATAATTATGCCATGCAGTAAGTACACACTTTTGAGCATCAGGGTCGTCTTAGCGGATTGGAGACAAAGTTGACTATTGTCGCTTCTATTGCGTGGAAATTCATTGGTTAGACGCTTATAGTAATGCGGGGTCGACTTAACAAACACATCACAAATTCGTAACAAATAGTGATGTACCGGAAGTAAAAGAAGTGAATTGTGAAATACGGCTTTTTCTATTTAAGGCGAGGACATTATATGAATTGGGCGTCATTAGGGGTGAATTAAAACCGTTTTTCTCCGTAATTGTTATAGAAAAAAAACCAAAAAAAGATACCTTAATCTACATCATACCTATAAAGCATATTTTTCTCTTCGGTACCAAATCATTAAAAAAGTATTTTAAATATCTGAATAAAATATGCAAAGTAACCTCGGTTTTTTGTAGTTATTACCTTTTTCTCCTAATCTATCAATCATAAGATTTTTTAAATTTAATCAGCTTATTATATATGAGAACACCAAGGAAACCTTCAGTTTAATTTTGCAAATACTAATTACTAATTATTTTACATCACCGACACTCGCAAATCGCGCGTGGGCAACTAACCAGTGCGGACGAGAAGCAGTGTTCAAGGTCAACGGCGTATATCCAGCTCTTAAATAAGTGGATATGGATATCTACCTTAACTCTTTAGAGGACGGTTTGTCACTGCACTGGTTGTGGATTCGATATTCATATGGAATAATATTTTCTAACCGCCTTAAAAAAAGGTAAAATTTTCGGTAATGTTTGTTTTGTGTTGCTCAATTTATACATTTATGTATTTTTTAAGGGACTACAGTGGTTATTACAATCATTTATACAATATGTATTATCATTAACAAGGTTTTCGTTGGTTGCATAATCTTTTAAGTTGGCCACTGCATGCATAATAATGAGCTAAGAAAATAAAATAAATGTAATCTTAACAAATAAAATCCTTGCGTTACTGACTGACTGACAGACACGCTACAGCCGAAACTATTGGGTGCAGGAAGCTGAAATTTGGCATGTATGTTCCTTAGGGACCGTAGGGGTGCAATAAGAAGGGATTTCCCGAAATTCCTACGGGATCGGCCAAAACGGGTAAATTAAAAAAAAAATGCGGGCGTAGCTGCTGGCGTCCTCTAGTCTAGTATAATAATCAAATTAAAGAAAAAAAAATTTAAAAAGTCAGTAGTCACAATTAAAGGTTATATAAATCAACAGAACTTATATTCTGAAATATGTCAATTTTATGAAAAAATATTGGAGAAATATGTCAAGACTAAAGAAGCACGTTTAAGGAACAAATCAGTAAAGGGATTAACAGCATCTAATTAATTGTATTGTTATTAAATTATGTAGTAATTAATATTAAAGTTATAAAAGCCAATGTCAAGGTTAACAACATCAAATACATAAGGGAAATAGGAGATGGACACATAAGAAGTTACCTAAAATAAAGACAGATTGCAAATGTTGAATAATTTAATAACGAATTTCGAAAATGTCTTTTAGTTTAGCAGGATTTACTTGCCGTCTGGTTTCATCAAAATGCACACGGGATCGGGAAGAAGATTAAATAAAAGAAAAGAGCGAGCGTACCTGCAGGCATCTTCTAGTTGATAATAATTACTTAAACGCGTTTTCAGGTGCATCAATGCAGTCAAGCATCGAACTACAGCCCGCAGACGTCAGTGACACTGATGAGTCATTACTCGCACTTTACTGTCCCCAAGGAAATGCAAAAGGCAAAGCTGTATGTCCTTGTCGGTCACTTTTAAACCATTTTCACCTTTTCTCCTTCCACTTAAGGAAAGAAAGTGAAACACAAGCTAACAAGTGCGTGCCAAATTTGCCTTAAAATATTAATATCCAAAATAGGTTTGAGGTTATAAAATATACCTGAGGTATAAAATTGAAAATATATCATCATCGCAGTCATGCAATCAAACAAATAATTTAAAAGATCTTGTCAGTAAGTACCTAACGATTAGAGATACAGATCTCGTTCTCAGCCTGATATCCGAGAATACGGATCGTATATCACTATTTCCAAAACGAATAAACTTATGATATAATATTTGTAAACACAACGTAAGCTCTAAAGCTATTAACATTTTAGATTGCTAGTAGAGGGAGTTAAAATTAATACAGTTAGTGCGGGCGACTGGATCGTAACACATAGTGAGATTATTCACAATATTGCAGGACGGTTATAATAAACGATATTGTGGAGTATTTTGCACTACTATAGTAGTTACACTGTTGACTGGATGCTTCTAAAGTATTATCTCAGTGGTAAATTAACATAAGATGGTTTTATACCAAAATATAATTAATTGTATATGTGTATTTTAAGTATGTTATCGAAATATTTAGTCATAGTTTTACATAGCTACAAAACATCTAACATCATTCCTGTCCATCCTAATGTTGCCTGGAAGAAATCGCCCTTGGCGATAAGGCCGCTGATTGTACATAAATTATATATTTAAATTACTTTAGAATTTTACTTTATTTTCGTGTACAAAAAAGAATATTATCTATCTATAGATCTATAGGTTACTTGCTTCTGCGCCCCGTTTTTCCGCGGAGGATGTTTTATTCTATCATATTATTTTATAAATATATTCTCCAATTACTTGTATTTTATCGCATACTTGTATTTTATCTTTGCAATCGTGTGACAATACTAAAATTCATAATTAAATATTGTGATCTGTCAATGACAATAATGCCCAACAATGTGCCATTTACAAAGAAAGGGAAAGAAAAGGGGTCATCAAGTTTAAAGCCATGTTATTGTTACATTTCTCTTTACATTTTATACAGTCTTTCTTTAATATTTAAATATCTCACAAATTTCGTAAGCATTTATTAGTATGGATAGCTTTAAATATTTTTCGAACAACATATTAGGGTATCGGGTTTGAATCCACGGCGCGCACCACGGAGTTTTCGAAGCTATGTAAGTATTCAATGAGAATAATGAGGCAGAAACGTTATAAATGCCAGGAGTGTGAGCTTTTCATGAGCTTTTAATATTAATATCTGTGAAGATTTTAACAGATTTATTGTCAAAGCTTCAACCAGGTGTACTCAAATTCTCGCGGAGGACTTTAGAAACATACAAGTCATACAACCAATATATATGTACAAAGGACACCCAGCTCTTTGTATAGCACTGATTGGCAGGCGATATTTTAATAGAAGGTAACTAGCTGACCCGGCGAACTCCGTATCGCCGTTTTAAGGTATTTTTCTCATTCCATTTTTTCCATCCAACGGCTTAAGAAATTGACCAAAAAATAAAAAAGTAAGTAATATGTATTTAGGTTAGACCAACTTATGACTTAGGGGTTTGAAAACATTGTTACGACCAATGCCCAGATCTAAAGAATACACATATAAAATTTCATGCAAATCGGTCCAGCCGTTTCAAAGGAGTATTGTGACTAAAACTGTGAAACGATTATTTTAAATCCAGTTAGCACCTGTCGTGGACAACTGATCTAGTAATATGATTGAACTACTAATAGGGCTATTAAAAATAGGAGTTAGTGTTAAAAGGGGGGAAATTAAGAGTTGTTAGTATTTTTAATGCCATATCATAAAGAAAGATAAATAAATAAAATGTCTAAAAATAGATACATTTAAAATGCGTGTACTTATGTACGCGCGTGAGAAGTTAATATTATTTTCTATTCGTAAATATTTGTGAAAAAAAGTTGTGCATAATATATACTTTTTCAAGTGCTCCAATATATCTAATTGAGGTTAACTATCCCTATGTATTATTTAATGATATAAATTAAAATATATTATTTAATATAATTAATATTAAGTATTATTAAATTATTAATATTAAATACCCGCCTTGTGGTTGACGGCATAGAATACAAGTGTCACCACCCCCTATCTTCCCGTTGGTGTCGTAAGAGGCGACTAAGGGATAACACGATGCAAATACCATCTTTGCGTAGAGATACGACTGCCTCGTTGGTCTCGCGGCATAAATGTGCGCGTGAGATCGGGAGGTCCCGGGCTCGTATTATTGGGTCAGTATTATTGGGTCAGTATTATTGGGTTTTTTTGTCACGAAATTCTCAGTAGCAGCACGGAGTCTGGAAATGTGCCCGGTACGGCAATAGGCTGGCCCCTTATTACGGTGGACTAAAGTATATCTATCTGGCGAAAAGTGGGTGTAGAAGTACACCTCTGCCTACCTCTGTATGTATGTAATATTAAATATTTCTTATTGGTTATTTAATATCTACAAAATAAATAAATAAATTTAATGAAACATGTAATAAAAATTTAAAAACCAACATCAAATTAAAATACTATTTTTTAATATTTATTATTAAGTATGAAACTGAATATATATTTATAAAAATAAATGAACAAATGGTTTTTTTTTTATAAAAATAAAAAGAGAATATTTTTATTGATGCCAAAGGAGTTTAATGCACACAGTATAATAAAGTCCCCTTCTGTGGACTTGTTACCACTAGGAGTTTGGAATTTGCATGGATATCTTAATATATAAAATCCTTGCGTTACTGACTGACTGACAGACACGCTACAGCCGTAACTATTGGGCGCAGGAAGCTGAAATTTGGCCTGTATGTTCCTTGGGGACCGTAGGAGTGCACTAAGAAGGGATTTTCCGAAACTCCCACGGGATCGGCCAAAACGGGTAAATTTAAAAAAAATGCAGGCGTAGCTGCTGGCGTCCTCTAGTTAAAAATAAAATATGTTTCCTGGCATAATCAGACTATTATTAATATAATTAGTAACATGTTGGGCTTTTATGTTCTTCAAATTAAAAAAATAATGTAAATTATTTATAATAAAAAATGGATTAAACAGTTCGTTACTAAAATTTGTATCCATTCTGTGGTCCTAAAAACCTGATGCTAAAATTAGATTTCACACAAGACTAGTCGATTCTATTTATTTTTACACTGGCAATTATATGTAGCTGTCACTTGTCATTGTACCGATGTAAATCAATCATCAATCCACGTGTTTTATAGACCCAAAAAAAATATATCTCCAAGTTTTCGTCAAATTCGTGTGTCTTTCCTTGCTATCAAATATTGTGGTAAGTAAACACTACATTTTATACGAAAAGCTCTATTCTATTGAGTCGAATGAACTTTTTTAAGAATTTTATATTGTTGCTTTTCTAACCTAAAGTATGAAGACTTTATTTGGGATTTTATACAGGACCATCCTTTCTGTGGATTTCTTTGCTGTGCTTCTGAGTCCACCAAAGAGACATCGGTCAACAGAATGGATAATAATGACATTGCGCTGGTGATTTTCCTACTGCTTTTTTTTTTCAGAAACCTCTTTATAACCTATTGCTAATTTTACTTACGTTTGTCGGTTTTGTTCTTTTAAGTGTTGTTCTAAGTAAGGCCCTCACTTTAGACTTGAGAACTTGAGTACCGACTAAACGGATTGATTAACGGCCATTTTCAATATTCGAACTATAGATAGATCTGTAGATTTTAGCTTCGTGTTTGACATATTTTGTATGGAGCTTACGTCAAAAACTGTCAAAAACGAATCTAAAATCTACAGATCTATCTAAATTTCGAATATTGAATTCCGTAGTTAAAGTGCACCACGCTACAAAATGACTATTGTCTCAGATTGTTTTTTTGTATGTGCCCTTTGGCTTGTTTTTGGTTTCGAACGCATATATTGCATGTAGCTTATTTTGTTTTAGCAAACATACCTCAAGGAAAAAAAAGATAGAGAAGGAAAAAAAGAGAAGGCGCGGCGAACAGAAAAAAGTATGCACCGTTCTCGGGCAAGATTGAATGACGCAGCGATTGATGAAAGAAGAAGAAAATACCGAGAGAGGTAACATAAAAATAAGGCGTAGGGTTTAGTCAAGACTATTGATCAGTACTCACCGCGACCACAGCACCAAATCTGAAAGATGAATTATCCGAAGAATTATCACCGAATATTACACATTTTCATGTAATAAGCGATGGGCCAAGGACGCAATACCGCAATTAAACTACCACTGTATCAACTACTACTGTATCTTTTAGATTATACCTTATAAGTCCAACTACTTCAGAAGACAAACCTTCTCAATTGTAGGTACCCTTCACGTCCTTACAGTGTTGTGAGGACGTGAAGGGTACAATTGAGAAGGTTTGATTGAGACTCCTTTCTGTTTCTGATGATACTACTTCATCACCGCAACATGTTAAAAAATATTTGTCGAACATACAGTAAAGTGTTCTTCTTCTTCTTCACTGTCTAGTGCAGATGAAGACGACTTTATTATTCGTCCACAACAGCATAAAAAAACATTTATTAATCCAAATACAGACAGTGAATGTGATGCATCCATATTGTAAAGGTATACAAGTTAATGAATCCACTGTTTTTAATTATTCTTGTTTCTATTTATTTTTATTGCCTATCATAATTTTGTCAACAGAATGGAAGTCCCTTCTGTAGATCAAAAAGAAAAATTTTTTTGCACGTGATTTGTTTGTTTTTATTTTTATGGTTTATTACTAATCAGTAAAGTACAACACAATTGATATTTTAGTTAAGCTTTCGAAGGTTTTGTTAATACATTTGTTAGTTAAAACTTTCATAATTATCTTTTCTGTAGACTTTGTAGTCTTTTCTGTGGACACATAAAAATTAAAAAGTCACATATTTGCCATAAACAAGTCATTGATCTCTGATATTATTATTAAGTTAATACTTTTATTATTTTTATAATGAATGCTGATTTAGAAGAAAAAATTAGACTTTTTTAAATTTTTTTTTTTACCACTAACATTTGTTTATGACCCAAACCGCAGTGTACGGCGTCCAGACGGTTCTATTAGCGACAGCGCAAGTAATCGTTTATGATATTAATAACGCGCCGCATATAGTTCGTTGTCTACTCGGTAGTGGGTCACAAAGTAATTTTATTACTTCTGATTGTTTCAAACGCCTCGGACTGTGGGATAACTTTAGAAATACTAACTTAGTAGTCAAAGGTATCGGGAGGTCGGAAAAGCATTGCAAGGGTTCCGTAGATATTAAAATACATTCGCAATTTGATAGGAATATTAATTTTAACATTTCTTCGCTTATCGTGGAGCATATTACAGACACATTGCCGAACGCTAATGTGGACGTATCACTACTCACGCATCTCGAGACACTGCCGCTAGCAGACGCGGAATTTGCGAATCCGGCAGACATTGATGTTTTGATCGGAGCTTCAATATTTCCGCACTTGTTACTACCTAAAGTAGTACGTATTGAGCAATATAATTTACCGCCCGCTATTGAGATGGTATTTGGGTATGTGATTATGGGTACCGTACCTACGTTACATACTTCTCATTATATTACGTCTTGTTGTTGTTCTGCTCTTCAAGAAAATAATATTGATTCTCTTCTCAAGCGATTTTGGGAGCTGGAAGAGATTACCGCACCGCCCTCGATGAGCCGTAAGGATCTCAAGTGTGAACAACATTTCCGTGACGACAGTGGCAGATACGTTGTGGCGTTGCCATTCTATGGTGACCCTTATTCGTTAGGCGACTCTTACGCTGCTGCGCTTAGGCCTTTCCATTGTTTAGAACGTAAACTTGATGCATCACTTAAGTTACGCGGCGCCTATAATGACGTCATTCGTGACTACCTAAATAAAGGTTTTTTTAATGTAGTTGTAAACAACGAGGCCAATTCTCTTCCCTCATATTATATCCCGCATCACGGCGTAGTTCGCGAAGATAAAACCTCTACTAAACTTCGTGTGGTTTTAGATGCTAGTTGTAGGACTACATCGGGTCAGTCGATTAATGACATTTTAACCTACTGGAAGGAAAGAGGAACCCACCACGCACCCTCGAATTGACCACCCCAACTATTGCAATAGAAAAAGGTTGACAATATCGAACTCCTCTAAAAGGATAAGGGATATAGGAATGGTATGGGTTCCAGGAAGATACCTGACTTGCAGTATCCCGCTGTATGCGCCGACTATTCTTCCACACGTGTTTCGCCTCTGCACGAGGCATCCTCAGGAACGATGGGCAACGACTGAGCTCCCTATATCCCTTATCCTTTTAGAGGAGTTCGATATTGTCAACCTTTTTCTATTGCAATAGTTGGGGTGGTCAATTCGAGGGTGCGTGGTGGGTTCCTCTTTCTTTCCATTAGGTTACAATGGAGTTCCGCCAAGTAACGCCTGATTCAATCAACTAATGACATTTTGCATGCCGGCCCTAATCTACAGGTTGATTTATTTAACATCATAACAAAGCTTCGTCTTTTCCAAATCGCTCTGTCAGCTGATTGCCGCCAAATGTTTCTCAGTATCGGCGTTCGCCAATCTGACCGTAGATTTCAACGGATTTTTATCGTTTTGACAATAAGGAACCTTTATCCGTGTATCAGTTCAATCGTGTTTGTTTTGGACTCAAGTCTAGCCCATATCACGCGTTACGAGTTGTTCGCCAGTTGATCGCTGATGAAGGCGATTACTTTCCCGCCGCAGCATCTGTTGCTACTTCCGCTTTCTATATGGATGACATCGCCTGTAGTGTCATATCCGTTCCGCTAGCAATTTCACTTTGTGAAGAGCTTATTCAGCTTTTCAAGCGAAGCCAGTTTGATCTTGTCAAATGGGCAAGCAATTCTAAGGAGGTTCTCGCACGCATACCTGATTCTCTTAAAGCTTCTCCAGACATTGAGTTTGAGAAGTCTGCATCGCATAAAGTTCTCGGTTTACGCTGGGACAAATCCTGTGATAGTTTACGGTTTGACGTCTCACCGCCAGATGATAAGTGCACCAAACGCACTATGCTGTCCACAGTGGCTCGACTATGGGACATAATGGGTTTTTTTGGCTCCCACAATTTTGTACGCCAAGCTCTTGACCAAAGAACTTTGGTTATCAAAGTGTGAGTGGGATGAAACACCCCCTGACCATATTGTCGCCGCTTGGATTGTATTGAGCCAGTTTTGTATTGAGCTTACCGCGCTCAATCAAATTACTATTCCGCGTCATCTTGGGTTGGTGGATGGATGTACCATCAACTTCATAGGTTTCGCTGACGCCAGCGAGCGTGCTTACGGCGGAGTCGTATATCTGCAAGTCCGGATTGGTTCTAACTACTCAGTGCAGTTAGTTTGTGCCAAGTCCAAGGTCTCACCTATTAAAACCATCTCGGTTGCGAGACTGGAGTTATGCGCGGCCCTTCTGCTGTCTCAGTTGCTCCGCAAGGTTCAAGACACAGTTTTGCCCCACTACCCTATCAATAAAATATACGCCATTTCTGACTTCAAAGTAGTGCTCGCTTGGATTTATTCTTCTCCTCACCCCTGGCAGACTTTTGTCGCCAACCGCGTTAGTAAATTGATTGAACTTGTTCCTGCTACTTGTTTCAATCACGTCGCGGGTATTGAGAACCCCGCTGATTGCCTGTCTCGTGGTGTTACTCCACTTAATCGTCTGCATCATCCATTGTGGCATCATGGACCTTCTTGGATTTCCCATGATCCGTCAGAGTGGCCCATGCAACCCTTTGACCACAGTGCAGAGGACGAGGATGTACCCGAACGGAAGTCTGTTTCTCATCCCGTGATTGTTGAGGTTGCTGAATCTCCGATCTATGCACTCGCACTACGCATGTCATCGTGGTCTAAGTTACTCCGCGCCATCGTTTATGTCTGTAGGTTTCTTGGGCACCTACCTAATGGGACTTTTGTTTCAAGTACTGATCTTGAATTTGCAGAATGTAATTTACTACGAGCTGTACAGGCTGTTCATTTTAGTAACGACATTCAAAATTTGAAGTTGCGACGGATTTAAGCACGGTGTCATTCCTGGCAGCCCTTAAATGATTTCTTTCACGACGCGGCCCTATTCAGTGTTTGTACACGGATAACGGCACTTGTTTCGTGGGCGCAAGCTCTTATTTACGCGACCTTTATAAGTTTCTTAGGGAAGAATATCGTACTCGTCTTCAGGAGGAACTTTCCATAAATCATATTGACTGGAAGTTTATTCCGCCAGCATCACCACATTTCGGTGGATGTTGGGAAAGCATGGTCAAAGTAATTAAAACGCATCTCTTTAAAGTTATAGGTCAACAGATCCTCTCTTACGAAGAGCTTTTAACTGTCCTTGCACAAGTCGAGGCGCTGATCAACTCGCGTCCGCTCACGGCATTGAGTAGTGACCCTGCAGAACCATCCGCGTTAAGCCCTGCACATTTTCTGACAGTGCCATTATCGTCATTTCCGGCTCCTGAAGCAGACTCTTCAAGCTTGCTCCAGAGACATACTCTGCTGGATAAACTCGTGCAGTCGTTCAGGCGGCGCTGGCGTGCGGAATATCTCCACCAGCTTCAGGCTAGATCCAAGTGGAATAGTCCTGCATCCCCTATACTGGAGGGTACGTTGGTCATCATAGTACATGATAATGCTCCGCCGCTTTCATGGCCGTTAGCCATCGTGGAGAAACTGCATACTTCCAAAGACGGTACAACCCGTGTTGTTACCGTGAAAACCGTGAAGGGGAGCTACGTGCGCCCTGTTGTACGTCTCTGTCTGCTTCCAACTCAGTGAGATCTAGCCTGAAGTTGGATCTACCTCTTAGTTTAAGTATTTAGTTTGTAGTTTTCGTTATAATTGTTTCGCTAAAGTTAATTTAGATTAATTTTAATATCATATCGCTGTGTTAGCCTATTGATGGGTTATGCGGTAGTACATCCAACATAGCTAAGTTCAATTTTATTTTTTTTAAAGCCAACCCTTTAGGTTCGGGGGGATATGGTAGCACCATCTATCTTTCTATTGATAATTAATTATGTCAACACCTAGCTAATAAATTCCTTTGCATAGGGCTGTCTTTTTATCCCTTCCCTTCCTAAAGGCACGCCTCGCTGTAATTGGTCGCAGAATTTAACGACGCTGCGAGCCAGTCGAGTCGAAAATCAACGGTCTCGCTGACCGGCTGCGTCCTGGTCGCGGAGCTGTTGGTGCAGCTCCGCGCCGCGACGAACACATGCAGCACCGCAATATTTTACCGCTATTTTATACTTTAAACGAGAACTAAACCACCCGCGGGTGTAGTGGAGTGATCCGTGCAGCTTCAGGACTCTCGGAGACGCCGGCGGCCGCTATTTTACAAGGTAAAGCGTGCTCCCATGCCTCCGCCTCCTATTCCTCCCATGAACCCACTCCTATAGGCGATTTACCAGCCATCCTTTATACATTCCACAATAATTAATATATTTCCATATCACCAAATCGCCTAGTACATACGGTTCGGTGCAACGCCGAACAGGCGGAGTATTGTAACTAACACTTAGAAACGATTTTTTGGATTCCGGTATGCGCGTGGTGTGGACAACAGAATTTATCTAGTGATGTGAATAAATTACTAATATGGCTATTAAAAAATAGGGGTTGATGCTAAAAGGCTGAAAATTCATAGTTGTATTCATTTTTAATGCCACATAATAAAATAAAATAAAACAAAAAATATAAAATATTTTTGGGTTGGCCACCCTTATGACTTGGGGGTTTGAAAAATAGATAACGACTGATTCTCAGGCCTACCAAATATACAAACACAGCCCCCCCCGTGGGATCTCCACCTTGTCGTGGTGGGGGGGCTCAGTTACCGTGGATTGGTGACCCGCGGTGAAGTTAAGAGGGATCCAGGAGGGGACGCTCCGCGTGGGCTTGACGGAGGCCTGCGCAGGATGCGTCCAAAGGGGCGGGTGCGAGGGACAGTTCTTCTGTCCCTCGCAGTCGGTTGCGGTCGCGGGAGGAGAGGCGTGTCGGTGTTGCGTTGCCGCGCGCCCTATCTCCCGCGACCAAATGGGGGCGCACCATCGTTGCGTCGCGGTGGGGCCGCAGAGGAAGAGGAGATGCGGTGTTGCGTTGCCGTCCTCCCTATCCTCTGCGGCCGCTGAGTGTTTTGGCGGCGGAGCCCAACACCTTCATCCGCCGCCAAGGGGGTTTGTTCGGGGCCCGCCTGACCATCTGGCGGGCCAATACCCGTCGGGGGGTGGCGAGGAATGCATCAGCGATACCCGACCCTCCGACACACGGGTACGTGAGGAACACGGGTTGGTTTTTAGTCAGTAAGAGTCTGACAGTCCCCTTCGTCATTCCCCCAGGGCGAAGGGACTCCATGAGGATTTTCCAACCCGACACAAAAAAAAAAATACACACAAAATTTTATACAAATCGGTCCAGCCGTTTCAGCGGAGTATTTTAACTAACACTGTGACACGAGAATTTTATATATATAGATAACAACTGACTATGAATATGCTCACATATTTTTGTTACATTCTATATTCGCAGAACAATATCTATAAACAATACGCGTAATTAGTAAGTACATTAGCTTGTAACGTATGAGTTGCGTCGATCAATCAGAATAGGCGCTCTTTCAGTAAAACTTTCTTTTACTCTTTCAGAAAAAAACAAACAAAGGAAGAAATGACTCTGAGTTTGTTACGACTTTTCTTAATGAGAAGTCATTTAGCTAGGACAGTGTTTTTTCAACCTTTTCATGACACGGCCTCCTTGTATGAAGAAATATTTTGAGACTCCCCTACACGTTGCAATAAATTTATGTATTCATTTTCATAATTAGGGTTCGGATAAATACATTTGCAACAGGCCAAGTCGAAATAGACCAAATTCATTAGTGACCTTCCGGTCACATTCCTTTTGAAATTGGCTTTTCTTTCTAACTTATTTGAACATTTAAAGATCTTGCATTAAAAATCTTCAAAGGCGGAATAAAAAGCCATCACTGCTTAAAACAAAAATCCATGGCTTTATATAAGCTTTGGAAAAGTTGGATGTGAGACAAATATTAAGGATTTGGTCTGAAAGTGGTATCAGAAGAGTTGAAATAAGCATTGTGTTATTACTCCTTAATGCGCGAGATATCAAAGAATACTGAGCAAAGGTGGATCTTAAATCCATTTCGCAAATGCAGCTATAAATGGGGCAAAGCTCAAAGCAAATATGCTGGATTGATCTGCCAATGGGATGCTGTCATTAGAATTTAAGTTTGTCATTTTTGATACCTTTTGATTTAAAAGGGAATAAAAATACCATTAATTAACAATACATGCTTTGCAATGTATGATTCCATTTTCCACATCATACTCTTGCGAGTTAACAGTTTCTTTAATGCAATGCTCCAATTAAAAGTAAAGACAGAAATAGCTTAAATTTGGACAACTATTTAATTTTCAACGTAGCAAAAACGGATCCAAGATTGGAGAAATCCTGCGTATAATTTTGTATTATTTTTTGTTAATTTGATACCAATGTTAAAGATAGAAAATATATCAGAATTTAATTTTATTTTTGCTTATAACATTTTTCTTAGTGAATCTTTTTAAACTTTATTGTTTTTTACCGCATTAGCTTTTCCAACCTTTTGTAACTCCCCTATAGAAGCTTTGGGATCCACCAAAAGAGGCTACGCGACTCCGCAGAGGGTCGCTACTCAGACAGGTTTAAATCACTGAGCTAGGAACAGGAGGCATCATCTAGAATTGGGTTTTAACTTAAGCGTTGCATGCAATCAAAATGCAGAAATGAATATATATTTATTTTTCAATGAAATGAAATAAGTTTCCATATATAAACGTTAAAAAAAAAGCAGCCATAGCCTAGTGGAGAGACCAACAGACTGCTACGCAGAGGGTCCTGGTTCGGATCCACGCGCGCACCGATGACTTTTCGGACTTACCTATGCGCGTATTACTGTTAATTATCGCTTGCTAAACGGTGAAGGAAAACATCGTGAGAAAACCTGCTTGTCTGAGAGTTCTCCATAATGTCCTCGAAAGACATGTGAAATCTGCCAACCCGCACTTGGCCAGCGTAGTGGACTATGGCCTTACCCTTCTCATAATGGGAAGTGGCCCGTTCCCAGCAGTGACGCAATATAGGGCTGATAAACGTTTATGATCGAGTTGAGAGAGTGGAGTGTCGTATGTTCGCAGATCGGCAGCGTCTGTATAGCCTTCTCGCCACGTGCCTTCTACTCAACAGTATTTACCTTTTCCTTTTGAGACGGAGGATCTCAGGTAGGATGTCGGGGTTCGAAGGAAACACTGCTAGGCTGAACAGGTTCTTTATTATGTCTCACTACCGTTCACATACAGTATGACCGAACTAGGTCAGCACTGGCGTGAAGGCTGGAATGTAGACTCCTGCTGCTCTCAGACGCTCGCAGGGTCGCCGGTGGCCGGATTGCACATTGTGTAGGCAGCTCGGTGGTCGAGGTGCAGGCTGAGCGGATGCTTGGGCGGCGGCTTGTAGCGGCACGGCGCCAGCAGCTCGTAGCTTGTACGTAGGGAGAATGTCAGCCCATAGAGAGAAGACAGCCCGTAGGGAGAAGACAGGTGCAGAGAGCCCGTAGGGAGAACTGGAAACAGCACAGAGAATACACAACAACCGGTCAGGAACAGGCGGTCCCTAGATCGGCTGTTATGCAGAATATATAGGCACACAGACTACTAGAATATGCTTACCCCCAGCGGGACAGTGGATAGAGAAGTAGAATAGTACTTAGTTGTCACTACAACCATCAGCAAGGCGGTGTGTAGGGAAAGTGACCGATTCAGATCGCGCACCCATCTTATATAGTCATAGACCAATGACTCACAGACTGCCTGTGGCTCTGTCTATGACCATATAAGGTAGCGAAAGGTCCTAGCGAAGCGCTCTGTGGCTAAGCTGGCGTTAAGGCGCTGTTATACCTCAGAAGCCGTGAAACACCTAATTTTTCGTCGCGCATCTAGCCATAACGGTATATATTACAAACGAGCAAAAAATAGAGCTTAAAGTCAAAAGTCTGAACAAAAGACTTTTGAAAGAATTTTTCATGTATGTAAAATAGAAGCACGGTAAAAAAATCACAAAATCAAGGCAAAAATAATCTTTCGTCTCACTGTTTGCAATATTTTGATCGTAAGCTGTCATATTTTATTTGATAATATTGTAGGAAATCTAATGAACTAAAGAATTACCCTATTTATTTTCATATTATACGTGTATATTTTGTAAAATTAAATAAAATCTGCCAAACGTCTATGATTTTGACGCTCGGTAGATCCCATCAATATCAAACGCTTCAGCAATTTAAACCTTATTAGCATAAGCGGTGTACTGAGTGTCAGTTGCTAGTTTACGCCCCGCCCAGATCTCATCATTCAGCTATGAGCCCTGTGAGAGATAAGTCATGTCGCTTGCGTCTCCGCTGCACGAAATTTTACGTAAACCTGTTTGTTATTATAATACGCCAAATTGAGTTCGTAATTTCATGTTTTATGTTATAGACTGAATACTTTGAATCAAATAGGCTTTTCATGTAACTATGGGCACATATAATTAGGACCTAAGTTTATACTCTTGTTGCGTTTAATGTATTATTGTTTCTGTGCCTATAAATATATAGTTAAAAGAATAAAATATGGACAATTAGAGAAATGAAGTTATACGAAGAATTTGTACAAGAAAGCGTCGTAATAAAATAGAAATTCATCCATGGTCAAGTGATTATGAAATATGTAACATTTTTACACAAATTATTTTCATAAGAGTCTTTTATGACACAGTGTTATAGATTATCGATTATGCATACTATAATTATGTAAATTTTTCTCACAATACATAGCATTCTCACATACATAGCTTACAATTTTTGAAAGAGTACATAAAATCGAATCATTTTATGTACCTATATTCCAAATTCATTAGCTTGTCAGAGCGCCTGGAGCGGTAAGATGCCGCCACGGCGAACAATAAACAGCGCTAATATGGCGCTCCGCAATCCGCACACAAGCGGTAACGAATGTTGTATTATTGTGTTGTGAACATAAACCTATTTAGGTACATTGGGTAAAACTTTGATTATTCATAAACTATTAGGTATGTCTCAGTACATCTAATATCTTTTTAATTTCTAAAATCAATTATTTATAAGTAAGAAGGTGACTTCTCTGTTTGCTATAACACAAGATATAGTATTTATTTTATAATAAAGTACGTAACTAATCATCTTTATTGTAATTACAGTGAAGTTAAAGATAACAGTTCTGCAAAGTCTTACACACATTTGACTGCAGTCATTCCTAACACGATCTGTTCAAGAGCTAGCCAAGATATGCCAAACAATTTTTTTAACAAATTTGACTCAAATTCCGTAGTGATAAGCAAAAATTACAAGAGGGATAGCAGTGACTGGTTCAAATTGCGTAAGAATATGTTGACAGATTGAAATTTTGGTATAGTGGTAAAAAGAAGAGATAACAGCAGTAAAGCCAACTTAGTAAAAAATATTTTGTACAAATAAAATATTTGCAATGTAAAATCAGTTGCGCATGGAATCTAAAATGAACAACTGGCTTTGCAACAACTGGCAAAGCAAGAAAATGTAACAATCGAGCCTTGTGGATTATCCGTTTATTGGTGCCACGCCAGATGGATTAATAGGTCCAAACACGATTGTGAACATTTAATGTTCTATAGTTGCCTATAAGAATGGCCTGGAGAATAGTATAAGAGCAAATAAAATACAAATATGGAAACATGATAAAAAAGTGAACTGACTAGTCTAAACAAATATTGTAATTGTTATTACCAAATTCAGGGGCACGTTACACGCAAACAAAAGTGTTTATTTGCTGTGTGGAGTGGCGAAAGTATACCACTAAAAATGGAAATTATAGAAAGAGATGATATTTTCTGGGAGAAGAAAAGCTTGTGGCGTTTTATATGAATTGGCAGTTGCCGGAGAGGAAAATGTTTTATCAGTGCTTGAAATTTCTACAATACCAAGCCGTAAAAGGAAAGTAAATGAAAATGTGCCTCGTGAACAACAGAAAATAATAAGTATTGAAGCCTTATCACCTTACACACTGCCTTTAACATTCGATGAGAATAAAGAAAACCTGCTGGGTTGTAGCAGACAGCTAACTTTTGATGAGCTGTAAACTCTGTATTTCGTTAATAAATGATAAGTGAATATAAATAAATATATTTTAATATTTATTTTCTTTGAAACAACACATATTTGAAGTGAAATATTTTTTTTATATTTTCCTTACAAACATGTATGAGGAGAGCTAACGAAAAAGCAGTAACTCAAATTCTAATTCGATAATTTTCTAAGCGACATAGCAGTATCTCATGAATAAGGTATATCCACATATATTTTTGATGTTTATCTATTTTGAAAAATAATAATGGGCTGGGTTTCGAAACGAGTCGCCTGAATTTGAGGGTATTGGTAGTGTAGGGGGCTAAAGGGAGTTCGTTTTAATCCCCTAAAAGTAATTTTGGCTGCCGGAGTTGCATCTAAATATTTTAAAACAATTTCCAAAATTTCATAAATACTTCGGCAATTATGCAAAACGGAACGTAGTTTTTATACTTTAGTACAGTTTTACAAATGTCATTTTTAGGTTTGATGTGAAAAACGTGTAACGAAACGCAAAACTGCCATCTTGGAATGATTATATTGACAGCTAATGTCAAATTTGTGCGTCATTGCATTCGAGTGCCTAGGGTTAGGTGCGACTGTAATAAGTAACTAAATAGGTTATGTTAGGTTCTCTTTTGACCCTTAATCCGAAAATAGGAGCCCTTCGCAGGGCTCCGTTATCCTTAGTTTATTAAACTAGTGTGATGAATGTGGAAGTTGGCAGTGCCATACACACCGATGTTTGGAGATTTTGTTTCAGAGGAAACCAAGTATTTCCGGCAAGTGAAAATGGTGAGGGGGGTTTAAAGACCTCCCCTCCTCCCTCTCTAATCACTCACAACCCCTAAAAACGGCGACGTATTTCGAAACCCTTACCATAATAATTATACTTATAATAACCATAAACATCCATAAATAAATAAAAGAAATCAACTTTTACTAAACTTCAATTATCTCGTAACTCGCTTTAGTTGAGACACGGCTTTTGCGCTTAGTAGAACAGTATTGTGTTTTTTAGGGTACCGTAGCCAAAAATTGTAAAAACGGAACCCTTATAGATCCGCAATGTCTGTCTGTCTGTCCGCCCGTATGTCACAGCCAATTTATTGCAAAACAGATTTGAAAACTGGCAGGAATGGAATTAGATGTATTTTATGAACTGCTTCACTATTTTTATACAAAAACAAAAAAACATAATAATGGCCTCTCCATACATGGAACTGACTTAATTATTTTTATCATCTTACGGCACGTAGGTATTTACCTACTTTCGTCAACTATTAATACCTATAACGTCTAATGTAAACCAGTTTTGCTCATGGCTGCACTGAGAACAAAAATTGCGCTATGCCTATATTGTACAAACAGATTGATGTATGTAATATAAATTTTAATATCAGTATCTCAATTCAATATGCTAAAACGTTTTGCTTGCGATTTTGAAATATTGGAATACGGATGTCGCCAGAATACGGCCGCAAGCGACGAGAATGAAGGGGGGCGCCCCGCAGTAGACTGAACTAAGCTCCCTTCACCTCCCCTGCTTCACCCCCTCATTTACCGAAACAGTCGCTTAGGACAGCGCCTTAAGCGCCTGCGAGATATATAACGCAATACGTAGAGTAATACGTTACAATACCTCGCTCTGTACAGCAGGATTTTTCGTGTCTAGACAAGAAAAATCCGTCTAACTAAGGTCCTCCGAAACTTCTGTAGACAAAGCTAAGTAGCTACTGACCATGAAACTCAAACTGTAGGTAGGTACAATGAAAGAATCTAGTTAGGTTAGGAATCAGTGTAGTTAATTAGTTTTAAATCTTTAATGTGCTAACTGCCAATAGATTTACCCGACGAATCCGCTAATTTGTATACTAGTGGTGACTTTTTAGCAATAATAGTACACTTGGTAAACTTAGGAGCTAGTTTTTTGCTTAATGATTTGTCCTTATTACTTAAATAAAAGGTTATCTTCCACACAGTATCACCTACGTTAAACTCAGCCGGTTTACGACGTAAGTTGTATGTGTGTGAGTTTCTAGCGTGAGCTTGGATTAAAAGAGACTGGACCTTATCGAAAATAATAGATAGACAGCCAATATTTTCAGCGTAACAATCCCTAGGTATATAAATAACATCATCTGACTCGGCATCAAAATAGTGTGAACCGTAAGTTACTAGTGCTCTGCCGTACACTAAAAAAACTTGGAGTATAACCAGTTACTTCGTTAACTGCAGTATTTAGCGCGAATTGAATTTTTGGAATTAGAGTATCCCATATTCTATGGTCGTTTTGGATAAACGAAGATATAGTAGTCACAATGGTTTTATTGTATCTCTCAACAGAATTTACATGTGGAGTGTATTTAGGTGTAAAGTGCAAGTTAGGTATTTTATATTTTCTTATCATAGACTTTAGAGTTGCACTTACAAATTGTTTACCATTGTCTAGAATAACGGTTGAGGTATGCCATGTATGAGGAAAACTTTTTCCTCGAGAATGTTAGTTATAATCTCGGCGGTAGCCCGCTTGATAGGAAGGAGAAGACAATATTTACTGAAGCAACAAGTAACAACAAAAATATAGCTATTTTGTTTTCTAGTTGAGGGTAGGGGTCCAACAAGGTCGATACTAATTGTTTGGAAGGGGCGAGAGCACACCTTTGGTCGTCCCATAACACCTAAAGTAGCATGGTTTTGGTGTTTATGTGCGACACAAGTATCACACGAAGATATAAATTTAACAACGTCAGCGTGCATACCGGGCCAATAATAATGCTGCGCTAAACGTTTGTACGTTTTAAAAATACCTAAATGGCCCGCAGCGACTTCCGAATGGTTTTCTTTAATAGCTATAGATCTATCGGAGGTAGCTAGAACCTCTTTCCATTCGAATTCTTTCCGCAGTGCACATTTCGATACTATCTATCGATATAATTTATCATTTTTGATAGAATAATTAGGGAAAGATGTAGGTGAGTTTTTACAGCCATTGTAGATGGTAGTATACCACTGATCCGGTGTTAGTGTAGTGTCGTTATCAGTGTTAGTATCAATAGCCGACACGGCACTTGCCCGAGATAGTGCGTCGGGTATAACGTTTTCCGCGCCGCGGCGATGTTTCACATCGAAATAAAAAGACGATAGACGTACCCCCCATCTCGCTAAGCGACCAATAGGGCTACTTAAATTTAAAAACCAATTTAAGGCTGAGTGATCTGTGTAAACAGTGAATTTCATACCGTTATCTAAGTATCTAACATGGCCAATGTTCTACCGCGACTAAAACAGCTAGCGCCTCCCGTTCCGTAATACTATAATTACGTTCCTGTGCAGACAAAGATTTGCTCATATAAGCTATAGGATACTCCACACCGTCAGTAGTTTGTGTTAGTAAAGCCCCTACGCCATAATCGCTAGCATCCGTGTGGACTTCGAACGGTTTTTTATAGTCCGGACCAGAAAGAATAGGCGCGGTAGATAACAGGTATTTGAGTTTAATAAATGAGTTGTTAGCTTCCTACGACCACACAAAAGGAGCAGCCTTTTTACTGGTAGAAGTAAGTTTATTTAGAGGCCCTGCAATTGAACTAAAATTAGGTATAAATCTACGGTACCAAGACGCGGTACCCAAAAACCGTTTTACCTCTTTTTATTTGTAGGTACAGGATAGTTCTTTATGGCTTCCACCTTACTAGGATCTACGTGAAGTCCTTTAGAATTGACTACGTAACCCAAGTATTTTAGTTCGTTTCTAAAGAAATGCGACTTTTCTAAATTAATAGTTAAGTTAGCTGATTTCAGTTTCGCGTATACTTTAAATAAAAGCTGGACTTAGCGTGCAAAGTATGTTTTGTTGCAAATTAAATTCTCTACAAATTTGATTCCGTAGCATTTAGCCTTGAAATTAAAGATAACAAAGTTACAAACAAAAATCGAATGAAAGGACTATGGGCAAAAATGTATGGGCTCCGTCCCCATATACCAACACACATGGCATTGATGCCAATATGTACCTCAAGTATCCACTATTTGATTAAAATCCTTCTTTTTACTTAAATCCATGGGATATATCCATAAAACAACAATAGATTATTATTAATTAAACTATAGTTTCATTTTACAACTGCACGTTATTTTAATATTATGGTTATATTACAGTACAAAACATGATTTAGTAACGATACAAAATAAAAATAATGTATTTTTAATCATATTCCCACATTTAAATGATTATGAACGAATAATACGAAAATAAAAAAACTAAAGTTGAAGATGTGGGAGAAAGGCTGCTAACCTTAAATGGAACTGGGTGGGCCATGTCAGCCGTATACATGAGGATCGTTGGGCGAAAATCTCGACACTGTGGGTACCAGAAAATGGTCGTCGTCGCCGGGGTTGACCCCGAAAACGGTGGCGAGATGACCTAGACGCCTACCACAAGAGTTAGCTTAAGATTGTAGGCGACAAGAGAGCGTGGAAAGATCTGGGGAGGCCTTTGTGTGGGACAGTACAGACTAAAGAAAAATTAGAACGAATATAAATGAATGAATCATTTAAATTCATTGTCTTCTAATATTCATTCTCACAATCCTCATAGTAGGCAAATAACAATAGTAATAGAGTGTTAATATTACTGGTCTATTTTTATATACTAAATAGTATATAAAAATAGACCAGTAATATTAACACTCTATTACTGGCTGACGACCGGTTGGTGCCGCGGGAGTGTAAGCGACTGCTACACCACAGGTCGCGGGTTCGATTTCCGTTCAAGTCAAACATTTGTGTGCATGAATATGGATGTTCGTCTTGGTCTGGGTGTTTCTATATATATAATATGTATGTATTTACAAAAAATGAAGTACATATGTACCTATGTTCATCCATTATCTAGTACCCATATTACAAGCTTCTGCATAGTTTGGTACTAGATGGTGTTGTGTGAATGTGGTAGAATGTACCATAACTTCCTATAATAGATAAATGAGTAGGTATTTTACAATTAATCGTCAATAATGCGTCTACATAATATTTCTTTAAACGTTAATTACTATGACAACCCCATGCTTTTGGGCAACGTCGCCATAGTAAAAAAATATCATCTTGCCAAGATGTATCGATTGAGCTACATTTCATTTCTGTTGATGGGTGGGGACGATTCCGCCCATGGTCCTTTGCAACAAATTTCCCACAGCCATAAATAATACATTTAATTTGTCTTTTCTTCTTCCAAACAAGACCCAGTCTTCTAATTTGAGACTCTGCAGTACCATAAGGTCCATTTTTCACTCATAACAAAGACCCTAAAAACTGAGGTTGAAAAAACAAGAAAATCTCTATCTCTGGGCATCTGAAGTTGATAGTCTGCCCAGCAAAAGTATACTGGAATGTATTTTGAAATGCCTAAATGTTCTAGGGACTCCTCCAGGAATTTTTTTAGAGATATCAAAACTTATAGGGGAAAATCATGAATTATCGACAAAAAGCGACTTTCCTCTAAATTAATTCATCAAAACTTGTACTAAATCTGATACTGGCACTAAATCAGACCCTGTGCCAAAGCCTGGCTCATCTCAAAGACTGCAGACACAGTTATAGTGGGAAAACATAAAAATTGAAAATATACAACAATATTAAAGATATAAGTTTTTATTTTTGGCTTTACGACAAAAGTTTCAAGAACAAAGTTGCAGAGAATTTAATTTTCAACAAAAAACTCTTTCACATATTTTCTGTGTGCCAATAGTTTACCAGATAATGTTTACGAAAAAACATCTGCACCCGCACTATTTCTATGATGGCGGCCAAGGGACAAAAGGTACAACCCCACAAATTTTGATCTAGCTTTACACCAGCCCTCTCTATACATTTATAAAATAAAATTGCGTCCTCTGATAAATGCAACCCCAAGTGTAACTTTTCAATGGACTAAATGTTGCGTGTGGCTAACTTGTGATTTGTTAAGCTTGTTTCAAGTTTTATTATTTTCGGATGGCAGCCGCCGAGAGAAGCGGCCTTTGCCGTCGCACGAGGAGCCGCCCTTTGCTACCATTAACCCTCCGTCCATTAACTAATGGCTGGCCGTAATTGTGCGCTTGACAAACACTGCCTTGGCTCAGATTTACTTGGCATGCATTTAGCCTCCTCGGCTCAATTTACGTATTTTATTATGGAGGTAAAGTGAAAATAAAATTATTTACCGTCCAACGTATGTAAATGGAACATATGAAGCGACCAATTATTTAACATACATATACCGGCACAAAAGAACGCCACCGTAGGATTTATGTCCTCACTTAATGATTTACTGTTTTACTAAAGTACGCAAATAGGTTTATATCTATGTACTAATTTAAATTGTTTGTGGCACAAAGTTAAGTACAAATAAACTACCCAAATGAACCAAAACTACGATTCTTTTCCGCGCTACAAATTGCTTTCAAACTTATTCCAACCTTATGAGACTGCAACAAGCTTTTTTAATTTCTTAGAGCGAGGTATTTCTCAGTTCTCTTGAAACAGTAATAAACGTTATACTTAAGATATAAAACTAATAAAATTGCAGTGCAAGTAAAAGAAAACTCAAGCTGTTTCGCAATTAAAACCTTTTCAGCGGGTGCGATGTATATGAATTGTTCACGAGTAATTCCTTGCAGGGGCTCTCGCCTCCCACTCTCCCCATTCATTCGCGCCGCCTCTTTGGTGTTTCGCCACAGCTGCTTCGTCCGCTTGGGTTTCGTTCCAACCCAAGGACTACTTGAAATGCCCCAGTTTCGTGGCAAAAATAGAATTTTACTTTTGTGCAGGATTGACAGCTTACGGAACTTTTCTCTGAAATTGAATAAGCTTTTTATAACACATGTATCCACTCAGTTTTTAATGTGGAGTATATCGCCATGTATGCCAAGATCCATGAGTGTTTCGCCAGCTGTTGATTTGACCTTGTCACTTGTCCGTGAGGGTTGTCAGTGGTGGCAGGCGTCCGGCGCGTGTTGGCCGGCTGACGTGATTAATAAACCTTGTATTATTCGAACGACAGTGATCAATCAATCACACATAACCTGTTGTCACCACAACTACTACGTAATTATTATCTCCGCTATCTTGTTACTGGCCGTTGGCGCAGGTGCTACTGAAAACATAACAATTATATTAATATTCAATATATATATTTCTTGTGTGCGTGTATATGTCACTGACCTTCTCCTAAACGACTGGGCCGATTTTGATGAATTTTTTTGTGTGTGTTCAAGGGGACTTGAGAATGGTTTTGATATACAATTTAGTCCACTGGAAAATGCTGTTTTGTTAATTTTTAATTTGTAAGTAGTTGTTTATTTTGGAATGTTTCGCATTGGAACCGACCGACTGCGCTACCATCGCAGTGTCAAATCTATATGAATAATTTCGTCAGGGGGTACGGTAGACTCGATGGAAACCTTATCTGAATAATTAAACATTTAAAAATAAAGATTTCAAGTCGACAACATATATCCGCAAAATTCGGATTGTCGAGTATTTTGTTAAATTCTAATGGTTCTGGTTCTGACAGACAAATCGCAGTCGTCATATTGGCGACTCTAGCGAAACGTCACTTATACGGGTTAACATTTTGAGTATGTACTACTAATCTTAGTACTAAGTAGTTTGAATATGTAAATACTTTTTGAAGTTATATTTCTTAAACAGTTAAAACGACAATTATTCGCTCAATAAAGAAGATTTGTGCTACCCCGAACATAGATGATATACTATAACTAGAGAACCCCGAATTTACGCGAGCGAAGCCGCGGGCAAAAGCTTGTATTCATATACATTTTAAGTCACGCTCTTCGTTTTAGGTGTGTAATTTTTGTAGCAATATGTGTGTAATAACTACTTATCATCTATGCCGAATGATAAGTAGTTATTCCAAGATTTTACAACACTATTCTTCGCCCCGAAACAACAATTTGTGGTTGTCACCAAGTGTTATCCCTTGTGGGAATCGAACGCACCGTACTCGACGCAGTGGCAAACGACAACGTGGTCTTTTAGATCGCTACATCATGCGTGCAGTCAGTTTAATTTTCATTTGGTTTGGTAGACTAAAAGTCAACAGAAATTTGGCAAATATTGAGTGGCGCTTTGAATATTAGTGTATGGTGAATATGTGATTCATCAACGATATTTTACTACTATGTTCCCATGCATGGAGAGGAAAATAGTAGTAAAATATCGTTGATGAATGCGTATTGGTTATCATCATTAGTCTTTGCACGTTAAGAAAAATAAAGTACTACATCTTCTGCATGCATAATTCCATATTCCTTGGTAAATTACGTTCATAATACTCATATACTGTTAGCAACAATGCAGTTATTAAGGAACTACTTATTTCATATAAGGAGTATTAGTTTATTAACTCATACTTTACGCAGTAAGTTTGGGAACTTTTCCGGCTCGAAGCCAAATAAAATAAATAATAAGCCGCTGCACATAGACTGAATTACTTTCAAATCTTTGCTTTCTCAACATTTCTGGCCGGAGGTTCCATTTTGTTTTACAAAACGTTGAGAAATAGTGCACAATTAGAGCCTCAATGGTTGGCACCATGCCATGTGTCTACAGCCATGTGACAAAAATAATACATAGCTTTGTGTCAATGCAATGTTGAATTGGAGTTCTACCATGAGTTATTTTAAAGGAAGTTAATAAATTAAACCTACTGCAGCTACGGTGTAGACTCTCTAGGTGCTGAATTGTTTATGGATCTACAATAAATTCTTAAATTCATTTTCTAAAGTGATATTCATACAATGTGCATTTTGGTGTTGCTTTACTGAAAACTTATGTATGGCATTTACGTTGGTGTGTAGTAGGTATCAGTTAAGTATTATGATTATTTTTAGTTAATGCAATAAGACGACGAAAGAGAAAAAAGTTTGTTTTCGACTTGCCTACATGACTAAGCTACTAAATTAACATGAGTTACGAAATTTAAGTCGGTAACAAACGAACTCTATATTTTTTACCTACTATGGTCATCATCTGGGATAACGCTAGGAGGTCCTAGCGTTATCCCAGTTTCAACCTGGGTTCCGCTTACTAGTCTAACCGGATTTGTCTGAATATTAGCATTTCTACAGAGCAATTGCTGGTCTGACCTTCGCAATCCGAAGGGATAGCGATATTCCATGATTTAGATTAATCTCAGTTTATTTAGAAGGTACTGTATAACGACTGTCAAACATCTTCATGACAACCGGGACCGACGCCTTAACGTGCTCTTCAAGGCACAGGACAAGCGATAATTGACAATCCAATACGCACATAATTCCGAAAAGTCATCGGTGCACGCCGTGGACTCGAATCCGATACTCACCGCATGGCAGTCCGTTGGTATCTCTACTAGCCTATCGCTGCCTTTTGTTTGGTCTGGTCAATCTCTCAGTTATTTGCAGTAATAGAGCTAGAGTCTAACGTGACCGCGACACCAGAGCTCAAACTTCATGTCTACTTCTTCTAAATGGCTTTTAAAATTCAGCTTCAATAAACTTAATTCTAAAGAAGTGTCTGTTTGAAACCTTCCTCGATTTCGGAAGTATTTAATTTGGCACCTCAAATATGTGCACACCCATCCTCAGACTACGTATGTGCGTGCAAAATTTCCTAACTTAACTAACGTTACAGTCAATTAGATTCTCAATAAATCACAGAATACATGCAGGAATTTTCCCTTTAGCGAGTTTCGTTGTTCTTGGTATGTGATTAGGAAAACTCCATTAATTTTAACTACGAAAACTCTCAGCATACAACCCCTGTTGCCATTCGTAAATGGGGCGTATCGTCAACTTTTTGTCCTATTTAAGGTACTTTGAGCTTGTAAACCCGCCCAACTAAAGGAATGTGATGGTTTCATTCAATTACCGCCACAACATAGGCTGTTGACAGGTGATGATCCTGGTCTTAGGTATATTTGATCCTTCGTTTGTCCAGGTAACGTTGATACAGGTAGGTATAGTACAAAAAGGTTGGATTTGCCCACTTCAGTGTTGATCTACAAATAGAATATAAGTGCCTAAAATTAAGTGTCAACAACATTTTCAAATAAAATATATTATTACTTTTGTTCTTAGCGTATCTGAAAAACGTATCGTTTCTAGAAGCCCGTACATAAAGGATACCTACAGAAATATTTCTCTAAATAATTTCTTCATATCGTGTAGAAAAATATCATCCAACAAATTTTAATAGACTCTGTTTTACCTATGCAAGCATTATCTTCCAGGTAAAGGTCATTGGGCATATCTGACCCGCTTTGCGAACAGTGGCGAACATTAACCAAAATAGTTTTAAACAAGGGGGAATAATATGACCTTTCATTGCATATAATTTAAATGATTAACAATACAATTAAATTAAGTCTTAAAATAATAAAAAATAACTAATTAAAAATATATATACTAGGGAAAATAAAAAAATAAAAATTAAATTTAGAAGGCGTCATGAAACTCATCCGCACAGCAGTCAATTGGAAACGTGCCCAGAAGACTGGCAGCATTGTCTCGTTGGATGGCTATACTTATTTTTTGAGCCAAACACGTGCCAGCCCTCTGGTCACGCGAGGCGTCTATGAGTCTCTTTGCGAGATCTCTAAAAAGTGATCGCGCACTTGGACCCCATGGCCCCAATGTTTCGACCCCAAACGGCTCAAATACATAATCTCCTATTAGATTTACATATTTGCGCCGTTTGAGTGTCTCCGCTGTAGCAGCAGCAGCGCCCGCACAACCTGCTGTGCTGGGAAGATGAGATGGCGCAAGGGTATCGACACATGTTGCGTCCCATACCAAAGGCCTACCCAGCTTCCACGGCAGTAACGACATCCCGTCTGGTCTTTTGCCATCGTCGCGTGCCAAGCCTTGAGGTTCAAGTTGGGCTGGAACGCCAGCGGTGGCAAGAGCACGGCGCAGTATGTCATTGAGGTTGGCGTGTCGAGAAATACGACCCGCGCTCCTGCTGCATGACAGGCCATGGTGACCAAGGCTGTCGACAGCCTCTCCACAGTGACAACGATGCGGAGAGACACATGACGCACCTAAACGGAGGCAAGTAGCGAAGCGGAAGGTCGTATCGTCCAACATGGTACCTATATTGGACGATGGCAGTGCCTGAAACCAGAGGCCCGATTCCCATTCTCCCACAGCCAGCAGGCGAGCACTCTCCGCAGCATTGGACGATGTATTGAGAAGGTTTTCTCGTAGCACGCTGCAAAGCGGCCCATCCCATTGCCTCTGGGAGGATAAGTTTCGTGGTAACTCAGTTCCTGGACAAGTATTTCTCCAAGCGTTCAAGGCATCGGTCTTACACGGCACCTCAGAATCAACCAGTGTGGGAGCTAAAATTTTCCTAGTCAATTCTGCAGTGCTGTGGACCGATGACAAGAACGCTGGCAGGCTTACGTCGGTAATTTTGCGAACGCCGAGGCCGCCATAATTGCATATAATTGCATATAATTGTTTGATTAAAATTCGTTGGATAAAAATGTACAGGATCCTTTAAAAAAGAAAACAAACGGTATCAAAGGTTTTTATTTCATCTTATAAAGGCATACAAATAATATCGAAATGAGCTAATGTTTAGAGATATGTCATACGCTGTCTCTTTCGCACATTATACATACATACATACACACATACATAGACTCACGCTTGTTTCCCGAAGGGGTAGGCAGAGACTACGGAGCGCCATTTGCAACGATCCTGACATATCTCTCTTGCTTCATTCACTCCCATCAGATTCCTCATGCATGCTCTTCTGTTCAGGGTGCTTCTAACCTGTCCTGTTTTTAGGATGTCTCCAATCTGGTCAGAGAACGTCCGCCTAGGTCTTCCCCTTCGTCCTGTCTCTTCCACTTATATATCTGCTTGGTCAGTCTTTCGTCATCCATCCTCTCCACGTGCCCAAACCATCTTAGCATGCCTTTCTCGATGCTTGTCACTACTTATTCTTTTACCCCACAACACTCTCTTATCACACAATTCTTTAGTCTGTCAGTCAAAGAAACACCACACATACTTCGCAGTGCTCTCATTTCTACAGCATTTATTCTACTT
The DNA here is from genome assembly GCA_944739405.2 of Euclidia mi. Taxonomy (NCBI): domain Eukaryota; kingdom Metazoa; phylum Arthropoda; class Insecta; order Lepidoptera; family Erebidae; genus Euclidia; species Euclidia mi. The sequence goes on from OX123198.2 coordinate 23,007,949, forward strand.
TCATGACTCTTCTGCCAAATAATAACATTTGCGTAAACATAAGAACACATTATAACCAGCACTACTTAAAATGGTTTAGTAAATCCAGATGCAAAGCATTTGTAAAAAGGGAACAAGTTACATATTGATAATTAAGTATTTTTCCGGCTGTCAGCGGTTTAATTTCACCATTTATTTATTATTATATGTTGTTTGAAATAGAATTAGTTTTTATTATAAGTCAAATCGATTAGATCGATTGAGTAACATTTTGTTTAGTCTGTTGAAAATTTCTGACAATGGTCACACTGAACTGTCATTCACTTCCTGTTCTGAAAAAGTTGCTTGGAAGACACGAATTTCTTGCGCCCACGCAGTATTGTAAATTTGTATTTTTGCGTGTTGGAATTATATTGATCGCCTTTTGGAAAGCTCGTTCTAGTAGCTTCGCAAATTGTTTTGTGTTTTGTAATGAAAGATAAACTTATGACATATTGAACATTTGTGAAAAGTTTTGTGAACCGCAAACGTGCATCGTGGTCTGGAGAAGGACTTCGCCGAATTGTACACTGGTATCTATTCGATTCTCTTGTTATTTTGGCCAAAATTATGAGTTAATCCTATAGGTCCACATCAAGAACATCACCAGGAGATATAAGGTAAAATTTTCATGTACCTACTCAATACTTTACTCACTGTGCAACGCAGTGCATTGTGTCTGGATATATTGTCTATCGTGGTCAGGTAGATGTATTACACCTTCCACTGCGCACTTCTGATACACCTTCCTGCCTGGCTACGGTAATTCTAGATACATGTTTTATATATTTCAATAGAAACCAGACATTCAAATAAAAACAATCCTAGCGACACAAAACATTACATAAAAAAAATCAATAATTGCGACGCAGAAATTTAATGTTTGAGTTCACAATGAACAGTAAATGCATAAATAGATGCATTTTCAAATAACATAGCCATAGGCTTCAACAAGAAGATAAAATCGAAGACGAAAAACAACGATTGTAGCAAAATAAACATTTGACAAAACGAACAACCAACAACTTTATAATATTTTACGATGATATTCGTATTTTTATACCAAATAGACAATGATTAATTAAGAAAGAAAAAAAGTATTTCACTTTGAAAGATAATCGCCATAGTAGGCGGTAAATGTATTGAATAATAGCTACTACATAGAAATATATCGCCGTACAAAATCACTAGCAGAAGGTTATAGTAGAAAATAGAAAGAAATGGAAAGAGAAGGGTGTGAATTCTTTCCATAAGTCAGCCAAAGCAGATTATTAGCAGTAATTACCAGTAGCACTTAATTACCGTAGTGGCATTTAAAAAAGCTAATCGCGAAGCATACGATCAACGAAGGTGACCTTAGCGCGTCGTTAGAGGGCGCGAGGCCTTAAATCGCAATACAAAGAATGCGATCAACGAATGTGACCACAGCGCGTCATTTAGTTGACACGTGGTCGCAAGCAAAACGATTATAACTTGTTACTTATGCGGTTGATACAAAATTAATTATCACACGCGGCAACAGAAATAGTTATAATATAAAAATGCTTACCAAGCGTAATAAGAAAAAAATTGTCTGTTGTGACAGGCGGAACACGACCAACCTTCCGTGCACATCAGAACAAAAAACAATATATGCCACTAAAATAATTACACACTGCTTTGGAACGATTTCACACATACACGGTTACAAAAATAAAAAAAAAGACTCACCGAGCAGCGGATTCTCAACAAAACCCTACTTATATATTCCCGTGGGCGCCACTGTAACAAAGGAGACCTACCAGGTGTCCACTGTAACGTTGGACTACCTTGGGGTGTTGTTAAATGAGAAACGTGGTTAAATGTTACAATAAAAATTGATTTAGTTCTTCAAGTAAATCTAAACATCATTTAGCAAAGCGTTTTACTTACGAAAAAATTACTAAAAAAAATGTTATTCGAAAATCACGTGACCCTGTTTATATCAAACAGGGTCACGTGATTCGGCGATGGTAAGGGATTTGTTGAGGGTCCGCCTGCCCGGTGGTCGTCAGGGAAAGCTGGTCACTTAGATCGGTCTGAAGGCAGCAAAAAGGGAGCTCCCATCGCCGCGCGGCCGTATTTATTGTCCGTTGCAGGGCGCGGGCAGCGGGGTCGACCGTGCCGAGTGATGCGTCAAGGATTGACGTCACACCCAACTATCACTACCATACATAAGAGTAGGTACTAACACCCCTCTATGGACAGCCAAACGTGCCTTTTTGGACACGTTTTGGCTATTCATAAACGCCTTCAGAGCTCCATTCACTCTATTGCCTGCATTAACTCTTCTTTCAATATCTTCTACATTCTTACCATCTCTTGTAAACAACGTACCTAAATATACAAACTTATTCACTTGCTCCACTCGCTGTCCATCGATCATAACATAACAAGCCGTAACGCATTCCTCCTTTTCAAAAACCATAACTTTCGTTTTACTTACATTCACTTTAATTCCTTTCCTCTCTAACGCACCATGCATGATTGTTACCATCTCCTACAACTCCTCCGCTGAAGACGCAAGTATAACCTGATCATCAGCATAAAGGAGGAATTTGACAAGTAACTCATTCATCCTTAATCCACAGTCACTATTTTTCAAATCTTGCAAACAACTGTCCATGAAGAGGTTGAACAGCCACGGCGACGCTACACATCCCTGTCTAACACCTGTCTCGATGGTAAACCAATCCGTGTACGACCCATTTATCCTCACACAAGCTCTAGAATCTTCATAAAGGGATTTCAGAGCTCGTATGAGGCTGCTGTTCACCCCATACATCGACAGTACCGACCACATTTCATTCCTCACCACTTTATCGTAAGCCTTTTCCAAATCCACTAATGCGCAGTAGACCTTTTGACCTTTGGCCAAGAATTTTTCGGCTACGCACCGCAAGGAAAAGACTTGATCCGTGCACCCCATAGCCTTTCGGAATCCTGCTTGTACATCCCATATTTTCTTGTCGGTTACTTCCATAACTCTTTCAATGAGTACCTTCGCATACAATTTGCCAACAATGCTGAGAAGGCTAATGCCTCTATAGTTCTTGCAGTCTTGTTGCGAGCCTTTTCCCTTATGAAGAGGCACAACCACCGCTGTGGCCCAGTCATCAGGTACTCGGCCGGTGCTCCAGCACAAGTTTAATAAGCGCTGCAGCTGACCAACTATGATGCCCTGTTCAGCCTTCAGCATTTCAACTGTAATCCTATCATATCCTGCAGCCTAACCTAATTTCATACTTCCCAACGCCTTCACAATCTCATCCACACCAATATCGCTTTCGTCATTGCTATTATTACCATTCATTTCGTCGATCGATGTCTCTATCGCCGTTCTTTCAAATAGACCTTCAAAATACTCCTTCCATCTCTTCAGCACGCATGATTCACCATTCAGTATCTTTCCATTCTTGTCTCTGATTGACGTGTATTCTGAGGGTTGAGTTTTTCCTCGAACTGCACAAACGGATTTCCAGAAAAACTTTATGTTTCTCCGGAAATCTTCAGATAGTCTGCTATCAAACTCATCTTCTTTTTCCTCCTTTTTCCTTTAAAAAATTTCTTTCACAATTCTTTTTGACTTAACAAACTCCTTTTTTTGCTTCATCTATGTCATCACTCGTTGCCTTTCCCATTCTTTCATTTGCTCTGGCAGCCAACCAATCTAACCAAGCTTTCTTCTTCTGTGACACTGCTGATTGTACATCCTTGTCCCACCATGTATTCTTGACCTTTCGTATTTTTCTTCTCTTGATCACACCACATACTTCAGACGCTACACATACTATCTCTTCTTTTAAAGATTGCCATAATTCTTCCATATAATTTATGCCATCGAACCTCTCAAATCTTGCTATCAATCTTCGCTTATACTCATCTTTCACATCATTTTCTTGCAGATTTTCTACTTTTATTCTTTCTAAGACCCTATTTTCATTATGTTCTCGGTGTCGCCATCCTTTAAAGAGTCCACTTATCCGGCTTATCACCAAGAAGTGGTCTGTGTGGATGCCGATCCCTCGATACACCCTTGTATCTAACACATTCTTTCTCAAACGTTCATCTACAATTACAAAATCAATCATACTTCTTCTAACATTCTTAGCCTCACGCGTATACATGTGTATCCTTTTGTGATCAAACATGGTGTTTGTCACACAAAGGCTCCACTCTAAACAAACCTCAAGCAAAATTTTTCATTTTCATTCACACTCTCATCACCAAATCCACTTTCCACTCTTTTAACTCCCACCCATCCATTGAAATCACCTAACAAGATCAATCTTTCGTTATCCTTACATTTCCTCAAAATAGCTCTTAAGTTCTCCCATAATCCCTGCCTTTCGTCTTGTTCTTGCTGTGACATACCCGCTACTATATTGACCGGGGCGTAAACCCCTACAATAAAGAGACGAGTAAGTCCTACTTTCATTCTCATCCACAATAGTCTAGCATTTACACATTCAAATTCCTTAACGCACTCATTCATTCGCGCAGACCGTATTAAACCAACTCCCTTGCAGGCTCTGGTGGTACTGTCTACCCCAGACCAATAAGCCGTGTAGCTGTCATGCTTGGTGGGGTCACAACCTTTCCTTTTTGTCTCATTCACACATAGAACATCACTCTTTCTATCATCCATCATCTGGCATACTTCATTCAATTTACCATCCATTCCTCCTCCAACATTTAATGTTGCAAACCGGCTTTCCGTAGGCCGCTTTTCGCCCTCGCGGGAAACGAGACGTGATGGGTTGCGAACCGCGCGCCGCCGTCTGGAGAAATATAATTTTCAGTTCTCATAGCGTTCCCACGAGCATTAGGGATTTAAAATGTCCATCCCCGCAGAGCCCTTTACGGGGATAAGGTGGAATCCCAGCTGTGCCCTGTGACCACCAACACATGCACCCTCCGTTTGCGACCAGCTTGCCCTCTGGCCACGAATCCCTCGGCACGGGTCGGTTGACACGTTGGATTGGGGTTTGTTTTTGGGTATGCTCCATGAATGCTGGTTTTATTTCGGAGTTTTCCTTCTCCTAGTCGGGTTGCCATCCAAAGCTGACGAGGCCCATCCCCTCAAAGAGAGTGGTTTAATTTCGGAGTTTTCCTTCTCCTAGATGGGTTGCCATCCAAGGCTAACGGGGTCCATCCCCCCGGAGATCCTTTCGCACATTAAACAGGTTTTTTTTTTGCACATTAAATAGCTGCGCCCATATCGCTAGCATTGCCATCCAAGGCTAATGAGGCCCATCCCCCCGGAGATCCTTTCGCACATTAAACAGGTTTTTTTTTTGCACATTAAATAGCTGCGCCCATATCGCTAGCATTGTTTATTATCTGTCTTGGGCCATACACCAGGAAGCAACCGGCGCACCCGCTGCCTTTTTAAATGATCTTATGATTGCTTTGGATCAAATTGAATATAACATATTTTAATGAATTAGCATTTTATTTTTCTTACCTATATCAATTAATAAGCGGACGCCCGCGACTTCGTGGGCCTCATTCAGTACTCCGCGGGAATTTCGGGATAAAAAGTAGCCTATAACCTTTCTCATGAATGTGGCTATCACACAAAACAGATTTTTTTAAATCGGTTCAGTAGTTTCAGTGATAAAGAGTATGGATATATACATAGATAACACTTGATATTTTTGATATTCCCGTGGCTCACATAAATGCGACTAATGCCATAGTAAATGAGAGCCATAGATGAATACACTCTGCTATATTTCGTTTGTGTCCGCCATGGATGGGTATGGTTTCCATACTTAGGTGCCCATTTACCTTTGTATGAATTTATCTGCCAAGTATTTTAATCGGAACTGATTAGACAATGGTGCAACTGGCTCTTAGTAACAGTATGTATACGAGGAAACCCTTGTTTATTAGATACATATATAGAGAGTAAGTACCTCTCTTCTTGTATTTAATATACCAAAGTTACGTATAGACCACTTCTTTACCTCGCAAGCTTCAATGTTACACAGCAAACGTTAAACCTCATACATATGTATTACCATACGTACGTATACCAATAAAGCAGCATCAATAATATCTCCCCACAAAGGTACAAATGAATATCTCATTGCATTTACCGATACAATTGTTAATTGTGGGCATTCGATCTTGTTCGGATCGGATATGTGTTCGGTAAATTAACATTGATTCTGGTCAATGCAATCAAACCGCAGGCTTACGTAATTTGTCATAAAATATACTCTGGTTTTCAATGTACAGCTTTGAATAAATTGATAATCTGTATACCTATATAAAATTAGAGGATGCCCGCAGCTACTGCCACACATTTGTTTTAACTAAAACTTTTCTGGCCGACCCCGTGAAAATTTCAGGTGATTCTTTCTTAGTGCACCCCTACGGTTTCCAAGGAACATACGTGCCAAATTTCAGCTTCTTGTGAATTATAGCTAGCTTGTCTAGCAGACAGTTAGTAACGCAAAATCATATCGATTCTTGATTATCTAAATCATATAAAATTTTGGCGTTACTGACTGCCTGACAGACAAGTATTAGTCGCGACACGATCCTTGGGGACCGTAAGGATGCACTTAGAAGGGATTGCCCCAAATGCCCACGGGATTGGACAGACAGATAAAAAAACAGGGTACAAATACAGAATTTAAAAAACAGGGCAGGCGTAGCTGCAGTACATCCTCTAACCATGAATATAATTACACCTCTCTGTTACGGGCTAACTGATAAACAACGCACAGCCAAAACTTCTGGCTGCGAGAAGCTGAAATTTGGCATGTATCTTCGTTGAGGACAGTAGGGGTGCATTAAGTGCATTAAGGTGTGTCGCGTAAATTAATTTCATATTATTGTTTCGCGCGGCGCGAGCCGACGCTTGCAATTTTTATCGCCATGAGTGATAAACTTGTGGTGAACGAACTGCTGGCGTTCCTGCGGCAGAAGCTGGATGTCGTGGACGAAGTGTTGGCTATCCAGATCTGTGCAACGAACTTCAGCGAGGAGGACATTGCGGCTGACAAGCTGCTTGTATACAGGTCGCTAAATAAATGTTACCAGATGGTGCCCCGCAGGCGTGACGGGACAAAGAAAAGCCTACAAGACATCATCACGCGGCTCAAAGAGACCGATCCTGAAGCGGTGCCGACGTTTGAGGCGAGGGACTTAAACAAGTTACCTCCTGTCACTTTCGACCACGTCGATGTTACAAGCCTTTTGAAGGACGTAGTTTTTTTTAAGGCATGTTTAGCGGATGTATACAAGAAGTTGGAGACATCTGAAGATACCGTCGCACTCTTGCGCACGGAGTTAGATGACTTACGTAAGGTTGCCCATTTAAGTGGGTCACCGGTGCGTAGTAACATCAACACGCGCCGAGGTGCATGCGTCAATACATCGGTCGCAAGCTTCGCGTCAGCAGTTCTGTCGCCGCATAAGATTGTGACTGCTGAGTGTGCTACACAAGCGCCCCGCAGCCCTGCCCCCGTCCCCGCGACTTCTTCGTGTATCGCCGCGCGATCTACATCAATAAAGGCTCAGCAGGAAACTGCGAGCACCCCGGTAGCTGCGAAGTCCAAGCCGGAAAAGGCAACAAAACAGGCTGACGTAGCAGATGATGGTTTTGTGACGGTGCAGAGGAGGAAGCGTCGTCAGAAGACCGCCAAGAACTGTTGCGGCTCCACTAAGGCAGAGGACATAGCGGAGTACGTGCGCCAAAAGTCGAACTACATGCCGAGAGTGCAGCTGCTGGAGTCGCGACGCAACGTCAACTTCAAAGCGATTGTGGTGCGGATGCCGACGTGCTTTCTGCCTGTTGTTATGAAGGAGGACTTTTGGCCGAAAGGTGTGGTTTTCCGTCGCTTCCGCGGACAAGTAGATATCACAAGGTCTAGATATGACAAAGGCATTTAACTTTGTCTGCCATAAAACATTGTTATCTAAGCTTTCTTAATATGGTATATGCGGAAATGCCAATGATTGGATTAAAAGCTACCTAACAGAAAGATCACAATGTGTCGAAATAGCTAAAACTGTTAAAACTGAGTTAAAACGAATAAAATCTAGCTATAAACAAAATAATTACGGTACGCCTCAAGGCAGTATTTTAGCTCCTATTCTGTTCCTATTTTACATAAACTACCTCCCTGACGCTATAAATAAAGACTGTATACAATTCGCTGACGACACGACATTAATAATAAAAAGTAATAACAAACATGACTTTGAAATGGAAATTAATAAAACCCTTGACTGTGCCAGTACTTGGTTACAACAAAATAACCTTAAAATTAACATGACTAAAACAAATATAATTCAATTTCAGACATTCAATGCAACCACAGATAAACTAGACATCCATTATAAAGATAATTATATAAACAGTAATAATGAGTGTGTATTTTTGGGTATAACAATTGATAGTTATTGCAGCTGGAAGCCGCACATCAAAAATCTCTAGCTAAAATAGACCGATTTGTTTATGTTTTAAGAAATATCAGACGAACTATTAACTTGGACACTGCAATGATATCATTTGGGGAAACTCAGTCGAAATGAATAGGTTATTCAGAGCCCAAAAGAAATGTATTCGTGCAATGTGTGGAGCTGATTTCCTTGACAGCTGTAAACCACTATTCCGCAAGCTTAAAATATTACCACTACCATGTTTATATATTCTGGAAATATGTATGTTTGTAAGAAAGCACCCTGACCTTTTTCAAAGGATGGGTGATTCAGAATATAGTCGCACAAGACATAAGAACAGACTACATTTACCTGCAATCAAATTAGAAATTGTGACGTCACGTCGCGCCCCAGCGCCGCGAGCCTCGCTACGAGTGACGCACAGCAGTGGGCCGCTTCCTCGCCCCCCTCTTCCTCGCCGGCCTTATAAATACCGGGGACACACGAGGCCTCGCCCCTTTGCTCCGGCCAACACCACCAAGCTGAGTACATCATCCGAAAACCTGTGAAGTGCCAACGTCCACACCCTGGATAATTGTCTCATCCGCTAATTTTAAGTGTCAGCTCTTTTTGTATCGAATCGAATAACTAGAATTATAACGCGAGTTTAAACTTTCCTGGTGATATTTTTTTATTTATTTCCCGTAAGTCAACCTAATTATCTCTCTTTAATTGCTCGGCGAGTGATCGATCCCGGCTACCACGTGGGAATCAATCACTCGTGCGACATTGGCGCCCAATAGAATTTTTAATTATATTTTTAAAACGTAAGTTGGCACTTTACAGGTGAGTGAAATAATTTCTTTTTCTCTTGTATATTTTTCTCCTGTGTGTGCATATATTCTGGTGTGGTGAATTGCGTACAGGTACAGTTTCTATCTATTTTGGTTGGCCATAAGCAATTTAACTGTGTAAATAACATAACGGTGATTTAATTAACGTCGGTCTAAAATCACGTTCCACCGCGGGCAGCGTGTCGAGCCGCCAACCGGTTCTAACCGCTTAGCCGTTGAACTAACGAGCCTCGTGTTCGCGAAAAAATATTGTGATTCAACATTTGAGTGACCTTTAAGAATTTTTTTAATCCTTTACCAATCATCACACCATTGTATAATTTAGTGTATTTCAGCTTTTTTTAGCACGGTATTCGATTTTCTGGCGATATTTAATTTTTTTTTTCTAGTGCCGGCGTAAATACTTAGATTTTCTATTATTGTTTTGTAATAATAGCTTACATTATAAATTTCTCATTATTAACTAAAGCGGAATTAGAATATGAGACCACAATACGCGGCGTTTCAAAGCCTGACGATCCCCGCAAACAAATCGCTAAACTTTCAGTTAAAACTCCCTCAGAGGATATATTATCTTCACCCTTCCCACCAGAGGAGGATGTGGCAGAAGTGGAAAAGTCGTTATTAAGATCAAATAAACACTTATCTATGTTGGAAGCAAACTATACTTCCGAGCTTCAACAGAAGGTCGAAACCGTGCTACACCATTGTTTTCATCGACTGAATAGGGTGGATACCGGCAGTCTTGATATTAAAAAAATTGAGTCTGTGTGGAATAAATTTAATGACTTATATGCGAAATTACAATTTATCACGAGCCGTAATTCGCGGTCGGATTGCTCAGTGGCAGAGGGAAACACTTCCTATAATTACGACCGTCAGCTTTTTTCGGAATTAGGTAAATTCAAATTTAACGGTAAATCATGTGTAAGATCCTTTATTGAAAAAATTGATGAATTTATGTCCTGTAGATCTATTCCACACGACAAGATGTTGTCTTTCGCTTTTGAAATATTTTCGGGTGACGCATTAGTTTGGTATCATTCTGTTAAAAATAATGTAAAGACTTGGTTAGAACTTTGCGAACTTTTGAAACGAGATTTTAGTCCGCATAACTACGATTATCGGCTTATGACGGAGATTCGTCAGCGCTCACAGGGCGAAAACGAATCAATAACTATTTACGTGGCAAAAATGCACGGTCTGTTTTCGCGACTTAGTTCTCCTATCGCTGATTCGGAGAAGCTAGAAATTTTACTAAATAATATTAGACCTTGTTACACTAATTGTCTGCTCACTGCAAAGGTTGTTGATGTTGATAGTCTGGTCGAAGTTTGTTGTCTTTTCGAAAACTACCAAAGTCGCAGTAAGCAATTTTCTGAACCCCCTAAAGTTTCAAAGAATACTGTAGCACCCGATCTAGCGTATAATTATCCTTTTCTAATTTTTCTTCAAACAAAAATGTTTACAATCATAATCACTTCAATAAATATAACTCTGTCGCTGATACATCGAGATACTAGCCTGTACCACAAGTTAACGCCGTATCGAGTACTTCTAATATAAATAAATTTTTTTGCATGCGTTGTAGATGCAATTCGCACTCATTACGTAATTGCCGTCAACCACACTACCTAATCTGTTTTAAGTGCGGTACAAAGGGTTTCAAGGTGTCAGACTGCCCCAATTGTAAATCTAAGTCGACCCCTACAGTTTCAAAAAACTAGTTAACAAGGATTGTGGAAAATCAAATTATACAACTAATTGTAATAAAACAGAATGGAATAATTGGTTGGACTTTTTAAAAAAATTCTTTAGTAGCTATCATATTTCCTCAATCCGTAATTCTAAAGTAGAATATTTACCTTACGTTAGTCTAAAATTAAACGGAATACCTACCACTGGTCTTTTAGATTCTGGATCTTGCGTTACAATTTTAGGTAATAATTTGCATAACTTATTTTTGAAAGACGTTTTGGATAAATCGAAACCTTTAAGGTTAATAACAGCTGGCGGCGAACGATTTGAGTCTTTGGGATCGGTGTTTCTACCCTTTGAGTTTCAGGATAAATTGATTAACTTAGAAGTTCATGTTGTACCTGGGATTCAAAATTCCCTTATACTTGGCATGGATTTTTGGCGAAGCTTCGGCCTATTTCCTAAAAAATTAGAGTCTGTTTTGATTGTGAACAAGTCTGACGCTCAAGTAATGGAGTTGCAGGCAGTTCCCCCTACACATCTTGTTTCTTACGATCATCTTACAGTCGACCAGAGAGCTACCGCTGACAACATTATTTCTAAATTTACCGATATTTCATACGAGAAGCGGGGTCTCGGTTGCACAAATATTATTTCTCATTCAATTGATACAGGTGATTGTCCCCCTATTCGGCAAAGATTTAATCGCATGTCTCCCGATAAACAAAGAATTTTAATAAAGCATCTTGACGACATGCTCTCAGAGGATGTTGTTGAACGATCCGAAAGCCCGTGGTCAAATCCAGTCATTTTGACCCCTAAGAAGAATGGTGAACTGCGTTTCTGTTTGGACAGTCGTAAATTAAATTCCGTTACAAAAAAAGATGCTTATAGCTTGCTTTATATTTCGGAAATTTTAGATAATCTGAGAGATGCTAAATACTTGTCTAGTTTAGATTTGTCTAAATCTTTTTGGCAAACATAAATTAAAGAAGAGGACCGTTGCAAAACAGCCTTTTATATTCCTACGCGTGGCACATTTCAATTCAAAAGAATGCCCTTCGGTCTTACGAATGCGCCAGCTACTCAACAACGATTAGTTGATATTTTATTTTATGGTCCAGAATTTGAAAATAAGGTTTTCTGTTTTATCGATGACATAATCTGTATCACGTTCAGCTTCAACGAGCATATTACTCTTTTATTACGCATTCTTGATAAACTAAAAAGCGCTAATTTAACAATTAATCTCGAAAAATGACAATTTTTTAGAGATAAACTAAAATATTTAGGCTATGTTGTCGACTCTAGTGAATTGCATCCCGATCCGGATAAAGTAAATTCAATGAAAAATTATCCCACTCCTTCTAATAGAAAAAAAGTACGTCGTTTTTTAGGCGCAGCCTCGTGGTACAGGCGTTTTATACCAAATTTTAGCTCTATTGCTGCACCCTTAAATAAGTTAACATCTCAAAGTAAAAACGCACCTCCATTCTGTTGGACGACAGAGGCTAATGAGGCGTTTAATAACCTAAAGAATTGTTAGATTTTCTCCTCGGTGTTGGCTTGTCCGGACTACTCGCAACCTTTTGAAATACACTCAGATGCTAGCGATTTTGGACTTGGCGCGATCCTCTGTCAAAGGTTAAATGGTGAGGAAAGAGTCAAAGCGTACTATAGCAAATCACTCACTAAGCAAGAAAAAAATTACAGTGCCACAGAGCGCGAAGCCCTGGCTATTCTATCTGCTATAGAACACTGGCGTTGTTATGTTGAAAATGGTAAAAAGTTTATTGTTTACACAGATCACGCTGCTTTGAAATGGTTCTTGACCTTAAATAACCCTACTGGCCGGTTAGCCAGATGGGGAGTTCGCTTATCTTCCTATAATTTCGAAATACGTCATCGTCGGGGTTCCGATAACGTTTTACCTGATTTTCTGTCTCGCTCTTTACCCGTTTCTGCTATTGCTAATGATGTAAATATAGATATTAATTCTAATCAGAATTTACCAGTTTCTACCAATAATCCTTGGTATTTAAATATCTATAAAGGCTGTTTAAGTTCTCCGACTTCCTTTGTTAACTATCAAGTAATAAACAATAAATTGTATTGTTTTAAAAAAACATTAAACCCTCTCACTAGAGAATTTCAATGGAAAGAGGTTATTCCGTCTGACCAAAGAAATGACATTCTAAGGGAGAATCATTCTTCGCCCACTGCTGGACATCTGGGTATTTTTAAGACATACAAACGTCTCGCACTTAATTACTTTTGGTCTGGTATGTACACCGATGTTGTCAAGTTCGTCAGTTCATGTGAACCTTGTACCACCCATAAACACCAAAATCACCCAAATTTAGGTCTAATGGGAAAACTCAAATCATGTCAAAAGCTCTTTCAGACGATTAGTATTGATTTGATTGGTCCATTGCCTCCCAGCAGGAAACAAAACACTTTTATATTTGTGGTCAGTTGTTGTTTCTCTAAATATTGTTTACTTTTCCCCATTAAACGGGCAACTGCAGAAGTGATAACAAAAATTCTTGAGGAAAATGTATTTTTGGTGCATGGAATTCCATCTACTATTGTTTTGGATAACGGTAAACAATTTATTAGCGCAACCTTTAAAAGTATGTTGTCAAAATTTAAAATTCCAAATTTGCATTTTACACCGTTGTATACTCCCCACGTTAACTCAGTTGAACGTTACAACAAAACCATTATGACAGCTATTTCAACTTTCATAGAATCTGATCATCGAATCTGGGACACTCTAATCACTAAAGTTCAATTCGCCCTTAACTGCGCAGTTAGTGAGGTTACTGGTTATTCTCCTAATTTCCTTGTTTTTGGTAGGGAGGTCATAACATGTGGTTCTCAGTATATTGACAAGGAATTTAATTCCAATATGGTGCTTGAACCACGGGACGGCTATGCCGAAACTTTAGGCTACTTATCTTCTATTTTCGAGAAGGTACATTCAGCTCTGTTGTCGGCCCACCAACGAAATTGTTCATCTTATAATCTTCGCCGTAAACCGGCAGAATTCAATGTCTTTGATATAGTTTGGCGCAGAACGTTTCTACTTAGTGACAAGGAAAAATACTTTAGCAAGAAATTGGCGCCTAAATTTATTAAATGTAAGATTGCCTCAAAAAAGTCACCTCTAGTATACAAACTTAACGACATGGCCGGAAAACCTTTAGGTGAATGGCACATCAAGGATTTAAAGTTGATTAATTACAAAGAATAATAAAAGTATAAAAACAACAATGTAAGACGCATATCTATACAAAGTTATAATTACCTACATAATTATTTGTGAAGGCCAACAATGGTTCTTTTGTTTTCGAGTCGAAGCTCTCAAGATAATGCATTGTGTTGTGTTAATGATTTATGTAAACATGCTAACATATAATGAATAAATGTTTCAGTTATAAATTGTAATAAAGTTTATTACATGTAATATTGTTACAAAGAATCTGTTGTTTATCTAACTATCAGTTATGGCTCAGTGGTTAAAAAGTTGTTGTCAGATCGGTCTGTGGTTCGATTCTCGCATGTGTAATTTCTTTCCGCAAATCTATTTGTTGAAATGCATCTTGATTGGCGTATTGTTTTTCGCCGTGCCTTGTTGTGAAGTTCTGTTGTTATTCTTAATTCTGTATAAATTCCATAATCAAATTGTTATTATAGGTACTTTATAAACGATCATGGTGATTAACCGTGCGTCGCGAGCTCGGAACAGTCGAATAGTACCTACCATTTAGATCGTACTTACCTAGTTGTCGTTATGACGCACGCGCGTTCACTCAGCGACGCGCCGATAAATAAATGCCTAACTAATGATTCACCATTGTTTACATTCAAAAGGTGTTTACTGGTCGTGTTGTAGTTATTAATTAGAGCAAAATATTTATTAATTTCTTTCCTTTGAGATTGAGCGGTCCGGTCGTGTCTGCGACTTATATTATTTTTGTTCATCTTTACGAAAAATCTGTTGTTATACCTAACTATATTCAAAAAGTTTACTTATCTAGTGGCAAAGGCCGAACCCAAGATTTATAAGTCGCAGGGCTAAATCAAGTTTCTTATATCTACAAATCATTATTACCTAATAATTACCCTAAGCGCTTCTCCATAGATTGTTATCTTTAATATTAGGCTATTACACTGGCCTCGGCATTTACATGTAGGTATGTGTGATGAATTATGATTGATAAATGTTTATGTTCAAATTCAGACTGCCGTTGTACGCGTGAAGAATGCAAGCGTGGGTCATTATTATTTAGGTATCCTAATTAGCGTATTGGGTTGTCACTTGTTCAAGGTACTCATGCCCTTGTTTTCTCTAATTTCAGGGAGTATCTTCAGGGCTGCTACGCCCGTTGGGCTAGGGAATTTTCCTTAGGGAAAATCCCGGCCTAACGGGGGGGGGGTGTGACGTCACGTCGCGCCCCAGCGCCGCGAGCCTCGCTACGAGTGACGCACAGCAGTGGGCCGCTCCCTCGCCCCCTCCTCCTCGCCGGCCTTATAAATACCGGGGACACACGAGGCCTCGCCCCTTTTTGCTCCGGCCAACACCACCAAGCTGAGTACATCATCCGAAGACCTGTGAAGTGCCAACGTCCACGCCCTGGATAATTGTCTCATCCGCTAATTTTAAGTGTCAGCTCTTTTTGTATCGAATCGAATAACTAGAATTATAACGCGAGTTTAAACTTTCCTGGTGATATTTTTTTATTTATTTCCCGTAAGTCAACCTAATTATCTCTCTTTAATTGCTCGGCGAGTGATCGATCCCGGCTACCACGTGGAAATCAATCACTCGTGCGACATTGGCGACATTGCGACATTGTATAAGAAAAACGTGTATTGTATGTGCATTAAAATATTTAATCACTTACCAAATAATTTTCAAAATTTACCCATTTTGATATTTAAAAAGACATTGTATAAACTTTTATTGAATAAAAATTATTATAATTTAAATGATTACCTGGATGACAAAGATATTACAATTTAATGCATAATATTATATAATTCTATTCTAATTCCATAATAATTTAATGTAATTTAATTTAATCTTCTTACTTATAATTGACATAATATTTGCACGCCATTCTTGGCAAAACATGTGTAAAAAACAACATTTGTAACAACCATTTCACCATGTTTTAGCAAATAAACCATTATTATTATAATTATTATTATAAGTGCCACAAGAACGCACGTCAATATTGTGGCCATAAGTGAAGCAATATTAACATAGTATATAAGTATAATTACTAACAAAATTGTATAATGTATGTAGTATCTAAGGTATATGTAAGTATAAAATATGTATGTCAATCCATTGTCTAGTACCCATAGCACAAGCTCTGCTTAGTTTGGGACTAGATGGTGATGCGTGTATAATAATTAATGTATTGTGTATGTACTTATTTAAATAAATAAATAAATAAATTGAAAATTAAGAATGGAGCTCCTGAAATTTCCACGGAATCAGGCAGAAACGGTAAAAAGGTGCTGGCGTAGCTGCGGTCATCCTCCAATTGAAGATAAGTCGAGAAATCTTACCACACAAATACATGCACTAGTTAGGAATCGAACCTACACCCTCCAGCTTAGCAGTCAAATTCACTAATAAAATTAATCACTAGCCCAACATTACAAGCCAGGTAAATTAAGGATTACAAATTTATTTAGTGTTTGAAATCAGTTAAAATAACCAACATTAATTTATTTCAATGTAAAATTCGAATTTAAGCAAACAAAACTATCCCAATTATCGGAACTTGTGTTTATGAATGTTAGTGATTTGATATCTGTAAGTCATACCGAAATAAATTATGTATGTACCATTACATTAAAAAGAGGGTATTTTAATGTATCCATATGTGTGTCGTTTACAAGTGAAAATCACTTGTAAACGACACACATATGGATAATCTATGGAGCTTTCGTTTTTTATGTAATAGGCGTCAAACGAGCTTGTGGATCGCTGGTAAGCGAATACCGCCGCCCATGGACATACGCAACACCAGAGAATTTACAAGTGCGTTGCCACCCTTTGCGGTGGGAAAGGAATAGGAGGAAGACGGATGTAGAAAAAGGCAAAGGTGATGGGGCCTCAAGCACCCTCACTCATCAAAGAAACGCAACAGTATAGGTACTGTTACTTTACGTCAGTGTTCTTTAAGAGGGTAGTGCTGTCCCAGTCGAGCCAGTCCATTCGCGCTTAAATCAGCAAAACTCTGCTACTTACCTCTACTATTTGATAACATTAGAGCCAAAGATATCAAAAGCATTGCTAGTGACATTGCCCCTGTACTAGCTCATCTTATAAACTCATGTATTACCACCTCGACATATCTCGATGCGCTTAAAATCGGTTTAGTAAGACCAATTCATAAGAAAGGTAGTTATTTAGATACCAACGGCTACCGACCCATTACTATACTCTGCTTAGATAAAATCATAGAAAAATATTTTGGGCAGATTATCGGTGATTTTTTATTCAACAACTGTGTCATTAATGAAAAACAGTACGGTTTTCAAAGAGGCAAAAGTACATCACAATTGTTGTCACAGTTTACTGATGAGGTAAATGATAATTAAAACAGGGAAAACAATGTAATAATATTAATGATAGATTTTTCAAAAGCATTTGATGCGCTGAATTGTAATGCGTTATATAAAAAACTCCAGCAGAATGGCATTCAGGGCCCGTTGCTGGAATGGTTTAAAAATTATCACACTAAATATGGTTAGCATAAAAAAAGAGTATAGTGACCTGTTACCAGCCCTTCATGGCACAGCACAAGGCTCGATCCTCGGACCTACTGAATACCTACTATATGTGAATGACATGTGCAATATACTCCAGCACTGCTCTGTCTACCAGTTTGCTGACGATACCTGTCTTATAGCTGCTGATAAAGACGTCGAAATTGCTCAAACATTGCTATAAAAAGATTTTAACCAGCTGTGTAAATGGGCACATGATGTCGGGTTACCTATAAACTATCAAAAAACAAAAGTAATGCATATATGGTCACCCTACTTAAAGGGTACGAATAACTTACCACCACGCATTAATGTACATGAACACAGCTGTATGCACTCACAAAATAGTTTTGCGTGTACTTGTTCACCACTAGAAGTTGTACAATGTCATACCTATCTAGGCCTGAAAATAGATAGCAACTTTCACTGGGTGAATCATCTTGAGTATGTATGCTGTAAACTGAGAGCTTTGTTAGAAAAACTAATAATTCTTAAGTGCAAACTGCCATATAATACCCTAAGGCTATTGTATCTAGCTCTGGGAGATTCTATTATTAGTTATTGTGTTTCCAGCTATGGTCGAACCTATAAAACTTACTTAAATAATATAAACAGCTTGCAACTGCGATTGCTCAAAGCTATTGTCCTATTGCAAATAAAATATAGATACAAAAATAACTATGCAAACCTTTTTAAACATTAAGGTCTTAAGTATTCATGACAAAGTAAAAGTGGCAATTGTGTCTGAATATAAAAATATAAAATACAAACGTTAGTAAAAATATTAGACCTAGTAATCTGAGACAGTTACCTAACCTACCTGTTTATACCATCCCTAAGTATAGGAATATATATGGTAAGAGACACTGCAGATGCATCCTTCCAGCCATAATGAACGACTTACCAATAAACATAAAAAATAAATAATAAAACATTTATGCCGTGTGGTTGACGGCATAGAATACAAGTGTCACCACCCCTTATGTTCCCGTGGGTGTCGTAAGAGGCGACTAAGGGATAACACGATGCAAATACCATCTTTGCGTAGAGACGGAAAACTCGACATCCCTCGGCACGGGTCTGTTGACACGTTGGATTGGGGTTTGTTTTTGGGTATGCTCCCTGAATGCTGGTTTTATTTCGGAGTTTTCCTTCTCCTAGACGGGTTGCCATCCAAATCTGACGAGGCCCATCCCCCCAAAGAGAGTGGTTTAATTTCGGAGTTTTCCTTCTCCTAGACAGGTTGCCATCCAAGGCTAACGGGGCCCAACCCCCCGGAGATCCTTTCGCACATTAAACAGGTTTTTTTTTGCACATTAAATAGTTGCGCCCATATCGCTAGCATTGCCATCCAAGGCTAACGAAGCCCATCCCCCCGGAGATCCTTTCGCACATTAAACAGGTTTTTTTTTGCACATTAAATAGCTGCGCCCATATCGCTAGCATTGTTTATTATCTGTCTTGGGCCATACACCAGGAAGCAACCGGCGCACCCGCTGCCTTTTTAAATGATCTTATGATTGCTTTGGATCAAATTGAATAAAACATATTTTAATGAATTAGCATTTTATTTTTCTTACCTATATCAATTAATAAGCGGACGCCCGCGACTTCGTGGGCCTCATTCAGTACTCCGCGGGAATTTCGGGATAAAAAGTAGCCTATAACCTTTCTCATGAATGTGGCTATCACACACAAAAAGATTTTTTTAAATCGGTTCAGTAGTTTCAGTGACAAAGAGTATGGATATATACATAGATAACACTTGATATTTTTGATATTCCCGTGGCTCACATAAATGCGACTAATGCCATAGTAAATGAGAGCCAGAGATGAATACGCCATGCTATATTTCGTTTGTGTCCGCCATGGATGGGTATGGTTTCCATACTTAGGTGCCCATTTACCTTTGTATGAATTTATCTGCCAAGTATTTTAATCGGAACTGATTAGACAATGGTGCAACTGGCTCTTAGTAACAGTATGTATACGAGGAAACCCTTGTTTATTAGATACATATATAGAGAGTAAGTACCTCTCTTCTTGTATTCAATATACCAAAGTTACGTATAGACCACTTCTTTACCTCGCAAGCTTCAATGTTACACAGCAAACGTTAAACCTCATACATATGTATTACCATACGTACGTATACCAATAAAGCAGCATCAATAATATCTCCCCACAAAGGTACAAATGAATATCTCATTGCATTTACCGATACAATTGTTAATTGTGGGCATTCGATCTTGTTCGGATCGGATATGTGTTCGGTAAATTAACATTGATTCTGGTCAATGCAATCAGACCGCAGGCTTACGTAATTTGTCATAAAATATACTCTGGTTTTCAATGTACAGCTTTGAATAAATTGATAATCTGTATACCTATATAAAATTAGAGGATGCCCGCAGCTACTGCCACACATTTGTTTAAACTAAAACTTTTCTGGCCGACCTCGTGAAAATTTCAGGTGATTCTTTCTTAGTGCACCCCTACGGTTTCCAAGGAACATACGTGCCAAAGGACAATGGCAGATCTCCATACATCGAAATGTCTGAAATTAAATTGAAGCGCACAGAAATAAAAAATATTTGAAAAAATTCGGCGTAAGTAACAGAGTCTATAAATGATTCTATTTTCACTCGGGAAACCCGGAAAAACAAGATATCGGTGTTTTAGTTTTTAGTTAAGAATGAACAATGTAGGTACGTTTGAATTATCAAATGAAATTATGTCAGATTGACATAAAAACGCAGAAGTATTCTGTAGCATCTAACTGTCACAGCCAAAGACAAAAGCAGAGTTGCACATTTTAAATCGATTTTATGTGAAATCGATACAACATTAAAACGATGCTGTGACGTTTTTATTTGATTTAAAAGTTGTTTTGCTTAAAAAATTATTAGCTTATTGATATAATGTTAATTAAAGATTAAATAACTGCATTTTAATAATAATATTTTAATAATTGATACGGATCAATAGCACTCACGTCTATTCCTGTCACACCGTTGTCTATGGCAACAATCAAATAATAAAGTAGGTACCTAGTTCGTAATCAATTGGAATGCTTTTTATCATCATAAAATACTCCATCTTTAACGAGACAAAGTGAAAATATCAAAAATCGTAGAAAAAAAAAACAATTTGTTTTGTTCATATGAAGTTTAAGGTCGCCACAACAAACCCAGACCGAATTCTGCCATTGTTCTTTCAGCTTCTTGCGACTTATAGCTAGCTTGTCTAGCAGACAGTTAGTAACGCAAAATCATATCGATTCTTGATTATCTAAATCATATAAAATTCTGGCGTTACTGACTGCCTGACAGACAAGTATTAGTCGCGACACGATCCTTGGGGACCGTAAGGATGCACTTAGAAGGGATTGCCCCAAATGCCCACGGGATTGGACAGACAGATAAAAAAACAGGGTACAAATACAGAATTTAAAAAACAGGGCAGGCGTAGTACATCCTCTAGCCATGAATATAATTACAACTCTCTGTTACGGGCTAACTGATAAACAACGCACAGCCAAAACTTCTGGCTGCGAGAAGCTGAAATTTGGCATGTATCTTCGTTGAGGACAGTAGGGGTGCATTAAGTGCATTAAGGTGTGTCGCGTAAATTAATTTCATATTATTGTTTCGCGCGGCGCGAGCCGACGCTCGCAATTTTTATCGCCATGAGTGATAAACTTGTGGTGAACGAACTGCTGGCGTTCCTGCGGCAGAAGCTGGATGTCGTGGACGAAGTGTTGGCTATCCAGATCTGTGCAACGAACTTCAGCGAGGAGGACATTGCGGCTGACAAGCTGCTTGTATACAGGTCGCTAAATAAATGTCACCAGATGGTGTCCCGCAGGCGTGACGGGACAAAGAAAAGCCTACAAGACATCATCACGCTGCTCAAAGAGACCGATCCTGAAGAGGTGCCGACGTTTGAGGCGAGGGACTTAAACAAGTTACCTCCTGTCACTTTCGACCACGTCGATGTTACAAGCCTTTTGAAGGACGTAGGTTTTCTTAAGGCATGTTTAGCGGATGTATACAAGAAGTTGGAGACATCTGAAGATACCGTCGCACTCTTGCGCACGGAGTTAGATGACTTACGTAAGGTTGCCAATTTAAGTGGGTCACCGGTGCGTAGTAACATCAACACGCGCCGAGGTGCATGCGTCAATACATCGGTCGCAAGCTTTGCGTCAGCAGTTCTGTCGCCGCGTAAGATTGTGACTGCTGAGTGTGCTACACAAGCGCCCCGCAGCCCTGCCCCCGTCCCCGCGACTTCTCCGTGTATCGCCGCGCGATCTACATCAATAAAGGCTCAGCAGGAAACTACGAGCACCCCGGTAGCTGCGAAGTCCAAGCCGGAAAAGGCGACAAAACATTAATAATAAAAAGTAATAACAAACATGACTTAGAAATGGAAATTAATAAAACCCTTGACTGTGCCATTACTTGGTTACAACAAAATAACCTTAAAATTAACGTGACTAAAACAAATATAATTCAATTTCAGACATTCAATGCAACCACAGATAAACTAGACATCCATTATAAAGATAATTATATAAACAGTAATAATGAGTGTGTATTTTTGGGTATAACAATTGGTAAATATTGCAGCTGGAAGCCGCACATCGAAAAATCTCTAGCTAAAATAGACCGATTTGTTTACGTTTTAAGAAATATCAGACGAACTATTAACTTGGACACTGCAATGATTGCGTACCATGCCTATGTATGTTCTGTACTGAGATATGGACTTATCATTTGGGGAAACTCAGTCGAAATGAATAGGTTATTCAGAGCCCAAAATAAATGTGTTCGTGCAATGTGTGGAACTGATTTCCTTGACAGCTGTAAACCACTATTCCGCAAACTTAAAATATCACCACTACCATGTTTAAATATTCTGGAAATATGTATGTTTGTAAGAAAGCACCCTGACCTTTTTCAAAGGATGGGTGATTCAGAAAATAGTCGCACAAGACATAAGAACAGACTACATTTACCTGCAATCAAATTAGAAATGTATAAGAAAAACGTGTATTGTATGTGCATTAAAATATTTAATCACTTACCAAATAATTTTCAAAATTTACCCATTTTGATATTTAAAAAGACATTGTATAAACTTTTATTGAATAAAAATTATTATAATTTAAATGATTACCTGGATGACAAAGATATTACAATTTAATGCATAATATTATATAATTCTATTCTAATTCCATAATAATTTAATGTAATTTAATTTAATCTTCTTACTTATAATTGACATAATATTTGCACGCCATACTTGGCAAAACATGTGTAAAAAACAACATTTGTAACAACCATTTCACCATGTTTTAGCAAATAAACCATTATTATTATAATTATTATTATAAGTGCCACAAGAACGCACATCAATATTGTGGCCATAAGTGAAGCAATATTAACATAGTATATAAGTATAATTACTAACAAAATTGTATAATGTATGTAGTATCTAAGGTATATGTAAGTATAAAATATGTATGTCAATCCATTGTCTAGTACCCATAGCACAAGCTCTGCTTAGTTTGGGACTAGATGGTGATGCGTGTATAATAATTATATGTATTGTGTATGTACTTATTTAAATAAATAAATAAATAAATTGAAAATTAAGAATGGAGCTCCTGAAATTTCCACGGAATCAGGCAGAAACGGTAAAAAGGTGCTGGCGTAGCTGCGGTCATCCTCCAATTGAAGATAAGTCGAGAAATCTTACCACACAAATACATGCACTAGTTAGGAATCGAACCTACACCCTCCAGCTTAGCAGTCAAATTCACTAATAAAATTAATCACTAGCCCAACATTACAAGCCAGGTAAATTAAGGATTACAAATTTATTTAGTGTTTGAAATCAGTTAAAATAACCAACATTAATTTATTTCAATGTAAAATTCGAATTTAAGCAAACAAAACTATCCCAATTATCGGAACTTGTGTTTATGAATGTTAGTGATTTGATATCTGTAAGTCATACCGAAATAAATTATGTATGTACCATTACATTAAAAAGAGGGTATTTTAATGTATCCATATGTGTGTCGTTTACAAGTGAAAATCACTTGTAAACGACACACATATGGATAATCTATGGAGCTTTCGTTTTTTATGTAATAGGCGTCAAACGAGCTTGTGGATCGCTGGTAAGCGAATACCGCCGCCCATGGACATACGCAACACCAGAGAATTTACAAGTGCGTTGCCACCCTTTGCGGTGGGAAAGGAATAGGAGGAAGACGGATGTAGAAAAAGGCAAAGGTGATGGGGCCTCAAGCACCCTCACTCATCAAAGAAACGCAACAGTATAGGTACTGTTACTTTACGTCAGTGTTCTTTAAGAGGGTAGTGCTGTCCCAGTCGAGCCAGTCCATTCGCGCTTAAATCAGCAAAACTCTGCTACTTACCTCTACTATTTGATAACATTAGAGCCAAAGATATCAAAAGCATTGCTAGTGACATTGCCCCTGTACTAGCTCATCTTATAAACTCATGTATTACCACCTCGACATATCTCGATGCGCTTAAAATCGGTTTAGTAAGACCAATTCATAAGAAAGGTAGTTATTTAGATACCAACGGCTACCGACCCATTACTATACTCTGCTTAGATAAAATCATAGAAAAATATTTTGGGCAGATTATCGGTGATTTTTTATTCAACAACTGTGTCATTAATGAAAAACAGTACGGTTTTCAAAGAGGCAAAAGTACATCACAATTGTTGTCACAGTTTACTGATGAGGTAAATGATAATTAAAACAGGGAAAACAATGTAATAATATTAATGATAGATTTTTCAAAAGCATTTGATGCGCTGAATTGTAATGCGTTATATAAAAAACTCCAGCAGAATGGCATTCAGGGCCCGTTGCTGGAATGGTTTAAAAATTATCACACTAAATATGGTTAGCATAAAAAAAGAGTATAGTGACCTGTTACCAGCCCTTCATGGCACAGCACAAGGCTCGATCCTCGGACCTACTGAATACCTACTATATGTGAATGACATGTGCAATATACTCCAGCACTGCTCTGTCTACCAGTTTGCTGACGATACCTGTCTTATAGCTGCTGATAAAGACGTCGAAATTGCTCAAACATTGCTATAAAAAGATTTTAACCAGCTGTGTAAATGGGCACATGATGTCGGGTTACCTATAAACTATCAAAAAACAAAAGTAATGCATATATGGTCACCCTACTTAAAGGGTACGAATAACTTACCACCACGCATTAATGTTCATGAACACAGCTGTATGCACTCCCAAAATAGTTTTGCGTGTACTTGTTCACCACTAGAAGTTGTACAATGTCATACCTATCTAGGCCTGAAAATAGACAGCAACTTTCACTGGGTGAATCATCTTGAGTATGTATGCTGTAAACTGAGAGCTTTGTTAGAAAAACTAATAATTCTTAAGTGCAAACTGCCATATAATACCCTAAGGCTATTGTATCTAGCTCTGGGAGATTCTATTATTAGTTATTGTGTTTCCAGCTATGGTCGAACCTATAAAACTTACTTAAATAATATAAACAGCTTGCAACTGCGATTGCTCAAAGCTATTGTCCTATTGCAAATAAAATATAGATACAAAAATAACTATGCAAACCTTTTTAAACATTATAAGGTCTTAAGTATTCATGACAAAGTAAAAGTGGCAATTGTGTCTGAATATAAAAATATAAAATACAAACATTAGTAAAAATATTAGACCTAGTAATCTGAGACAGTTACCTAACCTACCTGTTTATACCATCCCTAAGTATAAGAATGTATATGGTAAGAGACACTGCAGATGCATCCTTCCAGCCATAATGAACGACTTACCAATAAACATAAAAAATAAATAATAAAACATTTATGCCGTGTGGTTGACGGCATAGAATACAAGTGTCACCACCCCCTATGTTCCCGTGGGTGTCGTAAGAGGCGACTAAGGGATATCACGATGCAAATACCATCTTTGCGTAGAGACGGAAAACTCGACATCAAACCCTATACAACTGCCTCGTTGGTCTCGCGGCATAAATGTGCGCGTGGGATCGGGATCGATTCCTGAGTCGGGCAGTGTTATTGGGTTTTTCTGTCACGAAATTCTCAGTAGCAGCACGGAGTCTGGAAATGTGCCCGGTACGGCAATAGGCTCGCCCCTTATTACGTGGGACTAAAGTATATCTGGCGAAAAGTGGGTGTAGAAATACACCTCTGCCTACCCCTTCGGGGATAAAAGGCGTGACGTTATGTATGTATGTATGTAAAAAATAAAATTATTCATAGTAAAAATACTAGGCACAATGAATATTAAAAGGGTATTTTATAAAACAAAGTTGCAACAATGCGTCTGCGGACCAAAAACCATAGTGTATAATTAGTATTTATAATTGGTCTTTATATTATGTATGTATGTATGTATGTATGTATGTATGTAAGTCTCTGTGAGGCAATGTGGAACGTGTGCGTTTCGAAGGCGCGGGCATGACGCTTTTTTTTTTTAAATAATAACAAGATTTTGTAAACATTTGTAAAAGTAGACTCCCAAAACCATAAATTTGTCAAAGCTATGGTTAAAAAGTTATAAGGGTTTGAACGTGGCCGCGCCATTGAAACGCTCCGAACCGCGTGGCCACGGAGCTCTTTAAAACTAAGCATTGCAGAGACCTGAAATTTTGGTAAGTAACAGATTGAATTTGTGAAAAAATTGTAAAAATAAAGAAAAAATCCTGAGCTTATATTTTAGGAGCTGTAAGACTAATACGCCATAGCCGCGCCATTAAAACGGTGAAAAACACATTTTCGCCGATATCTATTTGAAAAAGCAACGCAGACTTCTGAAGTTTTTTGTAAAACCCAGATTTGAATTTGTCAAAACTAGTAAAAATAAAACAAAAAATCCTAGGTTTATATTTCTGGAGCTATAAGACTAATACGCCATGGCCGCGCCATTGAAACGGTGAAAAACACATTTTCGCCGATATCTCGCTGAAAAAGCAACGCAGACGTCTGAAGTTTTTTGTAAAGCTCAGATTTGAATTTGTCAAAACTAGTTAAAATAAAACAAAAAATCCTAGGTTCTTATTTCAGGCACTGTAAGACTAAAACGTCATGGCCGCGCCATTGAAACGGTGTTCACATACATATTTCATAATCTCACTAGATCTGAATTTGTCAACACGGTGTACCTGTGTAACGGGTTCTAGAATAGAAACGCGGTAGAGGTTCTAGATGCGTTTATTGCCGAGTATTGTCTCACTTCCCTTGCACGAGTATGACCGACCAACAACACGACACTGGCCTGAACACTAAGGGCTGCAGTCTCCCACGCTGTTCCCTCCGGTAGTGTGCAGGGCAGGTTGCTTGAAGGGCTGCGCGTAGCGGTGCAGGTCCTCGCTGACGTTGGCTCAGCTAGCAGGCGCCGGCGGTGCGAGTATAATGAGCAGGACAGGCCAGACTCTTCGGCAGAGGTGACGCCGATGGCGATGCAGGAAAGTGTTGCGGTTTAGGAGCGTAGCCCGGAGCCTTAAGGTGAACCTGGAACCTGAAGGAAAGCAGCATTAGGAGAGCCACAGCCAACAGGCAGGCGGCGTCAGCCGGCCTCAGCTAGCAGGTAGAGAGATGTGCAGTACGCTAGTGCAGTAAATGTAGTAACTCACCCAGCTGCTGGGATCAGGATACACGTAAGACGTAGAGTCAGTGGGTACGCGTAGATATGTGGTAGAAGCGACGTTAGAGTAGCGGTGCCGGCCTCTCTGTCGGCCCCTTTATATACCGGCCCTCCATCAGAATTTGAGTCCGTTCATGACCATATTTGGTCAGGCTTCGCGAGCGCGGACGATGGCCTTCTCTGATTAGCAGAGCGTATGGACAGTAGGTACTGTGACGTAGACGCGGTAGGTACCTGACATACGTCACACCTGTTTTGACAAATTCAGATCTAGGTTTTCAAAAAACTTCAGACCTTTTTAGCGAGATATCGGCAATTACGTATTTTTTTACAGTTTCAATGGCGCGGCCATGGCGTATTAGTCTTATAGCTCCAGAAATATAAACCTAGGATTTTTTATTTTATTTTTACTGGTTTTGTCAAATTCAAATCAGGGTTTTACAAAAAACTTCAGACGTCTGAGGTGCTTTTTCAGCGAGATATCGGCGAAAATGTATTATTCACCGTTTACCGTTTCAATGGCGCGGCCATGGGGTATTAGTCTTATAGCTCCAGAAATATAAAACTAGGATTTTATTATTTATTTTGACTGGTTTTGACAAATTTAAATCTGGGTTTTACAAAAAACTTCAGACGTCTGCGTTGCTTTTTCAGCGCGGCCATAGTTTATCTCCGTGGCCGCGCGGTTCGGAGTGTTTCAATAGCGCGGACACGTTCAAACCCTTATAACTTTTTAACCATAGCTTTGACAAATTTATGGTTTTGGGAGACTACTTTTACAAATTTTTACAAAATCTTGTCATCATTTTTTTTTTTTTTTAAATGTCGTGGCCGCGCTTGTGGAACTGAGTGGGCGCACATAATCTTTTATATTTAGATTAAGCGCTTTAAATTGTATACCCAAATATGATTCTTTATTCGCATTAAACAGAATATAATTATAATTTTAAAATATATATTTTACACGCAAAATACACGCCTAGACTTGGAGATGCGGAAACAGCCCGTGCCATGAAGTATATTTTTTTTTTTATACTTTCGCAGCGTCGGAATATTTAGGAAACATTGCAAAGTTTTGTTATATATATGTCAATTGGTAAGTAGGCGCTGATAGCCTAGTGGAGAAAATATCAGACTGCTACGCAGAGAGTCCCGAGTTCCCAAGCCAAGCACCAACGACTTTCGCTTTGCTTGATCTTTTGCTAAAAGGTGAAGACAAGTCCGCTTATTTCTAGTTGTCCATAATGTTCTCGAATGACATGCAAAATCTGCCAAACCTCATTTGGCCAGCGTGTTGAACCTATCCTTTCGCATTGTTAGGAGAGGCCGGTGCCCAGCAGTGGGACAGATTATATATATGTGACCTCTGCGAGC
Source organism: Euclidia mi (assembly GCA_944739405.2). NCBI lineage: Eukaryota > Metazoa > Arthropoda > Insecta > Lepidoptera > Erebidae > Euclidia > Euclidia mi. The sequence continues at coordinate 23,036,815 of OX123198.2, forward strand.
ATTGCTTTTCATTCCAAATCTATTGCGACCGGGAAGTCAGGCCACTGCATGAGAGCTGCAGATTAAGCTACGCTTAGTCCGCATAACAGAGATTGTCATGGTAGATTTGGTGCATCGATTGGTTGGCTTGCTCTAGGTTCTGTGAACTTGTAAACTAATTGAGGTGAGACTTGAGATAAAGATAAGAGCTAAAATGTTACTAAGAAAACAATTCTCAGAATTGCAGTAATAAACCTTTTTCAAGACATTTACGAGTCTATAACGATGGGATCTTCAATTTTTGGACAATATCAACGATTGCAGAGAGACCCAACTGCGCCCACATAGAACTGTGAAGAGTTCTATGTGGTCTCTTTGCAATGAATACGCACTGAGTACAACACACAGTTAATTCGAGGACACAAAATACAGTATCTTCACGATTTTAAAGCCAGCAGTGGAAACGCGGCTTAATATGCCCACGTGGCGGGATGGATAACTTTTGGAAACGCGGCGAAGTCGGACGTAGGTGGGCCACACTTGTTTCCTCCACTGTGTCTATCACCAAAGTGCCCGTTGACAGCTCCACGTTCACTTATAAAAACTTCGAATGACATTGACAGCTGGCAACTGCCAACCTCAGAGCTGCCAACCATCGTATCCGAATACGCCCAAATCTATTAAGATTTGACGTTCCGTTTTCCAATCTCCGACATATATAATAAATAAATATGATGTACATACCTTTAGATTCTAAAGGTATATCATTGTTTAGAACTTGGCCTAGATAGGGGAAAAAGTTTGCAGACGGCAGTGGAAGCTTGGATTATATCCACTTCTCTAGGTCAAGTAAGGAGTCTTAACATATGTTACTGAGATTCACAGCGATGAAATTAAAAGTACTGGTATCTTTACTGATGTCAGGCCTGGAACTAAGTTAGACACACACAAGACTAAAATTGGCCAATAGTAGCTGGTGAATTATCTACTTAGCCTTACCAAACCTCCAAACGATGTCTGCAGGACACGAGGGCACAAGGCACGTTGACACACAATTTTTGCAAATGTTCAATATGTCACTAATTTATTACTAACTTTGCCGAAGGTCAAAAACGGCAATATCAAGTATTTACAAGACAATTACACAATACAATTCGCGAATCCGGTTGAACCATGTGCTTTCAAAAGGCGATATTTTACGAGACGACAACGTGTTAATTTTTCAAGGGAAGAACGGGAAGAACAAAGAGTGATGTGTCATCTTACAGAGTGACCAGAGTCAAAAAATTACAATAGACAAGGTAGAATGTTACTAAACTGATATTCTCGATTTAACTATCATAGACAACATTTCTATTTCAAACAACAATCATATTTAAAGATTTACATAATATGTAAAGTTTAGAAACACCCAGACCAAGGCAAACAACCATGTTCACACACACAAATGTAAAACTTGATCGGGAACCAAACCTGCGACCATCGGCGTGGCGATAACACTCCCACTGCCAACGGGTTGTCTGTCTTGAATGCCAGCAAGTGTATGCTCATTATAAACCCACAACTGCTTGTTGAAACGGACAAATTAATGCACACCCCAGTCGCCGCAACATTGCACTACATGAACAGGGCTGTGTAAACATTCCTATTTAATTCAGTACCACTACTGTACACTATAGCGAGTACATTCGGCGAGCAGTGAGCAATGTGTGCGATTAATTAAGAGCCGCAATCTGAACAAATGTTGACCGAAGTTCTTTCGCCCTTGGCACGAGGAGTAAACCGACCATTCACTCACCCTCTGAAACCACGATATTTTATTTAAGTTACTGATACTTACACAGATAGAAGATTACCTCACTATTTTCGAACAGGGCATTTATCTAGGTGGTCCATCTACTCGATCTGGTTGATTCTGGATCAATGTTTTATTAAGTAAGTTATACTTAAAGGGAGAATATTCGCTTTTTTTTTAAGTCTGATCATGATCAGTAGATACTATTATCATTTTTATATTATGGTGCTTTAGGACTGGTAGGTATATCTACTTCTACAGGTGAAAAATCAATTTAAACGTAAATATTGGTAATGGTTCAAAATGCTTCTTACAAATAATAGTTTCTGAACCGTTACCAATATTGGAGACAGAATAGGTTGTTTCGTTAAACTTTAGAATAACGTCGAGAAACGACGAACTGCCTCGGGAAAATAAGCTAAATATAGGAACCTGGACATATCTTGCAGTTACACTATACATATATAAGATGATTTTTAGTCCAGTTATCTTGGTATTTGTAATACCAACTTGAACACTGGAGAAGTTATATTCTTACGTAGGTACTGACATTTGATGAGTTCTTAGCTTTCATGTTAAAATAATAAATTATCTTATCTTCTAAATACACTATTTGCCTAGCATAAATAACACTCTGCAATACAACTAATCGATGGAGTCTTAAGATTATTAGAGCCACCAGGCACCGATGCTTAATAATCACCAACAAAAATTTATATGAATGAGCAATGCATTCAATAATCGAGATATAAAACATATAACCATCTCTCTTGATTTATGATATAACCCTCTAAGCTTAAGGTATCGTCTGATGAATTCTAATGCCGTTAATTGTTATTATGAAATTCCAAACGTAAGACATTTGACATACTCCCGTATCTGAGTAGCTATAGATTCAATTTGGAATATAGTTGGATTGGAGTTCATGGCGTTGTCTATTTAACCGGTAAACTATTCAAATTCAGTTGGAATGGTTCAATTTGAATCATTTTACGCTATAAAATTTCGTGGTTATTTTCTTTTTGTAGATGATTAAAGACACATCATCTTTTTGATCGCTCCAGCAAAAGCAAAAGGAAATTAATGGCATGGCTTTTAATTTGTAAAAGTTGTCATTATCTAGGCCAGTTTACGTCGTCGCTATGTGCTTGGCGTCTATACTTTGGATGCTGGCCTCTTTCGCTCGATCGATCCTTGTGTCACAGATTGAATTGTTGAATGTCACAACGTGGAGTTGTGACATTCAACAATTTAATCTGTGTTCATTAATTAGTTATTACAAGAAATATAATTTGCCATCTATCTACGTGTGTTTGGATTTATGATTAAGGTTGAGCTAGGATTACATTCTCAGAACATTGAGTGCTTTGTAAACTGTTTTTTATAAATAAGCGGTATCTATGCTGTTAATGAGACTAGTATTGAGCTGCGTAAAAGTTAATTACCAACATCATAGCGTTATACCGGTTGCATCCGAGACTTACACGCTTCAGAGCCCGGAGTCCGCTTATTACCCTAACCAGCTTTTTTTTAGTTAGCCTATAGATGTGTCCCACTGCTGGGCAAAGGCCTCTCCCTTGGACCGCCATGTATCCCTGTCCTGTGCTATGTTCGGCCAGTCGCTGTCAAATGCATCCAGGTCGTCCCGCCATCTCCGTTTAGGTCTGACGCACCGTCGTCGACTATCATGAGGCACCCAACTGGTTATTAAATAAGCCCACCTTTCTGGGTGCATACGGCAGAGGTGACCAGCCCAGTCGCACTTCAGCCTGGCCGATTTTAAGCCAATATCGGCTATGCGTCAAAGGCTTTTAATAATCCACGAATTCTAGGTACAGAGGTTTGTTGAATTCGTAATGTTTTTCTATGATTTGGTTTAAGGTGCAGAGGCGGTCTATAGTGGAGAAACCGGGTAGGAATGCGGCCTGTTCGACATGTTGACATTGGTCTAATTGGTCAGCGATACGAATTTTTATAACCTTGATAAACGTTTTGTAAATATGTAATATCAAACTTATGGGTCGGTCATTGCCGATGTTGCATTTTTCGCCTTTTTTGTGCAGAAGAAATTGGAATAGCAAAATTTTGTTGGAATTTAGCAGTTGTATAGAACAGTATTAAAAAGTTGTGTAATATATGGCAAGAGGGTTGATTTGCCGAATATTAAGGTTGCTGTGCTGATACCATCGGTGCCTGGACTTTTTCCTAATTCTAAGGTTTTTAGAGCTTTATTGACTTTATCTTCTGTTAGTGGTGTAAGTGTATCATTTTGAGCGTAATTTTCGATATTATTAATTTTGGAATTTTCTGAATAGAGTGAAGAAACATATTTTGTGCATATGTTATTAATTTCATCTCGATTGCTTCGTAAAGTTCCGTTTTCATCCTTAAGATTTGTGAACAACGATTTGCCTTTACTCATTCCCTGTCTCGCTATCCTAAGTAACCTGTTTGTTGTTATTGGCCCCCTTATCAGATTTGTATTAAAATTTCTGACCAGATTAGACAAAATATAAGCTTTAAAAGCAGATATTCTGTCTGAACAGCGTGAAGGGCATTTCCGTGCATCGCGGCTGATGTACAATAGTACATGATAATGTAAGGCGCCGTTTCCGAGGTCTACAAAAGTCGCACGCGGCAAAACTCGGCAACTATTGCTGCATCAGCTGCACATGATCTATTTTGTGCGACAGCCGCGCGCGACTGTGATTGGGTACAAGGTCTGGAATTGCAATATTCATGCTTACGTTAAACTATTTTAAATGGCAGCATGTTTAATACAATCAAAAGGAAAATTATTGCAAGTAAAAAGTTATACTCTACTAACTCGACTCCATATACGTGGTGGATTTAGTAAAGGGTGTCGCAGTAAGAGTGCTCTTTTTCATTTAAAAAAAAGACAAGTATTTTATGAAAAAGTTGTGATTTTTTATTGTATTGTAAAGAAGACATGTTCCGATTAAGTATCGAATAAAATAAGAGGATGCTCCTGTTTCACCATGTCTATTCTGAGGAGACTAACCAAAACTATTATGCTTGAGTATTATTATGTACAGTAAATATATACAAGTGATATAGAAGGTGTAACAGTTGTAGCACCTTACAAAATGTAAATTGTGTATTATGCAAAACCTGGCGATGAAAAAGAGTGACCGTGAGTTTTATTGCCCGTTCTTTCTCATGGTTCTACCTATTGCTTTGCGAACGTGGCAGTAAATGTAAATGTAGAAGCATACAGTAATAATGTTTTAAATTTGAGTATAAGTAATTATTTTATAAATTTATTATTTTGACGTTCATAAGCGTCACATTGTGACCCAAATGAATGAAGGATTTTGAATTTGAATTTGTACGTAACTTGTTAAGAGCATACGCAGACGCACATTGATGACAATATACAAAGATAAGTAGGAGTTTTAATAGAATTCAGCGTTATTTTGAAAGCTTGACGTTATACAAGTAAACATACATTGATACATTTATATAGATAACTAGATTTTGCCCGCGGCTTCGCTCACGTACCTACCTAAAGAACAATGGCAGAATTCGGTCTGGGTTTGTTGTGGCGACCTTAAACTTCATATGAACAAAACAAATTGTTTTTTTTTTCTACGATTTTTAATATTTTCACTTTGCCTCGTTAAAGCTGGAGTATTTTATGATGATAAAAAGCATTCCAATTGATTACGAACTAGGTACCTACTTTATTATTTGATTGTTGCCATAGACAATGGTGTGACAGGAATAGACGTGAGTGCTATGGATCCGTATCAATTATTAAAATATAATGATCAAAATGCAGTTATTTAATCTTTAATTAACATTATATCAATAAGCTAATAATTTTTAAGCAAAACAACTTTTAAATCAGATAAAAACGTCACAGCATCGTTTTAATGTTGTATCGATTTCACATAAAATCGATTTAAGATGTGCAACTCTGCTTTCGTCTTTGGCTGTGACAGTTAGATGCTACAGAATACTTCTGCGTTTTTATGTCAATCTGACATAATTTCATTTGATAATTCAAACGTACCTACATTGTTAATTCTTAACTAAAAACTAAAACACCGATATCTTGCTTTTCCGGGTTTCCCGAGTGAAACTAGAATCATTTATAGACTCTGTTCCTTACGCCGAATTTTTTGAAATATTTTTTATTACTGTGCGCTTCAATTTAATTTCAGACATTTCGATGTATGGAGATCTGCCATTGTCCTTTGGGGTTCTCTAGTTATAGTGTCTGATCGATGTTCGGGGTAACACAAATCTCCTTTATTGGGCGGATACTATATAACTGCAAAAAGTATTTACACATACAAACTACTTAGTACTAAGACTTAGTAGTACTCAAAATGTTATCCGCTATCTGTAGCGTTTCGCTAGAGTGGCCAATATGGCGACTGTGATTTATCTGTCAGAACCATTAGAATTTAACAAAATACTCGACACTCCGAATTTTGCGGATAAATGTTGTCGACTTGAAATCTTTATTTTCTAATATTTTATTATTCAGGTAAGGTTTCGATGTACTCCTTGACGAAATTATTAATATAAGAGTTGACACTGCGATAGCAGCGCAGTCGGTCGGTTCTAATCTGAAACATTCCGAAATCCACAACTGCTTACAAATTAAAAATTAAGTAAAATAACATTTTCCGTGGGACTAAAGTATATCTGGCGAAAAGTGGGTGTAGAAATACACCTCTGCCTACCCCTTCGGGGATAAAAGGCGTGACGATATGTATGTATGTAACATTTTGCAGTGGACTAAATTGTGAATCTAAACTACCTATACTCAGGTCCCCTTGAACACACACAAAAAAATTCATTAAGATCGGTCCAGTCGCTTAGGAGGAGTTCAGTGATAGACACACGCACACAAGAAATATATATATTAAGATAATATGATAAAGCTGCAGAGTTTGTTCGTGTGGTTGAACGCGCCAATCTCAAGAACTACTGGTCCGATTGGAAAATTCTTTTAGTGTTAGATAGCCCATTTATTGAGAAAGGCTTTAGGTTATATATCATCACGCTTTGAGCTACGGGTTCGGAGCAATAGCCCTAAATAACGCAGGTATAACCGCGGGCTCATTAGTCTTTACTTAGATAATAAAGCTGAAGAGTTTGTTGGTTTTTTTGGACGCGCTAATCAAGAACTATTCATCCGATTCGAATAATTATTTTAGTGTTCGATAGCTTATTTAGTAAGAGAGGCTATGTAACTTCGCTATGAGCTATGGGTAGCTGTAGCCTTCAATAACGCGGTAGTAACCACGGGCTCATCTGGTACAAAATAAAATTAAATGAAGGTTAATTTTTTATAGTGCTTTTGGTATTAAAATTTAAGTGCCTTTGAGTACCACTCGATCATTTACTAATTGCGTTGCCCGAAAGCAAGTGCAATGAAATTACGCTACAGTTATGTGACTTACCATGTAATCACTGCACTGGGCTTAAGTACACTTCAGAATAACTAAATTTGTTCCGAAACTTTGTAAACTTCAAACGTGTTACACATTAGTGATCAATTTTCTAAAATTGCACCCTTTGTAAAACCCTTTACGTTTAGAATAGCGTACAATCTATTCAACCTAGCCTTTGTTTCTAGCTTAAATGCTAACAGTCAAAGTTAGAAGTACGTTTGTCGCATATTCGTCGGTAATGCGACTTACTATCGTTAGAGTACTTGTAGTTGTGCTGACCTCATTACACTAAAGAGATCAGACGCTAAGTGAAACAGTTGATTATTTGTTGCACGTGCCAGGAGGCTTTAGACATGAAGTTGCATTTGCGGCCGCTGTTCGTTATAAATGAGAGATTTTTTCATTCATAGGATAGTTCATAGTTACAAAGACGGAACTAATTTCCACATAAAAATTTGTTCGTATTAACGATTTTTGTCATAGAATACTCAATGACAAAAAACGTTTATTAACAAATTAGTACGTAGAAAAGAGTTTAATAGGGTTCTATGCCTAGTAAAAAGAGTCCGTCAGCTGAAATTATGATGGCTATATGTTTTTATGGTAGGTACGGACGTGTAGCCTAGCCCCGTATGAGAGTTTTCAGACCGCCCGAAGGGCCTTCGACATGTTCTAACGATAACTATCCTTTTGCCTTCCAGTATGTTTTTAATAAAATCGTCATGTCGTATAAGGTGGCCAAATATTTTTCCTCTTCTTCTTTCTACTGTCGCTAAAATGCTCCGTTTTTCTTGGACAAGGCTCAATACTTCCGCGTTGGTCTTTTTTTCAGTCTAGCTGACCCTTTTCATCCTACTCCCGCACCACATCTTGAAAGCCTCCAGTCTTTCCCGGTCTTGCTGAGTCATCGACCACGTTTCGATTCCGTTGTGGCGTATGTCCGGTACCTACCGAGTGTGCGCCATAATACCGTCCATACGCTCGGCCAATCAGAGAAGGCCATCGCCCGCGCTCGTGAGTTTTGCCCATATTTGGTAATGCGCCGACACGAACTCTGATGGAGGGCCCGGTATATTAAAGGGCCGACAGAGAGGCCGGCACCGCTACTGATTGTTACCGTGCATAACTTTGTGCTACATCTACGTTGTACGTGTATCCTGGTCCCACCTGTGGGTAAGTTACTACATTTACTGCACCAGCGTACTGCCCATCTCTCTACTTGCTAGCTGAGGCCGGCTGACGCCGCCTGCCTGACTCTATTGGTTGTGGCTCTCCTAATGTTGCGTTCCTTAAGGTTCCAGGTCTACCTTGGAAGCTCCGGGCTACGCTACCCTAGCTATCTACACTTCCAAGCACCGTCCTCGACGACACCTCTGCCGACGAGTCTGGCCCTGCCCTGCTCATCGCACACACACCGCCGGCGCCTGCCAGCTGAAGCCAACGTCAGTGAAGATCTACACCGCTACGCGCAGCCTTCGAGCAGCCCCACGTTGGCATAAAGCTGGAATAGGTTTCCATGGTAAAATAATTATGCGCTTACCGCTGAAAAATAGGAATATTAATAAAATGTAGTTTTATCTCTATGATATTGACGTAAAAGGAACCTGAATTAATATTTTCTCTAAATTTATCGTTGTTTGTTTCGTATGTTTGACTACATTAAGTAAGATTAGTCTTTGCTCATTAATAATTCATCGTTAGGGATCTGTTTACTTCGCAGCCTATAGGGGCGTACGCCTATTTTGATTCGGGTTGGGTCGCTTTATAGGACTAAGCACACAGTTACGACTATCGCCTACGCAGTGCTTTTAGTAACGAGTAGAAGATTTGCAGAAGCTAGATGAGGGTCCGAAGTGTTAATAGCCTAAATTGGGTTTTATTTTTTAATAGGGTTGTTTCCAACTAGTCAAATCAAACACTTTTAATGAAATATCAAAAACGACCTTTGTCAAGAGTTTTGTATGAAACTAGAGGACGCCAACAGCTACGCCTGCATTTTTTTTTAATTTACCCGTTTTGGGCGATCCCGTGGGAATTTCGGGAAATCCCTTCTTAGTGCACCCCTACGGTCCCCAAGGAACATACATGTCAAATTTCAGCTTCCTGCGGCCAATAGTTTCGGCTGTAGCGTGTCTGTCAGTCAGTCAGTAACGCAAGGATTTTATATATTAAGATATGACGTTGTGACGTCGTAGTGTTATGCTGTCAAGTAGAATACTTATTATCAATAAATTGACGATAAACAATGTTAAACAAAGTTTTAACATTAATTGATGAATGAAACTACTATTATTTTGACATGTTGCATTAGTTAAAAATACTTGTATAATTTATTTCACTTGCAGGAAACTTTCCTATTCTCACGCATGAGAGAAAATCTAGACTTTAATGTTATTTTTGCAACAAACGGTTACCGAACCAAGTAGTCCAAATGTCACTTAGATTCTGAATGCACTAGCGGCTGGTCGCAATGAGACGTGACATGCGGCTGGCAGCAGTATAGGCGTTGAACGCAAGTCAATATGTTGACATTGTGGGTTTTCATTTGAAAATAGAAGTACGCTCAGCCGCATGCACCGTGCCACATTGCAGGCAGTCGCTAGAGCGTTCAGGCTCTTCACCTGGGCATATTAATTAGCCATGGCAATTGTTTTCGTGCCTTATTTTATTTCTTTCTCAGCAACTAAATTAGTTAATTTAGAAGAACAAAGCTTATTGTTCAATACTTATAAGCAGAGCTTTATCAGAAAGACACTTAAATTGCTTTTGTACGCTTTGTTTCGTTTCTTTAATACTTATGATCAAAGTTCGAGGTAACGAAGTCAATACAACTCTCTTTACAACTTTGATCTTTCATAAATTAGTTCCGATAATTTTTAACAAAATATTTGCTTAAATTTGCTTTCATCTGATTAATTTTAGCAATGGGCATAGCAACAGAGGTCAATTACTGTTTTATTAATAAGTTCAAATATTTTTGTATTTTTTTGTGTTGTGTATTTTCTGGGTGAACTTTTCGGTGAACTGTAATATTAATAAGTTAACATATAATTATATAGGGAATCATTAAACAGTCTGCAACAATCCGTAATGAACAAATAAAAAAAATGAGTTTTATGTATCTTAATGTAAAATGAGTCTTTCTTTCTTCTTTTTGGTATGAGTTTTCAGACCACCCGAAGGATTCCGATATGGCCTAACAATTCTTGTCCTGAGACAAGAACTGGGCCCGACAGCTTTACGTGCTCTTCGAAGCACGGTAGCGCTCTGACGTAAATGACACTCAGTAAAGCAAGTCTTGCACGGGTCACCCATCGAAGTGGTGACCCGTGCAAGACTTGCTTAACTTTGCCAACCTGTTACGAACGGCAAGCCAAGTTTAGTTTCCAGCGATACAATAATATGTTAAATAAGTGTTACTTAATTAAACAACCAGTATGATTGGTAGAGAGGTCGGAGCGTGCCAACCGTACCACTGAATGCGATAAATAGGACACCAACATGAAATAAACTCGCACTAAAAACACAAATTGAACCTTGGGGGAGGCCTAATATCCAGCAGGCTTTACCTTATTATGCTCACATGTTGAAGCCCACATCTGTGACTTGTAAACCCTGCATTTTTATGTACGTTACCAAAAATACATGAATGAAAATACTTGAAACATTTTCAAGAACATTTTCGAGGTAAATTATTCATAAAAGTTCTGTTTTTCTACATAATTTTATAGAGGCTAATGTACAGAGGTTAGAGGTTAATAGCTGTGATATCATGTTGGACCTAGGCTGTATCTTTGCAATTTACCAAACAAAAGCTGTTCTTAAAACACTGGAGTTTGGTAGCACCAATGAAAAAAAACCTTATCAGTGTTATAAATAAGTCATTTACAAATATAGAAGTACAAGTAAGATTTAATTTGTAAATAGCCAACTAGGTATCCCTATCACAGTCTACGGATCCAGAATATGAATAAAAACCAAAGCGAAACTTATTCAGATAAATAAAAACCCTGCCAAAAGTGGTTCTACTCCTTAGTAGGTGTGTAGTACCATGGACATGTAAGATTTAATTCGCAGAATGCACAATAGTTGATTCTCGCGTTATTTTTCGCATTTTGACTACAGCACCGCCCATCAGGTCAATACTCAATGGTCAATATTTTATTGCACTCCATTAGTTACATAAAGTGTTACAATATCGCAATATAAGTTACAATTATGGACCCTGTAGGGCACGGCACAACATAATTATAATAATGTAGAAGAGAGGAGGATGCTATTTGTCTACTTTATTATAAAAAAAATATATATTTAAATTTAATATTGCACTGTTTTATCCATTACTTTTAGAATATTAATTCTATTTATTCACTATCAAAATATTGTATTATTATCTTAATATATAAAATCCTTGCGTTACTGACTGACTGACAGACACGCTACAGCCGAAACTTTTGGGCGCAGGAAGCTGAAATTTGGCATGTATGTTCCTTGGGGACCGTAGGGGTGCACTAAGAAGAGATTTCTCGAAATTCCCACGGGATCCGCCAAAACGGGTAAATTTAAAAAAATTGGAGGCGTAGCTGCTGGCGTCCTCTAGTTACTCATAAATAATTATATATTGCGTATATAATTATGTACTTACTATATGTGTAGTAGATATAACATGATATGTGTAATATAACTTTTTATTATGTAAGTATGTATTTATTGAAATATATAATTATGTAGTTACATTAAATTTTTTATTCTCAGTCAATTCAAGCCATTTGGAGAGGGAGCCTAGAGAACGACAACATCAAGTGGATTCAGTCGTTTAGGAGGAGTTCAATAAGTGTAGAAGAAATTATAATTAGAAAATAATTATATTACACTGTTTTATAACAAAATATACAAAGTTAACTTGGTTGATGTATGCAATCGTTTCATTCGAAAATTAACCCAGAAATAGAATACAGTTTTGCAGTCCAAAATATTAAAGCTGTTAGATCTTAATTTCTTCGACATTGATTATGACTGAGGCACATTGTACGGTCGCGGTCTGAAAGTGTTTAACCACTTTTCAAATTACATTCTTTGTCACGCTGGGTTCAGCAAGGTCTAAAATGCTATATCTGAGTACTTATTACTTTTCAATCATTGGTAAGGCATCGATTCAAACAAAAAGAGTATGAATATTTATAGGTCGATGAAATAATTTGACATAATGACAGAATTGCATTTATTTTGCTGTAAAAGTTTTGTATTTTAAAATTATTATAAAAACACTTACTTATTGTAATAAAATGGCAAGTTTAACGGTGCAACAAAGAGCTGAAATAATATTGCTTCATGAAGATGGCTTAAATATAAGTGCTATTTCACGGGAATTAAACATACTTCGATGGACTGTGAGTGCCGAGAGGACTGCTTAACGTGCTTTCTGATGCACGGGGGTGAAACACCGCCATATTCGGGCTAATAATTAAGAATTTCTTGACAGAAATTCCTAATAATTTGTCACTTAGGAATTCTTAACTGAAAACCTTAGCAACATTTTCCGAGCCCGACCCGCGAATCGAACCCAAGACCTCATGATCAGCTGTCGTATGCACTACCGCTAGACCAACGAGGCAGTCTTACGCTAGACGATATAAATATTGTATTTTTTTCAAAAAGGTTTTATATTCAGGATGTCGTATTTTCGCCATATCTTTAATTATAATCTGTCAATGTAAAAGTCATTTGATAAACTTATTAATTACAAATACCAAAATCGTAAATAGCAAGTTTAAAATTACATTATTTGAAGACTACAAATATTTTAGTTTCAGTGTAAATATCACGCTTGTAATTAAATGAACGTATATTATAAATGTGGAATAATAAATCGTTATTGACACCAGTTGCTACGCAACGCATGTTACTCGTATCATAGATTGGTTGCCTAGTACAATATCGTCGTCCTTGTGTCATTGATGTGTTCATGCAATTATAAGCCTTCAGGTGGTAAACACTTTCAGACCGCGACTGTACAAGATTGCTGACTTATAAATTCATTTGACAAGATCGTTGAGCACCTCACACTTTCACATTGCCATTCAACAAGTACAAATATTTACGTGTCTGTGGCTATCTCTAAGTCAAACATCAAATGTTTAAGTTGCACCCAACTATGACACTGTGTATGATCTGCTGCTTGGTTATTTACACGTAGACACCATCATCCGCTGGGGAGTTGCGGGATGATTTACCGCAATAAAAAGTAACCTACTTTACTGTCCAGCCTCCTTACAATTCAAGCCATTTGAAGAGGAAGAAACACACAAAAATCATACAGAATCCGCTACGTTGGGACATGAAAGAAGAACAGACAAACATACTTTGAAATTTATTTCATTTGAGTGAATTTCAATCTGTAGAAGCCAACTCTACACAGGAAACATTCCTAACGAAACCATAAATAGACTAAGGAAAGAAAATATTCCTGCACAATTGTAAAAAATCCATGCGAGAAATAACACGCCGAGAAGTTACGACGCATGTACGCTTCAATTAATTATGTAACATATCTCCGTTACACATGAACACTTGTCTCTTATGAAGTCAAATAAAGCATGTCAATGTGTGCTCCTTGTCCCATTGTTTTTGAGATATTGAACTTCATTTGCTTTGTGCTCTTCGCGAGCATATTGGATATTGCTGTTGTTCAGTGTTTTGCAAACCTCTGTTGGCATTCGCGAAAGATCTTGTCAAATAATAGGACTTCAGTTTTTATAAAATTTTACTCGTTTTGTAGAGGCTATCGCTATTCAAGTATCTTTTCATACGGGGGTGAGTTTTATCCGGTTTTAAAGACTGGCCGCCAACAGTCAGCATGTGTGAAAAGGTTGTTACGATAACTTGCATAATAGCGGCAATTGTGAAAAACTTCTGCCTCACTAGCTGCTTCAAAACTATGTATTCAATTTACAATAATAATATTCCGTGACACTTCATACTAATAGCGTATAGCACCAAGATACTAATAAACAAACGATATACAAGTTTTTAGGTTTAATGAGTGTCTTGGTTAGCTTAATGTATTGATAAATAAATATGTAGTATTGATAAATTCATACTTGTGTTCATCACATGTCATAAAGATTTGTATCAAGTGGGAATCTTGCTTTTTTATTAATATTTAGCAGTCAGGCAGTAGCCCTGGAGCCAAACTGGCCTATTAGTTTAGTAGTTAGTGAACTACTAGATCAACAGGCAACTTTGCTTGCATGAACGAGGTTCCATCCCACGAATGCGTTGCGTTGAGTGTTGATGAATCGTATAGGTACCACGATACAAAATTAGTTCAATCCACAATCGCCCATCTTTACATATAATATATATCTTATGTGCGTGTCTATGTCACTGAACTCCCCCTAACGACTAGACCGATTTTGTTGAAGTTTTTTGTGTGTGTTCAAGGGGACTTGAGAATGGTTCAGATACACAAAAATATTGCGAATATTAAAAAAAATATGTGGCAGTACGAAGTTTGCCGGTATGACCTAGTATGACTAGAATTTCGAACTCTAGGTGATATACTTAAGTGTAGATAGTGTCGTAAGGACCGCGAGGACGACCTTTGCCATTCTCTTTGATACCGCGCCACCCTTATGGACTTTTATGGACCTTCTAATGAAATGTTGTGTACCCTAGCCCCTACTGAGTGCCAATCGGCATATCATTTTGCCTCGACTACGTAAACTCGGCTAATGTTATCGCACTTATCATTCGCAAGGATTGAATTTTAGAAAATTACGTATATGTTCAATTTGCTCACTGTTTGTATTTGGGTCATATTTTGTTTAATATATGATATTGGAATTGATAATACTGTAGTTTTTTTTACACACGTAGAGAGACACTAATGTAATTTAGAAAATTTTAAAATAAATTACACATGTTTTGTTACGCAATTATGAATTTAAGAATATTTTTTTGTCTTTTATCTTTTACTAGAGGACGCCCGCAGCTACGCTTGCTTTTTTTTTAATTTTACTGTTTCTGCACGATTCCGTGGGAATTTCAGGAAATCCCTTCTTAGTGCATCATTACGATCCCCAAGGAACATACATGCCAAATTTCAGCAAAAAAATCAAAACAGCTCTCAATTATTATTTTTTGCAGGCTTGTGTTATTAAACGGATAGCGATATTCCATGGCATACACCAGTGTCAATATATTTAGGTGTAGGTACTGGACTCAATACTCTCAAGTACAACATAACGATTGTCCAAGATTTTCATGCCATGTTCGGTGAGAACCTTGGCAAGTGATATAATTTTATACTTTTTAATAATATACATACATACATAGACTCACGCCTGTTTCCCCGAAGGGGTAGGCAGAGGCATGTTTAACGCCCACTTTTCGCCAGTGTTTTGATCCCACGTAATAGGTGGCGAGCCTATTGCCGCTTATCGGGATATTTTGTTTGCCAGAGCCTCGTCCGTTGACCGGCAGGTGCACCACTTGCAGGAGAGGTTGGCTTAGAACCCTAAGTTCTTGGTGGGAACCCTATGCACCCCTTTAACTTAATAATATCGAAGTAAGAAAATTACTTTATTTATCATATGTGACGGCGGGTTGCTTGATTTTCGCCCGGTATCAACGCTTCGCAGTTTATTATAAGTTCACACCAAATCAAATAAACAAAACTGACTATAATTATTTTGGATTACTGAACACGAAACGAGTGTCAGTTTCTAGGTACTTGTTGCCACAGAGTACCTTTGTATATAGGAGCTTGTTGCCCGCCCGAAGTCTCCAAGAGAAGTGATCGTTGTATTGCTCCGTTGAACGTCAACCGTCACCCCCCTCTTCAACTGTAGCAAACGTCACACTAGACTCTGTCGAAGCGCGCCATCTTCACACTTCCGTTTCGTAGTCAGTTGACGACCCGTACTCATGACCATTCTGATACGGCCATCCTACAAGACACACGTCCCTGTGTGTTAATCTGTAACAAAATTTTACACGCACAGAATCACATTGCTCGGTCACTCCTGACTTAGCCCAGGTAAGGGTTGAATCAAAACAGTGTTAGGATTCCAATCAAGTTTTTTACAAAATTACCTCCTACATTACATTCCTAACTATTATAGGAGCTGGATTCAGAGCATCACTGACAATACCATAGACACACGTTATAACCAAATCAAATAACTAAAGCTCTACATGTGATTCATAACCATTCAGTAACCTCCAGTTACTAAACCAGGCACCCAATCAGCCAGTCGGTTGCCACCATTCAGTAACCTTCAGTTCCTATACCAGGTACTCAATCAGACACTCGGTTGCCACCCATTTATCTGCGCATCCCCACAAGGATCGCCAAGTCCCTCCTGGACTTTATGGTTTCCTACGAAACCCATTTATCTGCGCATCCTCACAAGGATCGCCAAGTCCCTCCTGGACTTTAGGGTTTCCCACGAAACCCCAACACCAGAGTTGTCTGCCTACCGCGTACTCATGGACAACTGCCTTCACAGTTGGTTGATACCGATCTGTACTGATTTGCGGCTACAAATCAATCTCTGACATTGAATCACACAACCAATCAAACACCATGGTGCCTACCGTGTACTCAGAGTTTAGTAACTCCGCTGCGTGCCTCGGATCGGTGCGGACGTGTCCAGTGATCCTTGCACCTTGTTAAACTGTGCTGATTTGTGATTGATGAACTAGTCAAATTTCCATTCCTTTTTACTCTTTAATAGTTGTAATGGATTGGCTCCACTCAGTAGGCCGAACTTAGTGAGACCAATATAGTTTTGTGCATCGCTCTACATTTTGTGGGAGTTAATTTTGTGCCCTACTACCGGAGTCTGAACCGGCGGCACCTGTCGTTTAGTCGAGCGCCCTACCACCGCGCCTCCGAGCTTAGTCACCGAGCGGCGAAAGTTGTGACTGATACGCGCACCCACTCTGCGCGCCCCGCACCCGCATTGCGCACCGTGACCACACGCCGCATGCGCCTTCACAGCTACGTCACCGAGCTGCGCCCGCCGCACACAACCACACCACTACGACTGCTGGTATTCTGTTGCCTCGCCCGCTTGCGCTACGAGCTAATAAAACGTGCAACACCACTTAACAAAGGATTTAATCGTAATTATATATTTTACGATACCACTTTTGCTACATACTATTTATCTAAGCTTGAAGCTTCAATATGCAGCATACTCCACGTAAATCTACATCAAAGACTGGAAAACAGGGCAACACACAAGCCAAACCCAATTCTACGTCACAGGTTTGTACCTGCAAGTCCGATAATACCACGGTTAGAAACAGGTGGCAGCGTGGGGAAAACCTGCCTAAAAGCTCAACCGTACAATCGCCGTGTGCTTGTAATGACTTGAGAACTGAGCTGCTACAGATGCTGACGTCATGGAAAGCTGATCAAGACCAAAGATTATCGGCCTGGAAGGCGGATCAAGATGCTTGTTATCAACACTTGTAAGAGACGTAGCTGATCTTAAGAAACAACGTACAGAAACGCGAAACAAATACATTGAGCAAAGGAATGTCCTTCATAAATAAACATAACGAGGCACTAAGGAACCAGGTAACTGAGCTGGAAAAACATGGAAAAGAAAATAAAGAATCAATCTCCTATATAGAGAATAGGATTCAAGATGAAACATCACTATAACGATCGGCGGTCATTGAACTGCACAACGTTCCTTATAAAGAGTGTGAGAAACCTGTCGACTTGATCTCGATTAAATATAAAACAAAAGCGCAATTTTATCCATTAGAACGAATATTTGCAAGGCAGAAGGAAATTGCAAAACATTATAAATTATTTATTAATGAATATTTGTCGTTAGGCCATATGACACGCGGCGCCGGCGCCGGCGATAACGTCGGTAACATTTTATCCTACCTATTATTATTTACCTCATCACTACGTGACGATTCAACAACTACAAAATAACGAGTTGTTTTTAATGTATCAGCTAAAATATTAAGTGGTTTTAGTTTGAATGATGTCATGTCCAGAGGCCCAAATTTACAACAAGATTTACAGAGCCAAATTATCAAGTGGAGACAATACAAGTATGCGTACACTGCTGACATTGAAAAGATGTTCAGACAGATTTGGGTACATCCAGAGGATCAGTCATGTCAGAAGATTATCTGGAGAAATGAACAAAACCAGCCCGTCAAAGAGTACCAGCTAGCAACCGTCACTTACGGCATGAAGGCGGCTCCGTTTGTCGCCATGATGACGCTTAAGCAACTCGCAAATAACGAAAGACCCAATTTTATTAACAGCGCTGCCCCTGATGCCCTGGAGGGAAGGTTCTACGTGGATGATTTTGTCCATGGATCAGATTCCGTCTAGTCAGCAAAAATTTTACAACAGGATTTGATCAAGCTATTGCACTCAGGTGGCTTTAATCTCAGAAAATGGAAGGCAAACTCGGCTGAGCTTCTAGTAGACGTAAGCTGCGACCAAGAAATTTTGGACTTCAAACAAGTGGAGTCTACGAAAACCCTTAGACTTGGCTGGAATCCTAAACACGATACATTTGTATTTCAATCAAAAATAACACCGAGCACCGCCACCACTACAACCATAACAAAACGGATGTTTTTATCAGAAATATCGAAATTGTATGACCCGCACGGCTGGATTTCGCCCACCACTATCAAGCTCAAAATTCTATTTTAAGATGTATGGAAAGCCAAAATACATTGGGATGAAGCAATACCCGAGGAAACAAGAAATGAATGGGATAAAATCAAGAAAGATATATTACTGATAAATGACATGGAAATACCGCGATGGATTCAAACAAGGCAACATGACACCATTGAGTTACACGGCTTCAGTGATGCGAGCACAAAGGCCTATGCTTGCGTCATCTACTGTAAAATTAAAAGAGAACAAGATATCACAGTTGTGTTAGTAGCAGGAAAAACTAAATTAGTCTCTTGATAAAAACACATAATTGCCGCGGATTGAACTTAGTGGAGCAGTTTTGTTATCAAAATTGATGTCGAAAATCATAGCATGCCTTAATAACTATAATATCAAGATATTTTTTTGGGGGATTCTATGGCTGTATTAGCCTCTCAAAGCATTTTGGCCACCATCGATGCATCTCAGGACACCCGTAGATGTATTTTGGCCACTTACGAGGCTCGGCTTTCGAGCTAAGTACGGGCGCGTAATATTTTCGTTGAAAGAATTGTGATATTTCTATTTATTAAGTTAATTGTATATCAAAATACGCGTAATTAAATAACCTTTCGAATGACATTAATTAACACCAAATAATATACTTGAAGCCCACGCAAGAGTGGTATAAAGCGCACCCGGTATAATATTTGCCCGCCATTTTCGAGTGCGCTATTATATTTCTAACATATTCATATTTCTCGTCGTTTCTTATTATGGGAGGTATATAAG
Source organism: Euclidia mi (assembly GCA_944739405.2). NCBI lineage: Eukaryota > Metazoa > Arthropoda > Insecta > Lepidoptera > Erebidae > Euclidia > Euclidia mi. Next base: position 23,056,463 of record OX123198.2, read on the forward strand.
TATTGTACACGGTTAGAAAGGTAATTTAATTTACTTTCAGAGAAAATAAATATAATGCAAAGAAACATTTTAATTTTAAACATAAAAAATATCAAATATAAATGATTATTAATTGCCGCCAATTTTTGTATTTTATTTTTTCAAACATATTTTTTTGTTATTTAACAAATTCAAACCTCGATAAGTTTCTTTTCAACTAGATTTTCAATTAAAAAAACCATATCTGATAAGAATCCGATATGAATTATTCTTATTGGACTTTGCACAATTGTTTACTTTTTCCACCAAGAATAACCGCCATTCCCGCCAAAATTTTCGAAAGCCAATATCTCATGAATTATAGGAGTATTATATATCATATGATAGGTTTATTTGTATACTCAAAAAAAAAACAATAATTAAAAGCATAAATGTTATATTATAACCTTATCTATATATTTTCATTCAATAAAAAATAAATGCCGTTTTTTCGGTAATTGAATGAATATAGCCTCTTGAATTAAATTATTACACAATGTTTGTTTAATTTTTGCTGTTATTTTATAATTAATTAATTCATTCACAATTAAAACATAAAAATATCAAATATAATTATATTATTTGTTTACAATGATGTTTTGAATCCATAATTACGCCCCGCGCGAAACATGCAAAGACAGCGAAATATATAAAATTTCAAATGCTGATATTTAAATAATTTTTTAGGCAAGCATTGCTATAATTTTATATTTTTGTTAAGCTTATACTACTAGGTATACAAAATAACAAAAGTAAGCAATTTATAACTCATATTGTTATCATGACAAACAAAAATGGTGAGTAGGTCGTCGATAGACGACATTGTTTACAATAGGATCAAGTTCGGCGGGTCGTATAAACTAAACATTCCGTCATTCAGTTACCATTCAAACATTACTATAAAGCTTATTTAATCTTCTTTCATAAAAACATCATTTCAAATATCAACACCCGAGTGACGAGTCGTAAATTTAGGTTTAAGGTAGCACGGCAAGTGGTCTTGCTTCGCGGGTGGTCAGATAACGACCGGCGTGATGCTTTAGTGATAAATGTCAATTTTGAGCGGTTCGGATGGCTAAATGGAGATGCAAATAAATGGCAACCCTTTGTAGCCAATCGCGTAAAACAAGTTACTGCGGTCATACCCCCACCTGTTGGCAAAATATCAAATCAAAGGAAAATCCCGCTGATTGCGCCAGCCGAGGCTTGACTCCGGCGCAATTGAAAGAACATGACCTTTGGTGGCGCGGACCGACCTGGCTCTCAACCTTTAAAACAGATGAAGATGCTTGACAAAATCATTTTCAAACAACTTTGGAACTCAAACAGAGTAAACAAGTCAATGTCGCAATAGTTGAACAGGAATTTATAAAAGATTTAGCTAATAAATTATTACAGAAAGAGAGTTCATTTACCAAGGCCGTCGGAGTTTTAGCATGGATTTATCGTTTAGTTTGTAGAAAGAATATATATTATTTATCAGTAGATGAGTAAACAAAAGCGAGGAACATATTTATCAAGCAAAGCCAAGCTAGTGAGTTTTATGAGGAAATCAATTGTTTACAACAAGGGAAACTATTGAATAGGCGGAGTAAAATACTATGCTTAAATCCCACATTAGATAACAATGGCTTATTGAGAGTCGGTGGACGATTAAAACACGCCAACATGGACCCTGATATGAAGCACCCATTGATCGCACCGAGCAATCGACTTGCCGAGCTAATCATTGACCATGCACATGAAAGCACCTTCCATGGTGGTGCTAAACTTACTATGTCTTTCATCAGGCAAAAGTATTGGTTTCTTGGTGGCATCACAGCCATCAAGAAGAGGCTACGTCAGTGTGTTACGTGCAGAAGACAGAACTCGAGAAAGACGGCTCAGATAATGAATGATTTACCACCACCAAGGTTAAACCCTTCACGCCCTTTTTTCACACGTTAACGAAAGGCGTTAACTACACATGTCCTGTATGTGTATAATTAAAAGCCAACAAGGGCCGTGGTATCAAGACCACGGAGGGGTACATAGGCGTGCTCATATGTATGGCCACGAAGGCAGTACACCTAGAGCTCGTCTCTGACATATCAGTCATCCTGTTTTCTCGCCGCTCTCCGAAGAATGGCCGCTAGACGCGGCGTCCCCGGCCACCTATATTGCGATCAAGGCACAAACTTTATAGGGGCCAATAAAGTACTACAGCAAGAATTTACAGAAATCAAGAACTCGATTAGTCAACAACACTGTATCTCGGCAATAGCAGAAATGGACATAAATTGGCATTTCAATGCCCCAGCATGGCCATCTGCAGGCGGCTTATGGGAAGCTGCCGTCAAGAGCGTAAGATATCACCTGAAACGCGTTATAGGAGAACAACGCCTTACTTACGACGAATACATACATACATACATACATAGACTCACGCCTGTTTCCCGGAGGGGTAGGTAGAGACTACGGAGCGCCATTTGCAACGATCTTGACATATCTCTCTTGCTTCATTCACTCCCATCAGATTCCTCATGCATGCTCTTCTGTTCAGGGTGCTTCTAACCTGTCCTGTTTCTAGGATCTCTCCAATCTGGTCAGAGAACGTCCGCCTAGGTCTTCCCCTTCGTCCTGTCCCTTCCACACTTGCCTTATATATCTGCTTGGTCAGTCTTTCGTCATTCATCATCTCCACGTGTCCAAACCATCTTAACATACCTTTCTCGATGCTTGTCACTACATCTTCTTTTACCCCACAACACTCTCTTATCACACAATTCTTTACTCTGTCAGTCAAAGAAACACCACACATACTTCGCAGTGCTCTCATTTCTACAGCATTTATTCTACTTTCATGACTCTTCTGCCATACCCAACTATTACTACCATACATAAGAGTAGGTACTAACACCTCTCTATGGACAGCCAAACGTGCCTTTTTGGACACGTTTTGGCTATTCATAAACGCCTTCAGAGCTTCATTCACTATATTACCTGCATTAACTCTTCTTTCAATATCTTCTACATTCTTACCATCTCTTGTAAACAGCGTACCTAAATATACAAACTCGTTCACTTGCTCCACTCGCTGTCCATCGATCATAACATTACAAGCCGTAACGCATTCCTCCTTTTCAAAAACCATAACTTTCGTTTTACTTACATTTACTTTCATTCCTTTCCTCTCTAATGCACCATGCATGATTGTTGCCATCTCCTGCAACTCCTCCGCTGAAGACGCAAGTATAACCTGATCATCAGCATAAAGGAGGCATTTGACAAGTAACTCATTCATCCTTAATCCACAGTCACTATTTTTCAATTCTTGCAAACAACTGTCCATGAAGAATACAGTACCCTATTAGCGCAAATAGAAGCATGCCTAAATTCAAGACCACTCTGTACGTTATCGGAGGATCCGGAAGAACATGATTTTCTCACGCCATCACACTTCTTGGGTAGCGGGCCTCTGTTAACGATTTATGAAACAGAAAAAGATATAAGAACCAGGTGGATATTAGTACAGAAAATCGTAAACGATACGTGGAAGCGCTGGCGCCGCGAATATCTCACTCAACTGTCACTGAGAAGCAAGTGGCGACAGCCGAAAGAAAACATCGAAATGGGCGATGTAGTAGTTATCCAAGATGACAATCTGCCGCCTGGCCAATGGGCGCTCGGGAGGGTTGTTGAGCTTCATCCGGGATGCGATAATTACGTAAGAGTCGTCACACTCAAAACAAAAAATGGTTTTATCAAGCGACCAACTATCAAGCTTTCCATTCTTACTTCAAGTCAGTAGATGAAAATCAGCAAGAAAATCAGTGCTGCATAAACGCCTGATCATTTTAAATGGCATCAAGTTACTCGTTTAAGTAATACTGTACCTGACTCCTAAATTTATTTTACTTACACCCGCACATATTTTTGTTATTCGATTTCTAATTTTGTTACGCTGGCATCAATACGTAAAAACTGCGAATCATTGTAATACTTAATGACAAAAAAGCAAGATTAAAGCTGTTATCAACGGAATCTGAGGTTTTCATTACAAAACTTTGTCTACTATTACACATTAAAATTGGCGACCGTGACAGGACGGATTTGCAAAATTCGGATCGAAGTACGAAAACAAAGAATTCTCGTCAAAAGGAAATCTACCAAAGATTGATTGTGGAGGACTACAGACGCAGGAACACTATCAAAGAAGACAACTAAGCCAGCCAGGTCGGTCAGCAGAAAGCGCCGCGCCCAGCCTTAGCTTCTACGACGACGCCACGTCGGGGTTCACCGTCAGCCTGCCACGCCAGTTCGAGGATTCCGTCAACATTTGTAGAACAGCTCGTGTTTCTATCAGTGCCAACAGCCATCAGCGAGGACCAATGCAGCCAGAAGCAGCCGTCTCGCCTATCAGTTAAGTGCCATTCCCATAGTTTACCCTAACACCTAAACCTATTTTTCCTATCAAAAGGGTCGCTGTTTGGTACATTCCACTTGTGTATTTCATTAGTTCAACAAAGTATCTAGCTAATTTAAAGCTTATTTCAAGTAAACAACCAGTAAATATAGAAAAATAGTGTAATTAAAATTCATTGTTCAGTGTGACAACTACCTACGTCATCATTTGTAAAATTATAAATTCTTAAAATACCAGTACATTCCTTAAAATAAGTTCATAAATGAACAATACTTGAGTATCTAAACACCAATTAGTAATATTGCCAATTTTTCTCATAGACACCCTCCCAATAGTTCGTGCCATTATTGTAGTTAACATTATTTCAAATATTTTGGGCCGACTATTCCAGAAACTCCATCGCTGCCTGACGCTGCCAGCTACCGCTAGCCGCGTTTGGGTGACGTCGGTGCATCGTCGTGCTGCCGAGCTGCAGCCGCGCTGCTGCGCCAGGTGCCGCCGAAGGAGTATCAGATAAGATTCTAAACATATAACTTTATTCCTTCATTTTGCGTTACTGTTTAGAACTCAATTAACAATAAGCATTTTTCGTAAAGTTCTCAGTGCTAGTTTATCGTTTGTTGTTGCTATTAGTATTTAACAAAATGTCTTTAAGCGAAGATAAAGACTGTAATGCAAAACAATTGAAGGAACTGTTTGCTAAGCGTAGCTCGGTCAAAGGTCGTTTAACAAAGTTTAAAAAATATTTAGATGGAGTATGCTCTTCAAAATTGAATAAAACCCAAATTAAAGAGTTAGAAATTAGTATTGGTAAAATACGAGCTATGTCTAGCAAATTTGATGAACTACAGGCTCAGATTGAGGTCATTAATTGCGATAATATGGACTCCGAGATCGACGAACGTGATGAAATTGAGCAGATCTTCACTTCACATCTTGCAATTGCTGAAGAGCAACTTGATAAGTACAAAAATACTTCAAACGAATCTGATTTGCACAATTCATCACAATGTCATAACGATCTGTCATCTCAATGTCATCATGTTGATTTTAAATTACCACAAATACAAATCGCAAAGTTTGATGGCGCTTATTTCCGCTGGCTTGAGTTCCGAGATACCTATTTATCGCTTATTCATAACAATGAACGCATTAAACCTATTCACAAGTTCCATTATTTGGTATCGTATCTTGAAAAGGAAGCCGCGCGAATTATTTCCAATTTAGAGATTTCTGAAAATAATTATAAAACTGCATGGCAGCTTTTGTGCGATCGTTACGATAACAAGCGCCAACTTATAAATCAACACCTTAATTCATTGATATATTTCGAATCAACACAACAACAACACAAACGTGAATCGGACAAATCACTGAGGTTTCTAGTTGACCACGTAACTAAAAACTTGCGAGCATTGTCAAGTTTAGCAACGAAAGATGAACTGCTTGAAATGATAATTATTAAAATTCTTATACCAAAATTAGATAATCGTACTGCCATGAAGTGGGAAGAACATCGTAATAATTTGTCCAATCTCCCTGCTTTAAAGGATTTCAAAAAATTCCTAACTGATCGCGCTGATGTGTTAGAAACTATGAATCAAAACAAGTCTGATATACCCAAGGTCACACAATCACGTCAAAACAATAATAACAATTCTCGTAGTACTAAATCCTTTTCATCTACAGTTCAGAACACCGGCTCTGTCGCTAAGCAGTGCGTTGTCTGTAAGGGTGACCACTGGATATACGACTGCCCTACATTCCTTGCGAAGAGCGTTCAGGAACGACGAGATGAAGCATTTAAGTTGCACTTATGCTCCAATTGTTTACGAACTGGGCATTGTGCACGTGACTGCAAGTTGGGTCCCTGTCGTGAGTGCAAGCGTAGGCACAATTCACTCTTGCATTCCCCTAATTTAAACAATACTAGTGCAAGTAATGCTAGTACAGTCAGCAGCAATAATACCAACACAGATCGTGGTTCAACTGAAATATCAGTAAATAATTCTATTAGTGATAATTTTATAGAAAATCACATTCTTTTATCAACAGCTATGGTTAATGTTATCAATCCACAAACAAACAAACAATTTCGAGTGCGTGCTTTGTTAGACTGTGGCAGTCAGTCTTCATTTATTAGCCAGTCACTTATGAACAAGTTATCATTACAGGTATGTGCTATTAATACTATAAACGTTATCGGTATAGGCAACAACTTAGCGGAATACGTAAACAAAAGTTGTATTGCCCGATTAAATTCTCTTAATGATGACTATAGTGTTGTACAGTCATTTTATGTATTAAACCAATTAACAAGTGTTATTCCAAAACAATCTATAGATATTAGTCAATTAAATATTCCAACCAACCTACAGCTAGCTGATCCTAGCTTTAATCGGCCTTCAGCCATAGACGTCTTGATAGGTGCAGACCTGTTTTGGGACCTACTCGGATGTGATCAGCTTGCATTAGGTACTAATATGCCCCAGCTTCGTAGCTCAAAGCTAGGTTGGCTCGTTGCCGGCCCAATTTCTCCAAATGTAAGGAATTGTTCGTCACCTAAAAATATTCCGTGTCATGTTTCAATTAGTGATAGTGACGAATGCAATAATTCCAATATTGATTCTCATTTGAAAAGGTTTTGGGAACTTGAGCAGGTTCCAGATAAGCAATATTTTAGCAAAATTGAGCAGGCATGTGAAGACCATTTTTATCGTAATACTTATCGTTTAGAATCGGGTAGATTTTGTGTGAGGCTGCCCCTAATTGATAATCCAGATTGTTTAGGAGATTCTTACGCTATGGCTAAAAAACGATTGTTGTATTTAGAAAGACGTTTCCGTAAGAATCCAGAATTAAAGTTGAAATATTGCAATTTCATTCAAGAATATTTAGAGTTAGGTCATTTAGAGGAATGTCCGACTACTAATCCCGTTCCATCCTATTATCTTTGCCATCATGCAGTATATAAGCAAAACAGTGAAACGACAAAGACTCGTGTTGTCTTTGATGGATCGGCACGAACTTCCTCAGGTTTCTCTCTGAACGATCTGCAGATGGTCGGTCCCAATGTTCAAGACTCAATCTTTTCTATTTTGATTCGAGCTCGTCAGTACAAATATATTTTGACAGCTGATATTGAAAAATTCTTTAGAATGGTTGAATTAAATGAAAAGGATCGTAATTTACAATTAATACTTTGGAGAAGTGATGAGTCCAATCCTATCAAAACTTTACGTTTGAAAACCGTAACTTATGGTCTTGCAAGTGCTACATATTTGAGCACCAAGTGTTTGTCAGTATTGGCAGAGAATTGCGATGACCAGCTTATAGGTAACATTATTAAACACGACCATTACGTCGACGATCTGGTCACCGGATCAAACGACGAGTCCAAGCTATTATACATTCAACGCAAGGTGTCGGACACTTTAAAGTCAGGTGGGTTTAAACTACGTAAATTCAGATCGAATTTACCAAGCATTTTATCATCATCAGTCATTGATCAGAATGATAAGGTTAGTTTAAGTGAATCTAATAATACTTTAGGATTAAATTGGAATCCTAAAACCGATACCCTTCAAATATCGATTGAGATTCCCAATAAAAATGATGTGGTTACCAAGCGATCGATACTGTCTGCATCATTCAAGATTTTTGATCCTCTTGGAATTCTCAGTCCATGTGTAATTATACCTAAAATGTTACTTCAGTCCTTATGGCTGAACAAGAAGGGTTGGGATGAACCAGTTAGTTCCGATATCCTGGAATCCTGGAACAAGTTCATTGGCAATTTACATTTTTTATCAGATTTACAGATCCCGCGCTTAACACTATGCGAAGCTCCTAATTATATAGAAATACATACCTTTAGTGATGCTTCTCAAGTCGCTTACGGTGCCTGTGTGTACCTACGGTCACACAACTTAGCTGGCGAGGTAAAGGTAAATTTACTGTGTGCTAAGTCTAAGGTGGCGCCGTTGAAACCGATAACAATACCGCGTCTGGAGCTTTGCGCTGCGCTATTAGCTGCAAAATTGTGTAAGACAGTTACCAGCTCTCTGCGATGTGATGTCAATCGCATCATTTACTGGTGCGATTCCAGCGTTGTCCTCAGCTGGTTAAATGGTAATTCTGCAAAGTTAAAAACGTTTGTAGCTAATAGGGTAGCCGAAATTAATGAACTTACCGATAGTTCGTCGTGGCGCTATGTGCCGACTGATCAGAATCCAGCTGACCTGATCTCAAGGGGCGTGAGCCCAGATCAAATCATCAATTCTAATTTCTGGTGGTCAGGTCCAAGCTTTCTAATACAGCCTGAATCCGATTGGCCCTATTTAAAGAAATTAATAAATGAATCAGACTTACCTGAGATGAAGTCCACTTCCGCTGTTGTCCTGGAACCAGCAACAGAAATTCTAAAAATAGATAAGTTTTCATCGTTTTTAAAACTGAGACGTGTATTTGCGTATGTCAATAGATTCATACATAACATAAGATATAAATGTCCTAAAGACAAATTATTTGGTAAATTAAATGTTAGCGAATTAGAATTATCTTTTATTAGCTTATGTAAAATTGCTCAGCAAACTTCATTTACTCTAGAGTACAATCTTTTGTTAAAAAATAAAACTTTAAGTAGCAAGTCAACACTTTTGTCACTTTCACCCTTTTTGGATGATGACAAGGTGATGAGGGTCGGTGGTAGGATAGAATTATCTAATTACAATTATACTAAAAAACATCCTATACTTTTACACGCTTCTCATCCACTCACTAAATTGTATTTTAAATATGAACACTTACACAATATGCATGCTGGGCCTCAGCTGTTGCTGGCCTGTGTAAGAGAGACTGTGTGGCCTATAAATGGTAGGCATTTGGCCCGCCGCACAGTACATGTTTGTGTTCGATGTAGACGTATACAAGGTAAAACATTAACTCCCATGATGGGAAATTTACCTGCACAGCGCATCATACCTGATTTTCCATTCCGTACTGTGGGAGTTGACTTCGCTGGTCCGTTCCTAACACTAAATAGAAAGGGTCGAGGTGCACGACTAATTAAAACCTATTTATGTTTGTTTGTATGTTTTCGCTATAAGTGTGTGCACCTGGAAGCCGTCAGTGATTTGTCCAAGGACGCGTTTATCATGACGTTACGCAGATTTATATCGCGTCGAGGTAAGCCAGCGGAGATATTTTGCGATAACGGTCGCAACTTTGTTGCGGCAGCTAAAGAGATTGGCAATTTTCTTAAAACTAATCATGAACCTGTAGTTAATTTTGCTACCAATGAAGGCATAAAGTTTGTGTTTTCTCCCACGTATGCTCCACATTTCGGCGGCATCTGGGAAGCCGGCGTTAAATCCGCGAAATACCATTTAAAACGCGTTATGGGGAACCATCATTTAACGTTTGAGGAGATATGTACTCTCTTCACACAAGTGGAAGCTGTGCTTAATAGTCGACCTTTGTGCCCACTCTCCCCTTCCCCTAACGATTACCATTTCCTATCTCCCGGTCACTTTCTGATAGGGCGTGCCCTAAATGCATTGCCTGGTCCATCGCTCGAGCACGAGAACCAGAACAACCTTCAACGTTACTTGAAGCTTGAACAGATTCATCGGCATTTTTGGCAGCGCTGGGAAAAGGAATATATAGCTGAACTACAACAGCGCTCCAAATGGCGTACTAATTCAGCATCCCTGCAAGTTGGAGATTTAGTTCTTCTCCAGGAGGATAACGTCCCACCACTGAGCTGGCGAATGGGACGAGTCAGCCGCCTGTTCCCTGGAACCGACGGCGTCACACGAGTCGCAGACGTGGAGACTACCAGAGGCTGCTTCAGGAGGCCTCTCACACGGATCTGCCCCTTGCCTACATCTTTACCGGATGACGACTAACGCAGTTGAAAGGAGTCTTTCAACGGGGGGGAAGATGTCTGCGCTGCATAAACGCCTGATCATTTTAAATGGCATCAAGTTACTCGTTTAAGTAATACTGTACCTGACTCCTAAATTTATTTTACTTACACCCGCACATATTTTTGTTATTCGATTTCTAATTTTGTTACGCTGGCATCAATACGTAAAAACTGCGAATCATTGTAATACTTAATGACAAAAAAGCAAGATTAAAGCTGTTATCAACGGAATCTGAGGTTTTCATTACAAAACTTTGTCTACTATTACACAATCAGGAAACCAAAACACAAAAGCGATGCAAAAAAGGGCCTATCAGTTTTACTAAAATGGCAATGTCTTTATTGTTATTCTTTACCGTCATTGCACCTTCCTCGCAAACTGCATATAATATTACATCACTTCAAAACAATAACAGTCTGTATTTTGACTCAATTAGTAATATGCACTTGATACGCTGATGGCGGCTAGTGTTGTATTACGATCCAACAATAAAAATAGAATCACATTGCTCCGCGATAATATTACACCATAATATTACAATACAGCACGGGTTCCGAGAATTGCAACATAATAATAATACTCTTATGAACTACCAGACAAGTACCATCGGAGGGCGACGTCAGCGTCGTGGTCTAATTAACGGCATCGGCTACTTAGCAAATGGCCTCTTTGGTGTCTTAGAGCAGTTTCAGATGAGCGTATTTTTCTGCGCGTATACGGTCGTTTCAGCATACGCGCTTACACGCGCTCTACATTACAAAAAACCGGACTTGCGTAAACGGTCATATTTCGGCATGTTCACTCGAACGGTAGTGACATCTTCTCAGTGTCAACATGGATTCTGATGGCTGGGGCGCTTATGCTAAGCTAAGAAGCGCGTCAACGCTCGTACGAGTTGCGCGTGTGCCAAAAGGCGCGCCTATACGCGCCTACATGCGCTTCCAAAAACGAGCTTATACGCGCGTATAAAACGCTAATGTGAAACCGCCCTTAGATGACCGATTCGCCGAAAAATACGAAAAGGATACGAGCAACGAAAATCATCTGGCGGCACTTTGGAAAAATCAGACGTCGGTAGTGGAAGCCGAGTTTAACTTGTTGAAAAGAACAGAGGGTACCATGGAACACCATCATAAACTAATACATCAGAAACTCAATATGATAAACACGGCTTTATATCAGATTAGCGTGGGAATTCAAAACCTTTCACGAGCAACAGATTTTATTGATACAGCCATGATGGCAAACAATATATTGTTTACTTTGAGAAGTATACAAGTGACACTCTTAGATACCGTAACAAATATTTATAATGGCAAATTTAATTTCCAATTTCTTAGTCCAGAGCAGTTAAGGCATGAGTTGAATGTTATATCTGGCCAACTACCGAAAGATTTATCATCTCCAATCGATAATTTCAACTTAGCTGACATAATATACAACTTACTCCAAGTACGAACAAGGATGTCTCCGCAATATCTTATCATTGAAATTAAAATACCACTAATCGGAAGAGACATGTATGAAATCTTTAGGCTCATTCCCTTACCATACCTGACCGGTCAACAGATGGAAATGTACTGCCAGTTTCGGAATCTGCTGCTATGATAATTCAGTAATCTGTGGCTGCTATTAACCTCAAGAAAGATGCTCTTATCTCCATCACAGAAACTGACCTACAACAATATATGCAACAAAATACTAATTTAGTTTTATGTAATTTGAGGCGACCTATCTACCACATCAAAGATGATCAGAGTTTATGTGAAACAGAACCTGGGACAAGGATATGTAAATCTACGACCAGCCTTTGTTGACCAGCCAGAGAATTATACAAATTAAACGAATGTTTTTATTTTTGTTGTAACCAGTGTCATATGAAACTACTGTGTGAAGATTAAGTAACCGCCGTCCACCTAATAGGCAAAAGTTTGTTTACAGTCAATGCAGGTTACATAATTAAATCAGCTGATTTCTTTGTGTACGCTCATAAATCGGAAACAAGTAAAATCAAGATAAGTTCTGAAATTAAGGCTCCAAAAATATCCCCAATGAATCATATGATCAATGTATCAATACCAACTGCCATTGAGTCGAATAACATGCCACCAGCATCTTATAAACAGCAATACGAGATTCAGGAACAAATAGATATCATGAAAGATAATGTGCCAATTATTGAGACTACCTCCACGCATGATGTGCATCATTACGCAGTAATTTACACAATCATCGGCATTATGTTATTAGTCGCACCTATCTACGTGGTGAGAGAAATACGTGAGCGTCGTCAAGTATTACAGCAAGCAACAGCGGGACCGTCGCAGGAGCCGCCGCCGGGCGCGGCACCAGCAGCCGCGGTCGAGCAGCAAACCAGAATCCAAAGGCAGTATTCAAAGTGTTGTGTTTGTGAAACTGTGCAGTGTAGTGATAAAATCAGTGATCTTAGTGAAGTGAGTGTAGTACCCGCTAAAACAAGTGCGCATATTCACAAACAAAATCGCGGTACATCTCCCGTACTTCATTCGGTATTTGCACTATCGGAACAATAATAGTTTACTTTATGATCTTATAAAGTTATCATCTTGTAAATCATGATTAACCATAAAAAGTTTTAGGTTTAATATACAATTATTTCATCACAATGTCTCACCTGACATCTCATTATCAAGTTTACAACAATGATGATGATGATGATGATGAATATGTTCAGTACGCATTCGGTCATCAAGCATTCCGCGCGTTCTCATCTATCAGTCATTAATATCAAGTGTTCTTTGGATAATATTTTGAACAATATAGTATTGAACCTACATACAAAGTTTATCATTTCGCCTATATCTATTTAAGTGTACAAGCAGGTATCTGTACACCGTCGGTAAGAAAATTATTTAATGAATGTCGTCAATTCGCAAAGGCACATATCGTGTTAAATGGTAAAAAAATTATACGTAAAAACCCAGATGATAAACCTGTACAAATCAAGTCTGAACGTAGTTTATCCGATTTAATTAATAACATATGACTACAATGTCGGCCATTAATAATGTTTAATTTCATAATAGTGCATGATATTCATAAGCATTTATTTTATTTTATATTAAGTAATTACGATTGTACATTACTTTTCTCTGTCATGTTACATATTTTATTTATGATTTACATACAGGTCAATGGCTAACACAGCTAAACGTAATAGCTTAAAGTCAGGTTTAATAAATGTGCGATCGCTCAATCCCGGACAGGATGAACAACAGGCCACTGTGCAACATCTTCAGCTAGATATTTTAGCTTTAAACGAGACTTGGCTCCAAGAAGGTGCTGAAAAATATGCTCCCTCTTTTGTAGGCTATAGTTTAAAACACAAGTGCCGCCCAGGCATCAGAATGGGCGGTGGAGTAGGCTTTCACGTGAGACGAGGCATTAGAGTACATGTACGCCCACACCCAGACTCAGTCCTGGAACAACTGTGCCTTGAGGTCGTCCTGCCTGGCTATAAAGTGGCAGTGGGGACCGCTTATAGGTCTGAATCATCCATATCAGTAAAAGAGGCGATTGATTCCCTAGCAGAGTCTATACATTATTTCGTTTACTGTGAACGAATATTTTAACTTACTGATTTAAATATTAATTTGTTAGAGATACAATACATAATAGTCATACTAAGGAGTTTAACACATTTCTTGCTCAATATAATCTCATACAAATAGTTAAAGAACCGACTCGAGTGACTGAATCTTCACAATCACTTCTTGATTTAATTATAACAGATACACCGAATTCGAGATGTAAGTGTGCACCACAACCCAAACATAAGCGATCACGCTATGGTAATGGCAACCTTTGACATAAAAAGCCTAAACCAGTACCTCAATTTAAATCAATAAGCATTTTCAAAAGTATAGACCCTTCCACTTTTAATTCAGATCTCCATAGAATACCTTGGCATGCAATTATGACACAAAATGATGTTAACAATTATGGTGTCTATGTTTGATGCGCACATCAACCATCTATTCAATATCCAAGCACATTTCAAGCGAATAATTTCCAGTCACCGCTCAAGCTCGCTTGGGATTATTACCGTGGCTAGGGTCCGGTCGCGTCCACTCTGAATATATATATAAAGCTGCTAAAACCTCTAACACTATCTATTCTTAGAGGCATTTACTCAGTGATTAAGCGCCACAGTTGTATCAACAACTCTAAGTAGATACGATACGGCGGTACACAACAAACCAGTTCCACGAGTTCACACACTCGTCGACCGCTCCATACGTTTCTCAAACTTTTTAGATCGGAACAAAAATTAACTATGTTTATCTGCAAGAGCTGCGAGAAAGAGGCTACGGACGGAGTCACGTGCACTCAATGTGGAGGTCAGCTCGACTTCCAATGCGCGGGTATAACCGAAGCTAGATGGAGAAGACTTGGTTCAGCCAATAAAGCCACTTGGAAGTGTAGTACCTGCAAATCTTTTACTCCAACAAGTCCACACGTTGGTGCAAACAAGACCACTTCTGCGGACTCGGATGCCATCATGTCCGAGCTCAAACGTCTATCGACACAAATGAACGCATTACCAACACTGATTGACAGCGTGGAAGCCATCAAAGCAGAGTTGGCAGAATTGAAAACCATGAGGTCCGAGTTTGCTGAAATGAAGACGTCTCTGGAGTTTGTGCACGAGGCAGTCCAAACTTTGACCAACAAGGTATCATCTCTGGACCAGGAAATTGAGGCTATGAAGGCCACAAGAGCCGAAGTCACACTCCTTCAAGATCGTATCGTTAAACTGGAAAATCTGCATTGTGAAAAAGAGCAAAGAACTCGCATGAACAATGTAGAGATTAAAGGTGTGCCGATGTCAGACAGCGAGAACTTATTCGCTATAATAGCAAAAATTGGCAACGTAATAGGATGTGAAATCCCTAAGGAAGGCATAAACTATATAGCGAGGGTACCAATGTGAAATAACAGTCAAAGTAAGAATATAATCTGCTCAATACATAGCAGTTACATGAAGAACAACTTTGTAGCTGCCGCGAAGAAGCACAAGACCCTTAAGCCTAGTGACATAGGACTACAAGGGACATCTAGGATTTTTGTAAACGACCACCTGACAATTGAAAACAAAGTCCTATTGAACAAAACCAAAGCCAGAGCCAAAGAACGGGGATTTGAATACGTCTGGGTCCAAGGATGCAAGATTATGCTGAGGAAAAACCACACCTCGCCTAAACTACACGTCAAATCAGAACAAGACTTACGCAAATATTTAAACTAATAATGACATGACATATTTAGACATATTTAATGACATGATTTAGTCAATATAGAAATGCTTGGACTTATTATACCCACAGCACTGCCGACTTTTACTTGTATTATAAACAAATCTATAGGAACGAGAACATTTCCCGACTCCTGGAAATTTGCTACTTAAACCCATTCCAAAGCCCTCAAGCATAAGTGAAATAAAAGACTTACGCCCAATAAGTATACTGCCGGTTTCATTAAAGGTCATTGAGAGAGTAGTGGAAAAACAACAAAAAAATTATCTGGGATTTAACTCTATATTGCCGCTACACCAATCAGGGTTTCGGTCAGGATACGGAACGGCGACTGCTCTTGCGCAAGTTACAGATGACATTCTCTCCGATTCTGATGCCGATAAATGCTCAATCCTGGTACTCCTAGATTACTCGAGGGCATTTGATTGCATAAATAGAGAATTGCTACTTGCCAAGCTAATTTATTATAGGATCTCTGAAGATAGCTGTGTCTGGTTTAGGTCTTACATCACAAATAGATTCCAGCAAGTTATTCTAGACGATAACAAGGGAAACACACATAAATCAAAACTGTTACCAATCATAGAAATTTACCAATATGATTAATTAATAATACTAAATAAATTACTTACTTGAACCCCAAAGAGATAAGTTTAGTTTTTGTCAATAATGGAGGTAATTAATATAACACTACGAAGACCACAGAGAACAAGTTCATTAAATGATATTACTACAATACATGATAATTCTTCACTATTTGATACAACAATGGCAAGTCTACCTGATGACTCACAATATAATCGCATTATAAGAGACCTTAATGAAAAAAACTACTTTACTGAATAAAGAATTACTAAGTGCACACACACTGAAATTGGTATTTTAAATAACTTTCGACTCAAACAAGATTTACAAAAATGTACGCAGTTAATTGCGACGTATAAAAACTTCAATGTCTCATTGGAAACCGGTAGTAGAACCCCTATGAGTATACGCAAAAAGAAAGCTTCACGGAAGCCATCATCTGTTTCAAAATCACCCTCGCTACATTTTATTCCTATTAAAAATCAAATTGATGACCAACCTGGAAATACATGTCCTGAAATAGGGAAATTAGAGAACACTATTACCACCCAAACAAGCTAACATAGAACACCAAAATACAGACAATCACCTTTCAAAATAGACGCAGACACAATCGCTTGAACACCAAAATACAGACAATCACCTTTCAACAAAGACGCAGACACAATCGCTTGAAGATCATCGTAGGAAGATTGTTATTATAGCAGATGAACAAGGATTTAAACTTCGGCCAATCCTACAATCATTAATTGGTCAACAATTTGTGGTTATCTGCATATGGAAGTCGGGAGCTACTTTATCACACATCCTGTCAGTAGATTTACAGTTATCCCAGTTGACAGAACAAGACTCGGCTGTTTTGTCAAAATACACCAGACGAGATGAGTCGAGAGATGTTACGGTACATAGTTGTTGTATGGATGGTGTAATACACATTATCATTAACCATAATAAAGTGCTTAGACAAGATTTGGATGCACTTTTCTTAGGTCTTCCAGCCCTCTGTCGGTGTTGTTGATGTGATGTTGTTGAGCTTGCCTCGTCTTGTTTATTGTCAGACTGTTGTGTCACATGTTCTTCGGAGTGAGTTCCCGTGTCAATAGGTAGCCGAGACAGTTTCGTAATGGGTCTCTTGATAATGTAAGATTTCGTTTTCAACGTAACGACTCGTACCAAGTTGTCGGACCCAGGATGTGTTTCTATGACACGCCCCAACAACCATCTCATAGGCGGCAGATAATCTTCTTTAATGAGGACAATGTCACCCACAGTAATGTTTGGTGATGATCTTCGCCATTTACCTCGTAATTGGAGTGTTTGGAGGTAATCTATGGACCATTTTTTCCAAAATTCCTTGTACATACTTTCTGTGAGGCGCCATCGTACAGTCAGCCTGCTACAATCAACTTCGGATGCCGTCGGGGGTGCTAACAATGGACCACCGACTAAGAAGTGACCAAGTGTTATATAATGTAAGTCGTCAGGGTCGTTTGTTAAAGCTATAAGTGGCCTTGAGTTGAGACAAGCTTCAATTTGTACTAACAATGTGGTAAACTCTTCATATGTTAGCCTTTGTTCACCAAGTACACGCTTGAGGTGGTGTTTCATGCTCTTAACGGCAGCTTCCCATAAACCTCCAGCCGTTGGCCAAGAAGGGGCATTAAAATGCCATACTCCGACGTGTTGTTAATAAGATCGTTGCTATGTAAAAGTTTCAAGGCCTTGTTTCCCTCTTTTGATAGTGTCCGTGCCGCTCCGACGAAGTTGGTCCCATTGTCGCTGTAGATATGCTTAGGTGTTCCCCGCCGCGCACAGAGTCGCTTCAATGCAGCCACAAATGTCACAGTGCTGAGATCTGACACTAACTCGAGATGGATCGCTTTAGTGCTCAAACAAATGAAAACAGCGATGTACGCCTTTACCGTTTTAATTCCGCGACCTTTGTTTGCTTTTATTTCCACATGCCCGGTAAAGTCTACACCTGTGTGTGTGAATGGCCGCGATGGTATAACTCGAGCCCGTGGCAAGTCAGCCATCAGCTGTCTGCTGCGTTGCGTCTTGTAGCGATGACATGTAATGCAATTTATTAATTGTTTCTTAATTGTTTTCATGCCTCCCAGTATCCAATATCGGTTACGAAGATGGCCCAAAGTGAGTCTGGCACCTCCGTGGAGAGTATTTTTATGGGCTTGAATAATCAATAGTTCCGATAGCCTATGGTTGCTGGGCAAAATCATTGGATGTTTCTGGGAATTTCGTATAATGGCATGCCTAAGTCTTCCGCCCACTCGTAAAATACCTTGTTCATCTAATATAGGACTCAAATTTGACAATTTTTATGGGCCGTACTGTGCCGTGTTTCATCATGTGATCAATGTCGTCGCTAAAACTATTGTTCTGTACAGTTTTAACGATTAAAGTTTGAGTCGACTCTATATCTTGTGTAGTTAAATAGTTTGTACACATGTTGTTTGTTGTATTACGTATGTTGTTAATGAATCGTAATACCCAACTTAAGACTCGGGTTATGTAAGTTATTGAACTGTATTTTTGCAATAAATGCTCGATAAGTGGCGCGTAAATGACTTGGGCAGCGCAAGCTCGTTCTCGTGACCTTTCTTCTTCAGCAGTGGTAAAACTCTGTTGTTTGGGTATGTGATTGGTTTGAAGCCAGGCAGGGCCCTTCCACCATAACGTCTGGCTCAATAAGTCTGCTGGATACAGTCCTCTACTTGCGTAATCTGCGGGATTTTCTTCCGACTTGACATGCCTCCAACAGGTGTGTGGAACGATTTGTGTTATTTGTGTTACACGATTGGCTACAAAGCTCTTCCAACGTGTTACATCGCCTTGTAACCATCCCAGAACTACCATTGAATCGGTCCAACAATGTTTGGAAGCCATTTGGGTATTGATGGACTCCATGACTTTCTTCACTAGTCGAGATAGAAGAACAGCGCCGCATAACTCCAGTCGAGGTAAAGAAATAGGTTTTTTCAGGGGAGATAGCTTAGTTTTCGCTGCAAACAAACTGTATAAATTGTAGACCCTTGCTGTATGATTTACAGTATATGACACAGCCGTATGCCCTTTCAGATGCATCACAAAAGCCATGCAACTCGTAGGAATCTTGTGTGTTTCCGATCCAGCGTGGTATTGTTATGTCATGTATGTGAAACATTTGAATACGGAATTGTTCCCACTCTTCTTGAATGCTACATGGGAGAGGATCATCCCAACTTGTAGATGTATTCCAGGCTTGTTGGAAGATTAGTTTGGCCTTTAACGTCACAGGTGATAACCAACCAAGTGGAGTCATATAATCGCGATATATCAGACAGTAAGGTTCGTTTACTGTTAACAACACGTTTGTTGCTAAGCGGTGTTTGTTTATATGTAAACTGATCCGTGCACGGGTTCCATGTAATACCTAATGTTTTATTTGAATCGGCGTCTTTAAAATCAAACATTCTTTGACTTATTAATTCATTAGGTAAATTACGTAGTAGGCGTGTATTATTGCTAGCCCACTTACGTAAATTGAATCCTCCGCCCTTTAGCATGTCGATAAGCTCAATTTGAGTCCTCTGTGCTGTTTGAAAATTGTTATTGCCTCCTTGCAAATCGTCGACAAATAGCTGGTTTGATAAGATAGTCGCCGCTAAGGGATATAAAACTCCATCGTCTTTGATCAGTTCCTTAATCAAAATCAATCAAAATCAAAATCTTTTATTCAAAATTGGCTGGTAAACAGCTCTTTCTGAACGTTAAATTTTACAATAGACAGTCCCCCAAAAAGCCCAACCCTTCACTGCTTGCTATGTGTTTTCGCTAGGAAGAAGAAGCAGCGCAACAAACTCCCTAGCAACACAGTACTGTCTGCGTATTTAAATATGAAGTTATACATTATAATCAGAAAATAATAATATCACATTTCAGTTAACATGATAGCTATCACACAACCTATTGCCATTTATTTAGTTACGTACCTATTTAAGACTTGAAAATTGAGAATAATGACTAACACTTAGCCTCCAAAACAAAATGACAAGTAGGGTGTAACCGCACACATGTTAAATATCATGTTGTTATGTAATCACTGCTCAATCAAATCACGTTACAATGCATTAATTAGGTAGGTACCAAAACAATTGGAACAAATTGCAAATAAACTCATTAATCAGCAAGTCAAAAGCTGTATCCTGTCCAGTAGATCGACCAGTCACCACAGGCAGCACCCGTTCACGAGTATAACGCAATCATCAGCTATCACCCTCCTCAACCATATTAGAGGGAAGTGGGTGACCCGACCACCGACGCTACCGCCTGCAGTGACAGTACAGTGAGCATGACGAACCTACTTTCCAAGACAAGCCATTCGAACTTACATTAGACTAAAATAAATCTATCCGACATTATTAACGCACTATAACATATCTAAAAGAGCAGAAAGTCAACAAATAAACGCATAATTAAATTAAAAAATGTCAAAGTGTATATAAAAATGAAATGTCAAATAAAATAATGACGCAAACAAATATACATGTCAAACAGAGAAAATTATGTCAAAAATAAAGTTAATCAAAATTCAAACATATGTCAAACAATATGTATATAAAAACAATTAAATATAAAGCTGTACACAACAACTGGAACAGTAAGTATTGAACTTGTCTACCAAGCATTCTTGTCCTTGAAATAATCATCTATTGAGTAATATGCTTTTTTTAACAAACAAGTTTTAACTTCAGTTTTAAAGGAATTTAAAGGTAACTGCCAAAAATGAGTTGGTAATTTATTATACATACGTACACCTAGCCCCATGAATGTATTATGAACTTTATGTAACCGAAGATGAGGCACGCACAATTTATGTTTATTTCTAGTGTTTATATTATGGACATCACTATTTTTACTATACGACTCAATATTTTGTTTAATGTACATTAAATTGGCAAATATATATTGGGAAGGTACAGTCAGGATTTCAATTTCTTTAAATCGATCCCTAAGTGACACCCTCGGCCCTAACTGATAAATAGCACGGACTGCCCTTTTTTGCAAAATAAATACACTGTCAATATCTGCAGCTTTTCCCCATAGAAGAATACCATAGGACATAATACTATGAAAGTAACTAAAATAAACTAGACGAGCCGTATCGACGTCGGTTAACTGCCTAATTTTTCTAATAGCGTATACAGCCGAGCTAAGTTTCCCAGTAAGAGCCAATATGTGTGCTCCCCATTGCAATTTATTATCTACTGTTATACCTAAGAAAACAGTGTTATTTACTGGTTCTATAATCTCCTCGTTAAGTGCTAAGTTAGGTCCCAGATTCTTTACGTTTGGCAATACAAATTTAACACATTTAGTTTTCTTAGAATTTAAAACTAAGCTTATTTTATTAAGCTATTAGCTGTAAACCAGTGTGTGACTTTAGTTAGCGCTCGATTTACTTCGTCAAAGTTTTCCTTATTTCTATCAACCTTGAAAATTAAAGACTTATCATCTGCAAAAAGAACAACGTCACACAAGTTATTCATGTAATAAGACAAATCATTTATATAAATTAAGAACAAAAAGGGTCCTAGAAGGGACCCTGGGGAACACCTATTTGCACTGGTAACCCGGAAGAATGAGCTCCATTTACATCTACATGTTGTACTCTACCTTTCAGATAAGAATTAATGACTCTAAGTGCCAAATCTCTGATACCGTAATGTTTCAGTTTGCGTAAAAGTGTATCATGATTTACGCAATCAAAAGCCTTAGAAAGGTCACAGAAGATACCTATAGCATTTTGCGACTGTTTCCAAGCATTGTACACATGCTTAAGTAAAGCTACTCCTGCATCAGTCGTAGATCGACCCTTAGTAAATCCGTACTGTTCAGTATGTAGGAGGCTGTTAAGATTAAAATATTGTAGTAATTGCTTAAGTAGGAGTTTTTCAAAAAATTTACTGAACGCTGGTAACATTGAAATGGGTCTGTAGTTACCAATATCAGCTTTGCTGCCAGATTTAAAAAGTGGAATAATTTTGCTGTATTTCATAAGATCTGGGAAAGTTCCTGAATTAAGGCAGTGGTTGAATACTACAGTTAAATACGGAGCTATTAGGTCAATAATTGTTTGCAAAACTGTTACAGAGATGCCCCATAAGTCACCTGTCTTTTTAGGCTTAAGAGACTTGAAGGTATTTAAAATGTCAGTTGAATTAATAGGCTGAAATCTAAAAGTACACGTTATATCTGGCATATTATTAATCAAATATGTTGTAGCTACACTAGAAGAAGCATCTAAACCCTTCGTAACGGATAACGGTATGTGCGAAAAATAATGATTAAATTCTCGAGCTACATCTTCATCTTCGCGTACAATTTTAGTGTCAAACTTCTATTCAAACTTATTGTTATTAATTCTAATTTTGCCAGTTTGTTCGTTAATAACTTTCCAAGTAGTTTTAACTTTGTTATCCGATTGCTTTATTTTGTTACCCAAAAACATGGATTTTGCTATAAAACAGACTTTCTTAAATAATTTTGAATATTTTTTTACGTATTCAATAAACTGTGGATTAAAATTGTAGGATTTTATAGCATATAATTCATATAATTTAGCTCTACTCACATGTATACCAGTAGTGGCCCACTCATTAAATCTTTTCTTGCTACCTATTTCTACAGTTTTTTCTTTAAATACATTTTTGAAAGCGTCCTTGACAACTGTAAAAAGCGACTCATATAAAACATCGGGGTTGGTGTATTTTAAAATTGAGGAGTTCACACTGGATAGTATTTGGTTTTTGAACGAATTACAACGAGCGTTTGTGATAGGTCTGCAGGTGATTTGTGACGAGATCTTGCTGGAGTAACTAACAAACTTGGCTAACTGTCCACAGTGATCAGACGAGAGCTTGTCAAGGATTACAGTGCTTGACGCAGTAACATCACTAAAAATATTATCTAGACAAGTTGAAGAAGTAGCGGTTACTCTAGTTTGTTCAAAAAATAAATAGTTTAAATTAAAAGATTTAAATAAATTTATCAATCTTCCACTTAAAGGCGATACTTCCAATAAATTGACATTAAAGTCGCCACATACTACTATTTTTTTACTATTACATTTTATACGCTGTAAAACGTCTTCCATAGTCAGTTCAAAAATATTAAAGTCACCTGTGGGAGGGCGGTATACGCAAATTATAACAAAATAATCAAGTTCAATACATGATAGTTCAACACTGCGCTCCACAGAAAGTTTAACTAAGTCATTACGTTCTTTACACTTTAGAGTATTATGAACCAAAATTAACGAGCCACCATGTATAGCTTCCTTCCTTGTGAATGCACTTTTAACAGTAAAATTGTAATTATTTAACAAAACTAATTCATTACATTTTTTCCAGTGTTCAGTTATGCACATGATATGAACATTTCTAAAGTCCAAAAATAAATTTAACTCTAACTCTTTGCCTGAAAGGCCCTGAATGTTCTGATGTACAACATTCAAAAAGTGTGGCCTGCCAGTTGTCTCAACTAGTAGTTTAAATTACAGGTTGATTCAATATACTGATTAGTAGAAATACTAATGTCTGTAACTGCAGTAGTTACAATATGTGTATATAAAACACAGTAAATATTATATGCTAATAACTTAGCAATCTGTCGCTTAAAACTAAAAGAAAGATACATAATATCTTTAGTCAAAATAAAATGTCTAACAAAGATGTTAGTATCAAAATAACTTAAATACTTTTGGCAAGATGACTGGGTTATACAATTGTACATTAACAAATTTAAGTTATGTATGTGCTTGTTCTGTTCGATATTTAAATTTTGTGAATAAGGCAGTGCACATATAATAAATTTACAGCTATATTTCCTATTGAGACGTTCCATTAAATTAAAGCAATTTAATATGTCATTTCTTGATACAGCTAAACTATTTCCATACAATAATATTACTGTGGAATTTGAATTAAGCTGGGTCATCTTGATTTTATGTAATAACTGACTATAACTGGCACCGGGTGAGCAATGATTTATTACAGGACCATTTGCATACTGAGACATAAGACTACCCATGTCTTTGCCCAGCTGGTCAGAGAAAATATAGCAAGAGTTATAGCAATTATTGTGAGAGTGGTTAACTGATGACAACGAGCTCCCCAAAATTGGTATACATTGAACATTATTGCTAGGAGTGTTAGTACAAGGCAATTCTTGAGACTTTGGCTGTGTAATTGTTTCATGTTGCTGATTATTGTCACATGATGTTGTTTTTTGACAAGTACAGCAATTTAGCCTATTTGTTAAAGAATCTAGCCTGTCCACATTTTCACTACCTAATTGGACTAGCTCATTGGCAGCAAGAATGTGTTCTTTTATTTGTAACTGAGCGTCTTCATAACTTTTCACAGTTTTGGTCAGTTCTCTATGTAAATCCAGCATTTCCTGCTGCAAGACATAGGTCTCACGGTCATGGTGTAATCTAATCTGAAGCAACTCTTTTTCAGTAAATTTTAGTTTATTTACTAAGTTCATTCTATCCCTAATTAAACTACTCATTTTGTGGGAAACTTTAAATCTATGGCATTGGTTCTTAATCCTATTTATAATTTTATTAATTTTTATGTATTTCTTAAATTTATTCTTACTCATTATTACATTTGGAGAATGAGTAGGTACCAACTCGGTGAAAAGATCCTGAGTCGCACCACATTGCTGTTGTTGGTCGAGCAACTCATGGCTCAGTATAGTATTATGAGCTTCACTTAAGCTAATTTCTAGCTCATTTATGCGACTCAGGGCCCTCTCATGAGATTCACTACATTCTCCGAAAGAGGTAACTAATTCCTGTAAGCGATCTCTCTGGTCTAGTACATCCATGTACTGAATGTGTAGATCGGCAAGCTCGCTCTTCAGTTCTGAATTTTTGCCAACTATTTTTCCAATTTCTTCCTCACTTTCCTCATGTTCCCTAAGCAGTTGTGCATTTAGCTCCTTGGACTTTTTAAGCTCCTCAAGTGATAACTTCAGTTTCACCTCCAAATCCTTGGCAGTAGCCTTGCGTGTCAACATCGACATGGCGGATAGTGGGTCACTGGAAGTATTGAAATAGTGGTGAAGAAAAAAAAACAAAACAGAAAGGTATTTTTTAAAGAAGACTAGACAATAGAAAGTATCTGAATAATAAGTGGAAAATTAAGAATTGGGTTGGGTTACACGCTAAATTATTAAGTATTAAGTTTTGAGTCAATGTACTAAAAAAAAAATATAGCTTTTAAACACAGGTTCAAGGTATTAATAAATTTCGTAAGAGGGTAAGTCGTCTGAAGACAAAACGAAACTGATTTTTAATGGTAATTTGCAAAGCGGACAATAATATGACAGGTTAACAATAATTAGGGACCAAGAATAACGTGATAAATAAATAATACTCCCTCGTTTTATCCAAGTTCTCCAAATAATTTGAAACAAAATGATCAGTTGACAGCTGACCGCTATCGTAAATTCCTTTGTGAATATTTCCAATAAATACTTGTGAGTTATTGTTAATAACACTTGTACACGATAATTGTCACTTTAGGATCTATTTTAACTAGTTTCACTGTAATATTATTAGTTTAATACGTAAAATAAGAAATAAATTCACACAGCTGATTTCTTAAATGTCACCCGGCCAACTTAATAGTTCGCATTGCCAAAAATGGTGCAGATTTGGTTCCATATGTCACGGTAGTCAGTTGAAATTCTTGTAATGGCTCAGTGACTGAGTTGCGCCAAACAATTTTTTGTAAATGTTGATCTTCTTCCCGAATACGTATTTGTCGGTAAAACTTTTCAATATCAGCTGTATATACATATTCGAATGTTCTCCACCGTAGAATGATAGCAAGTCTTGTTGTAATTTGGGACCACACTCCATGAGTTCATTGAGACTGCGTCCCGTGCTTGTGGTAGCAGATACGTTGAAAACGACTCGCAGTTTTGTTGTAGTAGAATCGAGTTTCAACACTCCATGATGGGGTAAAAAGCAGCTAGGTGAGGAAGTTGGGGTGGACGGTTTCATGTGGCTAAGTGCGATGTATTCGTCGATGAAAGCCTTGTAATGTGAACTGAACGCACCGTCTCGTGCCAATCGCTGTTCTAATTGTTTGAACTGGGTGACCGCTCGAGGTTTGGATTGTCCTTATTCCTGTTCGAAATTTTGTTTCATGGGAATCTTCACTTCGTATCGTCCATCAGGAAGCCTTCTTGTTGTTTCGGAGTAAAATGTTTCACAGTATTCTTCCTGGACTGTCATGGACTCGTTATGCGCAGTTATCTCCTCAATCTCCCAAAAACGAGAGATATCATCGTTGTTGACCACTACGTGACAGGAAAGTGATTTTGTTGTTTCCAAGCAACACCCATCCTAGTTTTGTTTCCTGAGCCATAGGGGCTTATATATTCCCTCGTAATATTTTGTTCATGACGATGTCCGCATATACTCCAGCATCCAGTAAGATGTCTATCGGCTGAGATATGTTAAACTGTGGGTCGGTTAAGTTAAGGTTCCGTATGTGCGGCCAATCTTGTCGTTCGAAGGAATAATTGGGTAGATTATTCAGTAATTTAGGCATCACCAATGCCTGTGTTGTGAACTGAAAATCACTATAGAGTGATTCACAGTGTAATTGAACGCTTCCATTGCTCTGACTAGCGAGATATCCAATTCCGGACACCGTAGCATTTTGATTGCGTCTCGGAAGGTTAAGTCGCTGATGAGGCAGATTCCGTGATGAGTTTCAGTTGAGATCCTTGATCGCGAAGACATCTCAATGTTATATGTGTACCATCTGCGGCTCTCACTTTGACCAAGACTGTTGCTAATAAAACTTCATTAAAATTCCCATGAACATGATTAGTTTTTCGTTGTATGGACGAAGGTTTGTTGCTTGTAATGTTACTATGTTGTCGATTATCGCAAGTGTCGGCCGCGGTCAACGACCTCACCGAAGCGGTGTCACGTATCACGTCATGCAGTGTGGTATGATGTGCGTTGTTGCAAACTTTACATTTTTTTTTTTGCGAATTGCACTTATTGTCGTTGTGTGAATACATGCAATTTCTGCATATGTTCAGTTGCTCAATGGTTCTAATTTTCGTGTCCGGGTTCATGTCTTGAAATGTTTTGCAATAAAGTAAGATGTGATTTGTTTTACAAATAGCACAGTTTCTATTCGAACTGGTGTGGTTTGCCATGAGATTACTTCTAGGCTTGCTGTGTACATCTCTTCGAATAGTTATAGCGTTGTCTTTGTTCACGGAAACAGATGTATGGGGCTGTTTGTTATAGCTGGATAAATTCCGCTTCTTAGTAAGAGATTCCAATGCTGTAAACTTGGTTTCGATGAACTGTATGAACTCTTCGAATACGGGCAGCTGCCTAGGATTTTTTCTAGCCTCCATGTAATCAGACTGGGTTTGATTATCAAGTTTTTCAGCTATAATGTGCACCAAAATGGGGTTTGAGGTGTCGATGCCTAAATTACGTAATGCCTGCACTGTTTCGAGACTCGTGTCATGTAATCGTTTCAATTCATACGCATTTTGATGCTGTACCGTTGGTTGGTTCATAAGTATCCGCATTTGATTGGTGAAGAGTCGCTGTAAGTTGTTGTACCGGTGGTTAAGAATCTCCCAGCAGGAATCGTAGTTACCTTCGGAGACTGGTAAATGTTGTACAAGACGTTCAGCCTCACCCCTCACTTTGCCCTTCAAATGTTGCATTTTTTGAGCCTTAGAAAATGAAGGGTTATTGTGTATTGTAGCAGTATAGAGGTCAACAAACGTAGACCATTGGGAGTAGTTCCCGGTGAATATCAGTATTTCAACCTTCGGCGCGCTATCCTGCTGCTGTACTGCGTAGTTTAGTTTGCGACTCAGTTCCTGTTTGGTAGACTCGTACTTTTCTTCGTATTGGGAAAATTCGAGCTCGTAGTTGACGTCACTACCGACGAGAATGTTGTCGAGTTGCCAGTGCACTTCATCAATAGCTTTCCATCGAGATTCCAGAGTCTTGAGTTTATCTTGTATTTGCCATTTTTCGGTAATCTCAGCGGTACCTAAGTTACGAAAGAAGCGAGAAAAGGCTCTAAAATTAGTAGATTGTTGTGTTTTGAGCTCATCAACTCTAGACATGACTCCAGTACTTTTAGGGTTATCCACTTGAGAACCAGCGACATCTTTGTTTTCATTTTTGTATGTAGGCCAGGTCTGTAGTTTATGTTGTATGTTTAAGTACTCCGCCTGAACTCTTTCATACTCGTAAGGTACTATGTACGGTAGTACTCATCGGTTTGGTTTTGAGCGCTCTGTAGTACGCCGTGGTGCATCTCGTACTCGTTCCAGAGCGCCTTAAGGTTATCCAGCCGAACCTTAATGTATGTTGTGTTCTTGCGATCAGGACCATCCTTTCCGAAGTTAACACCGATCTTCTTGATACCTTCGGCGATGATGACTTGACGCTTGAGAAGCTCTTGTTGTTTAGAATCCATTGTTATGTGATAGTAGAGCAGTTCTGTTGACGGATACTAACGCAGTTGTCTTCAACAATAGTTCGTAGATCCGAACTGTGTATGTTTCCTGTTGCAATCACAGGATCAGAAGGAATCTCTAAGTACGATATGTGCGCCTTCTCAATCTGACTGGGGCGATCCGCTTGTGGAAGACCAGCAGACCGATTCGCTTTCGTAAATAGAAACACTTCTTACCTGTAATCTGTAGTACTTCACAGGACGGTATGTTCTAGTCGATTGTATGTATCATATATATATATATATATATATATATATATATATATATATATATATATATATATATATATATATATATATATATATATATATATATATATATATATATATATATATAAAGTCTTGTTCTGTCTGTTGCCGTGTGGTTGACGGCATAGAATACAAGTGTCACCACCCCTATGTTCCCGTGGGTGGGTAAGAGGCGACTATTAATTTTTAAGGGATAACACGATGCAAATACCATCTTTGCGTAGAGACGGAAAACTCGACATCAAACCTTATACGACTGCCTCGTTGGTCTTGCGGCATAAATGTGCGCGTGGGATCGGGAGGTCCCGGGTTCGATTCCTGGGTCGGGCGGTGTTATTGGGTTTTCCTGTCACGAAATTCTCAGTAGCCGCACGGAGTCTGGAAATGTGCCCGGTACGGCAATAGGCTCGCCCATTATTCCGTAGGGCTAAAGTATAACTGGCGAAAAGTGGGGTGTGACCGGACAACACCGCTGAAATGCACCGCAAAAATTTCAATGCATGAATTATGATTGTAACAAGGTATTCAAATTGGGGTGTCTGAGGATGTGCGTTATTTCCGTTACACGTTGTATATATTCTTAAACATGCAACGCGAGTGTTTAAAAGTTTCCACACACATAGAAGTTCCTACTCAATTTTATTTAAATTGAAATAGACAGATCGATGTGCGTACACCGTAATTTGTTATAGGTCTCAGACTAGACAGCTTGACGACGACGACTTCGTAGGACGCCAGGCCCATTTTCATTTCAGAATAAAAGTATGTTTTTTTTTGGAGAACTATTTGGTTGTTTTTATTCATTTATATACTATAACATTTTTATTTATTTCATAACAATATACAATCATTTATTTTAGAACAATAATACGAATAAAGGCCAACGCTCATTAGAGCCACCCGGCACCCACTCCGCACGGCGTCCACGGGTGGACGTCGCGCGGTCAACCAGCGGACCACGCGCCGTCAACGAGTGAACGCCGCGCAGACAACACAGCGACGAGTAGTCAACGCGCGGCAAGTATGCGAGCAGCGAGTTGTCACCGAGCCGTCCACGCGCGGACGGCGAGGCGAGACGGTGCGGAGTGGGTGCCGGTGGCTCTAATGAGCGTTGACCTTAAAAACTAACTAAGTCTTAATAGTAGTAAGCATGGTTAGATATTTCTTTGTAAGAAATGTTTAAATGATGCCATGTTGCAATCGGTATTGATACGCCAAGAAAGACAGATACTTGACTACAATCATTTATAAACAAAACTAGGGACCAACAAGGAGGAATATAATTATAAAATTCCTTGCAAAACCACACGAATGCCTGCCTCACCCCTGATTTATATTAACCATTTATAGACGTCAGTATTTTCACGCGGTTAAATTTCATAATTTCGAAACTGTTAACCCTTTGCCCCCATATTTTCCCGTTTAATTTCACGTCAAACGTAAATTTCAGCGATAATCTGCAAACAAAAAACAATAAATTTTGTACGAAATGTTTTATATAATACTTATAGGCGATAATATAATGTGACCCATAATTATTTCTACGTAGCCCATCAGATCGTAAATGTCGTGGTGATTATGGCAACAATCTCCTAAAACGCTTATTTTGTGGTCTGTGGAGAAAATTCACGTTCATCGAGGACACTGCTGGTGCGCGCTAATATGGTGATGATAGGTCATTACTATTTATTGAAAATGATAACGGCTTCTGATACACTGATTTTGTAGTCAAAATTCAAACAAACTGCGAAATTCCCTCTGAGATATTATTAGGTGATACGCAACACAGATAATGTAGAGACAGATGTAAACATTTTATTATTTAACTACTAGGTACATCAAATCGGTATATTAGGCGATAGCTGTTAATATTATACGTTGCAATAAAACTGTTGTTCCTTACTATGTAGTTCTTTACTAATGTAGTGGAATAGTCGCGAGCTTCTTAACGCGTTAGTGTTTGACGACTGAGTGATACGTTTGCTATTATCTTGTGACGGTAGCGTTCAAACATCATGGAGTATTTGTAGTGTTGTGTAAGCGACTGCTACGCCGAAGGTCGCGGGTTCGATTCCCGCACAAGCCAAACATGTGCATGAACATGGATGTTTGTCTTGGTCTAGGTGTTTCTTTGTGTAATATGTATGTTTTTACAAAAGCAAAGTACATAAGTTTATATAAATATACTTATCCATATCCATTATCTAGTACCCATAGTAAAAGCTCTGCTTAGTAAGGGACTAAATGGTGTTGTGTGAATGTGGTAGAATATTATTAATTATTACTATTATTATTTGAGTCAGAAATAACTTGATTAAAGTTGATGATCTTATATTAAACAAAGTAAGAGAGATATTATGTCAGGATTGTTAACGTTCGTAGGTTCGTAGTCTCTGCCGACACCTTTGAGAAACATGCATGCTAATCTATGTAGGTGTGTACGTAAGCCCTATTTTAAAGCTTATTTTGAAATATAAAACCAGAAGAAGAACGAGAAGAAGAACAATCAATAACAAATACATTTGTTTCGAGCTGGAGTAAATAAACAATAAACAATAACACACATATAACTCACATGTGGAAATAGATTAGAAATATAAATCTTACTTACGCATAAGTATTTAATCAGAGTCAGGCACATATAACTGAATAAACAAATAAGATGATACGCTCCGTGCAAAGTTGACAAACAAAGCAACACGGAACATCAATCAACTGACAGAAACTCAAACTTTACAGTAGGCATGATATATCATTTCAGACTATAAATAGGCTGCATTAAGTTGATTGGGCCCGAAACAAGATGGAGGCATAGGTGTGTTGTACAACACTCTCTCAACCTACGTATTTAATTTGTCTACATCGCTGCAAGTTTACAAAGAATGTTTCGTGTCTTACATGGTAAAGTGTAACCAAGTTTCTTACCACACAACGTAAATACTTCTCGTTTTAATTTATTCCTTGTTTATAATTAAAAGCAGCATAATTTAGTCCACAGTGAAACATTTTGATTATATTCTAAATGTTTTATAAAGAACGCGAAATTAAGGTGCGAAAAAACTTTTCTTTGTGGTAATATTAATTAATTAGAAGTCATAATTAAATGTTATATAGAAACGACATAATTAAAATAGAATGTTCTCTTGAACGTGCTTTCACCATATTCCACCATATTTTACCATCTCATATCGAGGCTTTGCCCACGGTTCGCAGTTGGGATTGAGACTAGTTCAGAATCTAAACCACGCAAGCCGTACAAGTCCATACCAACGTATGTGCTCGCACAAAGGACGATGGCAGATCTCCATACATCAAAATGTCTGAAATTAAATTGAAGCAAACAGTAATAAAAAATATATCAAAAAATTTGGCGTAAGTAACAGAGTCTATAAATGATATATAGTCTATATATCTATTTTCACTCAGGAAAGGTGGAAAAAGAAGATATTGGTGTTTGAATTTTTTGTTAAGAATGAGCAATGTAGGTAAAAGGAAAGTTATAGTATGAAAGTTAAACAATGTAGGTAGGTACGATTGAATTATCAAATGACATATGTCAGATTGACATCAAAACGCGGCAGTATTTTGCAAGGAGCAAGTATACATGGAGGGATAGCTTTAAGCATAAACAAGAAACCTATCGTTATTTCTTTTTACTTGTATAAAATGTCATATGTGTAACCGAAACAGATGTATTGTATTTATTACCTCTTGAAATACTCATGACGCAATTTTTTCAAAAGAAGAAATGATTGTCCATAGTGATGTACTCATGCATTAATCTTTGATTGGTATTGGTATATAATTCGGTATGTAGAGACAAGATAAGCATTTGATTAAGTAATATATCGGTAGTATATTATTTTACGAGCTTTTATTTAGAGTATAGTACTTAGGTGCCTACAAAGAAACAAATACTGTAAAAATGAAGGGTAATACTTAATAACATATGATTACTATCTTGAGGAGACTTGTCTTATGTCCAGCAAAGATAGTATTTTGGCTGAAATAGTAATGCAATATTAATCGTAAATTTTCTTTCTCTGTATTTTCTCATAAATTTACGAAGTTGGAAATCGAATTGACAATGTCCTTCGCAAAGCTCCTCGCCTACCGCTTATTCACAGGAGGAAATCAAGTATCCACTTCGAACTGGTGGTCAGAGTATAATTTATCCACCTCTATGATGATTCGCATTTCAGAAATTTCCAAATAATATAAAGTACTTGCATTACAATAAAATGAAGTTTTGTCTTAACCGTACATTTGGTACAATAAGTAGGTTACTTGTTATTTGTAAACGAATACTCCAGGTATGTGCAATCAAACAAGTCAGTGGTGGACCAGTTCGACAAAAAATCCCTTGGCTCGCTCAAAGAGTCGAGGCACACTAGAAACTGGTTTTGTATACGAATGTCAATGTTTGTGTAAAGTAGCACTGGAAGCGACGATGTCCTGCTGAGCGATTCTCACCCTTACTGTGGTCTAGCGGAAATTTATTCGACTGTACTTAGATAGGAACAGTATACAGTGCAGTTTAGCATTGCTTGGCATCACAATTTGACAATTTTCTTATAATCCGACAGAAAATAATTACCTACCTTTAATTTCTCTTAAATTGACAATACTGAAACATAAATACAATTTTTGAAGGAGTGAAAAACTGCGCTATTAGGTTTATTGAACTAGTTGAATGTTGCAATACCGACTAGACAGTTAGACACAATTAAAAAACTATTATGTCTCGCAGTTCGCACTGATCAGTGCATTTGCAGTCAGCAAGTTATTTTATGTTCTCATTCTTTGTGACATTGTGGTATTGGAAAATTATTGAAATTAAGTCAAAATAGTCAAAATCATTTGTTTATTTCACAAAGTGACGCACACGATAACTGTCCAGCAGGTGTGATACTATATGTTATATACTACATATATATATATGTTACCAAAATGGGATGTACATGGACAGAAACAGTTAAAATTTGCGAACAATATTTTCATCCTGAGTTCCAAAAGTGCAAGCCATGTTCTTTCTTGAAGCTTAATTATCGCTTCTAAAAATAAGGTTTCGTTATTTCGGACATTTCTGAAAATTACAACACAAATCTGTTTATGATATACATATAGGGTCATTTCGCCTGTTCGCGTCCATCTGCTACTTTTACGCCATATATATAGTTTTGTGAAGGCATCTCTGCATTATTGATGCATTGTGAGTCACAGTGGTCTTTACAAATATTCAATCATCGAACACAAAGAATATTCAGACTCTAAAGCACCGAGGGTCCGGACGTAAAAGCCCTATTCGCGTCCATTTTACGGACCTCCCTTTAAAAATGTTCGAAAATAAGTATACTAACAGACTAATAAAATGAAAAGTCAGTACCGCCAATACCTCAACGTATAAGAGACACGCACAAATAGACAAAAGTTCCGTGCGTCCAGCTAATCCTGTTTAAAAAAATTAGTTAATCTCGGTTGTTAAACAAAAGAGTGCAGATGCACGGGATATAAATAAAAAATAGTGTGCAGTGGCGTGTTTGACGGTAAGTATTTTATTGTTTTATGTGAATTTTAGGATACATAGCTGTTTCTAGACATTAATAATGAAAAGACGAATAGTATGAATTATGAATTAGCTTGCTTTTTTATAGTTAACAATTAAAATAAGGTGGACGCGAATTACAACACCGAATTTATAAAACTTCCACTTTGCGTCCACAATGGACGCGAACTCGTCCATTTATGATTTCTTTAGTTGTTTATTTTTATGTGATTAAAATATGAGAGAGAAATTGGGATTTTGTTTATTTTAACATTAATAGTATGCAATTGTAATGACCAATTTGCGTCCACATTATTATGATTGTAATAAAAGATACAATCGATATAATAATTGACCACAAGTGGACGCAAACTATACCTGCAAGGGATAATATTATGGCAAATTGCGTCCATTTTTTCATGAAATAGAAATGATCGCATAAATACATTCTATATATATATATATATATATTATATTTTAAAATGCATTTTTGATTAAGACTGAGTTTAAAATTCAATTATTACATTTAATTTCTTTTATTCCATATTGTTTCTATTCAAGATGAGTTCTTAGGAGACAAGAAAGAAGAAGGAAAAGAAAAAAATACAGAAGATGATTAAATAAAGAAAGCGTTTAGTGATATTAGTGAAAAAATATGCTATTTCGAAGACCACAATATTGGACAACATGTATCGTTATTTTTTTTATCTTTGATTTTAAGTTCCATCGATGCGATGTTGAGAACAATAAATAGTTATTTATAGTTTCTTTAAAGTGATTCAATAATAACAATAATGTTGATTTTTTTTCAACTTTATTCTTAAATGTAGAAATTGTTAAAAGCCAATCTTTCTTTAGATTGTCTTAACAATATCACCCTTATATTCCTTCTCTAAGCTGGTGGACGCGAAATGGTCCATAGGTGGACGCAATTAGGATTTTCTGGACGCAAACTGGGTAAAGTTGCAAATCTTGACGTTTGTCTATTAAAAAAAAAACACAACAAGTTTCGAACAAAACTGAAAGTTAATATTAAAATAGACTATATAATGAACGCATTACATAAATTTTTCATTCAATCAATTTGCTGGAACATTTTTATTTTCTCCTTCAAACTTGCCAACTGCACTAACTGGACGCGAACAGGTGAAATGACCCTATGTATATATGATTACTATAGCATATTTTAACAGTTGCAATGTTGGTATATATTGATTGATCAAAATATAAGTTAATAATAATAAAGTAGAAGTACAAACCTCAGTATTAGATTTCTGGTTAGTGAAAATAGTAGGCGCAGCATAAGAATGCAAAAATTTTCTTTGAAATCCTTCTTGATAACAAGCAGACACAAAATCAAGCGATCAAAGTTTAAGAGAATTGGACTGTTGCCATTCTCCCTTTCTCATATTTCGGACCCAATTTAGTTTCAAACCTTCATTCTTTGGAAATCTACAAAAAATCACAATTAATAACCAATTATTCAAATTATAATCTTTTAGAAACTGGTTTTCTAACTGACAATTGTATTACAACAC
The DNA here is from genome assembly GCA_944739405.2 of Euclidia mi. Lineage (NCBI taxonomy): Eukaryota > Metazoa > Arthropoda > Insecta > Lepidoptera > Erebidae > Euclidia > Euclidia mi. The sequence goes on from OX123198.2 coordinate 23,092,611, forward strand.
TATCTTCATATTTTTTATCGAAATATTTCTATTATATTTATTTCATTGTGACTAATGGAATAAAAATATGTGTCAACGGTGGTCATTATCTTTATCTTTAAGTATAAGCTTTACAAATATCATTGTAGAATTATTACGGCAGATATCTACAATTTTACTTATTATGACTTACCGGTAGTAAGATATTTTTGGACCATATTCGGTCAATAGTCCCATTCGGCTTTTACATCCGACGGCATTACAAACTATGGTAATTTTTTAATGTTTAGAAGTGATAATATCTACAATTGTAATATTTTGTAGCAATTAAAACTGCATTTATTTCGACACGGCTTTCACTCCAGCTGGACGAACATCGACATGACATAACATTTTTTTTGGCATATGTCATTCAAGGCTGTATAAAAGCTCTATGGCTATCACACTCGAACATATGCAGTTCTGTAATTAGCGAGAAAAGAGATGCATATACGATTTCTACTCTTTTTGAAATGCTCCCTCTTTGTAGCATCAAAGACAAAAGCAGAGCTGCACATTTTAAATCGATTTTATGTGAAATTGATACAACTTTAAAACGATGCTGTGACGTTTTTATTTGATTTAAACGTTGTTTTGCTTCAAAAATATTAGCTTATTGATATAATGTTGATTAAATATTAAATAACTGCATTTTAAACCAAACCAACTCTATAAATGTCGATCGTATCGATTACTTATTTAATAATCGATACGGATATAGCACTCACGACTATTTCTGTCACACCATTGTCTATGGCAACAATCAAATAATAAAGTATTCGTAAGCAATTGGAATGCTTTTTGTCATCATAAAATACTCCAGCTTTAACGAGACAAGGTGAAAATATAAAAAATCATAGAAAAAAAAACTATTTGTTTTGTTCATATGAAGTTTCAGGTCGCCACAACAAACCCAGACCAAATTCTGCCATTGTTCTTTGTGAGTAGGTAAACTTGTAGAGTGCTTATTTTACTTTATGCCACAATTAAAAAATTAAAACCAGATAAACAGATTTATATCTTCTATTATAGTTAATATCCAAACTAAAATGTTTTATTTCATAAATTAAATCAGAGTTTATGTTGGTAATAATTGTTAAATTTATCAGTAAAACAGCACTTTCCCTTCCCAGCTAGACACATTTTACGACTATGACTAATTGATGCCAATTGTTATTAATATTTTCATTATGCTTTTTTTTTCACCACTCGTATTACAGTTGTCAACTATTAACCTAAACAATTTCATTTCTCAATACTTAAGGACTCAATGTAACACGTAATAAATGGTCTGTTCTCAACAGCGCGATTCTGCCACGCAAAGATACATTTTGTTAAGAGCATTACTACTTAGATCTTCACAATTAAGATTTTTACGTAATTGCTACGTACCTACATAGAAATACTGCTTCGTGGTCCAGTGGATAGCGTATGCGACTGCTGATCGGAAGTCCCGGGTTCAATTCCTGGGTCGTGCAAAAGTGTTACTGGGTTTTTCCGAATTCTCAGTAGCAGCACGGAGTCTGGTGATGTGCTTTGATATGACAAAAGGCTCGCCCATATTACGTAGGACCAAAAATTCATGGCGACTTCTGCCTACCCCTTCGGGGATAAAAGGCGTGACACTATAAAAAAAACATAGAAAGTGGGATATAGAATTTTTTTGTTTAAAAAGCTATTCAAGTATGATACCAATATTTGATATATAATTATATAAGTTCGATTTACATACTGTCTCAAAGGGCTCTTGGCGCTATGTGAAAGGACTATCTAAACATATTATAAAAAGTCTCCGCCGCGCTCTGTTTGTGTGTATTAACTCAAAACCACTGAACGGCTTTTCATAAAATGTACCTGAGGTGATTGTACAATTTTCACGCGATTCTCGCGGGCAAAATTTAGTTATTTTTTTATGTTGTCACGCCTGCGTTCCCTAAGGGCAAGGGCGTAATATTATCTACACGCCTATTGCCGTTACCGAGCACATTCCCAGACTCCGTACTGCTGCCGAAAGTTCGGAAAAACTCAGTAACACTTTTGTCTGACCCGGGAATCGAACCCGGTACCTCGCGATTAGCAGACGCATAGGCTTTCCATTGGACCACGGATGCCGTCAGCCATTTATAATGAGAAAAAATTATTTGCTCTGCAAGCAATGATTTGCAATTAATTTTAGGACGGGTACGGTCAATAACATTTTCAATTTAAGCAGCGTAAAACGACCAATAAATACTAAAATTCGTGTTACGCCATACGACTCTACAGAATATTTATATTTATTACAGCTTTATGTAGGTGCATAGGGTTCCCACCAAGAACTTAGGGTCCCAAGCCAACCTCACCTGCAAGTGGTGCACCTGCCGATCAACGGACGAGGCTCTGGCAAACAAAATATCCCGATAAGCGGCAATAGGCTCGCCACCTATTACGTGGGATCAAAACAATGGCGAAAAGTGGGCGTTTAATATGCCTCTGCCTACCCCTTCGGGGAAGCAGGCGTGAGTCTATGTATGTATGTATGTATGCTTTATGTAATATAAAGCCGTATCTTAAGGAGATAAGGGCAAACATTTACTGGGTATTTTATAACAAGGAAATTGGCGAGACGTGTCCTTAGACGGGCATTATTTACCAGCGCAGAAAAATTGCGTCATTTGAACAAATTCGGGCTTGTGGCGAATGAATAAATACGAAGTACATTTTGTTACTTTTTAATTACACGCTTTCATTTAATTAAGTGCACACCTTGCGGTTCTATCGGCTTTGTGTCTACAGACTAGCGCTTTAATTTATTTTAAGTAATTACGCTTAGTATATAGGTAGTAGAGCATTGCTGATTTCAGCATGAATAGGCCGGCTCGACCGGGGAAGTACTACCCTCTCACAGAAAATCGACTTAAAGTAACAGTATCCATATTGTTGCGTTTCGTTCGGTGAGTGAGAGTGCTGGAGGCCTCATCCCCTACTCCTTCTCCCTCATCCCACTCCTCCTCCCATCCCTTTTCTAATCCAAAGGGCGGCAACGCACTTGTGACTCCTATGATTTTGCTTGTGTCCATGGGCGACGGTAATTGTCTACCATCAGGCGATCCGTCTGCTCGTTTGCCGCTTATGACATAAAAAAAAATATATATTACCTGAAATAAAATACAATCTCATTTTTTTATCTTGATTTACTTTCATTAGACACGTGTGTACATTCAAATGCACATAGTAGCCCAACTGACAAATAACATTATATGAATTCGTTTTTATCTATAGTATTTGCTATCTATCAAGATAATATAACAATGTATAATATAAAAGTTGCAGCCTTTTCTATCTTGCTACAGCTTCCGTTAAAGTTCTCAAACAAAAGATTAACTGTAGCAATCAGTACGCCCGCCACGAGGTATTGATCTAGCACCAGCTACCCTCGGCGAAATCCGATCACGCTTCTCTATATCCAACCTTAGTACGTACACACAGAGCTTTTCCTGTTTATACCCACCTTACAAAACCGCTGAATTTCCGAACACTACGCTCCTCGTATCGAAAAGGCACGCGCGATAGATCATAATTAGGTTTATAGCTGATCGGGATCTGTGGTAACCAATTAGATAACTGATGCATACTCAATGAAACCACCACATTGTAGTATATTTCCAATAGATACCTATTCACTTGTGTTCGCCGCATTTCTACCCACTAAATACTTTTATACTATTATCTCTTAATTTGCGGCTTAATCTTGTTCAACTTTATTATATTTCAAAATCGCTTTGTACCCTTTTTGAAAAGCCTTAAATGTTTTATTCGTTGAAATTTTAGAGTTTGGTTACAGTTAAGTGAATTTTCATATGATTATAGAACTTTGCGAGTTTACTTTTAACGGGTCTCCCATCGTCCATATTTTATGTTTGGTGCCATGATTGGGTTGAAATAGTTGGCCGTGATTTAATGTATTTTATTGCTATTTTAGGCATTGTTTTTAGCTCGATTTATTCTATGATAAATGACGTACTTATTTCAGGCACAATTATACTTAATGGTATTTTATGGACGCTTAAAGAACACTGCCAGTCACTTAAAGCAAATATTATTTGTCATTAAAGCAAAGGGTGCTGGAACACACGGGCGGGGATCGTTTGTACATAAGCCAAAGCGATCCAACACAATAGATGAATCACAAAACACATGAGGCTATATTTTTTTCATCATAATCTTAGAGTTGGCTTAACATCCTTGTTAGGCTTTATCGCGGTAAGCCGTTTCTACCTCCCGTGTCATTTTTATTAGAAGCTTACAGAGGCCCGTTGGGCTGACAGAAATAATAATGATCTCACATTTTCGCAGTAAAAATTTGTACATTGTTCACCGTTATAATTAAAACAAAACACGGCTATTTGTATAGATGACACAGAACACAATAAGGAAGGCGTTAGAAGGAAAGTTTGTGTCAGCGTTCGTAAGGACTAAATTGAAATTTAACTTATGGGGACACGAGAAACTTCAAGGCTTTTGTCAGTTTTCATGGAAAGAGTAAAAGCAAAAGATATCCGAATTGTGGTTCGTTGCTTACGAAATCTTGTGCATGATCTTATTTATGGATTTTATTTACTTTTCTTTTTTATTCTTTTTATTTCCTCTTTTATTTTGTATAGTTTAGGATAGTTTAGTTCTTTATGTAGTTTAATTTTAGTATAAGTGTGTTATTTCAATATGATCGGTTTTACAAAAAAAGAACTAGTATGTTAGTGTTTAATTTAGGCTAAAACGAAACTACGAGGTTATTTAAAGAAATAGAGTTGAAACATGAAATGAGATTTTAGTTAATCAAGCTCAGGCCAGTCGAAATATCTTTTCGTAGCAATAATTTTATTTTATTAAAATAATTAGTATTTATTCATCGAAAGTGATCAAATTTGATTTGAACAGTAACTTAAACACAGTTTCTATCAGTATTGCGTTTATGACACGTAACTGTTAGTGTTAAAATACTTACCACCTGCCAGCACAACACCCGCACATTCAACTCACAACATTCACACTATACAGCACTATGTCTCAGCTGCAAGATATTGATTCAGCACAGATGAGCTTGGAGGTGAACTTTGCAAGTAGGATGGCAGCCCTCGAAGCCCAATTAACCAGTGGAAACTCGCCCAAGGCCACCGTGGCAAGGGTTGCTGAAGAATTCCGTACGTTCCCGGAGCTTGTCTTCAGTATGCTTGGCTTACTACGACAGCAAATATGTGAATGCCACAAGCAGCTAGATTCCATAGAAACCCATCGTCGGCGTAAGTCACTCATTTTCTTAGGCGTGCCCGAAGCCAACAATGAGAATTGTCTTGACACTATCGTGGACAGCATTCAAAATAAACTTGGTCTGAAGGACATCTGTGCCTCAGACTTAGGAAGGTGCTTTAGAATTGGTGCACCAAAAAAGAACAGCATACGGCCAATACGTGTATGGTTCACTGGAGTGGATGCCAGGTCTGCTGTTTGGCGTGCCAAGACCTCCCTAAAGGGTTCCACCACCTCGATGAAGGAGTTCCTGACCCGGGCGCGACAGGCTGTATTCGGGAAGGCACGTGCACACTTTGGTATCAGATCCTGCTGGACCCAAGACGGCTACATTGTAGTTAAGGCGCCAGGCGGCAGCCGTCACAGGTTTGTTGCTGAGGATGAGCTCTGCTCAGGGGCTGCAAGTGGAGCTGCGAACACCAGTCTTCCAGAAGCAACCGGCAAGGGCAACACATCGCGTAAATAGTTTTGTTTTCGTTTTATCTTATTAGTATTTATGTATTGTCTTCCTGTTTACGTGCCAATCATCATATTTATCATTTGTTTTCTCTTCACTCTTATCTTTGTTTTGTAGCATAATAATTCAATATTTGTTTTTTCTCGCACCCTCATAATTCAACAATTTTGTATGTTTTGATAACTTTTGTTTATAATAGTTTCAATGTCATAATGTCATCGCCTTGCTCCTTGTTGCCACCAAAGAGTATACAAATACTACGTTGCCACTTGACAAATATTATTCGAGTGAAGTGACACTTATGGATGCGTTCGGAAGTTAGTAAACTTCGAATGTTTTTGCCCTGTTATAATAACGTTTAATTTGTCCTATAATTTTTTTTTGTATTTTTTGTGTGTGTGTCTGCTGGCAGGTGGTGCAGTGACATGATAACATTGCATCAATAATAATAGTGTGTGCAATTCATTGTACACAATTTATATATTTATAGTTTATGCTATTTTTTACATTTATATTTATCTTTATATATTTTTGTTATTAATTATATTTTATTTGTTTATGTTCTCGAATGTTGATGATGATTCGTTTCATTCTGCTGATGATTCCGTCAATTCTTCTAACAATGACAGCTTTTGTTCTGCTACTGTGTCGCTTGGTGACTATGTCAAGCGTACATTTAATATAACTTCAAAGCACATGCTGAATGTTTGTCATATTAATGCGCAAAGCATTCCCAGCCATTACAATGACCTGTATGCAACGTTCAGTGATGCTAACGTTCATGCCATTCTGATTTCCGAGAGCTGGCTGAAACCTCATTTACTATCTACCTCCTACCCCCTCCCTGGTTTCATTCTTATACGCAATGACAGATTGTATAGGAGAGGAGGTGGTGTAGCCATTTATCTCCGTTGTACTCTCTCTTACAAAATTCTCTTATCTTCACCGCCTAATAATTCTGCTTCTTCTGAGTATCTCTTCCTTGAGGTTTCAGTCAGTGGAGCGAAAACCGTTCTAGGAGTTGTATATTGTCCCCCCTCCGTTAATTACTTCTCCAGTCTCGAATCGATTCTGGAATCTTTAGGGTCGGAATATGCACACCATATTATCATGGGAGATTTCAACACAGACCTCCTTGCCATCAATTCCTCTCGCTCTCATAACCTTATCAAATTAATTGAGTCTGTTGGTCTACACACTCTTCCTCTCCTCCTCCTCTTCCTTCTACTGAAGGTGTGGACATCTGGTTAGACTTGATTATCACCTCAGCCCCATCCTTGGTACATTCCCATGGCCAATACCTTGCTCCCTGCTTTTCCCATCACGATCTCATCTTCCTATCCTATCGCCTTAAACCTCCTAAACCCCGTCCTAAGGCTCTGCACATGCGTTGTTTTGTGCGTATGGATAGCGAGAAGCTGCGGGAGGATGCTGCTGATCTTAATTGGTCATCTTTGTTAGCATCCGACACCGTAGACGAAAAAGTATCAATTTTCAACAAAACGCTAGTTGGTCTTTATGATCAACATGCTCCTATCAGGAGAGTTAAATTGAAACGTCCTCCAGCTCCTTGGCTTACCAGGGGCATTCAAATGGCCATGAGGTGCCGAGATCGAGCTTTTCGGAAGTTCAAAAAGGAGCGGTCTGATGAAAACTGGAGTCTATACAAAACTGCAAGGAATCGGTGTAATCAGATGATACGCAATGCTAAACGCCGCCATATTTTCGACAGTATTAATTCTTCTTCCTCTGCTAATATCTGGAAGTTCCTCGGGACCCTAGGTATTGGCAAACAGCAACACACAACTCCTCATATCACGATTGGATGATTTAAATAACCATTTCGCAACTACTTCTCAACTTGATCATCAAACCATGCGTCTTACAGTTGATTACATTGCTGGGATTCCCCGTCCTAATACTGATGCTTTTAATTTTTCTCCAATTGCATTTGGTGAGATCAAGAAGATTATCCTATCCATAAAATCGAACGCTGTGGGGTTTGATACTATCAGCCGCCGCATGATCATCCTGATTCTCGATCATCTCATCCTCCCTTTATCCCACATTTTAAACTTTTCACTTGACAGTGGCACTTTCCCTTCCCTGTGGCGTAAAGCCTTTGCTATCCCACTTCCTAAGATAACGAACCCTTTTCTCCCTAACCATTTCCGTCCAATCTCTATCCTTCCTTTCATATTCAAAGTGCTTGAAGCCTGTGTACATAAACAGTTGTCTCAATTTGTGTACCAAAACAACTTGCTCAGTCCACTGCAATCCGGCTTCAGGACAGGCCATAGCACGACTTCTGCTCTCCTTAAAGTGACTGGCGATGTTAGGGCAGGTATGGAGGACACTAAGGTCACTGTGCTGACCTTGGTCGACTTCTCTAACGCTTTCAACACCGTCAGTCACGATATCCTTCTATCGATCCTCTCCCATCTCATGATCTCGCCCCATGCATTGGAATGGTTCTCAAGTTATCTTCAGGAACGCCAGCAGGCTGTTCGTTGTGATCAAACTACATTGAGTTGGCGTAACATTAGTTATGGTGTTCCTCAGGGTGGCATTCTCTCTCCATTACTATTCTCGATTTTCATTAACTTTTTAACTCCAAATCTTCGATGTTCGTATCATCTTTATGCCGACGACTTGCAGTTATACTCCCAATTGAGGGTGGATGATGTGTCAGTTGCCATTGCCGACATAAATAGGGACCTTGAGTCAATGATGGACTGGTGTCAGAAATTTGGCTTAAAAGTTAACCCCGCGAAGTGCCAGGCCATTATTGTAGGTAGTCGCCGCTTATTGAATAGATTGGACATGAAAACTCTACCTCCTGTAATGTTTAATGGTTTGGTCATTCCGTACAGTGCATTCGTAAAAGACTTAGGCCTGTACATCGATTCCACTCTCGATTGGCAAGCCCAGGTGACTAATGTTAGTCAGAGGGTCACCGGAACCCTTCGAGCACTATACCGCCTCAAAAACTTCCTTCCTTCCAAGACCAAGACAATGCTTGTGCAGGCCTTAATATTTCCCATAATCGACTATGGTGATGGGTGCTTTTATGACCTGAATGCAGAACATCTCAATAAGTACGACCGACTTCTCAATAACTGCATTCGATTCATTTACAATCTTCGTAAGTATGACCACGTCTCTACTTATCGTTCCGAACTTAGATGGTTACCAATTCGTCAACGCCGGTGTTCGCGTGCTCATACTACACTCTTCTCACTTCCAATATCTATCTTCTATCCATGAGAGAGATCTTCGTTCTTCTCATAACCTTCTTCTTTCTTGCCCCAGTCACTCTACCGGGTTCATTAACTCTTCTTTTGTTGTGCAGTCTATTATTTTATGGAATACACTCCCTCCTGAAATCAGATTGTCCACCAACGGTTATGCTTTCAAAATGAAAGTTCGAGAGCTTCTTTTTGAGAGATTGAAGGAATCAGCACTTTAATCTCATCCATTATTATAAGTATTTATGTATATATTGTATGTATGTATATTTAGGTGTAGATTTATGTTTATGTATGTATTTATAGAAATATATAATATAGTTTATGTATTATATCCCTATTATGTATATAATTATTTTCTTGTTATACCTTATAACTACCTACTATTTATATTTATCCTTGATAAAATGCACCTACCACTGCTATCTCTGCACCACCTTAAGGTTGACAGGTAGAGAATGCCTTATGGCATTATGTCCACCTTTGTACACCATGTTTGTGCATAAAGAAATAAATAAATAAAAATGTGTCTAAGTACTAAAAAATAAATCGTTTCCCAGATTTTTTTTTTGCTTAGTATGACTTGGCATGATGTGCAATACGAGTAAACTTCGGCTTAGTGATGGGTCTTGTGACATCCTGTATAGTACCACTCACCATAGTGAGAAGTGGCATCGCTCATGATTTACTGGCACCATTAAACGAGTGAACTATCCGCACCGAGTCCAACACTGTTTGTGTTCATTTTGTCGACACTAACGTAACCAGGTGGTGGTGTGTAGGCAATCAATGATATCGGCGCAGGTGCTATCATAATTTTAGTTTAGCCTCTCCGGACGGAGAGATATTTAGGCACATTTTCCATTAGTTAAATAATTTTACAAGATGCCTGACTGGCCTGAGCTTGATTTACTAAAATCTCGTTTCATGTTTCAACTCTATTTCTCTTAGTTTCGTTTTAGCCTAAAAGAAACACTAACATACTATACGTAGTTCTTTTTGTGTAAAACCGATGTATCTATAGCGTACAGTATTTCCTTAAGTACGGCTCCTCAACAGTATGTACCAACCTAGTTATAAAATTCACAATACATGGTTTTTTGAAACATCGAATTGCATTGAATTTGTACCTCCTTCAATAACGTTTTACCTATTTGCTATTCAAAATCATTCGTAGCAAAAATATTTCGTAGAAATTGTTTTTTCGGTGCGACTCTCCATAAAAACAATTGTACACCCACCCAACATGTGAAATTGTTTTGGCACATTTAATGAGTCTAACGCGAGCTACTTACTTAGCGAACTGGCCTTGAAGTAAATATGCCTATACCCTTTTTCGTTATTTGGTAACCCTCTATGTAAATCTATATCAGAAAAACACGAATTTCCTTTTTATTATATTGGTGTTGAAATTATAGCGCAAGTAAACAATAAAAGCCCATTTTAATATGTCTCGACGGAATACGACATGTATTGTGAAAACGAACACGAATGTTTAGTGTTAAGCAGCCGTGCGAATGCCAAAAAAGATTAAATGAGTATGACGAACATGCTCGGGTGATATTACATTATTCAAACACAAGGGGCGATAGCGCGGGTCGCGACAGGAGCAAACCTTTGTTGAGCGAGTTCTCCGTCGGATCATTCCGAGAATGCCAAAGGTTGCGTGCCCTTCCCTTGCAATTAACTTCTACATTATCAGAGTTTTTAAGTGATTGATGTCGATCTCTTATTGCTTTATAACTTCAATCGGATTCCATGTCTACCTTCTTCTACGTTTGTGTGTAAAGAAATTGAAAATATTTACAACCCAACGTACCTGCAAGCAACTCCTTCAAAGAATTTCTTTACCTTTTTTTACAGAAGAGAATTTTCCGATTTCTTAGCGGGGCGCAGTGTTTAAGAAGTCAAACACAAACCGCCTTTAAGTAAACGCTAGTTATCTAACTTTCATTGAGCTCAATGAAGAGGGTCGCTGAACCATCCTCAATGCTTTTGAGTCGTTTCAGACATTTCAAAAGCATTTGTTTTTGTATTAAGCTTTGATATAAATCGGGTGCTTCGAAGTCAGGAAAATAGAGTTTCAATGAAATGTAATTTAGTCGCATTGCCATGTGGAATATCGATACAATACGGCAAAATCCTGTTTGTTCCCGTAGTAGATAGTGCAGTGGTGGATAAACGCCGAGTGAGGCTTTAGTGTCGTAGCTAACCGAGCGATTTAAACGCGTTATCGATTGTTCCAATCGATTGGAAGCGATTATTTCATCAAGCCCAAGAGTTAGCACTCTCCCTTGCGTTAGCGATACACAACATTATTAATCCCATGTAATCATTATGTTATTTATCTGCGTGTAAACCAAATACGCAGTAGCAAATAAGTTTGTTTGTTGGCTTACGTAATACTTCGGTGGAGTAAATTCGTTCTTAAGGGAGTCTTATGTTATTACTTAATTAGTATGCAAAGACCAAAAGCCATTAAACACTTGTTAAAAAAATTATCCGAGATAGTATAGAGAAACATGGTAAATTGCAGAAATTATATGTGATATATTATTTCTGTAAATTAGCATGTTGGGGAAGATATTTTAAGCAAAGTGTTCGTTAAGGAATGTTGATGAAATTTCACCATGTAGGTACAAGATCTCATACATCTTTTGAGTTTATTTAGAATATTCGCGAATAAATCCGTGTAACCACGCCATGTTAAATGTCAAGGAGGTATAAATGGCTGAATGTTTATTTATTAAGGTTACTCTTTACTTGTCAATTTTGAAAACGAAATTCAAATTATGTTTTTTGTGAATCACATCATTAAAGGACTATGGGCAAAAATGTATGGGCTCCGTCCCCATACACAAACACATGGAACTGATGCAATGTGTACCTTAAGTATCTACTACTTGATTAAAATCATTTTTTTACTCAAATCCATGGGATATGTAAATAAAAACAATTTATTATTATTATTTACCTATATTTTCAATAACAACAAGATTGCAAAAACTATAGAGGCATTAGCCTTCTCAGCATTGTTGGCAAATTGTATGCAAAGGTACTGATTGAAAGAGTTATGAAAGTAACCGACAAGAAAATATGGGATGTACAAGCGGGATTCCGAAGGGGTATGGGATGTACGGATCAGGTTTTTTCCTTGCGAAGCATAGCCGAAAAGTTTTTGGCCAAAGGTCAAAAGGTCTATTACGCATTCGTGGATTTGGAAAACGCTTACGATAAAGTGGTGAGGAATGAAATGTGGTCGGTGCTGTCAATGAATGGGGTGGACAGCAGCCTCATTCGAGCTCTGAAATCCCTTTATGAGGATTCTAGAGCTTGTGTGAGGATAAACGGGGCATACACTGACTGGTTTACCATCGACAAAGGTGTTAGACAGGGATGTGTAGCGTCGCCGTGGCTGTTTAACCTCTTCATGGACAGTTGTTTGCAAGATTTAAAACAGTGACTGCGGATTAAGGATGAATGGGTTACTCGTCAAATGCCTCATTTATGCTGATGATCAGGTAATACTTGTATCTTCAGCGCAGGAGTTGCAGGAGATGGTAACAATCATGCATGGTGCGTTAGAGAGGAAAGAAATGAAAGTGAATGTAAGTAAAACGAAAGTTATGGTTTTTGAAAAGGAGGAATGCGTTACGGCTTGTAATGTTTTGATCGATGGACAGCCAGTGGAACAAGTGAATGAGTTTGTTTACAAGAGATGGTAAGAATGAAAAGATATTGAAAGAAGAGTTAATGCAGGTAATAGTGTGAATGGAGCTCTGAAGGCGTTTATGAACAATCAAAACGTGTCCAAAAAGGCACGTTTGGCTGTGCATAGAGGGTATTAGTACCTACCCTTATGTACGGTAGTGAACGTTGGGTATGGCAGAAGAGACTTGAAAGTAGAATAAATGCTGTAGAAATGAGAGCACTGAGAAGTATGTGTGGTGTGTCTTTGACCGACAGAGTAAAGCATTGTATGATACGAGAGTGGTGTGGGGTAAAAGAAGATGTAGTGACAAGCATCGAGAAAGGCATGTTAAGATGGTTTGAGCACATGAAGAGGATGGATGACGAAAGACTGACAAAGAAGATATATGAGGCAAGTGTGAATGGGACAGGACGAAGGGGAAGACCTAGGCGGACGTTCTCTGACCAGATTGGAGACATCCTAAAAAAAGGACAGGTCAGAAGTACCCTAAACAGAAGAGCATGCATGAGAAACTTGATGGAAGTGAATGAAGCAAGAGAGTTGTCAGTATGTCAGGATCGTTGCAAATGGCGTTCCGTAGTCTCTGCCTACCCCGCTGGGAAACAGGCGTGAGTCTATGTATGTATGTATGTATTTTCAATTTACACTTTAAAGTTATTTTGACATTATTGTTATATTACAGTACAAAACATTATTTAGTAACTATACAAAATAAAAAATAATTTATTTATAGACTCACGCCTGTATCCCCGAAGGGGTAGGCAGAGGTGTAATATTACACCCACATTTCGCCATGAATTTTTAGGTCCCACGTAATAGGGGGCGAGCCCATTGCCGTACCGGGCACATTACCAGACTTCGTGCTACTACTGAGAATTTCCTAACGGAAAAACTCAATATCACTTTGGCCGACCCAGGAATCGAACCCGAGACCTCCCAATCCCACGCGCACATTTATGCCGCGAGACCAACGAGGCATGTATTTTTAAACATTTAAATGATAATGAATGTATAATAGGAAAATAATGAATATAAATGAATCATCATCGCCCTAACGTTATCCCGGTTGCATCCAAGACTGGCACGCCTTGGAGCCCGAGGTCCGCTTACTGGTCTAATCACATATAACAGAATATCAACTTTTCCATAGAGCGACTGCCGTCTGACCTCCGCAACCCAAATAGATAGCGATATTCCATGGTTAAGACCAGTATCAGTTTATTTGAGGGTACTGACTCCACGTAACAGCTGTCAAACATTTTCATGAGAGCCGGGATCGACTGTTTAACGTGCTCTCAAAGGCACGGGGCAAGCGATAATTAACAATTTAAGACGCACTTAACTTCAAAAAGTCATTGGTGCGCACAAATGGATTCGAGCCCGATTCCCTCTGCATGGCAATCCGTTGGTATCTCCTCTAGGCTATCGCTGCCCTTATATAATAATCACTACATAGTATAAAACAAAGTCTGTCTTCTGTCTGTCTGTCCCTATGTATGCTTAAATGTTAAAAACTACGCAACGGATTTTAATGCGGTTTTTTTAATAGATAGAATGATTCAAGAGGAAGGTTTATATATATAATTGACGCGGGCGAGGCCGCTGGCGCCGTCTAGTATAATATAAATAAATGAATCATTTAAATTAATTTTCTTCTAATTATTCATAGTAGGCAAATAACAATAGTGAGTGTTAATATTAGTGGTCTATGTTCACTGTGCACTAATGAATACATAAATGAGTAGGTGTTTTACAAATAATCGTCAAAAATACGTACTTATACGAATATTTGTTTAACCGTTAATTACTATGACAACCCCATGCTTTTGGGCAACGTCCCCATAGTAAAAAATATCATCTTGCCAAGATGTGTCAATTGAGCTACATTTCATTTTTGTTGATGGGTGGGGACGATTCCGTCCATCGTCCTTTAACCTTTTACTTGTTTTAATCTTGTTTGAAATTCGAAAAAACAGTTGACACATACAGCGAGCATAACTTTTTTATAGAATCTGTAGTGAATTAAGGCAAAAATTCATGGCTAGTCTTGTGGAAAAATATTTTATTTGTTATTATATATTATATGATTTTTAATTTTATTTTATTTTGCAAGCATCTAGTATAAATCGTATACAGATCGAATAGGCCTCTTGTCCAATGTAGGTACATACATGATAATGACAATTTTACTGCTGTGAGTCTGCAGTGTCGTAGTAAAAAGAACCTCGTCAAAGTCAAAGCGTTTATTGCGAACCAAGTATACAAACATAAGCGTACGGTTAAAATTAAGGTGCTTAAAACTGAATGCCTTTTACAAGCATTGCAATATTATCTAAAAAAAATACAATACAGAAATTCACTTACGATAATTGCAAATAATACTTATATTTAAACAATACTTATTAATAATTATACCAGTAGCTATTGTTAGTTTGTTTTATTTATTATAACAAGTATATGTCACTTATGCGCATACATACCTACAATGAAATTAATAATAAAAATAATGTCTAATATCACAATGTCTCAGTCTAGGTTGCTGGTCGTCATAGTAATTTATTTATTTTATGTGTAGTAATTAGGTTTGGTCGATTTTTTAGCTATTTTCTAGGTATTCTGCGATTGAATAGTAGCATTTATTTATTAAATAGGTTCTGGTAACTTATTGTAAATTTTTATTGCCATGTAGGTTTTTCAAGGTCTTTCGTTTAACATTTTTATGCGTGATGGTGGTAAAAGTAGCCTATCGTTATTGCGAGTGTTTATGTCGTGGAAATCATGCTTTGTAGAGAAGGTATGGATGTTTTTACCATAATTATGTTTTATATCCATGTTAGGCGTTTCTCACTTGAGACTTCTTATTTGGATTTACTGCAACGTTTAATACAAGCGTTCACATAATAGTGTTGTAAATTACTCAAACAAAGATACAGCTCCGGTGTAGTTACCAAGCAATCTTTGTGTAGCTCCATAACAATCGATCAGCTGAAGAATGCAATGGAGCCTCCATCAAATTTTCACACGCCCTTCGGCATATGAACAAGTACCTATTTTACCTTACTTTTTTGTAAGTAGAGATGGTTCATTGCATTATTAATAGTGGGAGGTTCAAAACCTGCATACACGAAAGTCTTAACTAGCTGCCAGTAAGATGTATCTTTCAAAAATACCTACAGCAAGAATATGGTACTGTACAAATTATGGTTAGTAAATTATCTTTGTTTACTCTTTTCAAAAATCCTTCGCAATGAAAACATCAAATATCACTAACGTACAAATACATATAGGTTTCTTGTCTATCATTACTGTCCACTTTATGCCCTTAACCAATTTACTAGTAAGTAATTTGAGTAAAACTATTAGCATTCACTTGTCTTTGTAATTGTCGATTGTTCACTTACAGTTTGGGCCTCAATTTCAACCCTACGACCAGCGCAATGGGGTGAAATGGACTTTTGATTAAAGACAACGCGCCCTTGACTGTCTTATCCAACGAGCTCAATGTCTTTGCAAAAATATTACTCATATGACTCAATATGATGTTGCTTAGCTATATCACTGGAATTGCTTTGACTATTTGTTGTTTGGTGTATAGCTGTTTGTTTCGTTGAAACTTGGTTTGAAGATAACTGTGTTTTTTTTTCACACCAAAACAAAGTACATAAAATATTATAAATAGGTATTACATAAAAAGACTGTGTTTGTTTTTTTATTTAATAGAAGGCACATGGGCAGACAGATTGTTAGATGGTAGGCGATTACCGCTGCCCATGGTTAGGAACCCGCAACGCGCCACACTAGAGGAGACAGAAGTGCTTTGCCAGCCTTTGGGATGGGAAATTGAATAAGCGCAGTAGCGAAATAGGGGAGAAGGAAAAGTCTCTCTCATTTACCGAACGAAACGCACACTCGAAATACTGAATGATACTGTTTGAGTCAGAAACTCGTAAGTACTGATTTGTTTCCTTTGAAAACATGAGATTTGTTTGCAAGTCTTATATAAAATGAAGCAAGCATATCGATTTCGCATACATTTTCAGACAGTGGTACAATCTAAACAACGTTAATGTGCAGGAAATTTTCTAGTGGGAAACCTCAGCGCGCCCTACACTGCTCGACGCGGAGTCTTTAGACTCGGGTCATAAAAGTACGCGCCAAATGATTCCACAGTACCTAACCAGTCGTTGTTATTATACTTAATATAACTTAATAGGATACGTCCCTAAGGGTGGTTTCACATCGCAAGTAAAATTTATTTTACACCAGATATTCTACTTAACATACCTGCGGTACTTGTTTGAAATAGAAATATTATTTGTGATAGGTCAAGTCGGTTATATCGATTTAGTAATGTTTAGTTTAGTCTATTGTAAATTTTGACTATGGACACTGAACTGTCATTCATTCACTTTGGTGCTTTGTCCGTTTCCCGGTAAAACAGTTGTCTTGACCACGCCGTATCTTGTAATCTCGCGTGCCCTTGTGATATAAAAGAATATTTGGAACCCATTTGATTGCCGCTTCCTTGATCAATAACTGGCACCGGTTTATTTGTGACAAAAATAGTAACTTAATGACTATTTTAAAACTTTGGTGAATCCACCAACGTGCATCGTGGTCTGAAGAAGGACGCCGATCTGGGGGGCGATCGTGCTAAACGTCAACGTATTTACCAAAACCAAACTTCAACCGAAAACGTCACGTTATGCACATTTCGTATCGTGCTAATTATTTGAACGTAAACGATTTGGTTTTTGTAGGGCAGATACGTTCAGTGACAGCTAGGTGACAGCGTGCGAGCGAACTCTCGTTGTTGCATGGTATCGCGCTATTATTTGACAACGTTTTAAACCAAAACCGTTACGTTCGCGGACGTCTCATACGATGTCAAACCAAAAGTTCCTATCGACGAACTTTGCAAATATATAATATTTTAAATTTGAGAAAATTATTAAGATAATTTTGTATTATTTGTCAATTTAGTGGCATATGCTTATAATACGTTTGATTGCAACTTAAATGAGTGAACAACATTCTTTCATATAAGGCAATTTTTATAGATATCTCTTTGGTATAGCTTATTGTTGCGGTAGAATTCATTATTGCAAGATTGGCGTCAAGTTTGCTTGGCCCTATATTTATAACAATGCCTAGGAAGGCTTCTCATTAAAAAGGCTACTTCTCAACGCGATGTCTTCCTAGACATTCGCTTTTGAAAGGCTGAAACAATATTATGGGGATATACGTATACCATACACATAATACTGTCACAGTTGTAGGTTCTTTGGATGGCTGAAGCCAAAAGACTGCCTACTCGGTCACTGCGCTCTCAGACGCCTGTAAGTATACAGCAAGTAGACGACTGATAAACGTTCATTTATAATTATTTTCCCTAAGTAGGTACCTAGATAGGTATTGTAATTATTTAATTTAACCAAGACACAGACAAAAGCGTAGTGCTCATCATACAAAGATTTGTCGTAATAGGAATCCAACCCACTACCTCGGGTAACAGACTGAGACGGAGGATCTCAGGTAGGATGTCGGGGTTCGAGAGAAACACTGCTAGGCTGAACAGGTTCTTTATTATGTCTCACTACCGCTTACATACAGTATGACCGAACTAGGTAAGCACTGGCCTGAGCTGGCTGGAGTGTAGACTCCTGCTGCTCTCCGACGCTCGCAGGGTAGCTGCTCGAAGGGTCGCCGATGAGCTGGCCAAGGTGCGCTGCGCAGGCAGCTCTGTGGTCGATGTTCAGGCTGAGCGGGTCTCAGGCAGTGCAGCCGATGTGGGTCGAGCGGTCAGGCTCAGGCGTCCGTGGCCTGGCTGTAGGAGCTCGTAGGCAGGAACGGAGGCTTGGGTGGCAGCTGGCTAGTAGCGGCACGGCGCCAGCAGCTCGTGGCTTGTAGCCCGTAGGAAGAACGTCAGCCCGTAGGAAGAACGTCAGGTGCAGTGAGCTCGTAGGGTGAACGTAGCCCGTAGGGTGAACCCCAGCGGGACAGTAGATAGGAAGTAGAATGTAGAATAATCGCGAGGTGTAGCGGCAGCGTTCCGATGTCTAGGGAAAGTGACCATTCTACAACGCGCACCCATCTTATATAGGTGTAGGCCTAAGACTCACAACTGCCTTTGGCTGGTGAACATGACCATATTAGGTAATATTGCGAACGGCTAAGCTGGCGTTAAGCGCCTGCGAGATATTATAACGCAATACGTGTAGTATTACGTTACAATACCCCGCTCTGTACAGCAGGATTTTTCGTGTCTAGACAAGAAAAATCCGTCTAACTAAGTCCTCCGAACTTCTGTAGACAGTGCTAAGTAGATAGTGACTATGAAACTCAAACTGCAGGTAGGTACAATGAAAGAATCTAGTTAGGTTAGGAATCAGTGTAGTTAATTAGTTTTAAATCTTTAATGTGCCAACTGCCAATAGATTTACCCGACGAATCCGCTAATTCGTATACTAGTGGTGACTTTTTAGCAATAATAGTACACTTGGTAAACTTAGGAGCTAGTTTTTCGCCAAATGATTTGTCGTCGATTCTTTTCCACACAGTATCACCCACGTTAAACCCAGCCAGTTTACGACGTAAGTTGTATGTGTGTGTATATAAAGTACCATTGTTTTGGTGTTTACGTGCGACACATGTATCACACGAAGATATAAACTTAATAATGTCAGCGTGCATACCAGGCCAATAATAACGCTGCGCTAAACGTTTATACGTTTTAAAAATACCTAAATGACCCGCAGCGAGTTCCGAATGGTATTCTTTAATGGCGGTAGATCTATCCGAGGTATGTAGGACCTCTTTCCAATCGAATACTTTACGCAATGTACATTTAGATATCATATATCTGTACAATTTATCATTCCTGATAGAATAATTAGGGAAAGAAGTAGGTGAGTTTTTACAGCCATTGTAGATTGTAGTATACCACTGATCCGAGGTTATAGTAGTCTCGTTATCAGTGTTAGTATCAATAGCTGACACGGTAGCATTAACATTATTAGGCAAGGAATTACTACGAGAGTAATTATTAGATAAAGAAACAGAGTTAATATAGTTTGGTAACAATTTAAATCTTTGCCAGAAGTCAATACCTAAAATTAACGAACTAGTAACTTCTGGAATTACGTACGCTTTTAAATAACAAGTTTTATTTTTAAAAGTGGTGGGTAGGTTGATATAGCCGATCGGTGTCAAACGATGACCACCCGCCGATCGAAAAAATATAGTAGGGTTGTCACACTTATTCAAAGGGAGATTAGTTTTAGAAATAAGTTTTATATGAGAATTATTGCCCAATATAGTCACGGCAGAACCTGAGTCAAGTAAACCAGTAAGGGGTAGATTCTTAATGGTTACATTAACATAGGGTCGAAAATCAGTATTAGGTTTTTGATCTCGGGTCGCAGCCACAGAATGACTAGAAAAATACACTTTTAGAGTGTTCAGCCAATTTTTCCAGTCTTCCTTGTCAAAATATTTAGGTTTAGAAGATGTACAAACGGTAGGGTTTGTCATCTTATTTGACGAACGACGATCCGAATAAATGAGTTTTTTTGAAAATGATTTATTTTTACAGGTAGGACAATTTACGAATGTGACATCCCTAAGGCCACACTTAAAACATATCGGATAACGTTCTCGCTTGCACGTCCCTAGTGAGTGATCAGTTGAACGGCATCGCGGACAAAATACACACCTCTTATTAGTTATTTTTGTAGGAACAGCTGATTTAGATATCATGTTGACATCATATTGTTGCGGGTTAGGCACAGGTGTATCGTTCGGTTCGACTTTTATAGATGCGACAGAAGCGTAGTTTTTTAGTTTAGACGGTTTATAGTACTGTGAATTATTATAGTGACCGTGCGTGTCCTTTTTATTTATGTAAGCTAAATCAGGTGCTACTGTGATAGACGTAGGGTAACTAGGTTCGTGAAATTGTGCACTTAAACACTGGAACCTCTTATAGTTTAGACATAGTGTTTTTAGAGTGTCTATAGTGTCTATAGCCGTAGTACATGAAGCTAGTACTGTAGAATAACACGGTCTAATATTGTGAAGCAATATATTTAGTTTTTCATGTTCGGTTAGTACCGTGTTCGGTGACAATCGCGCAAAAAGTTGGAACATAATTGATAAATAGATGATTATACCTTCAGTTTGCCCTTGAGTACGATTACGAATCTCGGCTAAAAGTTTATAATCATAGTCGTACGGTGTAAAATCAGCTGTGAGTTTACTAGCTAGTTCGTCCCATGTAGAAATGGAATCTTTAACACCGCGAAACCAGTGTAACGCATTACCCGTAAAAATTTCGGACGCGTAATCGAATAATCTATTGGCAGGTAGATTTCTAACCGTCCTAAATTCAGTCACGCGTTGTAGAAATTCGCGAACGCAGCCTGTTCCGTCGAATTTGAGTTTCGATAGTTCGCCAACCCTCAAATGCTCACAGTGGACAGTTACCGGAGTCGACGCTGCCTGTACAGGGGTTGAATCCGTGCAAGTCATCGTGACTCCGACTTCCGCCGACGGAACATTCGAGTGTTCTATCTTAGATAGCTCTGCCGACAGCATCCGAAAGCGTTCAGTCAGGTCGGATATTTTCTTGCCGTATTTAGGTTCGGATTTGTCTAATCTGCCCAATCTGTGGTAGACCTGGTTGTGCAAAGCCGTAGTTCGCTTCGCCAAGTTGTGGTCGTATAATTCCTTAAGGGAAGAGATTCGCGAATCTAAATCGGTAACTGACAGGCTAGCTCCCTTGAAGTCGTCTGCTATGTCTAGGCCTGACTCTAGGATTTCGTCATTCGGAATCAGCTCGAGTAGTTTAGGTAGCTGCTTCCGTAAACCTAAAACAGAGGTAGCCGGCTCCTCTCCGCGAATAGCGACCTCGTAGGCCAATTCATTTTTATTAAGTAGGAAGTACTTAATGGGGTTAGTGCTCATGATGAAATGAAGTGTATGATAGAAAAGGAACGTAAGTATATTACAGCCCTCCGTGTGCAATAGTTCTGCTTTACAAAGAAACTACGACGATTCGGTGTAAAAATGTAGACAATAGATAGTGACTTGCAAAAATAAAAAACGGTTATTTCAAATTGCGAACAGTTACGTAGGGAATTGGTAGTTGAAATTTGAATTAGACAATAGTAAGATAACACATAATAGGTATACAAGAATAGAAATTAAAGATAGAAAGCAATACACAGATACACACAAGTTAGATAGTACGTACCGGTTCGCTGATGTCTGCACCTCCTCGTTCACAAGACTGACCTCCTAAACAAGAACAACTGCAGTAATTGGAAGTGAGACAAATAGAGTTGGGCGCCACTGAGACGGAGGATCTCAGGTAGGATGTCGGGGTTCGAGAGAAACACTGCTAGGCTGAACAGGTTCTTTATTATGTCTCACTACCGCTTACATACAGTATGACCGAACTAGGTAAGCACTGGCCTGAGCTGGCTGAAGTGTAGACTCCTGCTGCTCTCCGACGCTTGCAGGGTAGCTGCTCGAAGGGTCGCCGATGAGCTGGCCAAGGTGCGCTGCGCAGGCAGCTCTGTGGTCGATGTTCAGGCTGAGCGGGTCTCAGGCGGTGCAGCCGATGTGGGTCGAGCGGTCAGGCTCAGGCGTCCGTGGCCTGGCTGTAGGAGCTCGTAGGCAGGAACGGAGGCTTGGGTGGCAGCTGGCTAGTAGCGGCACGGCGCCAGCAGCTCGTGGCTTGTAGCCCGTAGGAAGAACGTCAGCCCGTAGGAAGAACGTCAGGTGCAGTGAGCTCGTAGGGTGAACGTAGCCCGTAGGGTGAACCCCAGCGGGACAGTAGATAGGAAGTAGAATGTAGAATAATCGCGAGGTGTAGCGGCAGCGTTCCGATGTCTAGGGAAAGTGACCATTCTACAACGCGCACCCATCTTATATAGGTGTAGGCCTAAGACTCACAACTGCCTTTGGCTGGTGAACATGACCATATTAGGTAATATTGCGAACGGCTAAGCTGGCGTTAAGCACCTGCGAGATATTATAACGCAATACGTGTAGTATTACGTTACAAGACCTAAGTCTTAGATTAGGGCTGGGTGGCAGCGAGTTGAATGTGCGTGCGTGGGAAGCGCAATGCGGTGCCGACACAGAATTGTAAATTTCATGTAAGCTGTGGGTGCCTAATAGTTCAATGAGTCGGTCAGAGCCTAGTCTCTGGCCAGCCTATTTTGACTAGTTGGTTCAGGGCTCTTAAATTTGGCTTGCTTCGGCCGATCAGCGAAGGGAAGGCCACAGGAGCTATTCGCTTGGTGAAATTTCAAAGGCATAATCACGGAAAAACCTGCCCCGGGTCTTTGTTGCCACGAGACCCGCCATGACAAAACATCACTGTTGCCCACTTTGCATATATAGTGAAAGTAATAAGCCTTGGAGTCTGTTAAGAGAATATCTATCTAATAAGTTCACCCATCAAGTACCACCTGCCCATACTAGTATGAGAGTGGTTAGGGTAGGTGCCGCCTTTCGTCCTTAGTGACCATTTAGACCGGGTGAATTTCTAAGTGAATTGTAAGAAAATATCCGTGAAGAAGAGAAACATAAGAATAAATTAATTCTCTGTGACACCTGGCGCTGTGGTCCCAAACTAGGCACAACCTAGTGGCATGGTAGTCAGACAATTGATCGATATATATAAATATTGCTTTTATACACATACGAGTATTATAGTTATGGTAATTTGCTCATCGCACAAAGAGTTCTCCTGGGTGGTAATCGAACCCATGACTTTCGTCTTATTGGTCTAGTGGTACCTAACCATGACTAAGTTAGGTACCACTAGACAAATAAGCCGATCTACAAGGGAGACTAACCACTGACTCAGCAGGATGTGGTACAAGTGTGTGAGCTAACATAAGCGTGCTTTCTAATCGGGTATCGAGTCCAACATCTGATGATCCAGTGTTACCTAGACTACCGCTGGACCACTTCTATAGATAGTTAAAGGAATAGAGTAGGTATGTATATTAAAAGGCAAGCTCCAATTTCACATTTCGATTTTATTTATTCAGTGTGTTGAGATGATGAAATCTGATACAAAATATAATTTTAAGTAGAGTTGAAACAAACAACATCTGTTAGGCCATTGTTACAACGTGAACTTCACAGTAATAATTATGTTTTTGGTTTGGTTATTCTTGGTATATTCTTGTTTAATGTCCAAGAAGTGATGATGGTCTCGATTTGGCTCATAGCAAATTGCTCATTTTTGTTAACTTGCAATTATGTCCATGTGGTTGTGCTGACGAGCGGCTTATTATTTTGCTTACTCCTCGGCTACTGTGAACAAAATTAAAACATATATTATTCAGTAATTATTTACTCAAATATAAGTCCTATCAAAATAACTAAACCCGCTGACATTTAATTTAAGATTAATATTGTACTCATACGTGCGCTATATCTTGTGTTTGAGTATAATATACTTACATTATTTTGTTGGGTATTTATGCATATTATGAGACAAGTTCAGAAAGAGAGTAAATACTGTAGGATCTTACGTAATGATAATTGAAATGCGTACCTGAAAAGTTAGAAAGACAGCCAAATTCAAATTCTCCAGCTTTTCGTCTATCTCTTCTTTTACAGAAAGGATGACTATTATGCCAAATGCTGACAATTCGGGGTTTATTTAGCATCTTTCTCTGCTCTATATATTATCCCAAATCTGAAAAATAGGTGTTGTTTATTGTAACGATCATATAAAAATCGTATTGGGCTCGACAAATAGCAGAAGAAGCTGCAATTGCGGTAATGTTGTGGTGCATCATCATTTGAATTCACCTTCGTTACTCTAGTGAAATAAAAACCACTTTAACATGACCAAGTGTGATCATTAATTATTTTTTGCATAAATCACTTATTACAGTATATATTTCGGTACTTACCGTATAAATGTAATAAAATTATTTCATGATTTTATATTATAATATTTATTGACATTCAATGACATTCACATAATGACATTAATTGTCTTTTTAAAATAGTGCTTGTACATGGCGCGATGTCGCTACAGCCTCTTTAGTATAAGAATAGTACTTACTATTTTTAAAAACCAGTGTCAAGCACTAAACGTTTGACGTAAGCCCAACGTAAGGGTTTCGTCTACGGTTTGAACGCTCAATACAATTAGCACGATACCATGTTTGACATCAGCCAAACTAAAACCAAACGTTCACCAAATACGTTACGTTGTCAACGTTTGAACTTTTGAAAATAGCACGATTAGCCCCCTGGACCTCGAGTAGTGGTATTCATAACGATTTTCTTGTTATTTTGGCCAAAATTATGAGTTATTCTTATAGGTCCACTCAAGAACATCATCAGGAACACCAGGAGATCCTTGGTAAGTAAACCTTATTTATGAGTTGAAATTCACTGTGCAATCGCAGCAATGCTGTTTAGATAAATGGTCTATCGTGGTCAGGCAGATGTATTACAACTTCCACTGCGCACTCTGAACAACTTCCTACCTGCCTACGGTAACTCTAAACACAATTTTGGTATGCAGAGCTCGGTTGATTATCTTACCGCTGTTGCATTGCTGAGTACAAACCTCAGATTGGTATAAGCTTTATCTTATCACCCTACCATACTGTCTACAAGACAGTATTGTAGTGTTTGTCAGGTCAGTTTTTGCCTAAAATACATAATATTTATTTGTATAAGTTGACCTACTTAACTTGAAACACATTGTCATACATAACCTCAATCAGCAATTGTTTGATTTGTATTGTTGAAATCTAACTTAAAGGACAATGGCAGAATTCGGTCTGGGTTTGTTGTGGCGACCTTAAACTTCATATGAACAAAACAAATTGTTTTTTTTTTCTACGATTTTTAATATTCTCACTTTGTCTCGTTAAAGATGGAGTATTTTAGGATGATAAAAAGCATTCCAATTGATTACGAACTAGGTACCTACTTTATTATTTGATTGTTGCCATAGACAATAGTGTGACTGGAATAGACGTGAGTGCTATTGATCCGCATCGATTATTAAAATATAATTATTAATATGCAGTTATTTAATCTTTAATTAGAATTATGTCAATAAGCTAATAATTTTTGAAGCAAAACAACTTTTAAATCAAATAAAAACGTCACAGCATCGTTTTAATGTTGTATCGATTTCACATAAAATCGATTTAAAATGTGCAGCTCTGCTTTTGTCTTTAGCTGTGACAGTTAGATGCTACAGAATATTTCTGCGTTTTGATGTCAATCTGACATAATTTCATTTGATAATTCCAGGATAATTCAAACGTACCTACATTGTTCATTCTTAACTAAAAACTACAACACCGATATCTTGTTTTTCCGGGTTTCCCGAGTGAAAATAGAATCATTTATAGACTCTGTTACTTACGCCGAATTTTTTGAAATATTTTTTATTACTGTGCGCTTCAATCTAATTTCAGACATTTCGATGTATGGAGATCTGCCATTGTCCTTTGTTGTTGTTAGTATTAATAAGTCGGTTTTTTTGGATACATAACAGTTATATGTATCAATTAATTTAGTTAATGGTAAAATGCACAATATGCAATAAGTACACTAAGTGTAAACTAAATATATTATATTGAGTTTGAAACATTATAACAACCAAACTTTTGATAAACACTGATAAATTGAACTTAATAAACCTTTGTTTTGTTATAATATATAGATAATATTGTTAGGTAACACATAACACGATCGGTTGGTGTAGCGGGAGTGTAAGCGACTGCTACGCCGAAGGTCGCGGGTTCGATTCCCGCTCAAGTCAAACATTTGTGTGCATGAACATAGATAATTGCCTTGGTCTGGGTGTTTCTATGTATAATATGTATGTATTTACAAAAAAAAAGTAAATATGTATGCTAATCCATTGTCTAGTACCCATAGTACAAGCTCTGCTTAGTTTGGGACTAGATGGTGTTGTGTGAATGTGGTAGAATATATATTCTGTGTTTACTTACTATTGTATATCACAAATAACACAGTGAACCTGTCTGTTGCAAATAATTAATTAACTTATTTGAAGTTTCAACTTTTGATAACTTTGTTTTGTGTCAATATAATTGAAACTATTAATTTTGTTGGGCAGTAAATACCTGTCACTTGCTTGTACCAGCAGTAAACAGGCTAATACTTTGTTGGTTTCAAAGAATTAACAAATATTAAGTTTTGATTGCTAATATTATTTAACGCTCGTCCAAGCTCTTTTGTAACTTAATTATGTCAGCTATTAAGGACTTGCGTGCGGCTGCTGGTGCTATTGCATCAGATTTGCGCTGGTTTGCCTCGGCCACTGCCTTGGTGAACCGGCCTTATCGCCAGCAGGCCTTACTACAAAGGTACGAGCGGATCGATGATCGCCTGGCAAGTGTGGAACAGCAATTCCGCACTTTCAGCGCTTTCTGTCTCGAAGTGTCAGTTAATGAATTCACCGCTAACCAGCGAAATAAGGTCAGCGAAGATTATGCCCAGGTCTTAGACCTGTATGATGCTGTCTCCAATAGTGCGAGACAATTAGTTGCCGAGAGGGACGGGCAACCCGGCTTGAAGCAGGAGCTTCCTAGGACAGCAACGGGGCTGGTGAGTAGGCTTCCTACCTTAGACCTCCCGCATTTCGATGGCTGCCTAGGAAGCTACCTGGGCTTCGTTAATTTGTTTGACAGCCTGGTCGATGACAGGGCTGATCTTTGGCCGGCACAAAAATTGGTATATTTCATGTCGGTTCTGGATGGAGAGGCCAAAGGCCTCATCCAGCATTTGCCCGTGTCTGACGAGGCGTACCAGACGGCTCGGGACCTAATTACCCGTGGGTACCATAACAAGCGTGGCCTCGCCGACACGCATATTGAGCAGATTTCGGGTTTGCCCACGCTCACCCGGGTCTTTGGGTGGCGCACCTAACTTTTGAACCCGCTTTTGGTGGCCATCAACGCACTTAAGTGCCTTGACCTGCCCGTGGACCAATGGTCCTATCTATTATTATATAACCGCCCAGCTATTCAAAGACGTGTCTGTTCTCACTGTCCGTCAACTCTGCGCGCTAAATATCACCCTACGTGTTCACTCATCATTAACCTATGACCCGACGTTACTACAGAATAAACGCCGTAAATATGTTGTTTGCTCGCCTGTTGCTGCTAAAACAGCTTTAGCCAGCAGAAGCTATCCAAGTGTCAGCAGCCACCTCTACAACTCCATTAACAAAACATGCAATATATATCCTTTAACCAGAGTTATGTAAAAGTGTAGTTAACACTTATCTCAAAAAAATATTCATAAATGAAATGAAAATGAAATGAAATATTATTTATTTAGAATACACACATTACACATATTATGACAAGCAACATTACCCAAACAATATCAAATGAAACTATTTATATAATAATAAAAAGAACATTACATAATAATAATTATAGACAAAAATAACAAACAAAACAAGGAAAAATAAAATTTAAAGAAAGAGCAGTATAAAAGGAGGTAAAGTGTGTAGTCAAAATAGGACCTAATTCGGCATGTGCCAGGCGAACGCCTGGCGCCGATTTTAATTTTTGAAATTTTTTGAAGAAACTTTGAAACTTTAAATGGTGTCGAAAACTCAACAACTGAGAAACACTAACTCATACACCAACATCACACACACTTACATGCACAAACTCATACACATTTATCTCCAATTCATTATTAAGCATCTACAACATGCACACTTCTTTCTTAAGTATATAATACATTCACATAATTCATTCGGCCCTCCACTCGATTTGTATTAAATTTTTTTAAACTATGTAAAATTATTAAATTCAATTATTTTGTAGCTGCAGCATGTATTGCTTAAGTAGGTACGTAAACCAACTGGTGGCAAATTAATTGTAAGAGGAAGGCGCCAGTGTCTGTAACACAGTTGATACTAGCACAGACACTGACGCTCACTCTATCTCATTAAATGTTCATAGCGTTGTACCTTTTTTTTTTTTTTGGTATCGGGTTGGAAAATCCTCATGGAGTCCCTCCGCCCCGGGGAGGAAGGACGAAGGGGACTGTCAGACTCTTACTGACTAAAAACCAACCCGTGCTCCTCATGTACCCATGTGTCGGAGGGTAGGGTTTCACCAAAGCATTCCTCGCTACCCCCCGACGGGTATTGGCCCGCCAGATGGTCAGGCGGGCCCCGAACGAAACCCCCTTGGCGGCGGATGAAGGTGTTGGGCTCCGCCGCCAAAACACCCAGCGGCCGCAGAGGATAGGGAGGACGGCAACGCAACACCGCATCTCCTCTTCCTCTGCGGCCCCACCGCGACGCAACGATAGTGCGCCCCCATTTGGTCGCGGGAGATAGGGCGCGGGGCAACGCAACACCCACATGCCTCTCCTCCCGCGACCGCACCCGACTGCGAGGGACAGACAGAACTGTCCCCCGCACCCGCACCATGGGACGCATCCTACGCAGGCCTCTACCAAGCCCACGTGGAGCGTCCCCTCCCGGGATCCCGCTTAGCTTCACCGTGGGTGGCTTCTAACCCACGGTTACTGAGCCCCCCCACCACGACAAGGTGGAGATCCCACGGGGGGGATAGCGTTGTACCTAATTACTGTGCTTTTATGTTTACTTGAGATGGACAAATTGTATTGGCTTTTTGAAAATAAATTATTATTATTATATTATTATTATCTCCTTTATTTACTATTTTTCTAATTAAAATTACATTTTTAAATATATTATTTACCAAAATAAACACATTTAAAAATATAAAAATAACCGTGGAGTCTCAACAGCATCGGGCATAGGGTCCAAGCTGCCGGTGGTTAGGGCTCCAGAGACAGGAACTTCCTCACAATACGTGCCGTGTCCAGAAGTACTGCCTTCTGCATCAGGCCCTTGACCCAAGCACCCAACGCGAGCCTCTTAAGGTGACGGTCGAGGCTCTTGGCTATTAGACCATTAACGGTCACGACTATCGGCACAATAATTGCTGAGTTCACATACCACATGTCGACAATCTCGTGAGCCAAGTCCAAATATTTAATCTGTTTTTCCTTTTCGGCTTTCACGAGATTCTCGTCATGAGGAATAGTGACATCAACAATTATTGCGAGGCGCTCTGATCGATCTATCAACACGATATCAGGCTTGTTGGCTACAACAGTCCTGTCCGTGATGATAGATCGATCCCAGTACAATGTGACATGGCCATTTTCGAGAACTGGCTCTGCTACATACCTGTAGTACGGTACCTCGATATCTACAAGTTTGTACTTCAGAGCAAGTTGCTGGTGAATAATTCTGGCTACTTGGTTATGTCAAGTACTCGCCGTTAGCAAGACGTGAACAACCGGTAACAATATGCCTGAGGGATTCACCAGCTTGGTGACAGGCACGGCAAATATCAGTAGTGCCATCCCTCAGGATATATTTCCGGTAGTTATTCGTCTTGATAACTTCATCAGCAATTGCACAAACAAACCCTTCGGTTTCCCCAAAGAGGTCACCGAAGCGTAGCCAGTTCACCGAAGCTAATAGGTCTACATCGGGTCCATACAGAGCCCGATGGAACCTGCCATGAAGCTCCTTACTCTGCCATACACGCTTGCGATCATCAGTACTAAGTACTACAGGCATGCGCCAGTTCTCTTTAGCCAACCTGTGCGGGGTGAGCCCATTGTCTACCGCGACAACATCTCGATGCATATCCACTTTCGCCCGGAGAAAATATTCTCAGAGATTGCACACCTCGCGATTGTGTAGGGTCTTGACATTCAGAAAGCCGCGACCCCCGCACTTTCGCGGGATGTACAACCTCATCACGGATGAACGTGGATGATGCATACGATATGCCGTCAACAAAGTGCGAACTCTTCTGTCCAGGGCGTCCAATTCAGACTGAGTCCACTTGAGTATGCCAAAGGAGTATACAAGAAGTGGCATGACCCAACCGTTGCAAGCACGAACCTTGTTGCCACCTGATAAAGACTTATTATTATTATTATTATTGGTGCACATTATGCTGAATAAGCTGCCTGCCGACCTGAGGTCGCGTTTTGAGCAGCGCTTTGGTGGGGATAGCGCGACCCATCTGATCCCCCTTTGCTGATCTGGAGAGGTTCCTCGAGGATGAGTGCCGGGTCTTGGACAACTCTGGTGGTGACACGCCGGCTAAGTCACAGCCGCCCAAGGTCAAGGAGCAGGCTCGCGTTCACACCCGAGCCAATGTTGACTGGCGCCCTCCTCGCTTTGCAGTCACGCAGAGCCCAGCGGAGTGCTCTTACTGCAAGGTCACGGGGCACAGAACGGCCAGTTGTAGGGCATTCTTGGACCTTCATGTCGCCTCTCGTAGGTGCATCGCGAATGCCCGCCGCCTTTGATTCTCTTGCTTGGGGTCCCACTACCGTGACGTAGCCTCTAGTGTTGAAGGGCAAGTTAAAGTTTTGTTTGGCCCTGTTGAATCTTCACACCCGAGGATTAAAACCTCGGCTATTGTGCTGAAGAATATTTTGGGTATGCATCCACAGAAACAGCTATCTGCTGCTGTGGTGAATTTGACATCGGGATTGGAACTGGCAGACCCTAAATTTGACACACCGGGACAAATCGACTTGTTGATTGGCTCTGATGTCCTCGGTGGAATTTTGATTGGTGAGAAACGGGTCTTGGTGCTAAATGGTTTGACTGCCATCCCGACAATATTTGGATTTGCTTTTTTTGATATATTGATAATTTGTTGGCGGTAGGCTCCGCTCTCTCTGATGCGGTTCAGAGGTTTTGGGAAGTAGAGGAGCCCCCTCAAGCTGCCCGTTCGAATCCAGAACATGAGGAGTGCGAGCTGTTCTTCCAGAACAATACTGGTCGACTCCGTTCTGGTTGGATCATTACGAAGCTACCCTTTCTGTCTGTTCGGCCTCCGCTTAGTGAGTCACGACCTTTAGCCGAAAAGAGATTGTTAGCTATGGAGCATCGCATGGGTCGTGATCCGGAGCTCAGACAGAAGTATATTGAGTTCATGAGAGGATATGAACAATTAGGACACATGTCCGTGTCAAATTTGGATTGGCGTTCGGTTGAGCACTACTTTCTCCCGCATCATGCGGTATTGAAGCCATCAACTGGCAAGTTGCGCACAGTGTTTGATGGTTCTGCGCAGACTTCAACAGGCGTATCCTTGAACCAGTGCTTGCATTCTGATCCCAAGTTGGTCAAGGACCTTTGTGACGTCATCACCAGCTTCCGACGACATCAGGTTGTCTTTGTGGCCGATATAAAAATGATGTTAAGGCAGACGATTATCCACCCTGATGACCGTCGTTTCCAGCTGATCCTCTGGAGAGAGTCTCCTCGCGATCCCATGGTCATCTACGAGCTCAATACTAATACGTACGGGTTAAGGTCAAGCCCCTACTTGGCAATACGTTCTCTTTGGGAGCTCGCAGACCGCGAAGGCTTACGTTTCCCACGAGCCTCCGCCATCTTGAAAGACGATTTTTACGTCGATGACATTTGTTCTGGCGCCTCCACAGCGGACGAGGCAATCCTTCTATGGGACGAATTGATAGGTATTTTGGCCTCCGCTGGTTATGAGTTGCGCAAATGGATCTCCAACTCACCAGCGCTTTTGCAAGGCTTGCCAGAGGATCATCAGCAGCATCCACATCTATTTGAGATTGTTGACAACCCCGCCATGATGGCTGTTCTCGGCGTCCAGTACAGACCAGTCCAAGACATCTTTACGTATAGCATAGACCTGAAATTGCCTTGTTCTTGGACTAAGCGTCTCGTGTTGTCTACTGTCGCCAGAACCTTTGATCCGAACGGTTGGATCTGTCCAGTTATATTTTGGACAAAATGCTTTTTGCAGAAGCTTTGGACAGCAGGATTGACCTGGGACGAACCTCTGCGCGGTGCTCTTGTTGGGGAATTGACTTTTTTTGTGTCCTCGCTTCCTGCCGTCAACGAGATCTCCTTGCCTCGTCCCATCCTTCCTCCCGGGCAGTGCAGGGCCGCCTTTTACGGGTTTTGTGATGTCTCGGAACGTGGTCACGCGGCCGTGGTATACTTGCGCACAGTTAGTGCCTCAGGTCAGGTGAGGGTTTCCCTGATCATGGCGAAGAGCAAGGTTGCACCCCTTCGGACATCTCTGACCATTCCGAAATTGGAGCTCTCAGGAGCAGCCCTACTTGTACGCTTATTGAACCACGTGTCTAGTACTTTGGGTGAAAGCATTTGTATTAATGGGACCTACGCCTGGACAGACAGCTAAATTGTTCTTTGTTGGTTGAAGGCTTCTGTCCACACCTTGGAGGTATTTGTCGCTAATCGCTTCTCCCAAATCCAAAAATCTGAAGTTAAGCTTGTTTGGAGACACGTGCCAAATGAGCTCAACCCCGCTGATTGTGCCTCGCGCGGATGCTTGACGCCTAGTTTGATAGGTCATTCGCTTTGGTGGGGTCCGGAATGGTTGAGTCGACCAGAAATTGATTGGCCTCGAACGCCAGTTTTGAATACTTCTAATTTGGCGGGTCTAAGAACACTCGCTCTTGAGAAGGTAGAATGCGCGTTCTACCCCGATTTCTTGTTGAATCGCTACAGCTCCCTTGACAAGTTGTTTGGTGTTACTGCTTGGATAAAGCGTTTTGTTTTTAATTTTAGGCACCCACAACAGAATCATCTGACACCGTTTCTTTCACCACAGGAACAACAGGAGTCCCTCACCTTTTGGGTTCGTTCTGTGCACTTTGAGAAGGAGATTGCTATCCTCAAGTCAGGCAAATTGAAATTATCGGGCGCTGTATCTAAATTGAACCCCTTTTTGGACGAAACGAGACTCTTGTGCGTTGGAGGGCGTCTCAAGAACGCCAACCTCCCTTACGGGGCACGTCACCCCCTTTTGTTATCCAAGGACGGTCATTTGGTACGCTTGTTGGAAGCTGACCGTCACCTTAAGAACTCGCATGCTGGTTGTAATGCTTTGTTGGCTATTCTGCAACGCGAGTTTTGGATTTTGTCGGCCCGAAGAATTATTCGGAGTGTAGTCTTTCGCTGCATCGCTTGTTATATGCTCAAGGCTTCTACAATGCAGCCCTTGATGGAAGGCTTACCGGCAGATCGCGTAACAGAGAGCAGGACGTTTGACGGTGTTGGTACGGACTTCGCTGGTCCCTTTTTGGTGAAAACGTCGACACTTCGAAACAGCAAGACTGTTAAGGCCTACTTGTGTGTTTTTGTTTGTCTCTCCACAAAGGCCGTACATTTGGAACTGGTCTCCTCGCTTACGACCGAGGCGTTTGTAGCCACATTTGACAGATTTGTATCCCGCAGAGGGCTGCCTTCCTTGATCCGTTCTGATTGCGGCACTAACTTCAAGGGCACTTATAATTATTTGAATGACGTTGTTAATTTCCTTGAAACCAACAAGGCTGATATAGGCAATAGGCTTGCCCGACGTGGGATAAATTGGTTGTTTTCCTCACCAAATTGTCCACACTGGGGTGGTATTTTTGAGGCCGCCGTAAAATCGGCCATAAGACACTTGCGCAGGACATTCGGTGAATCAGTCCTTACATTTGAGGAACTCGCAACTGTGTTTTGTAAGATTGAGGCCGTTTTGAACTCTAGGCCATTGTGCCCGATCTCCTCAGATCCGAACAATTTGGAGGCCCTTACGCCGGGCCATTTTTTGATTGGTCGCCCACTTGTCGCCTTGCCTGAGTACCCCTATATTGATACGAGACCTGGCCGTCTCTCGCGTTTTGAATTGGTACGCCAGATTACTCAGAGCTTTTGGAAACGCTGGAATTTGGAATATTTGCACATACTCCAGCAACGCGTTAAGTGGACCGACAAGACCGATCAACCCAAGATTGGTGACCTCGTTTTGATCAAGGAGGCTAACCTTCCGCCACTCAGATGGCGCAGGGGGCGCATCCTTCGTTTGGTAACTGGGACTGATGGAGTTTCCCGATTTGCTGAGGTCTTGGTGGACGGTTCGATTCTGAGGAGAGCGGTTGCAACATTGTCATGTCTACCAACCGATTAGCGGACCGGTAGGCCTGTCCGGGGCGGGTGGATGTTTGCAATAGAAATATTATTTGTGATAGGTCAAGTCGATTATATCGATTTAGTAACGTTTAGTTTAGTCTATTGTAAATTTTGACTATGGTCACACTGAACTATATTCATTCACTTTGGTGTTTTGTCCGTTTCCCTGTAAAACAGTTGTCTTGACCACGCCGTATCTTGTAATCTCGCTTGCCCTTGTGCTATAAAAGAATATTTGGAACCCGTTTGATTGCCGCTTCCTTGATCAGTAACTGGCACCGGTTTATTTGTGATAAAAATAGTATCTTAATGACTATTGTAAAACTTTGGTGAATCCGCCAACGTGAATCGTGGTCTGAAGAAGGACGCCGATCTGGACCTCGAGAAGTGGTATTCATAACGATTTTCTTGTTATTTTGGCCAAAATTATGAGTTATTCTTATAGGTCCACTCAAGAACATCATCAGGAACACCAGGAGATCCTTGGTAAGTAAACCTTATTTATTAGTTGAAATTCACTGTGCAATCGCAGCAATGCTACTTAGATAAATTGTCTATCGTGGTCAGGTAGATGTATTACAACTTCCACTGCGCACTCTGAACAACTTCCTATCTGCCTACGGTAACTCTAAACAGTACTTATAAATATTTTCTTAAGCGTTAACGATATTCCTAGTATAATTCTTAAGAGCAAGCTCAGGAAAGAGTATTTGAAACACTCACGTTATTTTTTGCCAAAGCATAGGTAAGTTTGCTTGTATTACGTAGATAGCTTTAGAGCCACCGCGGAGCCTTTTAAGATATTTATGTCACTTTCAAGTTTGGTAAAATATTTCGCAAAATACAGAAACACTGCTGCCACGTGCTAAGTAGGTACCTGAGATCTGCGAGAGTGGGTATTGGTGGACATTTTACTTACAAATTTGGCGTAAGGTTGTTGACAATCCTTTGAAATAAAAATCTATTGATGATTTCCTTATCTTGAATGAACGAACCGTGCAAACTCGAATGGAATCCAAGCCTACTCGAACGCTATTCACAAGGGGCGTGAGTGAAGTTCGATTATTTTCCAGAATTTGTCACATTACACCATGAATACATGATCACTTGATTATTAAACGATTTTGTATTTGCATATAAGTTAATCTAGCAAGTAAGTGTGTATCTACTTACCTGAAATCTTGTTTAAATTGATATCTGTTTGGCTGGTGTGGGATGTACCTACCTATACTAGATATTATAGGTTAGTCAGGTTTTAATTGTAAAGGTAAAAGGATCGTCTATTGTGATTCTCTTAAACAATTGGGTTTCTTGAACACTTGAATATGAAGAAATACCTACATATAATTACAGATGCAAACTGATCTAAGGTATAAACTTAATGTAATAACTAAACAATATTGTACCATCAAATGAATCTTTGGACCATCGGCGTCAACAAGAAATGTTACCTAATTTTAAGTTTTAGTTTAAGTTCTCATGTAAGTGAACTCTTGTCAGTTCTTTTTGAGAATAAATGTCTTTAAACCGAATTTTCTACGCTACGTTTCTATTTCAATAGTTAATACGCGCTGAGAGAGAGCGCCGTGTAAATAATTGATTATTAATGTAGTACCAACCGTGTTCGGGTTTTTATTTTACCTCGCGTTTGTACAATGCAGACGCTTACGTTGTTACGTTGATAGATGACGCGTTAGAGTGAGAGCGGTTATGACAGTTTTTGAACGTATAATATGGTATTATTCTTGGTCGAAACAAAATATTGTATACCTTTCTCGTAAATTTATTTCGTTTCCTGTCATGTTAATTTTT
This sequence comes from Euclidia mi, assembly GCA_944739405.2. Taxonomy (NCBI): domain Eukaryota; kingdom Metazoa; phylum Arthropoda; class Insecta; order Lepidoptera; family Erebidae; genus Euclidia; species Euclidia mi. The sequence continues at coordinate 23,129,225 of OX123198.2, forward strand.
AGCACAAGTATGAACGAAGGTACCGTCAAACATTTTTAGAAAGCTATTAATTTTTTTGGCAATAATAATAATTATACACGATCACACTCTTCTCACTTGAAGCCTCTTAATTTTTTCTTAGAATTACATAGGTAGTCAATAATTGTCAATAACAATAATAGACACAATCTAAATGGATAGAACTGCGTTTTACGCTTGACGTAACGTAACTATACATGCGTCAAACGTACAACGAGATGCACGATTTATGGCGCCAGGGGACACTGACATTTCCTGTCACTGCAGAACAAATAACAAACGGTTAGCCATCGACCTGATTACCGAGGAGTCGCAGATCAGTAGGTCGATGTATCCTTCTATCGGAAGTAATATATTTTGGCGACAATAGGCGTGAGTCGGTCCACATCTTTGAACAGGGGCTACAAACTCTTATGTGGATTAAATGTCTGACAAAGACCGTTTATTACGAGCAGTTACTCGCCAGCGCCGTCACGAACATACGCTTTGTTAATACTTGCTATTGTTTGTCCCCGACTCCCTACATACTAGTCTACCTATACGTCCGTGCGTATTTTAAGACCCCACTCACCAGTACTTTACTGCAAACCAGGTCTGGACGAGACGTTTTTGTTGGCACGACGAGCTTAAATTAGATTGACATGAACCAATTTTATCCTTTGATTTAAATAAAGCGAACATTCAAGATTTAAATTGAAACTTTCCTGCCAAGAGTGAAGTACGTGATATTGTAGTCATTTTTATATTCTGTTGAGTAATCCGTATTGTAGTACTAAAGATAAATATGTCTGCACGGAAGGCGCAGTGGACAAAGTATACATGTATCTCGTCACTGACAGTGCAACGTGTTTGATTTTTACATGTTAAATATATGAAATTTGTCAGTCTAGAATTCAATTCATTTTTTGGTTTTCATTCGTTTGGCAAACTACAGCTGTAAAGGCAGGAAGAGAAAAAAATCACCTATTTTCCTTGAGTCAATATGCAGTCTTCTTTACATTTTTGGAAACAATGAGTAATATGAAAAAAACGATACTCCTTACTACTACTTTACTAAAAGCACATTTCTGACTATTTAACATAATTTTATAAATGTAAGAAAATTTAGTAGACTGCATTTTCAAAAGTTACATAAACACAGTAAACTTCGAAATTCAGATTCAACCAATTAATTTAAGTGTTAACTATCACTCAAAAGTACTATTAATACCTTAATTATCATCACCAGGCCCATAGAAAATAGGGTCTTAATAAGTTCTGTATACTGTTTCAATGTTGGACACGAGACTCTTGAACTATTATAAGGGTAAGGTCATAGTTTAGTACACTGGCCAAATGCTGGTTGATGTACATTCACATGTTTTTCAAGAACATTACGATGAAGTTTCAGACAAGTAGGTTTACTCACCATGTTTTCCTTCACCGTTAAGCAAGCCATAATTAACGATTTAAAAAGCACTTAAGCACGAAATTTCATAGGTGCACGCCGTGGATTCGAACCCGAGACCCTATGCGCAACAGTCTATACATACATACATACATATCGTCACGCCTTTTATCCCCGAAGGGGTAGGCAGAGGTGTATTTCTACACCCACTTTTCGCCAGATATACTTTAGTCCCACGTAATAAGGGGCGAGCCTATTGCCGTACCGGGCACATTTCCAGACTCCGTGCTGCTACTGAGAATTTCGTGACAGAAAAACCCAATAACACTGCCCGACCCAGGAATCGATCCCGATCCTACGCGCACATTTATGCCGCGAGACCAACGAGGCAGTTGTATAGGGTTTGATGTCGAGTTTTCCTCTCTAAGTACGCAAAGATGGTATTTGCATCATGTTATCCCTTAGTCGCCTCTTACGACACCCGCGGGAAGATAGGGGGTGGTGACACTTGTATTCTATGCCCTCAACCACACAGCAATGCGCATCAGTCTATAGGCTATTAAAACCTTAATAACTAAAAAAACGCTATTAGGTACATTGCTAGCAATTCATATAATTTCCTTTTTAGTTTTAATTGGATAATAAAGCGAAACCAGATGGATCGTAAAATCAAATCAACTAACTTGAAGCGTGATAAAAGCTAGACGTAAACTATAATAATCGAGTTACAATTAAAATAATTAGTATTGTAAAATAGTTCTCACGCATTCCATTGTCAACTTTATGAATCTATTATTTTGGAAATTAAGAAAATATTAGCAACGCAATGCTATTGTATGCAATCACTCGTGTACAACTAGGTTCGACAATATTTCTATGCCGTTTAAACAAGTGATTCACAGAAATCAGATTGACAGCACTCTACATTTTTTAATAGACTTCGTCCGTGACACCAACCGCGTTTTTTTACTCATTTAGGGGGAAGATTTCTAAAAATCTTCTCCCAGTGCTGCCCTACACTCTTCAAGGAACATACCTGCTAATGTATTGTCATGCTATTTCAGTCTCGTCCTTCACTTTCAGTTTCCGCTGTATGTTGTCTGTCACTCAGTACCGGGATAGCTTTAGAATTTCAAAACATTTTAATGATAATTAAATAAAGGAGATTTAACACGTTTCGTTAGAGTAAGTAGGTGTGGGTCAGATCATGTAAGCTGAAATCATAACCATTTTCTGACAGTCTGCGCAGTTACAATTTGTGTCGATTCAGTTCCAAATGTTCCAATGTTAATGTATTTATATTAACTTAGACGTAGAATCTGATCATGCATGTCGCATGATCAGATTCTACGTCCAAGTTCTCTCTAAATCAAGAAGATCGTTAACGGTCAAAAACGTTGACTCTACAAGTTAAATACAAATTTATTCGTGGTAATAATAATTGTTCCCAGTTAATTTTAAAGATTATGTAAGTTTGTAATACTGACTTGAGGTGTGCTTGATCTGGTAGCAATAGCTATGGTTGAAATTAATAAATTCACATTTATTTTTTAAAAGGATATCTCATTCATCTGGTAGCAATAGATAAAATAAATAAACGAGGTGGAATGTTCGTTCATTTGTGCGAGGAAGTACATTTCGGCGCCATGGCACCATCATCAGGACACCCCCAGAGGATCCACAAATGAAAACCACACAAATTTACTGAAAACTGCATTTTAATCTTGAGCATCAGCTTACCCGGTATCAAAACATTATACATTTAATTGCAAGATTTATATTATCGTATGTATGAACTTTCAATTAATCTTTATAATTAAGAAACAATATTGAATTCCAGTTACTTTAGCTAAAGCGTCGAAATACGTCTTGATAAATTTAATTAGTTATAATATTAATTACCAAAATATGTTGGCGGGCGACTAACTATTTAAAGACAATATAAACCAATACAGCGTCAAGAAATATATGTAAATACAGAAATGTAACACAATTTATATAATATTAATTACAAGCAAATGCAATTAATATTTTACTGGTTATTTAGTTAAAATTACATTAAAATAATATTAACTTCCGGGTTAGTTATCATTTAGCCATCTAGATGGCTCTGCTCTACGTTTATGCTTTAACAAACCATCTCAGTGCGCCCATACGGCCATACTGACAACAAGCGCGCTCTCTGCACTTGCAAAATTACAAATTATAAAGTTTTTATGACTCTACATTCAGGTGGGTAATTGATAAATTACTGGTGTGCTTCTTTAAGATGTGTAGTTATAATCTTAACCAGTCACATGCTAGAGCAAGCACCAAGTTACTATCACAATATAATCTTATCCAGTCACATCATGCTAGAGCAAGCAACAAGTTATTATCACAATAACAACCTCATACAATGACAATACAAAAATGAATTACAGGTTGTACAAAAGTATAGAATAAACGAAAAAGTAAACAGTTTAGACATCAACACACAGTTATTATCAGTGAACTGTTATCAGCAGACAGTTACTGGCAGTTACCAATGTGGTATCAGTAAACAATACAAAATCAGCAATAGTTCTCTAGATTTAAACAGTAAACTTCCAAGTTAATATAGTGATCACAATAAACAAATAAAGTATTGCAGCTTTAACAAAGTACTTTATGAACAAAATGTAAACAATTTCATCATCAGCAGACAGTACAATATTATCAAACAGTTATCTCAGTTGCAATTATATGTTTACACACACATAATAACGAAAGTTAAAAATTATAGCTTGCATAAAATAAACAAACAGATGGTAACAACTGAACCACAAGGGACAGTTCAATTCTCAAACAGATTCTCACATTAATAAACATATTATTCAAACAAATAGTTTACAACATTAATAACAGGCAATCGCTCATCTTGAATCAAGCCTTCCAAACTACAGGCATCATCCACCTCGGATCTAGCCTTACAAACATCAGGCATCACCCATGGCTAAGCCAACTTGTGGCATCACCGACAGGGATCTAGCCCACAAACGGCATCACCCATTACGGGATCTAGCCAACACACGGCATCACCCATCACGGGATCTAGCCAACACACGGCATCACCCATCACGGGTTCTAGCCAACACACGGCATCACCCATCACGGGATCTAGCCAACACACGGCATCACCCATCACGGGTTCTAGCCAACACACGGTATCACCCATCACGGGTTCTAGCCAACACACGGCATCACCCATCCCGGGTTCAGCCACCCAAACATCAGGCATCACCCATGGCTAAGCCAACTTGTGGCATCACCAACATAGGGATCTAGCCCACAAACGGCATCACCCATCCCGGGTCTAGCCATTCAAACAACAGGCATCACCCATTCTGGGATATAGCCCTCAACAAAATGACAATATCACAATTAAAAGGCCCTCAACAAAATGACAATATAACAATTAAAAGAGCACAGAAAAATAACACAAATACAATAACACTGTCATAAAATCAGTTTCAAAAACACAGTTAAGGAGAACACAGTTCTATAAAACATTATTTTATATTTAAAAAAAAAAATTATATAAAACACATTTATAGAAACCACAGTTATAGAAAACACGGTTATATAGAGCAGTTATATAAAACTCAGTAATACGCCCATACGGTCGACTGCTCAGTCAGTTGTTGATGTTGATCAGCAACAAAGGTTAGCAAGCAATGCTGGGGTCCAGCTTAGTACAGACAGCGTTCATGCGGCATGTGTGCGCGTAGCCCACAGACGAAACCACCGACGTCATAGGGGTGGGCCACCGTCATCCATACATATTAATCAGTAAAGGACCGCTCGTCCATCCTCTCTTCACGCTAAAGCCAGGATGTCATCTTCAACCTGTAACACTCAAAAGGCAGGTGGTGGGCAACAATTCCCACCCAAGTATTAGTTCCATGAACCTTTGTAACTGTAGATGAAATAAACTTCTACTCTTGCAAAGTGGTGCGGCCTATTAAGCTGTATCTATATATCAGGCATGTTCAACCCTTGCATTGGTCTGTAAGTTAGCTTTGCTACAACAGTGTTGGAGGCCATATTTTACACCTAAGGTAAAATACAAAAGACAGTAGACACTGAATTTTCTCAGGTTCTGTCTGACAGTGCCATTTTAGATAATCAAATATTAAAGTTATCAGGATACCCATTTGTAGTTTTGATAAAACAGTTATAACTTAATATATTCAAAATAAGTTTTATCCACATCAAACAAGAAAACAATATGGCAAGAACAAGGAGAGGCCTATGTTCAGCCGTGAACAGTCAGACTGTGGATGATGATCATAAATATGAAATGATTTCAAACTATGTTGCAGATTCAAGGATTTCGAAAATACTAGTGCTATAATTATTACTTTCATGTAAGAACCAGTCGAATCCAATATTGAATATGTTTAGGCATAATGCATGCTGTAAAATTGTTGTACTGTTTGCCAATTGAGCCATAAAAGAGAAATTTACAAGCTACCGGTATTTCAGAGCAAGATTAGTGCTTTCTTATATCTTTTTTATGATTCCACTCAGTTAAGGAATTTACTATAATAAACCATAATATAAAAGTTAATAAAGACATTCAAATATTGGTATTTTATAATGAATTCAACATTTTATTTATTTATATAAATAAACCTTTATTTTCTGAAATACATGTTTTTATTTATGATTTCTCTACACATTAACTCTTTCATTAGGTAATTCAATTAATAATTGTTTATCTGAATAAATAAACTCGAACTGACTCTAATCATAACTGACTTGGAAATAAAGCATGAGTAGTCCATACAGTTACTTTTATTTGCTAAGAATAGATACTGCTAAATGGGAAAAGAGACATGGATTTTCACATCATGTTCTTTAAACTCACTTATCATTATGGTAATTATGTTGGGTTCCATTGTCTGTTATTATATTACCATATAACCTGTGATATTACCTTAACTTGAGCTCCAAGTTGACATTAACAATTTCAACATTATGTTAAAAGGAAATCATGTAGGCACCTACAGAGTCCACAAATATTTATTACAACCTATTTTGTAACTTTGCAAATAGGTATTAGTTTTAATGTTTTACCACTGAGATAACCTATTGACTACCAATTGAATGCATATTCAGCACATAAATTAGCTTATTTAAACTGAAAGCAAATCAGGTAATTTATACAATGGATCTAATCAGAGCTTCAACTTGAAAAGGGCAGTTATACCGTTATTTACTAATAATTACATTAGTAGAACCACTTAACACCAAAGTTATTTTCTCTTTCTTGTGTAATACTTAAGTGTGTGACCATCTCTGATGTCGAGTTTTACAGAAACTTTCCGACATGGTCGACGTGACTATAAGCACAGTAGCACTGTTATGTACCAAACGTGGATAAACAGCAGTAACTTCATATTTACTGTATGTTTATCTGATAATCCTTACGGGGGCAATAGGTAATCATGTAAACAAACAGCACCATGATTTATAAAATGTTAAAGGATGCTTCTCAAAAACTCTAATCAAATCAGCTCTGGATAAATACCTCTGTCAGTGCATCAACAACCCGCATCTGCAACCTCTGGTAGAGCTCAAAGCAGAACAGCGTTCGCGCCACAGCACACCCCGGTGACCGGCGTAGTCGCTCTCGCTTGTACGATAACTCCGACACACCGTGCGGTCTCCGAACAGGGTTGACAAGCGCCAAACACGGCTTCCAAGTGCTTGTCGCATCAGTCTTCAGGGCATCATTGGTATTGGCGGCCAAGCCAAGAGATCCATTACTTTCGCGCCAAATGTATTTCTCGATGTCTCTTAGGGGGCGCTGATCCCACCGCTGCTTTCGGCGCCATGGCACCATCATCAGGACACCCCCAGAGGATCCACAAATGAAAACCACACAAATTTACTGAAAACTGCATTTTAATCTTGAGATGAAGTTCACGATACAATAGTCCGATGAAAAAGTGTCATGGCCGCCCGCCGTCGCATCAGCTTACCCGGTATCAAAACATTATACATTTAATTGCAAGATTTATATTATCGTATGTATGAACTTTCAATTAATCTTTATAATTAAGAAACAATATTGAATTCCAGTTACTTTAGCTAAAGCGTCGAAATACGTCTTGATAAATTTAATTAGTTATAATAATAATTACCAAAATGTGTTGGCGGGCGACTAACTATTTAAAGACAATATAAACCAATACAGCGTCAAGAAATATATGTAAATACAGAAATGTAACACAATTTATATAATATTAATTACAAGCAAATGCAATTAATATTTTACTGGTTATTTAGTTAAAATTACATTAAAATTATATTAACTTCCGGGTTAGTTATCATTTAGCCATCTAGATGGCTCTGCTCTACGTTTATGCTTTAACAAACCATCTCAGTGCGCCCATATACACGTCCATATATTTTAAGCTCAGAGTAATTATATATGAGGACACGGTCTCCCTAGTTACGTGAACATCACTGATGTTGAAAAAATATCCAAGGAATTCGCGTATGTGTGGGTAGAATTACGCAAGTGTGTAAAATGTCTTACATAAAAGTGAATACGTAAGTGGATAGAGTACTTTTTAAAGATTTTATAGCGGTTTATATTTTATACTATCTTTTCTTACTTTTATAGTACAATGTACGGGTGTTTTCCAGCATTTATAGTCGCTACCACGTAAAAACTATAATATTCTTAGTATATACACGTCGTAAATTATTCGGCACTAATGTAGAAAAAATGGCCAAAGCCTTCGGGCATCTGTGAAGAAAGCAAAAGTTATTGTCTTACGTTTCCGCAAGTATTATAGGTGTTACTATGTTTCTCGGCTTTTATTGTGGTATATTTTGTATATTTCCTAGGGAGGCCTGCGATGAAGTGGCGATTGCTTTAATCTATCGATTGCGAGGCTAAGCTCGATGACTATCATCTAGATTAGAATATAAAGGGTTACTGCCTACCGGGCACAAGGTAGTCTTGGATGCAACTGGGATCACGTTAGGTTATTAATGCCAAATAATGAAACTGTATGACATGTCCAGCAGTCCAAACCACTGGATCAAGGTGACCAAGGCTTAACCTGACTCTAAAAACGATCTCTATATCAAAATAACCGATATAAAAAAAAAATAACATGAAAGATGAATAATTGAAATAATTAAATACGTCGGTAAAGCCAAAGGAAATGAATGGCATGACTTTTCATTTTTGAAAGTATTCATTACCCGGGCCGGTCTGCATCGTTGTTATGTGCTTCCGTGGAAGCCGGCCTCTTTCGCTCGATCGATCCTTGTGTCACAGATTGAGTTATTGAATGTTACAACTTCACTTCATTTTTACAACAAATATTAATTGCCATCTATCTACGTGTGTGGATTTATAGTTAAAGTTGAGCTAGGATTATATCCTCGTAAGTTTAGTGTTAACGTTTTATTTTGTGGCAGGTTTTAGAGGCAGCATCTGTTTTGTTAATGTGACTAGTATTGAGCTGTGACTTACGTATATACTTGATTGTACATTTCCGTGCATCATAGTCGATCTTGCATGGAAAAAGCACGCAGCTGATGCGACAATAGAGTATGAAAATTGAAAATGTATGGCGCCGTTTCCGAGGTCTGCGATGGGTGTGCGCGGCCAAACTTATAAACTTCTACTCTGGCTATTGTTGTATCGGCATGCGAATTATTTCGAGAGGCAGACGCGCGTGGCAGTGATCAGCTGGAAGGCTAAAAATTGCATTTTTATGTTTACTGTGTACTAACTTAGACTCAAGCCCCTGCGAGAATTTCGATACATAAATGGTATTAAGTTTGGTGTTTAGTTTTGGTGACATTATCTGTTCCAAGGGTAATAAATACTTACGGCGTGAGTTTAATACACCTTCGATGCCTATACTATACTATGTATATATACTTCACGGAACCAATCATCTTAATATATAAAATCCTTGCGTTACTGACTGACTGACAGACACGCTACAGCCGAAACTATTGGGCGCAGGAAGCTGAAATTTGGCATGTATGTTCCTTGGGGACCGTAGGGGTGCACTAAGAAGAGATTTCCCGAAATTCCCACGGGATCGGCCAAAACGGGTAAATTAAAAAAAATTCAGGCGTAGCTGCTCTCGTCCTCTAGTGTTCTATAAGTGATATCAAAGTTTCAACTAAATTGCACAATGCGACCCATAGTTAGTCCACTTGCGTGCCGATACGCTATTAAAGTCATTACGTTATTACTGAGGCAATTCACTAGATTGTATTATGAAAATATAAATGAAAGTGTTATCAAAAGTTGTGCGTTTAATCACATGCGCTATATATTGTAGTACAACTTTTATGAGTAAGTTGGAAAAAACATCAATATGAACATGAAGAAGTGTCCCTTAGCTGGTGGCTGTAGGGTTAGCCATAATATGTTTAAGTATTATAAGCAACAGTAGCAGTAGAAGTGAGTAACAAATAACTTATGGCCGTGAGCGCGGAGCGTTAAAAGTGAGTCGAGCAGGTGTAAAAGCTAGTTTATAGAGACGTAGCGCGATACGCTTCGTGCAGTGCATCTGGTTGCGTTACTACGTGTGGTCAACGCTGACGTCGGAGTTTTGAAATAGTCCAAAGCCCTCCCAACAATTCTTATCCTGAGATAACCCACGGCTTTACGTGCCCTCCGAAGTATAAGTCACTCATTCAAATGACTCGTGTAATCGTGTTAGCGTTGCTTAACTTAGCCAGTCTCTTACGAACGGCAAGTCAAGGTATATATCTATAGTCAAGGAGCACAACAAACGTGTAGCATCATCGCAGACTCAGATCTCTCAATGCAAATGGCCTAGAGAAGGTTTTCATGATATGTCATGTAGTGCGTTTCAATGCATACTGAATCAGTTCCCATAGTGCACTCTATAACGTTAGGTGTTGCGTAGCGTGATTATTAAAGGAAGTATGAAATTGGTTGGTACTATATTATATATCTATACAAAGACTTAATAAACTTCACGATGGGTCCAGCAATTATAATCACTTATCCCTTGCATTGCTACAGGTACAACACTATCCCTTACTTTGCCATTTACTTTGAAAGCGTAGCATATCCAACTCGGCACCACATGTATGTCCCATGCGCGATCGTTTTAAGAAAATACGCTACGCAATGTGCTACGCGTAGCATATCGAGTAGCGATTTTGTCTGGAAAAGCTTTTATATTGCCATATATATGAACCAGCGCAAAGCAACACATGCGCCTCGAAGGTAGGCTCTTGTCAACTCGCACCACCTATTGTGTACCTGGCGTTCATTCTTTCACGCATTGTTCGACGTTTTTATTTTCATGGCTGCCTTTCTTAGCTTTTAATTTAAGGCGCTGTTATACCTCAGAAGCCGTGAAACAACTAATTTTTCGTCGCGCAACTAGCCATAACGGTACATATTACAAACTAGCAAAAAATAGAGCTTAAAGTCAAAAGTCTGAACAAAAGGCTTTTGAAAGAATTTTTTATGTATGTAAAATAGAATCACGGTAAAAAAATCACAAAAACGAGGCAGAAAATAATATTTCGTCTCACCGTTTGCAATATTTTGATCGTAAGCTGTCATTTTTTTATATAATAGTGTAGGAAATCTAATGAACTAAAGAATTACCCTATTTATTATCATTTTATACATGTATATTTTGTAAAATTAAATAAAATCTGCCAAAAGTCTATGATTTTGACGCTCGGTAGATCCCATCAATATCAAACGCTTCGGCAATTTAAACCTTATTAGCATAAGCGGTGTACTGAGTGTCAGTTGCTAGTTTACGCCCCACCTAGACCTCATCATTCGGCTATGAGCCCTGTGAAAGATAGGTCATGTCGCTTGCGTCTCCGCTGCACGAAATTTTACGTAAACCTGTTTGTTATTTTAATACGCCGATTTGAGTTCGTAATTTGATGTTTTATGTTATAGACTGAATACTTTGAATCAAATAGGCTTTTCATGTGACTATGGGCACATATAATTAGGACCTAAGTTTATATTCTTGTTGCGTTTAATGTGTTATTGTTTCTGTGCTTAAAAATATATAATAAGAAGAATAAAATATGGACAATTAGATAAATAAAGTTCTACGAAGGATTTGTACAAGAAAGCGTCGTAATAAAAAAGAAAGTAGTAGCTGCTGGCGTCCTCTAGTATAATTATATAAATTATTCTCACAATACATAGATGCCACAGTTTTCAATATTTGAAAGAGTAATAACATAAAATCGAATCATTTTATCTATATTGCAAACTCATTAGCTTGTCAGATCGCCTGGAGCGCTAAGATGCCGCCACGGCGAACAATAAACAGCGCTAATATGGCGCTCCGCAGTTCGCACACAAGCGGTAACGAATGTTGTATTATTGTGTTGTGAACATAAACCTATTTAGGTACATCGGGTAAAACTTTGATTATTCATAAACTATTAGGTATGTCTCAGTGCATCTAACATATTTTTAATTTCTAAAATCAATCATTTATAAGTAAGAAGGTGACTTCTCTGTTTGCTATATACACAAGTTATAGTATTCTTTTTAATAATAAAGTACCTAACCAATTATCTTTATTGTAATTACAGTGAAGTTAAATATAACAGTTCTGCAACGTCTTACACACATTTGACTGCAGTAATTCCTAACACGATTTGTTCAAGAGCTAGCCAAGAAATGCCAAACAATTTTTTTAACAAATTTGACTCAACTTCCTAGTGATAAGCAAAAAATACAAGAGGGATAGCAGTGACTGGTTCAAATTGCGTAAGAATATGTTGACAGATTCAAATTTTGGTACAGTGGTAAAAAGAAGAGATAACAGCAGTAAAGCCAACATAGTAAAAAATGTTTTGTACAAATAAAATATTTGCAATGTAAAAGCAGTTGCGCATGGAGTCTAAAATGAACAACTGGCGAAGCAAGAAAATGTAACAATCGAACCTTGTGGATTATCCGTTTATTGGTGCCACGCCAGATGGATTAATAGGTCCAAACACGATTGTGGAAATTTAATGTTCTATAGTTGCCTATAAGAATGGCCTGGAGAATAGTATAAGAGCAAATAAAATATAAATATGGAAACGTGATAAAAAAGTGAACTGACTAGTCTAAACAAATATTGTGATTGTTATTACCAAATTCAGGGGCAAGGCCACGTTACACGCAAACAAAAATGTTTATTTGCTGTGTAGAGTGGCAAAAGTATACCACTAAAAATAGAAATTAAAGAAAGAGATGATGTTTTCTGGGATACGAAAATGAAAGAAAAGCTTGTGGCGTTTTATATGAATTGGCAGTTGCCTGAAATTGTTGATTCTCGTCAAGCTCAAGGGATGGCATTGCGAGATCACGGTAAGGAAAATGTTTCATCAGTGCTTCAAGTTTCTACAATACTAAGCCGTAAAAGGAAAGTAAATGAAAATGTGCCTCGTGAACAACAGCAAATAAGAAGTATTGAAGCCTCATCACTTCACACACTGCCTTTGACTTTCGATGAGAATAAAGAAAACCTGCCGGGTTGTAGCAGACAGCTAACTTTAGGGATTTAGTTTTAATCCCGTAAAAGTAATTTTAGCTGCCGGAGTTGCGTCTAAATATTTTTAAACAATTTCCAAAAAAATCTTAAATACTTCGGCAATTAGGCAAAAAATGAACGTAGTTTTTGTACATAAGTACAGTTTTACAAATGTCATTTTCAGGTTTTATGTGAAAAACGTAAAACGAAACGCAAACCCGCCATCTTGGAATGATCATATTGACAGCTAATGGCAAATTTGTGCGTCATTGCTTTTGAGTGCCTAGGGTTAGGTGCGACTGTAATAACTTAATAAGTGACTAAATAGGTTATATTAGGTTCTGTTTCGATCCTTAATACGAAAATAGGAGCCCTGCACACACACACCATACACACCGATGTTTGGGGATTTTTTTTTCAGAGGAAACTAAGTATTTCCGGCGGGTGAAAATGATGAATGAGTTTCTGAGACCTCCCCTCCTGCCCCCTCAATCACCCACAACCCCTAAAAACGGCGACGTATTTCGAAACCTTTACCATAATAATTATACCTATAATAACAATTAAACATCCATAAATAAATAAAATAAATCAACTTTTACTAAGCTTCAATTATCTCGTAACTCGCTTTAGTTGAGATACGGCTTTTGCGCTTAGTAGGGCAGTATTGTGGTTTTTAGGGTACCGTAGCCAAAAATTGTATAAACGGAACCCTTATAGATTCGCCATGTCTGTCTGTCTGTCCGCCCGTATGTCACAGCCAATTTATTGCAAAACAGATTTGAAAACTGGCAGGAATGGAATTAGATGTAGGTATTCTATGAACCGCTTCACCATTTTTATACAAAAACAGTACAAAAATAATAAAAGCCTCTCCATACATGGAACTGACTTAATAATTTTTATCATCTTACGGCACGTTGGTATTTACCTACTTTCGTCAACTATTAATACCTATAACGTCTAATGTAAACCAGTTTTGCTCATGGCTCCACTAAGGACAAAATTTGCGCTATGCCTATTTTGTACAAACACATTGATTTATGCAATATAAATTTTAATATCAGTATCTCAATTCAATATGCTAAAACGTTTTGCTTGCGATTTTGAAATATTGGAATACGGATGTCGCCAGAATACGGCCGCACGCGCGAGAATGAAGGGGGACACCCCGCAGTAGACGGAGCTAAGCGCCCTTCACCTCCCCTGCTTCACCCCTCATTTACCAATACAGTCGCTTAGGACAGCGCCTTAAAAAATGTAATACGGCAAGAGGTGGAATGTTTCTTTGAAAAAAACGTGACAGGTTCTGCTTATAAGAGTACAGAAACATTTTAAGTAATTTACTTACGCTATGAGAAGAAAATGCAATTGTAGTAAGTGAAATAAAGCAGTACCCATTAGTAAATGAGTGAGTAGCAAAAATTTTTACTGAGGCTTTTATTTTAATTGACATTAAAAATTGAGTAGATTTAGAATTATTTAACTGCATTACACGGGGCCAGCTTTACTAGAAATAATCGATATTTTAAGATAATGTTTTATATATAAACACATTGTAAAACCAAATTAAAATGAAGTGTAAAATCTGCCACGTATTTACATAGCTATAACAAAACACGACTAAACTCACTGTTTACCGTTGGGTAATTAGGTACGTATGAGTACCTACTTGCAGCATTTGATCAGTGTCTCAATTTCGTAGAAGTACTCACAACAGCATTATTTTTAAGCAGCACTAGTCTGTTATTGTCTACATAAACTTATATACCTATATAAGTTTATGTAGACAATAACAGACTAGTGCTGCTTAAAAATAATGCTGTTGTGAGTATTTGAACTTATTGTGAACATACTGGCTATTGCAAATATCTTTGACAGTCGGTTTTGAGGGCCAGTACCTTAAATACACTGACACTGGTTTAAGTCATGGAGTAGCACTACCTTTTCAGGTGACGGAGGTCAGGAGGCAGGCACTCTGTGGAAAAACTAAAATTCTGTCAAATCTGAAGGTTATACGGGAAAGTGAAAAGATTCATATATAAACTATATTATTAAACAATATGAAGAGCTTTAAATAGCTGTGTTTACGTAATATTTCATTTCAGAATATGAATGTTATACTAACCGTAGCAGTAGCAATGCATTTAGCTGTGTAGTATTTTCTAAATTCTATACGTAAAAAAACGTCAGGGTATGACGACCCCACCGCCCACAGAAAGAGATGTTCTTTCAATAATCTGACGAGAATCTTCTCTAGGACAAGCAGTCAATAGGTATAATGATTACACTATACAGAACACAGTGGAAGGCAACCTAAAGCTAAATGGGCAGCAGCACCGAGCAACAAGACTGCCGTTACTGCGATCTTCAATGCGCCTGATACAATGTGATTACGGCAAAATTTCCAAAATCAGTAGAGGCTTATGTCCAGCAGTGTCTATACTTTGGTTGTCAATATTTCCATTTCATAATATTATAAAACAAAGAAAACGCCTATGCAAATTTAAATTCATGCGATACATGCAAATAGTAGAAAAATGAGGTAAGGCACTTAGCCACTATATCAAATAGCAATTATAGGATGTGTTTCACAATTTTGTAAGTATGCGTAGCGTAGTGGATCGAGTGATCGCTTCAACATTTTTAATATTATGGCGTCTGTTTTAGGTTCTATCTCGGCACTGGAAAATGCTAAATGTCATCCATAAACGATCCTAACGACCTTTTTCGAGTCCAGGAGTTCCACGTTGAAAGTTCTACAGATATACAGGAGGATTTCATTTAAATATATTTTACGTTTTATATTGTGACTATTAATGACAGATGCATCGTTTTTATTAAAAATAATGCTTAATTTACCTCTGAAATGCTAACCAGGTTACTAATATAGTATGATTAAAAGATGTATTCTATTAATATAAAAGGCAGTGATAGCCTAGTGGAGATACCAACAGCCTGCCATGCAGAGGGTATCGGGTTCGAATCTACGGCGCGCACCAATGAATTTTCGGAGTTATGTGCGTATTGAATTATAAATTATTGCTTGCCCCGTGCCTCGGAGAGCACGTTAAGCCGTCGGTCCCGGTTGTCATGAAGATCTTTGACAGTCGTTATAGGGTGTCAGTACCTTCTAAATAAAATGACACTAGTCTAAACCATGGAATATTGCTATCCCTTCGGGTTGCGGAGGTTAGACAGGTAGTTACTCTGTGGAAAAGCTAATATTCAGCCAAATCCGGTTAGCCTAGTAAGCTAACCTCAGGTTGAAACTGGGATAACGCTAGGAGAATGAATGGCAATGTGTATTCTATTAAACTAAATCTTATTTTGATTGCGAGCCGAACTCTCGTGCTTATTGCTAAACTTAATTTATACTTGAGGGATTTGTAAAACCCGAGTGTCAACGGCTACGTGCGCGTTCAAAATCTTAGAAGAGTCAATGATCTGTTCAAGTAACTTTACCGTGGGTAAACGCAAATAAAATCGTCCACAGAGTCGGAGGTAAAGTTTTAGTCCCTGCGACAGTGATTTATTCAGAGGGGTTTATGAGTAAATTGGGGACTTACTGTTGGTGATGGGGGTGGTTTACTGTTTGCCTAAACATTTGGTTTTAATGTATCAGCAAGCTGGTGGTTACAACGTTACTTATGGATATCTCCTGCGAAATTGCGATGAATGACAACGACCGCGCCCACATTAGCCTTTCAATTGGCCTACGATATTGTAAGTTCGGATTTCGAAACGATTTTGTGATGAATTTATTTCGTCGATCACATACGGTGAAAAAATTTAGCTACGGCATCCTCTAGTGAGCAATAAAATAGGTGATACCTTAAAGTGACTGGCGATATAAGGGTGGGCGTGGAGGATACCAAGATCACTGTGCTGGTTTTGGTTGACTTCTCAAACGCCTTCAATACCGTCAGTCACGATATCCTCCTATCTATCCTATCCTATCTTATGATCTCCTCCAAAGCACTGGAAGGGTTCTCTTCATATCTTCGTGGACGCCAGCAGTCGGTCAGTATCGATGACTCCTCATCGAGTTGGCGAGACCTCGAGGCTGGTGTTCCACAAGGTGGCATACTATCTCCTCTTTTATTTTCACTCTTTATTAATCTCTTAACCCTGGATCTTCAGTGTTCGTATCATTTGTACGCCGATGATCTGCAGGTGTACTCGCAGGCTACTATTGAGGATTTGCCGAGTGCGTTTGACGCTGTGAACCGGGACTTAGCGATAATTCAAGACTGGTCAGAGAGGTATGGTTTATGTGTTAATCCTGCGAAATGCCAAGCAATTATCATTGAGAGCCCAAGAATAATCAGCAGGCTGGACTTGGCACTGCTACCACCTGTCACATTTAATGGCATCAACATACCTCTGAGCCCCACTGTCAAGGATCTTGGCATACACCTTGATTCTACACTCAGCTGGCAACCTCAGATCACAAATGTTTGCCAAAAAGTAACTGGTACTCTACGATCTCTGTACCGCCTGAAGAACTTCCTCCCTGCCAAGACAAAGACAATGCTTGTACAGACTTTGGTTTTACCTATAATCGACTATGGTGATGTGTGTTATTTCGACCTGAATGCAGATCTGCTCAACAAACTAGACCGACTTCTCAATAATTGCATTCGGTTCATTTTCAACCTCCGTAAGTACGACCATGTGTCAGCATATCGTACTCAACTATCATGGTTACCTATCCGACAGCGTCGCAATATGCGCGCGTTGTCTACACTATACTCTTTACTTCATTCTCCTAATAGCCCTAGCTATCTAACTCCGCATTTTAAACACCGTTGCTCTAACCATGATAGAAATCTTCGCTCTTCTCACAATTATCTTCTTTCATGTCCCTCTCATAGCTCAAGTCTTGTTCATTCTTCTTTCAATGTTCAATCGATTCTCCTTTGGAATGCGCTCCCTCTCGACATCAGGATGTCGGCTAACCGGTTCACGTTTAATTCTAAAGTGCGCCAGCACTATGTGAAACTGTTATCTACTTGAAGGTAAGACATAATAAAAATCTCTCATGATATGTTTTGTGTGACTGTACTTATATATTATATTATATATATTTATATACATATATTATATATATGTATTTGTATACTATATATATATATATATATACACATAAACCATACCTCTCTGACCAGTCTTGAATTATCGCTAAGTCCCGGTTCACAGCGTCAAACGCACTCGGCAAATCCTCAATAGTAGCCTGCGAGTACACCTGCAGATCATCGGCGTACAAATGATACGAACACTGAAGATCCAGGGTTAAGAGATTAATAAAGAGTGAAAATAAAAGAGGAGATAGTATGCCACCTTGTGGAACACCAGCCTCGAGGTCTCGCCAACTCGATGAGGAGTCATCGATACTGACCGACTGCTGGCGTCCACGAAGATATGAAGAGAACCCTTCCAGTGCTTTGGAGGAGATCATAAGATAGGATAGGATAGATAGGAGGATATCGTGACTGACGGTATTGAAGGCGTTTGAGAAGTCAACCAAAACCAGCACAGTGATCTTGGTATCCTCCACGCCCACCCTTATATCGCCAGTCACTTTAAGGTATCACCTATTTTATTGCTCACTAGAGGATGCCGTAGCTAAATTTTTTCACCGTATGTGATCGACGAAATAAATTCATCACAAAATCGTTTCGAAATCCGAACTTACAATATCGTAGGCCAATTGAAAGGCTAATGTGGGCGCGGTCGTTGTCATTCATCGCAATTTCGCAGGAGATATCCATAAGTAACGTTGTAACCACCAGCTTGCTGATACATTAAAACCAAATGTTTAGGCAAACAGTAAACCACCCCCATCACCAACAGTAAGTCCCCAATTTACTCATAAACCCCTCTGAATAAATCACTGTCGCAGGGACTAAAACTTTACCTCCGACTCTGTGGACGATTTTATTTGCGTTTACCCACGGTAAAGTTACTTGAACAGATCATTGACTCTTCTAAGATTTTGAACGCGCACGTAGCCGTTGACACTCGGGTTTTACAAATCCCTCAAGTATAAATTAAGTTTAGCAATAAGCACGAGAGTTCGGCTCGCAATCAAAATAAGATTTAGTTTAATAGAATACACATTGCCATTCATTCTCCTAGCGTTATCCCAGTTTCAACCTGAGGTTAGCTTACTAGGCTAACCGGATTTGGCTGAATATTAGCTTTTCCACAGAGTAACTACCTGTCTAACCTCCGCAACCCGAAGGGATAGCAATATTCCATGGTTTAGACTAGTGTCATTTTATTTAGAAGGTACTGACACCCTATAACGACTGTCAAAGATCTTCATGACAACCGGGACCGACGGCTTAACGTGCTCTCCGAGGCACGGGGCAAGCAATAATTTATAATTCAATACGCACATAACTCCGAAAATTCATTGGTGCGCGCCGTGGATTCGAACCCGATACCCTCTGCATGGCAGGCTGTTGGTATCTCCACTAGGCTATCACTGCCTTTTATATTAATAGAATACATCTTTTAATCATACTATATTAGTAACCTGGTTAGCATTTCAGAGGTAAATTAAGCATTATTTTTAATAAAAACGATGCATCTGTCATTAATAGTCACAATATAAAACGTAAAATATATTTAAATGAAATCCTCCTGTATATCTGTAGAACTTTCAACGTGGAACTCCTGGACTCGAAAAAGTTCGTTAGGATCGTTTATGGATGACATTAAGCATTTTCCAGTGCCGAGATAGAACCTAAAACAGACGCCATAATATTAAAAATGTTGAAGCGATCACTCGATCCACTACGCTACGCATACTTACAAAATTGTGAAACACATCCTATAATTGCTATTTGATATAGTGGCTAAGTGCCTTACCTCATTTTTCTACTATTTGCATGTATCGCATGAATTTAAATTTGCATAGGCGTTTTCTTTGTTTTATAATATTATGAAATGGAAATATTGACAACCAAAGTATAGACACTGCTGGACATAAGCCTCTACTGATTTTGGAAATTTTGCCGTAATCACATTGTATCAGGCGCATTGAAGATCGCAGTAACGGCAGTCTTGTTGCTCGGTGCTGCTGCCCATTTAGCTTTAGGTTGCCTTCCACTGTGTTCTGTATAGTGTAATCATTATACCTATTGACTGCTTGTCCTAGAGAAGATTCTCGTCAGATTATTGAAAGAACATCTCTTTCTGTGGGCGGTGGGGTCGTCATACCCTGACGTTTTTTTACGTATAGAATTTAGAAAATACTACACAGCTAAATGCATTGCTACTGCTACGGTTAGTATAACATTCATATTCTGAAATGAAATATTACGTAAACACAGCTATTTAAAGCTCTTCATATTGTTTAATAATATAGTTTATATATGAATCTTTTCACTTTCCCGTATAACCTTCAGATTTGACAGAATTTTAGTTTTTCCACAGAGTGCCTGCCTCCTGACCTCCGTCACCTGAAAAGGTAGTGCTACTCCATGACTTAAACCAGTGTCAGTGTATTTAAGGTACTGGCCCTCAAAACCGACTGTCAAAGATATTTGCAATAGCCAGTATGTTCACAATAAGTTCAAATACTCACAACAGCATTATTTTTAAGCAGCACTAGTCTGTTATTGTCTACATAAACTTATATAGGTATATAAGTTTATGTAGACAATAACAGACTAGTGCTGCTTAAAAATAATGCTGTTGTGAGTACTTCTACGAAATTGAGACACTGATCAAATGCTGCAAGTAGGTACTCATACGTACCTAATTACCCAACGGTAAACAGTGAGTTTAGTCGTGTTTTGTTATAGCTATGTAAATACGTGGCAGATTTTACACTTCATTTTAATTTGGTTTTACAATGTGTTTATATATAAAACATTATCTTAAAATATCGATTATTTCTAGTAAAGCTGGCCCCGTGTAATGCAGTTAAATAATTCTAAATCTACTCAATTTTTAATGTCAATTAAAATAAAAGCCTCAGTAAAAATTTTTGCTACTCACTCATTTACTAATGGGTACTGCTTTATTTCACTTACTACAATTGCATTTTCTTCTCATAGCGTAAGTAAATTACTTAAAATGTTTCTGTACTCTTATAAGCAGAACCTGTCACGTTTTTTTCAAAGAAACATTCCACCTCTTGCCGTATTACATTTTTTAAGGCGCTGTCCTAAGCGACTGTATTGGTAAATGAGGGGTGAAGCAGGGGAGGAGTAATTGCATTCGGTTCATTTTCAACCTCCGTAAGTACGACCATGTGTCAGCATATCGTACTCAACTATCATGGTTACCTATCCGACAGCGTCGCAATATGCGCGCGTTGTCTACACTATACTCTTTACTTCATTCTCCTAATAGCCCTAGCTATCTAACTCCGCATTTTAAACACCGTTGCTCTAACCATGATAGAAATCTTCGCTCTTCTCACAATTATCTTCTTTCATGTCCCTCTCATAGCTCAAGTCTTGTTCATTCTTCTTTCAATGTTCAATCGATTCTCCTTTGGAATGCGCTCCCTCTCGACATCAGGATGTCGGCTAACCGGTTCACGTTTAATTCTAAAGTGCGCCAGCACTATGTGAAACTGTTATCTACTTGAAGGTAAGACATAATAAAAATCTCTCATGATATGTTTTGTGTGACTGTACTTATATATTATATTATATATATTTATATACATATATTATATATATATGTATTTGTATACTATATATATATATATATATATATATATATATATAATTTTATAGTAACTATATATTGTGTAGATTATTATAATGTATTTATAATATGATTGAAAATGAATATCAAGTTTTATATATTTTATACACCTGCCACACTCTTCTCTGCATCACCCTAAGGTTGACTGGCAGAAAATGCTATATAGCATTAAGTCCGCCTTTGCATACCATTTTTGCAGAAGTGTAAAAATAAAATAAAAATAAATACCTGTGTAACATGTATAAAACTTATCGCTGTAATGGCTTCATTCGTCATCATCATTGCGTCATCTTGGCCACCTTAGAGCCCAAGATCTGCTTTCTAGTCTAATCAGATTTGACAGAGTATTCTACCACAGAGCGACTGCCATCTGACCTCGAAACCCAGATTGGTTAAAAAAAATCAACAGTTCTGGCTCCTCATAACCTACTGTCGAAGATCTTCATGACAGCTGGGATCGACGTAAACCATCTTCACTTTATAAGAAGTGCAGTGGACTAAGTAATTCCTAGCACTGAACAATGCCAATATTCTGCATTAAACTTAATTCCACTCTCCATTATTCAATTCCTGATTACTGAAATACTACAAGGTTATTATATAAGATGTCAAGGACGCCGAACCGTTACACGACTGATTTGTACAATTTATTCAAAGAGATAGTTGTTAATTCTCTTTGTATACCTTAGTAGTGCTAAAACTATTACAGTGAGTTTAAGGGACGCGGTAATGAGTACTAATGTTTAAGATTATAACATACTAGAGTAAGCCCTTGGCTCCACCTGCAAGTCGGCCGTTTAAACGACAAATGGTGGCTCTTTTTCATGTGTAACAATTATTTCTGCAAAGTTTCAAAAAAAGCCGTATAGTCGTTTATGAGCGAAAGCGTTATAGACAGCCATCCATCTATCCGTACAAAATATTTCGCGTTTATTATAGAACTGTTCAGTCTACACGCCTTGTCGCATTGAGACCATTACTTTTATTATTTATCCGACTCAATTTTTTTCTTTAGGTGTTGTTACATGTTAGTATGTTAGAGTAAATAAAAAGGGTCTGAAATAACCACATACCGTTGGGTCAAAATCCTTGTCTCCAATTTTTAATATAAAATCCAAAAATATTATCTATACCAACTCCTTGGAATTCATATGGGACTAACATATTCGATCTGTAAGTCACAGTCAACACAATCTGTAAAAAGTTACCGTAGGGATAAATCTGGTATATTATTATATTATAACCTGTACCTTAGCTTATATGAACTCGCGTACTACTGAGTCCCCTAGGATTCAACTTATCCAATACGGAAAAGCTAGAGAAACTACACTAAGTAAATGATTAAAGAAGTACGCCTGTGAGTTACAGATCGAATATGTTAGTCCCATATGAATTCCAAGGAGTTGGTATAGATAATATTTTTGGCTTTTATATTAAAAGTTGAAGACAAGGATTTTGACCCAACAGCGTGTGGTTATTTCAGACCCTTTTTATTTACTCTAACATACTACTAACATGTAACAACAACTAAAGAAAAAAATTGAGTCGGATAAATAATAAAAGAAATGGTCTCAATGCAACAAGGCGTGTAGACTAAACAGTCTTTGACAGCTCTTTAATATCAAACCAGAAAGGTAGCAGCAAGACAATCAGAATTTTGTAGTTCATCATATCGGACTGTCGGAATCCTGTCGGTCCACCTTGCGGGAGGAATGTTGAAGTTACACAAAAATAAAAATATATTTGTGACCTATTTCTCATACAATAGAAACCTACCTTTACATGCCACTAGAATTAAAACTTCGGCAGCAAATTAGTAAATAATTCACTAAAAATATAAACGTTAACGCGGTGTTATAGTTTCAAACATAATAAAAGCTAAAATGGAACAACTCGTATCATAATTAATTAAATAGCGTTAGTGAGTTATAAATATTGTATGTAACTGCCGTTTTCATCGTTAGCCCACATCCACTAATTTCCATATACTCGTGCATTCTGCAAACCAATCTAATGCAAGAACTAAAAGGTAAAAAAAATATTTAAATATCACTATTTAAAGCTTTACGCTTCAAGACTACAATAGCTTGATATTTTACTGTTTTGTGAAAGATAATGTGACTCATTGTCTACTATGCCTTGGCTTGATGCCTGTAATTTAATTTAATAAAAAGATAATAAACTTGTAGCAAATTCAAACCTTTCTTGTTTTTCGATATTATAGAGAGCTCTGAAAGCTGCAGGTCTTCTTACGATGAGTTCCTTCCCTATTTTGTTAGCGATAATTTATTATTTAATACGCACTTATCTGCCAAAATTCAGTAGTGCGCGCCATGGAATGGCTGCTCTGGGTAGCGGTTTGTTATTAACTGTAGAAGGCTGTCGTGGCCTCCAGATTGTACTCATCAGGAAGCATAGACGGACAAAGAGTTCCATTGCTTGGCAGTACGCATATAGTTTCCATCAATCACCCACATTTAGCCGCTTACCATCCTACAAACCAAGCCTTAGCCAGTTTGCCACCCTTGCGGCATAAAAAAAGCGTATAACCATCAAATGCGTACAAAAATATATCTATTAGGTACCCAACAGTTTTATATGGTCGGCAATATCAAGATGACATTCGGACTGATATGAAGAGTTGATAAGGTGCAATTTATACAGCCGAATTAGGTATATCAAAAGGATTGTAGTACGTATAATAGATAGTATCGCGGCAAGTCGACGGTGCAATATTTTATATTAGGTACGTTCTCGACAGACTGACTCGCGCACAACGGTCTCTTTGTTACAGCGTCTGGTTCATGTCATGTGTAATTCCATAAGCTTATTTGTTGCGATGAAGTATTGCCTTGTTGTATGGACAGTGTCGCAACTAACTTTTAGTTTTACACAACATCTAATTTATTGCACCGCAAACTTGTGCAATCTTGACAATCTACAGCTTTTATTAATGTTTTCTAGACGTTTAAACTAATTTATGGTCTTATTACTATCATTATGAATAAATAACAAGAACATTTTGTGTCATTTGTTTAAATGTCCAATATATCTTCTGTCAAAACTTTCCTAAGGTTTTTATTTTTTGAGCTGATTCGAAACATGTGTAACCAATAGCAATTCTTACGAGCATATTGTTCTAAGTATACATATATGATAATTATATTCTGAATGAGTCGATTTTTTAAATTGTAATAACCTCGTGACGCCCTGGTGTATTTTGAGCAAAAAAATAGGAGTGAGCACTTGTATTTACGGTAAGCAGTGTAGAACCTGGATTTATATTGTGCTACTGCGGCTTCGCACGCATGGGAGTCTGTTATAGCGGCAAAATGTAGGCTATATCACTGTCCGGACTCTTCAGTACTGTCACTCATAACATACATACTAGATACAGGGTGGGCCAATAATTTTTGCAAATAGCAACACTGAATTTCTCGAATACCTTTGGAGAAAGGGGCGCGCAGGTGGCGGGAAACTATGCGTCGTTTCATGCAATTTTAGTCACAATGGAGCGCTTCACAGGACAACAGCGTGCTTTTTGTGTTAAACAATTTTACAAAAACAGCGATTCCTACGTTACTGTTCGACGACTGTTTCGAATCGAATATGGATTACGCCGTGTAAGCGAGTGTCCAAGTGTTAATTTAATCAAAGCTTGGGTCGTGAAGTTTGAGCAAACAGGATCGACAAAGAATATTAAACAAACAGGCCGGCCACGTTAAAGAAGAAGCGATGAGAACATTCGAGAGGTTGAAATTTCCGTTCGGAACGATCCAGAATTATCTACGCGTAAGCGTTCGGCGATTCTGGCATTACCGAGAACCAGTCTACGGCGGATTTTGCATCTAGACCTCAAACTGCACCCGTATAAGCTTCAAATCGTGCAGGAGATGAAACCAAATGATTACATTCAACGTAAGTTATTGGCTGACACAATGCTGGAGCAATTCTCTTGCCTGGAGAATGTATTGTTTACGAACGAAGCCCACTTTCACATCAACGGGCACGTGAATAAGCACAATTGTCGATATTGGAGCAGGGAAAACCCTCGCCTTAAATACCAAAAGCCACTTCATTCACCTAAAACGACAGTATGGGCTGCCATATCAGCAAAGGGCATAATTGGTCCGTATTTCTTTGAAAATAATCAAGGAAATAATGTAACTGTGAATTCAGCGGAATACGTCAAGATGTTGCGAGAGTTTTTGACGCCGCAGTTGCATGAATTTCAAGGATACAACAGCAGGACCTGGATGCAACAAGATGGAGCAACATGCCATACGTCAAAAGTGACTTTAACGGTAGTCAAAGAAATGTTTCCGAATAAATTGATTTCTCGCAGAGGTGATATCCCATGGCCTCCGAGAAGCCCGGATCTTACACCATGCGATTTTTTCTTATGGGGATACCTGAAAAGTCGAGTCTACCTTAATAAACCGACGAATATATCCCAATTAAAACGAAACAACCACGACGAGATAGCCGCGATTCCCCGCAGCATGTGTCAGCGAGTTTTCCAAAGTTTGCGTTGTCGATTGCTAGAGTGCCAACGACGAGACGGTGCACATCTCGACGATGTTATTTAAAAAAAAAAAATATCATTAAATTGTCAAAACGTTAAAAATATAATCAACAAAATAACAGTCGTAGTTTTATTTCTATTCATGTTTTAAAAGTGCAAAAATTATTGGCAGCACCTCAATTAAAGTAGTCGCTGTCGGTATAAATTCCCTTTGTGTGTAACTGCGTGCAGATATCAAACAATCAATTTATACAGCGAGAAAATCGTTCAATTAAGGATTCGCTTAAAAGTGAATTCTCATTTCACAAATTCAACGTTTGACGCGATGATCTTTTATGTCAGGTTACTGGCTAGATCAGTAAACATTACTGGCGAAAATATTGGTTTAAAACTCTTAAAACGCCTTTGAACTACGCTATTTACTGCTCACATATTGCTCCGATGATGAACAAAAACTGTTTTCTTTTTCACATTATATTACGTTCTTTCATTTACATAACTTAAAAGCTCAATCAGTTAATTAAAATGTGATAACCATCGCAAGGCAATAAACTAATTATAAAGTCTTAAAAGTTCGCCAAGGTCAACATAAAATTACAAAAGTAGTTTGTATGTTTACGTCGGGGAAATGAAAAGTAAGTTGTATTGTATTGTGTAATGTAATAGGTCTGTAAAACAGAGTGTAGTGAGTTGCTGAGGTGATGCCATGTAAGTTAATAAATCCTTGGAAGCACACGCTTTGATTTATTTATAACGCCCGCAAATTTCTTTAGCAATTTACCGCACCAAGAAGCCACGTAGCTACTAAGTTTAGGATATCATTCCGCGATCGTGTTACCACTTGAATGCAGAAACGTGACATCATATACGAGCCCAGACCGCGCTCGACGGGGAACCAAATGGATTGCCAACGTAAAATATAACATTGAACCACCAACACAAACGTTATTGCGACGGAAAACCTTCGTTTGCAAGACGCTTTAAGTGGTACTTTTGCAGCAGAATGCAGCTCTAAAGTGCCTGCCGCACTTGGCAAAATGTTTTTGTTTTAAACGATCCCTTTCGTAAGTCTTAGAGGAACATTAGTCCTCTTAAAAGTAGCCAGACTCATTGGGCGAGGCTTTAAAGTTTGCTGGCTCGAGTATTATTGGGTTCGAATGGCAGGGCACTGTGCTTACAGAAAGATGGACCTTGAAAGCTTACTCACACTCGCAGACAGTTAGACACGTATTAGCTAAGGGTTTTGTTTATATGCGTAGTTTACATGACATCTAAAAATTTTGCATAATTGAATCGCTTTCGATAATTACGAATTTGCCGCCGATTGTTTTTGTATAATAAAATTGATTTTTATACGTCCAAGATTAGACATATGACTTTTTACGCTTTCCCTGGATTGAGCCGCCTTTTTACAAGTTCGTAAGCTCGAAAAAGAAAATTTAATCCTAGATCTGAAAGTGTTTATCTAATTAATATTATATAAACGAAATGTTACTTCTTGAGTTTGTATTATGATACTGAGTGTATTTCCAGCAGACAACGATAGCCTAGTGCAGATACCAACTGACTGTCACTCACAGCGCGCACCACTGACTTTTCAAAGATACGTGCATATTAAACTGTAAATTATCGCTTGCCTCAATGATAATGAATTTTCACCAATATAGGGCAACTGGTAAGCTTCCTGCATTTGCCTCCAAGTATGGGTGTATAAAATAGGTTATCATGTGTATTATGTAGATACATCGTTCAAACTCATGTAGTTATTTATTTCCATAGCATATTTTTGTTTAGAATAAAGAAGTATATAGCAAACGTCATTGCTCTAACAAGTATTTATATACAATCTTCTAAGAAATATGATTACGCGTGATTCTTACCCACTAGTAACCACCGTCATCCGAAATCTCGCCGTTTTCAAGTATCTAATTTATTTCATAAATAGTTCATAACAATATGAATCAAAAACATAATATTGTCAGAGAGGTTCTTGATGAAAGAAGGAGTCGTGTTGAATTTCGCTTTCGGACAGACATTCTGATGAATTTTTTTAAACTGCCAATCCCTTTATACAACCTATGAATCGAACCTACAACGACTTTGATATATAATATTACTTATGGAAATATGTTATCGACTGGCCTAAGTTGTATTATAAGTATATTAATACATACATACAAGTTCCTACTCAATCTTATGAAATAGACAGATCGATGTGCGTACACCTAAATTTGTTATAGGTCTCAGACTAGACAGCTTGACGACGACGACTTCGTAGGACGCCAGGTCGATTTTCATTTCCGAACAAAAGTGTTTTTTTTCTGGAGAGCTATTTTAGTATATTTAAAGGAACTTTTTTTTTCTATTTAAATACTATTACATTTTTATTTATTACATAACAATATACAATCATTTATTTTAGAACAATAATACGAATAAAAACGAAGTCTTAAAAGTAGTAAGCATGGTTATATATTTCTTTGTAAGAAATGTTTGAATGATGCCCTGCTGCTATCAGGATTCAAATCTTATACGCCAAGAAAGACAGATACTTTACTAAAATAATTTATAAATAAAAACTTCATAGCCTCGACACGAGCCCATCAAGGAGGGATATAATTATAAAATTCCTTGCAAAAAGTAATTAAACACATTTAATTAGTCAACCAATCACTCAATTTGGCGCCCATTATACACTACCCGCCAACTAAATTCAACCTGTAGTGGTTTCAATATTTTCCTCGTTCGATAAGTGAATTGACGTCATATTTGTCAATTATGCAAATAAGCGTCGCCAGGATAGATGCAAATCATTACATCGGATATTATTGCGGGTAGCAGCTGCTTGTAATGGTTCACGACGCGGCCCTTTCCGGCTAATGGTACCACCTACCTACACACGAATGCCTGCCTCATCCCTTATTTATATTAACCATTTATAATCGTCAGTAAGTATTTTCACGCGGTTAAATTTCATAATTTCAAAACCGTTATATAACCCTTTGCCCCATATTTCCCCGTTTAATTTCACGTCAAAAGCAAATTTCAGCGATAATCGGCCAACAGAAAACAATACATTTTGTACGAAATGGTTTATATAATACTTATCGGCGATAGTATAATGACCCATAACTATTTCTACGTAGCCCATCAGATCGTAAATGTCGTAGTGATTATGGCAACAATCTCCTAAAACGCTTATTTTGTGGCCTGTGGGGAAAATTCACGTTCATCGAGGACTCTGCTGGCGCGCGCTAATATGTTGATGATAGGTCATTACTAGGTATTTATTGAAAATTAGTCGACGCCAGCGGCTTCGCACGCACATATTTTCGAATTTCTCGTTTTGCCCGATCCCGTGGGAATTTCGGGAAATCCCGTCTTAGTGCACCCCTACGGTCCCTAAGGAACATACATCCAAAATTTCAGCTTCTTGCACCGAGTAGTTTCGGCTGCAACTTGTCTGTCAGTCAGTCAGTAACGCAAGGATTTTATATATACAGATGATAACGGCTTTTGATACACTGATTTTGCAGTCAAAATTCAATGAGCTGAGAATTTCTATCTAAAATATTGTCTGGTGATATGTAACACAGACATAGTAGAGACAGATTTAAACATTTTGTCCTTTAAGTACTAGCTATATCAAATCAGTATTACACTAGGCACTAGCTATACATATTTTACATTGCAATAAAACTGTTGTTCATTCCTACGTCCATCGTAGTAAAACAACAAGTTACTAGCACTAACATATCGCCACTGCAGTAGTTGTTGCGATGAAAATGCATAATAAATGGAAACGGCAAGCTTCTTAAGGCGATAGTGTTTGACGACTGAGTGATACGTTTGCTATAACCTTGTGACGGTAGCGTCAAAACATGATGGAGTATTTCTAGTGTTGTGACCGAGTCATACATTACTTGATTAAAGTTGATGATCTTATATTAAACAAAGTAAGAGAGATATGTCAGGGTTGTAAACGTTCGTAGTTTCGTAGTCTCTGCCGACCCCTTTGGGAAACAGGCATGTTAATCTATGTATATACGTATGCCATATTTTAAAGCTTATTTTGAAATTAATATAAAACAACAATAACAAAAACATTTGTTTCGAGCTGGAGTAAATAAACAATAACAATAACACACATTTAACTCACATGTGGAATTAGATAAGAAGTATAAATCTTACTTGCGCATAAGTATTTAATCAGAGTCAGGCACATGTGACTGAATAAACAAATAAGATGATACGCTCCGTGCAAAGTTGACAAACAAAGCAACACGGAACATCAATCAACTGAAAGATACTCAAACTTTACAGTAGGCATGATATATCATACGTCAGTAATCCTTAAAGTTCTATTAAGCAGATAATTCTAGAGTCAGCGACTGTTTATGAGGCTATAAATAGGCTGGATTAGCTGATTGGGCCCGAAACAAGATGGAGGCATAGCTGTGTTCAACACTGTCTCAACCTACGTATTTAATTTGTCTATGTCGCTACAAGCTCACAAAGAATGTTTCGTGTCTTACATGGTACCGTGTAACCGAGTTTCTTACCACACAACGTAAATACTTCTAGTTTTAATTTAAATCTTTTTTCTCTATAAATAAAAGCAGCATAATTTTCTCCACGGTGAAACATTTTGATTATATTCTAAATGTTTTATAAAGAGCGCGCAAAAATTAAAGTGGGTGCGCCTATCTTTGTTGTAATATTAAATAATAAGAAGTCATAATTAAATATTATATAGAAACGACATTATTAAAATAGAATGTTCTCTTAAACGTGCTTTCAAAGTATACGTTACAAGGTATTTTAAGGTCGTTCCCATTTTTTATTTTGTAGGTTTAATTTGAATATTTGTGACGATTGAGACGGAGGATCTCAGGTAGGATGTCGGGGTTAGAGAGAAACACTGCTAGGCTGAACAGGTTCTTTATTATGTCTCACTACCGCTTACATACAGTATGACTGAACTAGGTAAGCACTGGCCTGAGGGCTGGAGTGTAGACTCCGGCTGGTCTCCGACGCTCGCAGGGTAGACTGCTCAGTGGTCGAGGTGTAGGCTGAGCGGCAGGCTCAGGCGATGCAGCCGATGTGGGCCGAGCGGTGAGGCTCAGGCCTAACCAGGTGCAGTAAGGCGTCCGTGGCCTGGCTGTAGGAGGCTCGTAGGCAGGAGTTGATGCGTTGGCGGCGGCTGGTAGCAGCACGGCGCCCGCAGATCGTAGGTCGCAGCCCGTAGGGTGAATCGTGGCCCGTAGGGAGAATCGTGGCCCGCAGGGAGAAGACAGCTCGTGGGAGAACATCAGCCCGTAGAGAGAACCCCAGCGGGACAGTAGATAGAAAGTAGAATAATACTTGGTTGTCACTACAACCATCAGCGAGGTGTTTTGTACGGCAAGTGACCGATTTAGATCGCGCACCCATCTTATATAGACATAGACCTATGAGTCACTGATTGACCGTGGCCCGAACATTACCATATAAGGTAATATTGCGAACGCTCTTTGGCTAAGCTGGCGTTAAGCACCTGCGAGATATTATAACGCAATACGTAGAGTATTACGTTACAATACCCCGCTCTGTACAGCAGGATTTTACGTGTCTAGACAAAAAAAAACCGTCTAACTAAGTCCTCCTAACTTTTGTAGACAGTGCTAAGTAGATACTGACTATGAAACTCAAACTGTAGGTAGGTACAATGAAAGAATCCAGTTAGGTTAGGAATCAGTGTAGTTAATTAGTTTTTAATCTTAAATGTGCTAACTGCCAATAGATTTACCCGACGAATCCCCTAATTCGTATACTAGTGGTGACTTTTTAGCAATAATAGTACACTTGGTAAACTTAGGAGCTAGTTTTTTACTAAATGATTTGCACTTATCACTTAAATAGAAGGTTCTTTTCCACACAGTATCACCTATGTTAAACTCAGCCGGTTTACGACGTAAGTTGTATGTGTGTGAGTTTCTAGCGTGAGCTTGGATTAAAAGAGACTGGACCTTATCGAACATACTAGATAGACAGCCTTTATTTTTAGCATAAGAATCCCTAGGTATATAAATAACATCATCTGACTCGGCATCAATATAGTGTGAACCGCAAGTTACTAGTTCTCTGCCGTACACAAAAAAACTCGGAGTATAACCAGTTATCTCATTAGCCGCAGTATTTAGCGCGAATTGAATTTTGGGAATTAAAGTATCCCATATTTATTTATTTATTTATTTATTTAAACCTTTATATACAGAGCGTATACAGGCGGACTTAATGCCGTGGGCATTATCTCCCAGTCTACCTTTGAGTGGTGCAGAGAGCATATTCTATGGTCGTTTTGGGTAAACTAAGATATAGTAGTCTCAATGGTTTTATTATATCTCTCAACAGAATTTACGTGTGGAGTGTATTTAGGTGTAAAGTGCAAGTTAGGTATTTTATATTTTCAAATCATCGACTTTAGAGTTGCACTCACAAATTGTTTATCATTGTCTAGAATAACGGTTGAAGGTATGCCATATATTAAAAAAACTTTTTCCTCGAGAAGGTTAGTTATAATCTCGGCGGTAGCCCGCTTGATGGGAAAGAAAAGACAATATTTTCTGAAGCAACAAGTAACAACAAAAATATAGCTATTTTGTTTTCTAGTTGAGGGTAGCGGTCCAACAAGGTCGATACTAATTGTTTGGAAGGGGCGAGAGCACACCTATGGTCGTCCCATAACACCTTAAGTAGCATGGTTTTGGTGTTTATGTGCGACACAAGTATCACACGAAGATATAAATTTAACAACGTCAGCGTGCATACCGGGCCAATAATAACGCTGCGCTAAACGTTTATGCGTTTTAAAAATACCTAAATGACCCGCAGCGAGTTCCGAATGGTTTTCTTTAATAGCTGTAGATCTATCCGAGGTAGGTAGAACCTCTTTCCATTCGAATTCTTTCCACAGTGCATATTTCGATACCATATATCGATATAATTTATCATTTTTGGTAGAATAGTTAGGGAAAGATGTAGGTGAGTTTTTACAGCCATTGTAGATAGTAGTATACCACTGATCCGAGGTTACGGTAGTGTCGTTATCAGTGTTAGTATCAATAGCCGACACGGCACTTGCCCAAGATAGTGCGTCGTGTATGACGTTATCCGCGCCGCGGTGATGTTTCACATCAAAATTAAAAGAAGACAGACGCACCCCCCATCTCGCTAAGCGACCCGTAGGTTTACTTAAATTTAAAAACCATTTTAAGGCTGAGTGGTCTGTGTAGACAGTGAATTTCAAACCGTTATCTAAGTAACATCGCCAATGTTCTACCGTGACTAAAACAGCTAGCGCCTCCCGTTCCGTAATACTATAATAACGTTCCTGTGCAGACAAGCATTTGCTCATATAAGCTATAGGATACTCCACACCGTCAGTAGTTTGTGTGAGTAAAGCCCCTACGCCATAGTCGCTAGCATCCGTGTGCACTTCGAACGGTTTGTTATAGTCCGGACAAAAAAGAATAGGCGCGGTAGATAACAGGTGTTTGAGTTTAATAAATGAGTTGTTAGCTTGCTCTGACCACACAAAAGGAGCAGCCTTTTTATTCGTAGAAGTAACTTTATTTAGAGGCCCTGCAAATGAATTAAAATTATGTATAAATCTACGGTACCAAGACGCGGTACCCAAAAACCGTTTTACCTCCTTTTTATTTGTAGGTACAGGCTAGTTCATTATGGCTTCCACCTTATTAGGATCTACATGAAGTTCTTTAGAATTGACTACGTAACCCAAGTATTATAGTTCGTTTCTAAAGAAATGCGACTTTTCTAAATTAATAGTTAAGTTAGCTGATTTTAGTTTCGCGTATACGATAACAGCTGAATGTGATGATCAAAATCCTTTCCTATAATACAAATATCGTCTAAGAATACAAACACCGCGTTTTCGAACTCTGGGCTATTTGTAAATAATTGATCGACCAATTTTTGTTGTGTAGCCGGCGCATTAGTTAAGGCGAACGGCATAGTAACGAATCGGAATGTTCGGCGGGTAGGTACGTAGAATGCGGTCTTGTCCCGATAGCTACTCCGAATAGGTGTCTGCCAAAACGATTTAGATAGATCAATACTACTTAGGAATCTAGTATTTTTTAGGTTATCTAGGATTTCGGAAACATACGGTAGTTTGTACGCATCCTTGCGTGTAACCAAGTTTAGTTTTCGGCTGTCTAAACAAAACCTTAATTTACCATCTTTATTAGGCGTTAATAGGATAGGCGAAGACCATGGGCTTTCACACGGTTCTATGACTCCGAGTTTAAGCATCTCGTCTAGTTCCTCAATAATAACACGCAATTTTTCTGGCGGCAGACGATAGTATCGCTGACGTATTAGCGGTGAGTCACCTGTATCAATACAATGCTCGACTAAATCTACAACTATAACACTACAAAACTATAAAACTATAACTTAGATCTACAAGTACAAGATGACGCAGTTTACACCGATTTTCGAAAAGCTTTTGACAAAGTGGACCATGATTTACTTTTGAGAAAATTAGCCTTCAATGGCATCCGGGGTGACTTACTCCGTTGGTTCACGTCATATATAACAAAAAGGTCTCAAAATGTTGTAATTAAAGGATACCAGTCAACATCTATAACTGACAAAATTACATCCGGCGTGCCCCAAGGATCCATTCTAGGCCCTCTTTTGTTTATTATTTTTATAAATGATATTGGTGCGTGTTTTAAGCATTCGAAATTCCTACTCTACGCTGATGATTTGAAAATATTCAAATCTATTAAAACGCACCAAGATTGTTATTTGTTACAGGAGGATCTGGACAGGTTCTCGGCATACTGTACAAGAAACAAACTCCATTTAAATCTATGTAAATGTTCAACCATTACGTTCACAAAAAATAAAAATTGCTAGTCATACAATTATAATTTAGATGAAACATTTTTGCCTAAGGTCACCTCAGTTTGGGATCTTGCAGTGTTACTTGATGACAAATTGCACTTGGATCTACATATTAACAATATAATTAACAATGCTTATCGTATGTATGGTTTTGTGATGAGGTCAACAAAGGAATTTAAACGCGTAAGCACCTACACTCACCTTTATAAATCGTTGATAAGATCACAGCTCGAATGTGCCACAGTCGCGTGTAACCCATATTACAACAAATATATAGATAGTTTGGAAAAGGTACAACGTAAATTTCTTAGATCTATGCATTATAGATGTTTCAAGAACTACTGCTCTTACAAAGATTTACTTACAAAATATAGACTGATGACTCTGAAGTCCAGAAGGCTATATCTTGAGATGACGCTACTCTATGACTTGAGTAACAACAGATATGAATGCGGTTGTTTAACTAATAGACTGTGCTATGTTGTGCCCCGAACAGTTATAAGGCGGGAGGTGCGCACACACCCACTTTTTGTTGTCACTTCATGTCGAACTAATGCTGGAGTCCGTGCGCCATTGCGGCGAATAAGTAAAAACTACAACAAATATTTTACTACTTTAGATATGTTTGCTATGTCTCATAACAGATTTTGTAGCGCTCTAATCCAGAACATGAATACTAATGAGTTGATAGAATCATATGTCTGCTTTTTCTAATTCATAAACACACTAAGAACCCTTAAAATGTTAAAATACATAATATATTATTTATTAATTATAAGTTGTGGATAACGGTGTGAGTTGCATATTTATAATTAAGATTTATATGTAAGATTAGTTTTAAGACACAATATGAAACTGTTTGTCTGCCCCAAATAAATAAATGGGTACGTCCCAAGCCTTTCTTCTCGGTAGATATACATTGGAATTGCTCAATCATCTTATCCGCTAAACGTTTTTGGTAGTCAGTTAGCTTATTGTAGGATTGTAAGGCAGCATTAGATTTATTAGGTAAGGAATTACTACGAGGGTCATTATTAGCTAAAGAGACAGAGTAAGTAGTGCTCTCGCCCCATGTTGGGCGCCACTGAGACGGAGGATCTCAGGTAGAATGTCGGGCTTCGAGAGAATACTGCTAGGCTGAACAGGTTCTTTATTATGTCTCACTACCGCTTACATACAGTATGACCGAACTAGGTAAGCACTGGCTTGAGGGCTGGAGTGTAGACTTCTGCTGCTCGCCGACGCTCGCAGGGTAGACTGCTCAGTGGTCGAGGTGTAGGCTGAGCGGCAGGCTCAGGCGATGCAGCCGATGTGGGCCGAGCGGTAAGGCTCAGGCGTAACCAGGTGCAGTCAGGCGTCCGTGGCCTGGCTGTAGGAGGCTCGTAGGCAGGGGTTGATGCGTTGGCGGCGGCTGGTAGCAGCACGGCGCCCGCAGCTCGTAGGTCGCAGCCCGTAGGGTGAATCGAGGCCCGTAGGGAGAATCGTGGCCCACAGGGAGAAGACAGCTCGTGGGGAGAACATCAGCCCGTAGAGAGAACCCCAGCGGGACAGTAGATAGAAAGTAGAATAATACTTGGTTGTCACTACAACCATCAGCGAGGTGTTTTGTACGGCAAGTGACCGATTAAGATCGCGCACCCATCTTATATAGACATAAACCTATGAGTCACTGATTGACTGTGGCCCGAACATCACCATATAAGGTAATATTGCGAACGCTCTGCAGCTAAGCTGGCGTTAAGCGCCTGCGAGATATTATAACACAATACGTAGAGTATTACGTTACACAATCATCATCAGCCTTTAACAGTCCACTGCTGGACTAGGCCTCTCCTTTGAAAGGTAGAATTGGCCTAGTGTACCACGCTGGCCAAACGGGTTGGTATAGGGTTTCAAGTTTTCCTTCTCTTACAGTGTTTTTCTCTGCATAATATGCTCCCTCTGTCGGCTCTTACGACACCCATGGGATGATATGGGGTGATGACATTACTGACATGACATATACTTAATCCGTCACCACACGGAAAACAATGGAACAATGATATTTGTTGTGACTATTCCTAACTACTTACAAGATCTATGAACTGTTGCTATATCTGAGAAATATTACACTTGTAATCTCTTTAGGGCATATGGTGCCCACCAAGAACTTAGGGTCCCAAGCCAACCTCACCTGCAAGTGGTGCACCTGCCGATCAACGGACGAGGCCCTGGCAAACAAAATATCCCGATAAGCGTCAATAGGCTCGCCACCTATTACGTGGGATCAAAACACTGGCAAAAAGTGGGCGTTTAATATGCCTCTGCCTACCCCTTCGGGGAAACAGGCGTGAGTCTATGTATGCATGTATGTATGTAATCTCTTTAAAGATATATTATGTTATAAATACCTAACTACCTATGTACTTAAAGTAATTATTACACATATGAAAAATGGCAGTGATAGCCTACTGCCGTGTAGAGGGTATTGGGTACAAATCAATGATGTTTGGAGTCATGTGCGGTATCAAATTGTGGATGATCACTTGCCCTGTGCCTCGAAGAGCATGTTTAGCCGTCAGTCCCGGCTATCATTAAGATCTTTGACCGTCGATATATGTAGGTAGTCACCTATGAATAAACTGAATTGTCTAAACCACGGAACATAGCTATTTCTTTAGGTTGCGGAGGTCAGATAGACAGTCGCCCTGTGGGAAAGCATAAAAATCAGGTGAGACTATAAAGCGGACCCCGGCTTCTAAGTGGGATAACGCTAGGGTGATGATGATTAAAGATATGAAAAAGACGACGTTTTAAATCGCTGAACTGAAACATGAAAGATATATGAAATACTAAATTTGATAACTCAAAGAACGCAAGAATTTTTTTTGCATTTTTATTATGCCCCTTGGGTTTGCCGTCCTAAAGCTCCGAATGAACACAGTCACAAGACCTGCGTGTGAGTGCGATGTCTTTGACGACTGGACCCGAATTTTCCTTATTTTCATGTGCACATGCGCTTATAAAAGTTAAACCCTGTGCTAAGCTCAACTCGACGTTAGGACGCGAATATAAATACGATCAAATGAAATTAAATTTAACTATGTTCTCCCATATTTATACATGTTAAACAACAGTTTTTTTTATATCATGCTCTTTACTTTATCATTTCAGTCTTACTTTTTATTTTCATGTGACTCTAATAGAAAATGATAAGATTCTAAAGTAACAACTTTTCTGAGATCAAACTATAAAAGTGTAGATATGAAGTTTATCTAAGCTTTTTGACTAGTACTTGGTGGTTTTCGACTTACGTTGACATTGTGCGAGTTTTAAAAATAAGTCTCCATGCACACGTATAGCCAATCCACCGAATTATAGATTTGGACAACACCTCGACCCAACGTGGATTCTGCTTGGTGTAATAGCGCGTGACCGTGCTCAAGGCCCAATCAGCCTCGGCTCCACAAATAATCCTGCTCCTTCTTTATTAGTAAGAATTTAAATTAACAAGAACGAAATTAGAGAATTCCTATTCTTAATTTCTTTTTTTCTCTACTCGGGAGTCAATCTAAGCTTAGAATCAGATCAGATCATTCTTATAAACGTGTGCTTATGTGCTTAGTCATCGAAAATAAACCGACTTACGAAATTTCAACATCTTAGGGCCAGGAAGTGAAACTAGTACAAACTCGTTATTGAGTATATCTGGGTCAACTTATAAAAGGTGATACTAGGTGATAATAGGTAACCCACACATCCTAAATCGCAAGTGTGATAAAACTTGTAAAAAGGAATGTTGTGGTTGTAAGGGTCTTAACGATGACTCGAAAGACAAATATAATTGAAGTTGGTTTCATAGCAAAATCAATCGCCTGCCCATGAAAGCAAACTTTTTACATACACACATACATACATAGACTCACGCCTGTTTCCCGTAGGGGTAGGCAGAGACTACGGAACGCCATTTGCAATGATCCTGACATACCTCTCTTGCTTCACTCACTCCCATCAAGTTTCTCATGCATGCTCTTCTGTTATGGGTACTCCTGACTTATCCTTTTTCAGGATGTCTCCAATCTGGTCAGAGAATTTCCGCCTAGGTCTTCCCCTTTGTCCTGTCCCATTCACACTTGCCTTATATATCTTCTTTGTCAGTCTATCGTCATCCATCCTCTCCATGTGCCCAGAGCATCTTAACATGCCTTTCTCAATGCTTGTTACTACATTTTCTTTTACCCCACAAAACTCTCTTATCACACAATTCTTTACTCTGTCGGTCAAAGATACACGACACATATTTCTCAGTGCTCTCATTTCTACAGCATTTATTCTACTTTTAAATCTCTTCTGCCATACCCAACTTTCATTACCTTAAATGAGGGTAGGCACTAATACCCCTCTATGCACAACCAAACGTGCCTTTTTGGACACGTTTTGGCTATTCATAAACTCCTTCAGAGCTCCATTCACTCTATTACCTGCATTAACTCTTCTTTTAATATGTTCTTCAGTCTTACCATCTCTTGTAAACAACGTACCTAAGTATACAAACTCATTCACTTGCTCCACTCGTTGTCCATCGATCAAAACATTACAAGCCGTAATGCATTCCTTTTTTTCAAAAACCATAACTTTCGTTTTACTTACATTCAATTTCATTCCTGTCCTCTCTAACGCACCATGCATGATTGTTAACATCTCCTGCAATTCCTCTGCTGAAGACGCAAGTATTACCTGATCATCAGCATAAGGAAGGCATGTGACAAGTAACCCATTCATCCTTAATCCGCAGTCACTATGTTTTAGATCTTGCAAACAACTATCCATGAAGAAGTTAAACAGCCACGGCGACGCTACACATCCCTGTCTAACACCTATCTCGATGGTAAACCAGTCAGTGTATGCCCCATTTATCCTCACACAAGCTCTAGAATTCTCATAAAGGGATTTTAGAGCTCGAATGAGGCTGCTGTTCACCTCATTCCTTGACAGCACCTACCACATTTCATTCCTCACCACTTTATCGTAAGCCTTTTCCAAATCCACGAATGCGCAATAGACCTTTTGACCTTTGGCCAAAAAATTTTCGGCTATGCTTCGCAAGGAAAAAACCTGATCAGTACATCCCATACGCTTTCGGAATCCCGCTTGTACATCCCATATTTTCTTGTCGGTTACCTACTTCCAACTCTTTCAATCAGTACCTTTGCATACAATTTGCCAACAATGTTGAGAAGGCTAATGCCTCTATAGTTTTTGCAGTCTTGTTGCGAGCCTTTTCCTTTATAAAGAGGCACAACTACAGCTGTGGCCCAGTCATTAGGTACTCGGCCGGTGCTCCAGCACAAGTTCTATAACCGCTGCAACTGACCAACTATGATGCCCTGTCCAGCCTTCAGCATTTCGACGGTAATCCTATCATATCCTGCCGCCTTACCTATTTTCCTACTTCCCAGTGCCTTCACAATCTCATCCACGCCAATAACGCTTTCATCATTGCTATCATTACCACTCATTTCAGCTATCGGTGTCTCTATCGCCGTTCTTTCAAATAAATTTTCAAAATACTCTTTCCATCTCTTCAGCACGCACGAATTACCATTTACTATCTGTCCATTCTCGTCTCTGATGAATGTGTGTTCTGAGAATTGACTTCTTCCCCGAACTGCACGAACGGATTTCCAGAAAAACTTTATGTTCCTTGGGAAATCGTCCGATAATCTGCTATCAAATTCATCTTTCTTTTCCTCTTTTTTCCTTTTAACCATTTCTTTCACTATTCTTTTTGACCTAACAAACTCCTTTCTTGCTTCATCTATGTTTACATTCATTGCTTTTTCCATTCTTTCATTTGCTCTGGCAGCCAACCAATCTGACTAAGCTTCCTTCTTCTCTGACACTGCTGATTGTACATCCTTGTCCCACCATATATTCTTAACCTTTCGTATTTTCCTTCTCTTGATCATACCACAAACTTCAGACGCTACACATACTTCCTCTTCTTTAAAGGCCTGCAATTATTCTTCTTCCATATCATTTATGCCATCGAACCTCTCAAATTTTGCTATCAATCTTCGTTTATACTCATCTTTCACATCTTTCTCTTGAAGATTTTCCACTTTTATTCTATCCAAGACCCTATTTTCATTACGCTCTCGGTGTCGCCATCCTTTAAAGAGCCCACTTATCCGGCTCAACACCAAGAAGTGGTCTATGTGGATGCCGATCCCTCGATATACTCTTGTATCCAACACATTCATCTACTATCTCAAACTCAATCATACTTCTTCTAACATTTTTAACCTCTCGCGTATAAGTAATTATGTACCCTTTTATGATCAAACTTCGTGTTTGTCACACAAAGGCTCCACTCCAAACAAATCTCAAGCAGTGCCATTCCATTTTCGTTCACACTCTCAGCACCAAATGCACCTAACACCCTTTCAAATCCATCTCGCTTTACTTCCACCCATCCATTGAAATCCCTTAACAAGATCAATATTTCGTTATCCTTGCAGTTCCTCAAAATCTTTCTTAAACTCTCCCAAAACTCCTGCCTTTCGTCTTGCTCATGTTGTGACATACCCGTAACTATATTGACCGGGGTGTACACCCCTACAATAAAGAGACGAGTAAGTCCTACTGTCCTTACAGGATCTGGTGGCACTATCTACCCCAGACCAAAACGCCGTATGAGGGCCATTGGTGGTGTCACACCCTTTTCTTTTTGTTTCATTCACACAAAGAACATCAATCTTTCTATCATCCATCATCTGACATACTTCATCCAATTTGCCGTTCATTCCTCCCCCAATATTCAATGTTGCAAACCTGCTTTCCGGAGGCCGCTTTTCGCCCTCGCGGGAAACGAGACGTGATGGGTTGCGAACCGCGTCGCCGCTGCGTGAGGAAATATTATTTATTGTTCTCATTGCGTTCCCACGAGATTTAGGGTTTTCAAATGTCCATCCCCATAGAGCCCTTTACGGAGGTAAGGCGGAATATCACATGTGCCCTGTGACCACCAACACAGGCACCCTCCGTTTCCGACCAGCTTACCACTCTGGCCACGAATCTCTCGGCACGGGTCGGTTTACACCTTAGATCGGGGTTTTGTGTCGGGTATGCTCCCTGAAAGTTGGTTTTATTTCGGAGTTTTCCTTCTCCTAGACAGGTTGCCAACCAAGGCTAATGGGGCCCATCTCCCCGAAACTTCTTAGAAATGCATAATTCCTCTTGATTTGTACCGCTTTTAAAAGTATTTTCTTGGATTTACGCGAATGTTACACATTGAAATTAAACTACAGTTTACGGATTTTATCGC
Source organism: Euclidia mi (assembly GCA_944739405.2). Taxonomy (NCBI): domain Eukaryota; kingdom Metazoa; phylum Arthropoda; class Insecta; order Lepidoptera; family Erebidae; genus Euclidia; species Euclidia mi. The sequence goes on from OX123198.2 coordinate 23,171,656, forward strand.
GTTATATTGGTTTCACTTGTTATTACATTCAAACCAAATGATCTATGTTACGGACGTCGTAGCTTTGTAATATAATTAAGTAATGATCATAAATAATGTAAATAAATATGAATATATAAGTAGACTTAAGTAGATATAAGGATGATTTAATAAAAACGATTTGAGAGTAGGGAAATGTTTATTGTTATTCGATTAAGGTTGTTTTATTATCCCATAGTAAATAAGAAATTAAAACATGACAATGTAAAGTGGACGCGAGCACGATCGAACAGGTTTGAACATGTCGAAACCTGTCCGAACGCCACCACAAGTGAAACTCGGACGAAGCGCTGTGATTGGCCGAACCGAATGCGTTGCGCTCACATCCACTCACTACTTGCACCCTGTAAAATAGAACATAAGCAGGACGGTTTGTTGCACCGATGTAGTTCAGTTCAGTCAGCAGTAGTTCTCTCAAGAAATCCGAAGCAACAAGCCGATCCTGATCAAAATAAATCAACTCACCATCAAGCCAGGCGTTTCATTCCTTTGGAAGATTAAAAACTACAGTCCACCTCAACAGTTTGGTCCTACGCTCGCCGGATACAGTCGGATCATCGTTCGCCTGACGAGTTGAAGACAAAGAAAATACGCAAGTACAGTGTTCCTAAAAAATGAAGACTAGGAGTATTGCGGCCAAAGAGAGTGAGGCAGAATCGGGTTACGACAGCCGACGTCGCCGAACATTCGAAGAGCCGCCGAGATCACCTTCAACCGTTGCGTCCGCGTTGCCGCGCGTCCAACATGAAGTGCCCGCAAGTGGAATCGACAGTGCCACGCCCATCGCCGCTGTGTCGGTGACCGCACCGCCCGCCACCGCCGCGACGGGAGGAGTTGTGCCACCGTCTGGTGCGTCCGCCGCGCTTACCGCACCCGCTCCACGCCACGTACCGGCGAGTCGAGCAACCGCGATCGCGAGTGTAACAATGCGTGAAGAACAGCTCGTCACTCCAAGCACGTCGTTCCAGCCAAGAATTCAGGACTCTGTCAGAACAATGACGGCAAATAGGTCAATGAGAGACACCGCAAGTACGATAAGATCAAGGGGATCTTATAGCAGTGATGTGGCAAGAGTAAAACTAGCGGAATATGAGGCACAAAAAAGAATTGCTGCAATTAGGAACGAGCAATTGGAAATTGAAAAGGCCCTAGTAAACAAACGGTTCGAGTATGAAGTGTCGGCGATTGAAGCAGAGGCAGAGGCTCGTGAAGAGGGCTCCAGACATAGGAGTGAAGACAGGGTGGATGAGTGGCTGCAAAGTATTGACCAAGCCCACCCACCAGTCACCGAAGAGAGAACTCAGCCGACGCACCCCGCCGCCCAACGAACCGCCGCAGAGCCGAACACATGTGTCGACGCTACAACGCCTGCCATGCCACGCAGGAGACAACGTTCGATCTCACGTTCACCTACAAGAGGGGAACGCAGAGTAGGAAGAGGCATCGAACAACTGGCCGACACGCTGGACAAAATGATGCGTGTACGCCCGCCGCCACGACAAGTGACTGAGCTACCTGTGTTCACCGGAGCAGCTACGGAATGGCTGCCATTCAAGGCAGCTTATGAAGATTCATCGAGTGTCTACAAATTCACCGCGATGGAAAATTTAGCTAGACTGAGGAACTGCGTCAGAGGTCCAGCAAGGGAAGCAGTCTCCGCGCTCCTGTACTCTGCGTCTGACCCACGGACAATTATGAAGACGCTAGAACAATACTATGGAAGGCCGGAGATATTAATGGACCATGTGACGGAGGACATAAAGAAGTTGCCTCGGCTCACTAGTGTGGCAAGTGAACTAAACTCGTTCGCAGTGAAGCTACAGAACATAGTGTGTGTGCTAACCAATATGGACAACCGCGGATACTTGTGGAACCCGATGCTAGTGCGTGAAGTTGTGGACAAATTAAGCCCGCACGTGAAATCAAGGTGGTGCGACTACGCTTCTGAGGCAGTGGAAACGTCACGTGAGCCTGAAATTACGATATTATCTCGGTTCCTGATGCGGGAGGCTGACCGTGCAATGAAGTACGCCTTCACAAACCCGACGCCCACGCCCGCACCAAAGAGAGAACAGAAAAATGTGGTGCAAGCAAGCACAAAAAGGAAAGCGGGCAGAGAAGTTATTTACGCCACGACAGAAAAAGAAGATGAAAAGAAACAGGTATGTCTGTGTTGTGCTGGGGACCATGATGTGCCTAAGTGCGCCAAGTTTTCAATGATGAGTGTCGACGACAGGTGGGAATGGGCACGAACGGAGAAAGTGTGCTTTAAATGTCTGAATAATCGCCACCGGCGAGAGCACTGCCGAGCTAAGCGGTGTGGCAAAGAAAACTGTACCCGCCCGCATCACGCGCTGCTCCACAAAGAGATGTTGCAACGAGACACCAAAGAAAAAGCGACGGATGCCAAACCGACAGCGGAGTCCGTGATGACTGTCTCAGCAAGCAGCGACGCGCCGCATCGCGTACTCTTAAAGATGTGCCCCGTCGTTTTGAAAGGACCAGGCGGTCAAGTGACCACGTTCGCGCTAATGGACGAAGGATCGACGATCTCACTCATCGACGAGGATTTAACACGCCGTATCCAAGTGAAAGGGCCAATTTCTTCACTCAAAATACAAGGAGTGACCTCACAGCCACACGAAGAACACAGTCAAGAGGTCAAACTACAAATTCGTGGTCAGAACTGCGACTATCAAGAATTACGCGCACGAACGATGAAGGATCTACGACTTCATGGTCAGACAGTAGATAAATCAATGTTACTCAAATATCCACACCTCCGAGACATGCAAAAGGACGCATTCTTTGACGAAGCCACACCGAAAGTATTGATAGGTGCGGACAATTGGCACCTGATCGTGACGCGAAAACTACGCATGGGCAAGAAGAATGAGCCTGCGGCCTCGTATACCCAACTGGGATGGGTAATTCATGGGACGGCGCCACGCTCAGCGTTGACTCAAAAAGAGGGTCAACTAGTGCTTCATATCTACGACGTGTCTGCGAACAAACAGACAGAAGATGTACGGCGCGTAGAAGAAATAGTGAAAGCACACTTCAGGATTGATGCCCTTGGAGTCTCCCTGGCAAAGAAAGTCAGACCAGAAGACCAAAAGGCAATCGACGTGGTCCAACGAACAATGAGGAAGGTTGGTGAACACTTCGAAGTGGGTCTGCCATGGAGAGATGAAGACGCTCCGATGCCCAATAATTATCACTGTGCCGTGAAGAGACTAAAGATGATAGAAAAAAAGATGGACGCCTCTTCGGATTTCGCTGCACAGTATCGCGCTCAAGTGAGAAACCTCCTCGATAAAGGTTATGCCCAAGAGTGCGATGGACAAGAGGAACGAAGCAAGAAGATATGGTACCTGCCACACTTCCCGGTCGTGAACCCTAACAAGCCGGGAAAGATACGGCTGGTTTTTGACGCGGCGCACCGATACAGCGGAGTGTGCCTCAATGATCACTTACTAGAGGGACCTGACCTCCTGAAATCGCTACCAGGAATCCTCTTCAGATTCAGAGAACGTCAGGTAGCCGTGACAGCAGATATTCAAGAGATGTTCCTCCAAGTAAGAATAAGACCACAAGACCAAGCAGCTCAAATGTTTCTTTGGCGAGACGAAGAGCGTGATAAGCCGCCGAAAAAGTACAAGATGATATCAATGATCTTCGGGGCATCGTGCTCGCCGTTCATCGCGCACTCAGTGAGAGATGCCAACGCGAGACGATACGCACAAGCATACCCCAACGCTGTGCAAGCAATAACATCGAGCCACTACATGGATGACTACGTCGATAGCTTCGCCACAGAGCGAGAAGCTATAAGAACAGCACAAGAGGTCATGAAGATACATGAGAATGCACACTTCAACCTCCGTGGATGGTGCTCTAACAGGCCTAATGTGGTGGACAACGTGGCTACAGAAAAACGAGTGCTCAAAGCCGAAGTGAAGCTTGGTCAGAGACAGGAAAACTCCGATAAGACACTTGGTTTACTTTGGCATACGGATCAAGATGAACTAGGCTTCAACACAGGGCTTAGCCGTCTAGCACCTGAAGTGAGGATGAGAGACAGAGCGCCGACGAAAAGAGAAGCCCTTGGAGCAGTGATGGCCGTCTACGACCCCCTCGGTCTCATCAGCCATTTTACTATCACGGGTAAAATCATACTTCAAAACCTGTGGAGACATGGAGTGGGATGGGATGAAGTGATTCCCGAAGAAGACGCACAACATTTCGAAGAATGGCTCCGAGGTTTGAGCATGGCCACGAAACTGCGAGTCCCAAGATGCTACGGCAAAAGCTCTGAAGACGACATAGAGCTCCATGTCTTCTGTGATGCGAGTGAACAAGCATACGCGGCGACCGCCTACTGGAGGATCCTGAAACCAGATGGAAGAGTGACTGTGAGCCTGGTTGCGGCAAAAGCAAGGGTCGCACCATTAAAACCAGTAACCGTCCCTCGACTCGAACTCCAAGCGGCAGTGATCGGCGCACGATTAGCGGAAACAATCGTGAGAGAGCATAGAGACAAGCCCAAGAACGTGACGTATTGGACGGACTCACAAACCGTTCTGCGTTGGATAGAAAAAGATGCCATCAAGTACACACCCTTCGTGGCACACCGCTTGGGCGAAATAGCGGAGCTGACCGACGCCAATCAATGGAGATGGGTGCCCACGGAACAAAACGTGGCAGATGATGCAACGCGCCCTAATTATAAACTACAAATGAAACCAGAAGACAGATGGTTCACCGGGCCTGAATTTCTATATGATGAAAAAGAACTCTGGCCGAAAGAGAAAGCCAGGAAAGAAGACCAAGAGGAAGAAGTGACTTATGTAGTCACAGAAAAGAAACACGCTTCTCATCTGCCCGACATAAGCAGATTCTCCTCATATGAGAAGCTGATACGAACTACAGCGGTACTCTTTCTCTTCAAGGAAAAGTACAAAAATCGAGCTAGCCAGATGACCGTCGACCTGATAGAAAAGGCTGAGAAGACATGGGTGAAACAAGCGCAGCTCGACAACTACGCAGAAGAAATAAGACTGTTGGAAAAAGGAAGACCAGTGCCCAAGTCCAGTAGCCTGTATAAACTGGACCCTTACTTGGAAGACCAGATTCTCAAAGTGAGAGGGAGAATCGGGCACGCTGCGGTTCCAGACATGAAGAAGAAGCCGGTCATATTACACGGCAAGCACCCGTTTACCAGACTGCTAATAGAAGACGCCCATCGAAGGGCCGGCCATGCAAACAACGAACGCGTGGTCAACGACTTAAGGCAAAAGTACTGGGTGATCAATCTGCGCCCTACAGTAAGAGCCATAGCGCAGCGATGCCAACTTTGCCGCATCAGAAGAGCGACACCAGTAAAACCAGTCACGGGGGACCTACCGATGGAACGACTAACAGAGACGCAGCGACCCTTTATTCACTGCGGAGTCGACTATTTTGGGCCAATGACAGTGGTCATAGGAAGAAGACACGAGAAGCGCTGGGGAGCACTGTTCACTTGCCTGGTGACCAGGGCAGTTCACCTGGAACTGGTGGCGAGTCTGTCGACCGACTCGGCTATAATGGCCATAAGAAGAATGGCAGCACGACGAGGTTGGCCCCGAGTAATGTACTCCGACAATGGCACCAATTTTCGAGGAGCAGACACAGAACTGCGCACGGCCTATGAAGAATGGGCCAAAGAATTCGCCCACTTCGGACTTTCACACCGAATGAAGAGGAAGTTCATACCACCAGGGGCGCCGCATATGGGGGGAGCGTGGGAACGATTAGTACGCTCTGTCAAAACGGCGTTGGGGGCGACACTGCATCAGCGGGCGCTAAAAGAAGAAGTGCTGCTGACCCTGATGGTAGAGGCCGAACACTCTATAAACTCTCGGCCTCTCACCCACGTTTCCGTCGATCCCAAGGATCCGGAGGCGTTGACTCCGAACCACTTCCTCATCGGGACCTCCTCAGGCCTTCCCTATACTGGGCCTTGCGAGGAGGTCAGCCGAAAACAGTGGAGAGCTGCCCAGGCGCTCGCCGACCATTTCTGGCGACGCTGGGTAAATGAATACCTGCCGACGCTGGTGCCCAGGGGGGCATCCGACGATCGAGGACGACCTCTGCGCGTTGGCGACCTGGTTGTCGTCATCGACCCCACACTGCCACGAGGGACGTGGCCCCGAGGCGTCGTGGAGACTACATACGTCAGTCCAGACGGCAAGGTGCGATCAGCCGACGTCAGGACTACAGCAGGCATCCTACGGCGTCCCACGACGAAGCTCGCCGTCCTCTGCGTGGAAGATAAGGCTACGGTAGCCCTGCGCCGGGGGGAGGATGTTACGGACGTCGTAGCTTTGTAATATAATTAAGTAATGATCATAAATAATGTAAATAAATATGAATATATAAGTAGACTTAAGTAGATATAAGGATGATTTAATAAAAACGATTTGAGAGTAGGGAAATGTTTATTGTTATTCGATTAAGGTTGTTTGATTATCCCATAGTAAATAAGAAATTAAAACATGACAATGTAAAGTGGACGCGAGCACGATCGAACAGGTTTGAACATGTCGAAACCTGTCCGAACGCCACCACAAGTGAAACTCGGACGAAGCGCTGTGATTGGCCGAACCGAATGCGTTGCGCTCACATCCACTCACTACTTGCACCCTGTAAAATAGAACATAAGCAGGACGGTTTGTTGCACCGATGTAGTTCAGTTCAGTCAGCAGTAGTTCTCTCAAGAAATCCGAAGCAACAAGCCGATCCTGATCAAAATAAATCAACTCACCATCAAGCCAGGCGTTTCATTCCTTTGGAAGATTAAAAACTACAGTCCACCTCAACAATCTATGTTTACACATGAACATGCCATTTCAGCGATATAATCCTACGTGAGTATTTATCGCAACACAGATTGTTCGTGATTTATATTAAATTAAGAAAAAATCACGTATTCACGTAAGGCATATACCGCTGAGATGGCACCTTTCACACACAGCGGGATAACTGCCCTACTACATTTTTATTACTAGCCGACGTTTCGAATTCTTTACAGGATTCATGTTCACGGCAGACTGAGGTGATTTTTGTCTTAATTTCTTGAATGCATAATTTATCTCAAAGTACCCGAATATTAAAAAAGCCTTGGTTGGCAACCTGTCTAGGAGAAGGAAAACTCCGAAATTAAACCAACTTTCAGGGAGCATACCCGACACAAAACCCCGATCTAAGGTGTAAACCGACCCGTGCCGAGAGATTCGTGGCCAGAGTGGTAAGCTGGTCGGAAACGGAGGGTGCCTGTGTTGGTGGTCATAGGGCACAAGTGATATTCCGCCTTACCTCCGTAAAGGGCTCTATGGGGATGGACATTTGAAAACCCTAAATCTCGTGGGAACGCAATGAGAACAATAAATAATATTTCCTCACGCAGCGGCGACGCGGTCGCGACCCATCACGTCTCGTTTCCCGCGAGGGCGAAAAGCGGCCTCCAGAAAGCAGGTTTGCAACAGTGAATATTGGGGGAGGAATGAACGGAAAATTGGATGAAGTATGTCAGATGATGGATGATAGAAAGATTGATGTTCTTTGTGTGAATGAAACAAAAAGAAAAGGGTGTGACACCACCAATGGCGCACATACGGCGTTTTGGTCTGGGGTAGATAGTACTACCAGATCCTGTAAGGACAGTAGGACTTACTCGTCTCTTTATTGTAGGGGTGTACACCCCGGTCAATATAGATACGGATAACATTATATTACTTTTTACACATAACATATAAATATTATGATAATACATACATATATAAATAAAACATACCTATAAATACTATATAAAATAAATATATACATATACATACGAGCTTTTTTTATTACGTCATCCATCCTCTCCAGGTGCCCAAACCATCTTAGCATACCATTCTCGATGCTTGTCACTATATCTTCTTTTACCCCACAACACTCTCTTATCACACAATTCTTTATTCTGTCAGTCAGAGAAACACCACACATACTTCTCAGTGCTCTCATTTCTACAGCATTTATTCTACTTTCATGACTCTTCTGCCATACCCAACTATCACTACCATACATTAGAGTAGGTACTAAAACCCCTCTATGCACAGCCAAACGTGCCTTTTTGACACGTTTTGGCTATTTATAAACGCCTTCAGAGCTCCATTCACTCTATTACCTGCATTAACTCTTCTTTCAATATCTTCTACATTCTTATCATCTTTTGTAAACAGCGTACCTAAATATACAAACTCATGCACTTGCTCCACTCGCTGTCCATCGATCATAATATTACAAGCCGTAACGCATTCCTCCTTTTCAAAAACCATAACTTTCGTTTTACTTACATTCACTTTCATTCCTTTCCTCTCTAACGCACCATGCATGATTGTTACCATCTCCTGCAACACCTCCGCTGAAGACGCAAGCATAACCTGATCATCAGCATAAAGGAGGCATTTGACAAGTAACTCATTCATCCTTAATCCACAATCACTATGTTTCAAATCTTGCAAACAACTGTCCATGAAGAGGTTGAACAGCCACGGCGACGCTACACATCCTTGTCTAACACCTGTGTTGATGGTAAACCAGTCAGTGTTTGCCCCGTTTATCCTCACACAAGCTCTAGAATCCTCATAAAGGGATTTCAGAGCTCGAATGAGGCTACTGTTCACCCCACACATCGACAGTACCGACCAATTTTCATTCCTCACCACTTTGTCGTAAGCCTTTTCCAAATCCACGAATGAGCAGTAGGCCATTCGACCTTTGGCCAAAAATTTCTCAGCTATGCATCGCAAGGAAAAGACTTGATCCGTACAACTCATACCCTTTCGGAATCCCGCTTGTACATCCCATATTTTCTTGTCGGTTATTTCCATAACTCTTTCAATCAGTATCATCGCTTACAATTTGCCATTAATGCTGAGAAGGCTAATGCCTCTATAGTTTTTGCAGTCTTGTTGCGAGCCTTTTCCTTTATAAAGAGGCACAACTACTGCTGTGGCCCACTCATCAGGTACTCGGTCGCTGCACCAGCACAATTTATTTTTCATGGCCAGTGCCTTCAAAATCTCATCCCCGCCAATATCGCTTTCATCATTGCTATCATTACCATTCATTTCACCTGTTGATGTCTCTGTCGTCGTTCTTTCAAATAATCCTTCAAAATACTCTTTCCATCTCTTCAGCACACACGATTCACCATTCAGTATCTTTCCATTCTTGTCTCTGATTGCTGTATGTGTATTCTGAGGATTTAGATTTACCTCGAACTGCACGAACGGATTGCCAGAAAAACTAAATGTTTATCCGAAAGTCGTCAGATAATCTACTATCAAACACATCTTTCTTTTCCTCTTTTTTCCTTTTAACCATTTCTTTCACTATTCTTTTAGACCTAACAAACTCCTTTCCTGCTTCATCTATGTCATCACTCGTTGCCTTTCCCATTCTTTTATTTGCTCAGGCAGCCAACCAATCTAACCACGCTTTCTTCTTCTCTGATACTGCTGATTGTACATCCTTGTCCCACCATGTATTCTTAACCTTTCGTAGTTTCCTTCTCTTCATCACACCACATACTTCAGACGCTACACATACTTCCTTTTCTTTAAAGGAATGCCATCAATTCTTCCATATCATGTATGCCATTGAACCTCTCAAATCTTGCTATCAATCTTCGTTTATACTCATCTTTCACATCTTTCTCTTGCAGATTTTCTTCTTTTGTTCTTTTCAAGACCCTCTCTTGATTATTTTCTCGGTGTCGCCATCCTCTAAAGAGCCCACTTATCCGTCTTAACACCAAAAAGTGGTCTTTGTGGATGCCGATCCCTCGAAACACACTCGTATCCAACACATTCTTTCTCTGTCGTTCATCTACTATTACAAAATCAATCATACTTCTTCTAACATTTTTCACCTCACGTGTATACAAATATATCCTTTTGTGATCAAACATGGTGTTCGTCACACAAAGGCTCCACTCCAAACAAACCTCAAGCAGTTTTTTCCATTTTCGTTCACACTCTTATCACCGAATCTACCTAAAACCCTTTCAAATACATCTCACTTTTCTCCCACCCATCCATTGAAATCACCTAACAAAATCAATCTTTCGTTATCCTTACCCGCTTGCTTGCCCGTGTTATATGGCATATAACAAAATTCAAACACTAAATTGCCCGTGTTATATGGCATATAACATCGCATCTCAGTCTACTTTGCCCGTGTCATACTGTATATGACATGGCTCCCGCGGTCGAAAGAGTGAAATATACTCGTCTCTGTCGCTCTAGGGCTTAGTTTGTATTATGTATCTCGTTTCTACGTTAAATTTCCCGTCATACTAATCCCAGTCGAGTTTCGACTCCATAGAGAAATTAAAAAAAAAACGTTCGTTGTCAATGTTGTCATTGAGTATTGAGTCGGTGCGGAATGTGCGGAATGTGCGGAATGTGTGAGTGTATTTGTGCTGTTTTTTCTGTTAAATTTAGTTTTATTCTTTAAGATCTATTGTGTTTATCAAGGTATGTAAATAACTAACACGGATATATAATAATTCCAGCATGAAATATAAGATTTGACTTTTTTCGAGACCTTAAGTAGATTTTGGCGCGCAACAGTGATTTTACTGAGAGCATGGGAACTGTTTCAGAAATGTTCATATTACTCAGAAGTGGTGAATGCTATCCGTATGATTTCATTTTGCTTTAAAAGAATATGAGACTACTTATTTATTTTTTATTTATTTGTATGTTTAAAACTGTTATTTGTGCATTATATGGCCTTATCAAATTTATCATAAATTACGCCGCGCGGCGCCAGATAATGGTTTGGAATCAGAGGCCTGTAATTCATAAATATGTATAAATAACTGTACTTTTTTATTTTTATCTTATTATCTAATATATAAGTAACGTAATTAAATATTAAAAATGATATGTCACCGCTTTAAGTTTTGAGGTATGAACTTATAAATACAAAGCGAGCTCTAAAACGCGCTATCTCAATTTCAAACGAGCATCACTCGACACCAGAGTCGTAATCTAAATAAACAAAGATAACATTGTATAGTTTGTTTCATAACAAACATAAATAATATAACACTTAACAACCTTTCAAAACAAATTGACTCACAAGGACCGATTGTGTGGAACCCAACCCGCGCGCCGAGGCGATAAAAACGCGCGGGCATTTGATCGTTATCGCTTTCAAGTGGCCGGGCAGAGGGGCCGGCGTGGGTTGCGGCGCGGAGCAAGCAAGCGGTTACAGGTCCTCAGAATCTCTCTTAAACTCTCCCAAAACTCCTGCCTTTCGTCTTTTTCTTGTTGTAACATACGCGTTACTATATTGACCGGGGCGTAAACCCCTACAATAAGAAGACGAGTAAGTCCTATTTTCATTCTCATCCATAGTAGCCTTGCATTTACACATTCAAACTCTTTTACGTACTCATTCATTCGCGCAGACAGTATTAAACAACTCCCTTGCAGGCTCTGGTGGAAAATGAACCGAATACAATTGTTGGAAAGACGGTCAAGTTTATTGAGTAGATTTGCATTCTGAGGCCCTAGCACGAAAAACTATCGAGAAAGTATTCATATCGTAAATGTCAAAATTTGTATGGCAATTGTACAGCGCCCCTATCGTGCGTAAGATGCAACTAATATTGGCAGCACAAACTACTTTCGACGACAATCCTGCGGTAAATGTTATGTAAATGTACCGAGTTTCCTAACAAATAAGCAAAAAACGGCAGCACGAACTCCTGATTTGACATAAGCAAAGTAAACCTAATGTAAATCTAATGTCATTGTGTCGAAACAATTTTCACCTAGAATTTCTTGGTGAGAAAAGATTCGAAACATATAAATGTATCGTATTTATACGTTTTGCGCCTTTTTATGATGAATATTTATGTAGTTTCATATTTTATGAGTTCCTTTTGAATGTAGAACCTGATTATTGACACAATAAAGAAGCAAACACGCAAATTTCGCCACTTTAAATATGTAGTAAATAACCCCATATATTGGTTGCGAGCATGTAAAAATAAGTTTGAAAATTATCTATATACGAAAAACAAAGTACAAATCGACATCGACATCATATCAATTTTCTAATATGAACATAGGATGTTCTTTAGAGACTCTTTTAACACTCCTGCGTATTCTACTCTACAATAATTAAGTAGGTGCTCTACTCTACAAGTATAAAAAAACTTATCCTGACTAACATATAATCACACGCTGAAGATAGAAACATACAATTTGGACCGCTGGTTCTTTTACAACACTTAGGAAGGATTTTCATATTGTATCTTCAAGGGGGTAAAATTGGGTTTGTAAGATTGTTTTAAAACCCTCTTATTTGAAGTAATAATATGCGGGCACAGCGAGTATAATAATAAAATTTAGGTGACGGACGAGTATCTGCCGTAAATAATTCGTGAGTCTTATATCAGCGTCTTACCTAGCCCTCTCGGATATGACTGAATATCAATAAAAACGAACGCTTTAGTCAGAAGACATGTGATAAGATAGCTGTCTATTAGGCCTCCCTCACATTGGTCATCAGCGTTCCTGGAGCATACGCTCGGCGTCCGTTCGGCGTGAGCCCCGCATTCACTTTGTACTACAGAGTGAACGCCGAGCGCATGCTGGGTGTACGCTCGAGTAACGCTGACGCCCAATGTGAGGTGGGCCTTAATCTTATTAAGCTGTAGTAATAAATGAAAAACACCAATACAATAATAACCATTATTTTATTTTCAACTAAATATTCTTATAAAAATAGGCTTTGAATGTCAGGTACATAACACTGGTCCACTTGATTAGCTTCTGTATAAAACTTCATGCTTCTTAGCTATACAAATAACCGAAATCTTCTTAGACATCATACATTTATAAGGTGTTCCAACAACAATGAAACTTGTAAACTTATATTATTATAAACTTTTCGTTGAACACGTTATATTGTAGTATTCACGCAGTTTAACCAACATAAAATAATGTATCACGAACACCTTCCATAATAGTATTTACCTAATTCTTTATATTACAATGTGCCAATGATTTAATTACTCGTATTTTGATTTACTAGATTTTTATTCAATGACACAAGTCCGTCATCTGACAATGACAAGAAAGGACATTCGGAAACCATAAAATATTTTTTATGTTTTCTACAAAAGAGTTTTTACAATATAAATTTTATAAATATTAACTATTTCACCTAGTTTGGAACGTACCATTCATTCAATAAGTCGGTCATTTAGCTCACATGGCCACATCCCTATGTACGATACCGTTACGATACTAATGTAAAGCCATCAAGGAACTTATACCTACAAAGCCACAGAAGTACAAAGCCATCGAGTAAACGATAGATGTCAAAATTGGTTGGTGCTGGCTGCTATAATTCTGTTATCGAGGACTCGATACGTTTACTTATCAAATTCGCAAATATTTCGGGCTTGAGCCTCTAGTCAAGATAACACACATCACAATAGTCGATTTTAGGAAAAACCAAGGACTGCACAAGCATTGTCTTTATCTTGACAGCAAAGAAATTTTTCAGGCAATAGAGAGAACGTAGGACACCGGTAACCTTTTGGCAAACGCTTGTAATCTGGGATTGCCAGCTAAGTGTAGCGTCGATGTGTAAGCCGAGATCTTTAACGGAAGGACTCAGAGGTATATTGGTTCCATTAAATGTTACCGGTGGAAGCGATGCCAAGTCCAGCCTGTTTATAATTCTGGAGCTTCCAATGATGATAGCTTGGCATTTCACAGGATTGACGCATAAGCCGTACCTCTCGGACTAATCCCGAATCCTTGCCAAGTCCTGGTTCACATCATCGATCGCATCCGGCAGATCCTCAATTTTAGCCTGTGAGTAAATTTGTAGGTCATCGGCGTACAAATGATACGAACACTGAAGATCAAGGGTAATGAGATTTATAAACAGAGAAAATAAAAGAGGAGAGAGTATGCCACCTTGTGAAACACCAGCCTCAAGGTCTCGCCAACTCGATGAAGCCTCATCGACTCTGACGGACTGCTGACGTCCACGAAGATATGAAGAGAACCATTTCAGTGCTTCGGAGGAGATCATAAGATAGGATAAGATGGATAGTAGGATATCGTGACTGACGGTGTTGAAGCGTTTGAGAAGTCAACCAGGACCAGCAAAGTGATCCTAGTGTCCTCCACACCCGCCCTCACATCGCCAGTCACTTTGAGCATAGCTGAGACTGTGCTATGCTCAATACTGGCATAGCTGATACTGGTAGGGACTGAGGACATTGTGTACACAAACTGGGACCGTTGCTTATGAACACAAGCCTCAAGGACTTTGAAAAGGAAAGGGAGGATGGAAATGGGCTGGAAATGACTACTAGTGACAGAATTAGTGACTTTGGGCAGTGGCCGAACATATGCTTTACGCCAAATTTCAGGGAATTGCCCAGAGTGAAGGGAATGGTTTATCATGTGGGTAATAGTAGGAAAGAGGTGGTCCAGGATAGTGATAATCATAAAGCGGCTGACTTCATCGCAACCAACAGCTTTAGATTTGATTGAAATGATAATCTTTTTGATCTCAGCCTCAGCAAGTGGAGAAAAGCGAAAAGGATTTATGTTTGGTCGAGCTAAGCTATCTATATAGTCCACCGTTCGACTCATAGTCTGACAATCAAACTTTGGAGTGGAGACAAAATAAATGTTAATATCGACAAGACCAAACGCCGGCGGCGGATCCACACGGCTGTATATATCTATATATTAAAAGAATTTGTGTTTTATAATACGAGTCGGCCAGCCCGAACCACCCAACCGATTCGCATGATTTTTTTTTAAATGAAAGCTCTTGCTGCATAGATTTGTCATCAAGCATTAGAAATTACCTAACTTGCACATTTATTAAGTTATATGCAAAAACAGTTTTCTCCCATACATTTTTTACGTTTTCGTAGCCGTAGTCAATGACTTTCTGCTTCTATATATTTAGTTCTCATTATGCTAGGTGTTTCGTTATAGGCCTATAACACGCGCTGAAAAGAGCTCTTTCATTTGATAGTATGTTCATTTAAATTGGGTAAGTTTGAAGGAAGATATGTCCCTTAAAGGGACCCCTCCGCCAACTCTGTACCGAGTTTGGGGCAGGTGGACGGGGTGTGTGGCTCGGCTCTCCCGCCTAAATGTTCGGGGGGGGGGGGGGGCACTAAAACATACTATAAAAAATATCCACTAAAACACCGCGGTGTTCCTCTATCGACCATCATGACGGGTCGCGGTAACGGTAAGTGAAATTTCCGCCTAAAGTTGGGAAAATCAACCCTAAAGACGGGTAAATTACGTTTTATGTTAGGAAAATTTTTGTGCTTATAAATTACGGACTTTTTTTTTATGGAATAGCGGGCAAACGAGCAGACGGATCGCCTGATGTTAAGCGATTACCGCCGCCCATGGACACCCGCAACTATAGAGGAGTCACAAGTGCGTTGCCGGCCTTTTAAAAAGGAATACGCTCTTTTCTTGAAGGTTTGAAGGTCGTATTGGTTCGGAAAAACCGCAGGTGACAGATCATTAGAGGTGCAAGGCAGAAAGTTTCTAGAGAAACGCACCGTTGTGGATTGCCAACCATCTAAATGATGGGGATGGAAATGCTGTCGCGTAGAACGATGGCGGAAAGAGGCGGCAGGGATTAATCCGAACAATTCCTCGGAGCACTCCCCATAGTAGAAGCGATAAAAGATGCATAGCGAGGCTACATCTCTACGCAGCGCCAAGGGGTCTAACCGATTGCAAATATCTTGGCCGTCGACAATTCGAGCGGCGCTCCGTTGGATGCGGTCCAGAGGGAGAAGCTGGTACTGGGTGCCCCTGCCCAAAGATGCGAACAGTATTCCATATACGGCCGGACCTGCGCCTTATAAAGGAGCAGTCGGTGGGCCGCGGAGTGAAATACCACGCCAAGCTTCTTCGAGGCTAACTTAGCCTTACCCTCTAAGTGACCGCGGAACTGGACTTCGCTCGATATGTCGACACCAAGTATTCCAATACTGGAGGAGGCAGTTAAGGGGGTGCTCTCAAAACGAGGACATACGACCATCGCCAGTTTTTTTGCGGTGAAAACGCAGACTTGTGTCTTTGTGGGGTTAAAATGGACCAAATGAAGTCTTCCCCAATCTGAAACCATCTCCAAGGAGGTCTCAATTTCAGACAAAAGTTTATGTCGGCTCTCGATGACTTTTTCCCGAGAAATGTTGGCGTGGCCGGTGTATAAAGCATCGCCTGTGCTGTCATCTGCATAACATATGAACATATCTAGCAACAGTGCAGGATTGATGTGATATGAGACATTATTATGTTTATTGAGGACTGTAGGGGTACAATAAGAAGGGATTTCCCTAAAATGCCACAGGATCGGGCACAAACTGTAAGGTATAGAAAAAAATGCAGGCGCAGCTGCAGCAGCATCGTCTAGTATAATTATATTATAGTTATATTGCCACAACCGTACAGAGAATTAAAAAAAGATACAATCTTTTTACCTGAATCTGGGCTTAAGTCAGCGCAACCTTGATTGTCAACAGAAGAAACCTTCGGCGCTTCTTCTCTATTGTTACAAATCCCTTCTTATTTAGATCAATGTTAAATATTAAGACGGCCCAACTTTATAAGAACCTTGTTTGGGTGTTACTTTGCTTGTGTTCAACCAAACATTGTAAGCTGGTTATTGGGTAAACACATTGTATTTGCGTGTTTACAATTTGACGCTGTCTTGCGGAAGTAGGGTTAAAACATCTCAGCGTAATACAGCAAAAGCTTAAAGGATATTCTAATAGATTGGTACGCAGAGGTAATCAGATTCGAACGCATATTACGGCGCGCACCATAGATTTAACTTTCGCGATTTCTATATATACCATACAATATTATACAATATTATTTAGCGAGCCTTAGTCGCGATATATTACTTATGTAAAGGCATAAATATCTCTGTTATTCTTCTACGTTTCTACCGGCTTGCAACGGTCGTGGTCGCGAAGGGACTCGGGCACTAAATAATATTTGCGAAGACAGTTATCTATGAGGCGCACCATAGACCTTTAGTTTTTTTTTACCACATACACACATCACCATCTAGTCCCAAGCTAAGCAGAGCATGAGTTATGGGTAGGTACTAGATGATGGGTAAACATACAAATATAGTTTTTTTTGTAAATACGTACATATTATACATAGAAACACCTAGACCAAGACAAATATCCATGTTCATTCACACAAATGTTTAACTTGATCGGAAATCTAAGCAGGTGTAAACAGTCGCTTACACTCCCGCTGCGCCAACCGGTCGTCCAAATTATCTGCGTTCTGATAATTGTCGCTTGCTCCATGCCTAGGAGAGCATGTTAAGGCATGATAAGCTGAGAAGCTGATATTCTGCTGAATCAGGTTAGACCTAGTTAACCTAGGTCCTGCGTACTAGTACGGGGTGTAAAAAGACCCTCAACGAAAATTAAAACCCCATATTGTACCAATAATTACGAATTGGTGCCGAAGTAAAAAATGATCATTTTTTACTTCGGCACCATACCTGGGAAATTAGTTCAGGAGATATAGGCTCAAAGTTACCATAAAATGTTTGTAATTCACTAAAAAATCTATGCTTTTACCCCGCCAACCTATTGTATAGATGTCCTATGCACCTATAAGTAGATATTTCGAAAATTGTGCACCTGACACTTTTGATTGCGGCTTAAAAATGTGTCTACTAAAAAAATCGTTTCCCAGGTTTTAGTTTTGCTTAGTATGACTTAGCATGATGTCCAATACGAGTAAACTTCGGCTTGGTGATGGATCTTGTGACCTGTATAGTACCTATCTACTCTATGGCGAGAAGTGGCATCGCTCATGATTTACTGGAACCATTAAACTAGCGAACTCTCCGCACTAAGTCTAACAATTTTGTCGCCACTAACGTAACCAGGTGGTGTTGTGTAGGTAATCAATGATATTGGCGCAGGTGCTATCATAATTTTAGTGTTTAGCCTCTCCGGACGGAGAGCTATTTAGGTACATTTTCTATTCGTTTAATCATTTTATAAGGTGCCTGACTGGCCTGAGCTTAATTTTCTAAAATTTTGTGTGTTGCAACTCTATTTCTTTAAATTACTTCTTAGATTAGTTTTAGCCAAAATTAAATACTAACATACTAGTTCAGTTTATTTTGTAAAACATATGTATTATAATTATTATCGTATCTACAGTATTTTTCTAAATATGGTTCCACAACTGTATAATAATAATAATTTATTTATCCGCAAAAATACAAAAAGGTACACGATAATTAGCCTTAAATTAGATTAATTGGTATAACTAGCCTAAAGTCTTATATTTAGTTTTAAATAATATCATACATGGCTGAATAAATAAAAGTGTACATGAGGCTTAAAAAATAACTATTTGCACTATTGGCAAAAAAACTAAGATTGCGTTATAATACATCGGCTATCTGCTCGAACTAGGTTATACCTGTGTTTCGAGCTGACGCTTGATTATTACATAATGATACCAATGATAATAATATTTAATTGTATGCTATATTATAACGTAGTGTGTAAGTAATTAAATTAAGATTTATAGTAAATTATAATAGCCTAATTTATTTAAAAATTAATAATACAAATACGAAATACAATTTAAAATTCAGGTCAGTTAGTATGTAACTTATAAGTGCGAAAAAACACGTAAAATATAAAACAAACACGTAAACATCAAAATATTATTAATATTCTGACAATATTATTAACGTTCATTTTAAAATTACTAGTAATTTTTCTGTGTCGTCGTAATTAAGCTTTTGTAAATATTCTGATACTGTTGTATTGCACATTTTATAATTATGACTATATGTATTGAGTAATGTATTGAACTTAATATAAGAACAGGCCTAGAAAAGTGTAAAATCTATTAACAAAGACATGATTCGTATGAGGTGTTGTACAAACTAGGTCCTTTCTTCTTCTTTCAAAAGGAATAGAAGAATAAGGGATTTCGGTGTGCTGTTTTAGAATAATGTTGAGTATAAATAGTTGGCGCACTGTTAGCACGTTGCATGACAAGTAGAGCTGGTGCGTAGGGAATTTAAAAGGACGAAAAGTAGCAACTTTAAGTATTGCTCTTTGTGCTCGTTCTAGCGGCAAAAGAACTGATTTTGCCGCACGGATTGACACAAAGCTAAATAAACCAGTTTTATTAATTTGTAATCGGCTATGTTACGTAGATTTTTGAAAATATAAATTAATTTACGCGTTCTCGCTCATACAATATCAATGTGGTTACGAAAATTTAGATTTGTGTCGAGTGTTATAACTAGTATATACCTACCTAGTAATTAAATTCACAAAACATGGTTTATTTAAACGTCGAACTGCATTAAACTTCTACCTCCTTGAATAAATTGAAACAATAGCTATTCAAAATAATTCGTAGCAAAAAGATTTCGTAATTAATTGTTTTTTCAATTCGACTCTCCATAAAAATAATTGTACACCCATTTGTGAAATTGTTTTCGTACATTTAATGAGTCTAACGCGTGTTACTTACTTAGCGAACTGGCCTTGAAGTTAATATGATACCTATTTCGTTATTTGGTAACCCTCTATGTAAATCTATTTCAGAAAAACACGAATTGCCTTTTTATTATATTGGTGTTGAAATAATAGCCGCAAGTAAACAATAAGAGCCCATTTTAATACTCGTATGTCTCGAAGGATTAAGACATGTGAACGAACACGAATATTTAGTGTTAAGCAGTCGTGTGAAATGCCAAAAAAGATTAAATGAGTATGACGAACATGCTCGGGTGATATTAAATTATTCAAACACAGGGGGCGATAGCGCGGGTCGCGGCAGGAGCAAACCTTTGTTGAGCGAGTTCTCCGTCGAATCATTCCGAGAATGCCAAAGGTCGCGTGCCCTTCCTTTGCAATTAACTTCTACATTTTCAGAGTTTTTAAGTGATTGATGTCGATCTCTTATTGCCTTATAACTTCAATCGGATTCCTTGTCTACCTTCTTCTATGTGTGTGTAACGAAATTGAAAATATTTACAACCCAACGTGCCTGCAAGCAACTCCTTCAAAGAAAATTTTTAGCATTTCAGAAGATACGAATTTTCCGATTTCTTAGCGGCGCAGTGTTTAAGAGTCAAACATAAACCGTCTTTTAGTAAACGCTAATTATCTAACTTTCGCTCCAGCTCAATGAGGAGGGTCGCTGAATCATCCTCAATGCTTTTCAGTCGTTTCAGACATTTCAAAAGCATTTGTTTCTGTATTAAGCTTTGATATAAATCGGGTGCTTCGAAGTCAGGAAAGTAGAATTTCAATCAAAATGTAATTTAATCGCGTTGCCGTGTGGAATATCGATACAATACGGCAAAATCCTGTTTGTTCCCGTAGTAGATAGTGCAGCGATGGATAAACGCAGAGTGCGGCTTTAGTGTCGTAGCTAACCGAACGATTTAAACGCGTTATCGATTGTTCCGATCGATTGGAAGCGATTATTTCATCAAGCCCAAGAGTTAGCACTCTCCCTTGCGTTAGCGATACACAACATTAATAATCCCATGTAATCATTATGTTATTTATCTGCGTGTAAACCACATACGCAGTAGCAAATAAGTTTGTTTGTTGGCTTACGTAATACTTCGGTGGAGTAAATTCGTTCTTAAGGGAGTCTTATGATATTACTTAATTAGTATGCAAAGACCAAAAGCCATTAAACACTTGTTACAAAATTTATCCGAGATAGTATAGAGGAACATGGTTAATTGCAGAAATTATATGTGATATATTATTTCTGTAAATTAGCATGTTGGGGAAGATATTTTTAACATTCCTCAATATAGCAAAACAATTTCGCCATGTAGGTACAAGATCTCACACATCTATTGAGTTTATTTAGAATATTCGCGAATAAATCCGTGTAACCACGCAATGTTAAATGTCAAGGAGGAATGAATGGCTGAATTTATATTTATTAAAGTTACTCTTCACTTGTAAATTTTGAAAACAAAATTCAAATTATATTTTTTGTGAATAACATCATTAAATTTAACCTTTTACTTGTTTTAATCTGCTGCAATTGAAATTCAAAAAAACAGTTGACACATACAGCGAGCATAACTTTTTTATAGAGTCTGTAGTGAATTAAGGCAAAAATTCATGGCTAGTCTTGTGGAGAAATATATTATTTGTTATTATATGATTTTAAAATTGATTTTATTTTGCAAGCATCTTGTAAAATTCGTATACAGATCGAACAGGGCTCTTGTCCAATGTAGGTACATACATGATAATGACAATTTTACTGCTGTGAGTCTGCAGTGTCGTAGGAAAAAAGAACCTCGTCAAAGTCAAAGCGCTTATTGCGAACCAAGTGTACAATCATAGGTGTTCGGTTAAAATTAAGGTGCTTAAAACTTAGTGCCTTTTACAAGCATTGCAATGTTACCTAAAAAAATACAATATAGAAATTCACTTACGATAATTGCAAATAATACTTATATTTAAACAATACTTATTAATAATTATACCAGTAGCTATTGTTAGTTTGTTTTATTTATTATAACAAGTATATGTCACTTATGCGCATACATACCTACAATGAAATTAATAATAAAAATAATGTCTAATATCACAATGTCTCAGTCTAGGTTGCTGGTCGTCATAGTAATATATTTATTTTATGTTTAGTAATTAGGTTTGGTCGATTTTTTATCTATTTTCTAGGTATTCTGAGATTTAATAGTAGCAGTTATTTATTAAATAGGTTCTGATTGACTTGCTGAATGAAGGTAAAGTAGTGGTATCTTTGATGTATTTAGGTAACTTATTGTAAATTTTTACTGCCATGTATAAGGACTTTCGTTTAACATTTTTATGCGTGATGGTGGTAAAAGTAGCCTATCGTTATTGCGAGTGTTTATGTCGTGGAAATCATACTTTGTAGAGAAGGTATGGATGTTTTTACCATATGTTTTATATCCATGTTAGGCGTTTCTCACTTGAGACTTCTTATCTGGATTTACTTCAATTTAATACAAACGTTCACATAATAGTGATGTAAATTACTCAAACAAAGATACAGCTCCCCGGTGTAGTTACCAAGCAATCTTTGTGTAGCTCCATAACCATCGATCAGCTGTGGAATGCAATGGAGCCTCCATCAAACTTTCACACGCCCTTCGGCATATGAACAAGTACCTATTTTACCTTACCTTTTTGTAAGTAGAGATGTTCATTGCATTTTTTAATAGTGGGAGGTGCAAAACCTGCATACACAAAAGTCTTAACTAGCTGCTAGTAAGATTAATCTTTCAAAAATACCTACAGCAAGTATTTGGTACTGTACAAATTATGATTGGTAAATAAGCTCTCTCGACTCTCTTTAAAAATCCTTCGCAATGAAAAAATCAAATATCACCAACGTACAAATATATATAAGTTTCCTGTTTATCATTACTGTCCACTTTATGCCCTTAACCAATTTAATAGTAAGTAATTTGAGTAAAACTATTAGCATTCACTTGTCTTGGTAATTGTGGATTGTCCACTTACAGTTTGGGGCTCAATTTCAACCCATTATTACGATCAGCGCAATGAGGTGAAATGAACTTTTGATTAAAGCGACGCGCCCTTGACTGTCTTATTCAACGACCTCAATGTCTTTGCAAAAATGTAACTCATATGACTCAATATAACGTTGGTTAGCTATATCACTGGAATTGCCTTGACTATTTGTCGTTTGGTGCATAGCTGTTTGGTTTGTTGAAACTTGGTTTGAAGAGAACTGTGTTTTTTTACACCAAAACAAAGGACATAAAATACAATAAATAGGTATTAAATAAAAAAGAAAATTGTGTTTGTTTCTTTATTTAATAGAAGGCACATGGGCAAACGGATCGTCAGATGGTAGGCGATTACCGCCGCCCATGGATACCCGCAACGCGCCACACTAGAGTAGACAGAAGTGCGTTGCCAGCCTTTGAGATGGGAAATTGAATAAGCGGAGTAGCGGAATAGGGGAGAAGGAAAAGTCTCTCTTATTTACCGAACGAAACGCACACGTCGAAATACTGAATGATACTTTTCGAGTCAGAAACTCGAAAGTACTGTTTTGTTTCCTTTGAAAACATAAGATTAGTTTGCAAGTCTCATATAAAATGAAGCAAGCATATCGATGTCGCAAACATTTCCAGACAGTGGTACAATGTAAACAACGGTAATGTGCAGGAAATTTCCTAGTGGCAAACCTCAGCGCGCCTTACACTGCTAGACGCGGCGCGAAAATTACGCGCCAAATGATTCCACAGTACCTAACCAGTCGTTGTTATTATACTTAATATAACTTAATAGGATACGTCCCTAAGGTTGCTTTCACGTCGCAAGTTAAATTATTTTACACCAGGTATTCTACTTAACATACCTGCGGTACTAATAAATATTTTCTTAAGCGTTAACGATATTCATAGAAGAATTCGTAAGAGCAAGCTCAGGAACGAGTATCTGAAACACTCACGTTATGTTGTGCCAAAGCATAGGTAAGTTTGTTTGTATTACGTAGATAGCTTTAGAGCCACCGCGGAGCCTTTTAAGATATTTATGTCACTGTCAAGTTTGGTAAAATGCTTCACGAAATATAGAAATACTGCTGCCACGTGCTAAGTACCTGAGATCTGCGAAAGTGGGTATTGACGGACATTTTACTTACCAATTTGGCGTAAGGTAGTTGAGAATCCTTGAGGCAATAAATTATTGATGATTTCCTTATCTTGAATGAAGGAACCGTGCAAACTCGAATGGAATCTCAGCCTACTCAAACACTATTCACAAGGGACGTGAGTTAAGTTCGATTATTTTCCAGAATTTTCTCAGGATTACACTACTTCCTCGTCGAAGCTACGTTTCTAGTTCAATAGTTTATACGCGCTTCCTGAGAGAGCGCCATGTAAATAATTGATTATTAATGTAGTACCAACCGTGTTCGGGTTTTTATTTTACCTCGCGTTTGTACAATGCAGGCGCTTACATTTTTACGTTGACAGATGACGCGTTAGAGCGGTAATGACAGTTTTTGAACGTATAATATGGTATTATTCTTGGTCGAAACAAAATATTGTATGCCTTTCTCGTAAATTTATTTCGTTTTCTGTTATGTAATTATTAGCACAAGTATGAACGAAGGTACCTTCAAACATTTCTAGAAAGCTATTCATTTTTTGGCAATAATAATATACACGATCACACTCTTCTCACTTGAAGCCCCTTAATTTTGTCTTAAAAGTGCATAGGTCGTCAATAATTGTCAATAACAATAATAGACATGATCTAAATTGGATAGAAGTGCGTCTTACGCTTGACGTAACGTAACTATTCATGTGTCAAACGTACAACGAGATGCACGATTTATGGCGCCAGGGGACACTGTCATTTCCTGTCACTGCAGAACAAATAACAAACGGTTAGCAATCGACTTGATTACCGAGGAGTCGCAGATCAGTAGGTCGATGTATCCTTCTATCGGAAGTAATATTTAATGGCGAAAATAAATGAAATTTGTCAGTCTAGAATTCAATTCATTTTTTTGGTTTTCATTCGTTTGGTAAACTACAACTGTAAAGGCAGGAAGAAAAAAATACACCTATTTTCCTTGAGTCAACATGAACTCTTCTTTACATTTTTGAAAACAATGAGTAAAATGAAAAAACCGATACCTACTCCTTACTGCACTAAAAGCACATTTCTGACTATATAACATAATTAAATAAATGTAAGAAAATTTAGTAGACTTCGTTTTAAATTTACTATATTCATAAATTTAAAATTATACTCTTCATACGTATTTTGCTAGAGATGATAGAAATGGAGGCTGTTGTATATTGTTTAAAAGTAGTATTAAGGGCCAAAAAATAGATTTAACAAAATTTTGCAAGCCCCACCTTATAGAATGTTGCGCAGTGCAGCTTCAAAGTTTTTCATTGATAGTTATATGTATATATAGACCACCTAAATATGATAAGCTCTCTGTGAATGCGTTTTTAAATAGTTTAGATCTTATTTTAAACGAATTATGTCTAAGGAATAAAAAGAAAGTAGTTTTATGCGGGGATTTCAATATAGCCATCATAAAGAAAACCTACAGCACCCTATCCTTTGAAACTCTATTACATAGCTATAATTTAACTATGGGTGTACGGGCACCAACACGACTTTGTAGCGGTACCTGTATTGATAGTATAATTCATAATGTTTGAGGCAGCAAATGTGAAATTGCAGAGCTTGCAATGTCAGATCATAATGCCCAACTGCTTAAATAGTTTAGATCTTATTTTAAACGAATTATGTCTAAGGAATAAAAAGAAAGTTGTTTTATGCGGAGATTTCAATATGGACATCTTAAAGAAAACCTACAGCACCCTATCCTTTGAAAATCTATTACATAGCTATAATTTAATTATGGGTGTACGGGCACCAACACGACTTTGTAGCGGTACCTGTATTGATACTATAATTCATAATGTTAGAGGTAGCAAATGTGAAATTGCAGAGCTTGCAATGTCAGATCATACTGCTCAACTGCTTAAATATCCTGTAAAAAAGACCTGTATACTCCCTTACTGGTTTATATTTAGACGTAAGTATTGTAATGAAAATATTGAAAAATTCAAGGAATGCTTACAAAATTTGACATTTAATGATATTTATTCTTGTAATGACCCCATTGACGCATTTCATGAATTCCATGACAGCTTCAAACTATATTATGACTTATGTTTTCCAATTAATAATAAAATCAAAGTACAGGCATGTAAAAAGGCAAAATGGATTAGCAAGGGTATAAAATTATGCTGTAAACGTAAACGTCAAATGTTATGGCAATTCCGTAAAAACCCTAGTCATGAAAATAAAAAAATATTTAAAACTTATTCAAACAGACTAAATACAATAATCCGACTAACTCGGAAATCTCACAATAACAACTTACCTAACCTTTTGCATTAATTTATTATTTGCCATGTTGCTTTGCACTCGTAACGTGTGGAAGGTTGCGTGTAATCAGTCCACAACTGACTAGTGTAGAACGACTGGTAGTAAGCTGTAAATAAGGTAATTTTTGCAGCGTTACTGCCGCGAGAGAATCTGCGCGCGAGCATATTACTTTTAGCTGCAATACATCTTCTTTGTCTATCCATGTCGTCCTCATCTTTAAGATCATTTCTAATTATATGACCTAGATATTTAAATTTAGATACATAGTTTAGCTGTATACCGTTCAGTTTGACTGGAGGAGTAAACGAATGCATTCTGTCGTGCTTAAACAACATTATCTCAGTCTTTTTTACATTATAGGTTAATTTATGACTAAGAGCGTATTTTTCAAAAATTAAGATTAACTTTCTCAAACCACTGATAGAGCGACTCAACAGAACCATATCGTCCGCGTAACTAAGATTGTTTACAGGTTGATTAGTCATGTGACAGCCGACTCCTGAACTGTTGACTTCATCTATCAGCGCGTCAATGTACAGGTTAAACAGTATGGGTGATGTTAATCCGCCCTGCCTCACGCCACAATCAAGCGTATACTCTTTAGAATAATGATTATCCCATTTTACAGCATTAGTTTGATGATCATACCAATATTTGAATATTTCAATTATATTGTACAGAACATTTGACTTTTCCATTTTATCCCACAACAAATTATAATTAACTGTATCAAAGGCGCGGCTAAAATCTAAGAAGCAAGCAAACACGCTTGTATTTTTAGCTAAGTAAGATTTAACTGTATTTTTTAACGAATATATTGCCATGTCTGTGGACAAACCCGAACGGAACTCAAACTGAGAGCTATGCACAGATATGTATTTAAGTAACTGTGGATGTTACACTCTCTCAAATATCTTAGACGCAACTGTTGCTAAAGAGATAGGACGATAATTGTTAATATCAGATGGATTGCCAGAGCCTGGTTTCGGTAAAGGTACTACAATAGTTTTCATAAAACTATCCGGTAAATAACAGTGCGATAAACATAAGTTATAAAATTTGTTAAGCAACTCAAACAGTACAGGACCTCCGTATAAGATATGCTCAATGCTCAGACGATCATGGCCCGTCGATTTACCTCTTTTCATATTTTTTACACACTCAAATATACAATCAGGTGTAATCACAATGTTTACGCGCTGCTGTCCGGGCGACACAGGTACATAACGGCCCGAACGCGGTGAGTCACAGCTCTGACCGCCACTGTTTACGTTAAACTTGTTTGCAAACATCTGTGCGATTACACTTTGACCTTGAATGCTATTGACTGTCAATGGTAAAGAAGGCTTAAAGGATAATTTGTTAGTAGATTTCTAAAATTTAGAAAAGTCGTTTGTTGATTTTTGTTGAGCTATGATATCCCTTTTTATTTGGGTTTCGTTATTTTGACACCATTTTACCTTATTCTTAAACCTTCTTTTACTTTCACACATATTATTGTACAAGTTACACTTATTAGTATGCTATGATTATTACCAAGAATTTATAGACGGAGAAAGCTGCAGAATAGTTTCACTTCGATGTGTGCTACTGTCATATAAATATAGAAGTAGAGCTTGCGTGGGTGAATTTTTATTCAGTGAATATTACTGTCTCAGTTTACATGAGTCACGTAAAACATCAACGACTCTCCACAGATTTTAGGACGTAATAGTTTGTTCCGTGGTTTTAGATTTACGTTTAGGTATTACGTTAGAAAAAGAACATTGTTTTAGCCAATTATCGATATTATTTGCTTTTATAATACAGTGGTACTTATAAAAAAGTATAATCAAATGGGTATGTAGGTATTTATGAACAAACACATTCCTGTGTTATGGCCAATGTATGTATATCATTATCGTCACCAGCCTGCCGTAGACCACTGCTGGATTTGTATTTATAAATATAGATATTACATAATTATGTAAATTAAGACCTTACGCATTATTAGGTATTCCTTATAACAGTTATTGTTATTAGTGCGCTCTTTTAGTTCTCGCGGTGAAATACAAATATACTCGTAAATGAGACAGTGAGACTCCCCAAGAGCCGAATGCTTCTACTTTTTCCTCTTACTAAAGCCACCTTCGTGGTACGACATTATAATATGAGTGTCCCACGGTTACTATGTATGTAGTGTGTACACTACTAACATACGCACAAGGCATTTTATAATAGTACTAGCCGTTTCCCGCTGTTTCACCCGCGTCCTTAGGGAACTACTTCGCGTACCCGAAAATCCCAAATATCTTAAGGACCCCTATTTTTTCTAAAATAAAATATAGCCTATGCTACTCGCAGATAATGTAGCTTTCTAATGGTTAAAGAATTTTTAAAATCAGTCCTTTAGTTTTTGAGTTTATCCATTATAAAAAAATAAACAAACAAACAAAAATACAAATTTTTCCTCTTTATAATATTGGTGTAGATGTAGAAGTGTAGATATATTACAATATGGTGATGATAGGTCATTACTATTTATTGAAAATGATGAAGGCTTCTGATAGCCTGATTTTGCAGTCAGAATTGAATGAACTGAGAAATTCCCTCTGAGATATTATTAGGTGATACGGAACACAGATAATGTAGAGACAGATATAAAAATTTCATTATTTAACTACTTTAGGTACATCAAATTGATGTATTAGGCGATAGCTTAAAATATTATACGTTCCAATAAAACTATTGTTCCGTTACTAGCACTAACATATCGCCACTGCAGTAGTTGTTGCGATGCAAATGTAATAGAGGTGCTGGAACGCCACTAATGCAGTGGATAAGTCGCGAGCTTCTTAAGGCGTTAGTGTTTGACGACTGAGTGATACGTTTGCTATGACCTTGTGACGGTAGCGTCCGAACATGATGGAGTATTTTTAGTGTTGTGACATTTGAGTCAGCCATAACTTGATTAAAGTTGATGATCTTATATTCAATAAAGTAAGAGGGATATGTCAGGGTTGTAAACGTTCGAAGGTTCTTAGTCTCTGCCGACCCCTTTGGGAAACAGGCATGTTTATTGCTATGTATGTACGTATGCCACATTTTGAAGCTTACTTTAAAATATAAAACAAAAATAACAAACACATTTGTTTTGAGCTGGAGTAAATAAACAATAAACAATAATACACATATAACTCACATGTCTGTCTAATTCCACGAGAATAGATAAGAAGTATACATCTTACATGTGACTGAACAAACAAATAAGATGATACGCTCTGTGCAAAGTTCACAAACAAAGCAACACGGAACATCAATCAACTGAAAGATGCTCAAACTTTACAGTAGGCATGACATATCATACGTCAGTAATCCTTAAAGTTCAATTAAGCAGATAATTCTCGAGTCAACGAATGTTTATGAGGCTATAAAATCTATGAACTATACTAGCTATATTTGAGAAACATAATCATAATCTCTTTAAAGATATATTCTGTTATAAATACCTAACTACCTATGTATTTACTTCAAGTAATTATTACTCATATGAAAAATGGCAGTGATAGCCAAGTAGAGATACCAAAAGACTGCCGTATAGAGGGTATTGACCGTCGGTGTAACGATTGCTAACAGCCCTGCGACGCCACCGCCACGTCTGTCTCACTCGTATAAAGAATACGACAAAAGGCAGCAAGTATATGCTCATTTTAAATGCCACAGCTTGCTGAATCGGACAAATGCACACCACAAGCGCCGCAACATGCTTATTCACTCTTCCTTTCTCGTTCAGTCCACTCTCCTCTGGAATGCCCTCCTTCTAGAAATCAGGACGTGCAAAACGAAGTACAATTTTAAGGCGAAGGTAAAGGAACTTTTGTTGGCAAGACCAGCGGATGTGTCATAGGATCTGTATCTTCATTTCTATTCACATTACTATTTTGCTATTGTATGTACCTACTGTATTGTACGGCTTTACGTATTCTTTCTTTAATTCTTATATGTTTAAATTGTTTATTGCATATATATCGTATTTAGGTAGTATAATTATATGTGTATATATTTATGTATATATGTATGTATATTGTATGCATGTATATTTATTTAAGAATTATATTATATTATTATACCTATATTATAATTATAGTAAGTATTTAATACACCTACTACGTTTCTCAGCACCGCTTAAAGGTAGACTGGCGGATAATGCCCAAGGCATTAAGTCAACCTGTACACAGTTTAGTGTAAAAATATATAAATAAATAAATAAATAAACATGCACTAAATAAACGGGGCTGTGTCAACATTTCTTGATTTTTTCTTATATGAGGTGTGTCGTATAAGGAAAAATTAATAGTCGCGAAAATATTTAATCGCTAGCAACTTATTTTATTAGTTGCAAACATTTAGTCATCTTTTAAGTTATTAGTCACTTGGAAAATAATCAATATATATAAAATTGCTTGGGCTGACTGATTCATCAACGCAGAGCCTAAACGACAGGGGCTAGAGACTTGAATTTTTTGACAGTTGATGCATTTTATGACGTAAGCACCCACTAAGGAAGGTTTTTTGGAAATTCCACCCCTAAAGGGGTGAAATAAGGGATGAACCGTTGTATGGAAATCCGTCATGATTATTTCAAACCAGAATTTCGCACCCAAAATTCCATGCTTCTATTTTTGAAAATGATGGACCTCCCATACATACTTTCAACCCTTATTTCTCACCCTTAGAGGGTAGATTTGCAAAATTTCTAAAATAAATGTATATTTATTTCCTACCAGAAACTTAGATATGAAGTTTTATGTGCCTAACTTTAAAAATGACCCTGTCGTTTAGTCTCTGCGTTGATGAACCAGTCAGCCCAAGCAATTTTATATATATAGATACTTATATACGTTATATCGTATATACGTTTAATTTATTTAAACGGAGTATTTATTCTATTTTTATTTATTTGAGACTTCTCGCACAAAACAAATAATTTCTACAAAGGCGGACTTAATGCCCATGGCATTCTCTACCTGTCAACCTTTGGTTGGTGCAGAGACAAATCAAGGTGGGTGCTAAAACTGTTTGTAAGATAAAGGACTAATTATACTATAATATACAATAATATTGTAATATTACATAATATATAAATATTTCGTTTACAACTAATATAAATAAAATCTACAACACATATATCTACTTATATACTTAAATACAAACACATAAAATATTTACTAGGATGATGATTCTGACATTTTTTGGAATAATGAAATGAAATGAAAATAGTTTATTTTGACATACACGTAAACACACTAATATTATAAAGAAACACAAAAAAATACTAACAAATAAAAATGAAAAACAAAGAAGAATAACACTGCCGTCGTAAGCTAGATTTAAAAAGATCACGAGAAGAGACCACCCTAATTTCGAGAGGGAGTGCATTCCACAGAAGAATAGCCTGGAAGTAGAAAGACGAATAAACAGATTAGAGGCATGAGAAGGACGGAGAAGAAGAAGATTATTGGCAGAGGGTTGATTACTATCATGGCTGCTGCAGATATATTGAAATTGAGGCGATAGATAATAGTATTGATATTTGTAAGAAGGAAAATGCTGATCACGATCAGTAGTGCCTATTATTATATTATTATGTATGATGCTTGTGGAGAGGTAGGTATATCTACTTCTAAAGGTGCATAATCAATTTAAATATCAGTAATGGTTCAAAACATTTCTTACATATTATAGTAATTTTTTAACTGTTGCAATATTAGAGACAGAATAGGTTGTTGTGTTATTCCTTAAAGTAACATGGAGCAATGAAGCTGAAATTTGGCATGTATGTTCCTTGGGGACCGCAGGGGTGCACTAAGAAGGGATTGCCCGAAATTACCACGGGATTGGCCAAAACGGGTAAATTAAAAAAAAAATACTAGCGAAGCTGCTGGCGTCCTCTAGTATAATATAATATTCCACTACATTCACACAACACCATCTAGTCCCAAACTAAGCAGAAGCTTGTACTTACTGGTAATGTTTAGTTAAGTTATCTTGGTATGTGTATTACCAATTTAAACACTGAAGAAATTGTATTCCTTCATGCAGACACTTCATGAGCACTTATAAAAGCCTGTCAAGTATGAATTCCAAAAAAATCTAATCTTCTAAATACCCTATTTGCCTTTTCTGATATCAGAAAATCGATGATATCTCAAGATTATTAGAGCCATTGGGCACCGATGCTTAATAAACACCAACAAGAATTTATATGAATGAGCAATGCATTCAATAAAACACTTCAAGCAAGATATAACATACATGGATTATTTCTTGGATATTTACAGACGTGGAAAATGATGAGTCAATATATTGTCGGTAAGTTATAGGATTTCATTGCAATCTTACGTACTATGTCAAGAACTAGTACCTATGTAAAAAAATATGTCAGTGGTGAACTGTGAAATCTTTTTTGCAGTCGATTGAACATACATAAAATCTTTTTGTTCGCTCCTAGAATGGAGTTTAATTCTATATCCTATCGCTATATTGTAACTAGAGACCAGACGTGACGACCAGACATTAACCTAACTCTAAAAACGATCTCTATATCAAAATAACCGATATAAAATAAAATAACATGAAAGATGAATTATTGAAATAATTAAATACGCTAACCTCACCTGTAAGTGGTGCACCTGCCGATCAACGGACGAGGCTCTGGCAAACAATATATCCCGATAAGCGGCAATAGGCTCGCCACCTATTACGTGGGATCAAAACACTGGCGAAAAGTGGGCGTTTAATATGCCTCTGCCTACCCCTTCGGGGAAACAGGCGTGAGTATTATGTATGTATGTAATAAATACGTCGGTAAAGCCAAAGAAAATTATTGGCATGGCTTTTCATTTTTGAAAGTATTCATTACTCGGGCCGGTCTGCATCGTTGTTATGTGCTTCCGTAGATGCCGGCCTCTTTCGCTCGATCGATCCTTGTGTCACAGATTGTATTATTGAATGTTACAAATTCACTTCATTTTAACAACAAATATTAATTGCCATCTATCTTCGTGTGTGGTTTATAATTAAGGTTGAGCTAGGATTATATCCTCGTAAGTTTAGTGTTAACGTTTTATTTTGTGGCAGGTTTTAGAGGCAGCATCTATTTTGTTAATATGACTAGTATCGAGCTTACGTTTGTACTTGATTGTACATTTCCGTGCATCATAGTCGATCTTGCATGGAAAAAGCATGCAGCTGATGCGACAATAGAGTTTGAAAATTGAAAATGTATGGCGCCGTTGCCGAGGTCTGCGACGGGTGCGCGCGGGCAAACTTATATACTTCTACTCTGTCTATTGTTGTATCGGCATGCGAATTATTTCGAGCGGCAGACGCGCGTGGCAGTGATCAGCTGGAAGGCTTAGAATTGCATTTTTATGTTTACTGTGTACTAATTTAGACTCAAGCCTCTGCGAGAATTTCGATACATAAATGGTACTAAGTTTGGTGCTTAGTTTTGGTGACATTATCTGTTCCAAGGGTAATAAATACTTACGGCGTGAGTTTAATACACCTTCGATGCCTATACTATACTCAGTATATATACTTCACGGAACCAATCATGTTCTATAAGTGATATCAAAGTTTCAACTAAATTGCACAATGGGACCCATAGTTATTCCACTTGCGTGCCGATACGCTATTAAAGTTATTACGTTATAACTGAGGCAATTCACTTAATTGTATTATGAAAATATAAATTTGATAGATAAAACAGTAGGGGTAGAAGTGAGTAACAAATAACTTATGGCCGTGAGCGCGGAGCGTTAAAAGTGAGTCGAGCAGGTGTAAAAGCTAGTTTATAGAGACGTAGCGCGATTCGCTTCGTGCAGTGCGTCTGGTTGCGTTACTACGTGTGGTCAACGCTGACGTCGGAGTTTTGAAATAGTCCAAAGTCCTCCCAACAATTCTTATCCTGAGATAACCCACGGCTTTACGTGCCCTCCGAAGTATAAGTCACTCATTCAAATGACTCGTGTTAGCGTTGTTTAACCGGTCTCTTACGAACGGCAAGTCAAGGTATATATATAGTCAAGGAGCACAACAAATGTGTAGCATCATCGCAGACTCAGATCTCTCAATGCAAATGGCCTAGAGAAGGTTTTCATGATATGTCATGTAGTGCGTTTCAATGCATACTGAATCAGTTCCCATAGTGCACTCTATAACGTAAGGTGGTGCGTAGCGTAATTATTAAAGGAGGTATGAAATTGGTTGGTACTATATTATATATCTATACAAAGACATAATAAACTTCACGATGGGTCCAGCAATTATAATCACTTATACCTTGCATTGCTACAGGTACAACACTATCCCTTACTTTGCCATTTACTTTGAAAGCGTAGCATATCCCACTCGGCACCACATGCATGTCCCATGCGCAATCGTTTTAAGAAAATATGCTACGCAATGCGCTACGCGTAGCACATCGAGTAGCGATTCTGTCTGGAAAAGCTTTTATATTGCCATATATGAACCAGCGCAAAGCAACACATGCACCTCGAAGGTAGGCTCTTGTCAACTCACACCACCTATTGTGCACATGGCGTTCATTCTTTCACGCATTGTTCGACGTTTTTATTTTCATAGCCGCCTTTCTTAGCTTTTAATTTAAAAAATGTAATATGGCAAGAGGTGGAATGTTGCTTTGAAAAAAACGTGGCAGGTTCTGCTTATAAGAGTACAGAAACATTTTAAGTAATTCACTTACGCTATGAGTGCTGAAAAATGTAATTTTAGTAAGTGAAATAAAGCAGTACCCATTAGTAAATGAGTGAGTGGCAAAAATTTTAACTGAGGCTTTTATTTTAATCGACATTAAAAATTGAGTAGATTTAGAATTATTTAACTGCATTACACGGGGCCAGCTTTACTTAAAATAATCGATATTTTAAGATAATGTTATATATAAAAACATTGTAAAACCAAATTAAAATGAAGTGTAAAATCTGCCACGTATTTACATAGCAATAACAAAACACGACTAAACTCACTGTTTACCGTTGGGTAATTAGGTACGTATGAGTACCTACTTGCAGCATTCGATCAGCGTCTCAATTTCGTAGAAATACTCACAACAGCATTATTTTTAAGCAGCACTAGTCTGTTATTGTCTACATAAATTTATATAGGTGTATTTGAACTTATTGTGAACATACCGGCTATTGCAAATATCTTTGACAGTCGGTTTTGAGAGCCAGTACCTTAAATATACTGACACGGGTTTAAGTCATGGAGTAGCACAACCTCTTTAGATGACGGAGGTCAGGTCACTCTGTGGAAAAACTAAAATTCTGGCAAATCTGAAGGTTATACGAGAAAGTGAATAGATTCATATATAAACTATATTATTAAACAATATGAAGATCTTTAAATAGCTGTGTTTACGTAATATTTCATTTCAGAATATGAATGTTATACTAACCGTAGCAGTAGTAATGTATTTAGCAGTTATACGAGTAGGTGTAGTATTTTCTAAATTCTATACGTAAAAAACATCAGGGTATGACGACCCCACCGCCCACAGAAAGAGATGTTCTTTCAATAATCTAACGAGAATCTTCTCTGGGACAAGCTGTCAATAGGCATAATGGTTACACTATACAGAACACAGTGGAAGGCAACCTAAAGCTAAATGGGCAGCAGCACCGAGCAACAAGACTACCGCTACTGCGATCTTCAATGCGACTGATACAATGTGATTACGGCAAAATCTCCACAATCAGTAGAGGCTTATGTCCAGCAGTGTCTATACTTTGGTTGTCAATATTTCCATTTCATAATATTATAAAACAAAGAAAACGCTTAAGCAAATTTAAATTCATGCGACACATGTAAATAGTTGAAAAATGAGGTAAGGCACTTAGCCACTATCACAAATAGCAATTATAGGATGTGTTTCATAATTTTGTAAGTATGCGTAGCGTAGTGGATCGAGTGATCGCTTAAATTTTTTTAATACTATGGCGTCTGTTTTAGGTTCTATCTCGGCACTGGACAATGCTTAATGTCATCCATAAACGATCCTAACGACCTTTTTCGAGTCTAGGAGTTCCACGTTGAAAGTTCTACAGCGATACAGGAGGATTTCATTTAAATATATTTTGCGTTTTATATAATGACAGATGCATCGTTTTTATTAAAAACTAGAGGACGCCAGCAGCTACGCCTGCATTTTTTTTAAATTTACAACTTTTGGCCGATCCCGTGGGAATTTCGGGAAATCCCTTCTTAGTGCACCCCTAGGGTCCCCAAAGAACATACATGCCAAATTTCAGCTTCCTGCGCCCAATAGTTTCGGCTGTAGCGTGTCTGTCAGTCAGTCAGTAACGCAAGGATTTTATATATTATGATAATGCTTTATTTACCTCTGAAATGCTTACCAGGTAAGTAATTTAGTATGATTAAAATGTGTTTTCTATTAATATAAAAGGCAGTCATAGCCTAGTGGAGATACCAACAGCCTGCCATGCAGAAGGTATCGGGTTCAAATCCACGGCGCGCACCAATGACTTTTCGGAGTTATGTGCCTATTGAATTATAAATTATCGCTTGCCCCGTGCCTCGGAGAGCATGTTAAGCCGTCGGTCCCAGTTGTCATGCACATCTTTGACAGTCGTTATAGGGTGTCAGTACCTTCTAAATAAAATGACACTAGTCTAAACCATGGAATATGGCTATCCCTTCGAGTTGCGGATGTTAGACAGGCAGTCACTCTGTGGAAAAGCTAATATTCAGCCAAATCCGGTTAGCCTAGTAAGCTAACCTCAGGTTGAAACTGGGATAACGCTAGGAGAATGAATGAAAAGGTGTATTCTATTAAACTAAATATAATTTTGATTGTAAGCCAAACTCTCGTGCTTATTGCTAAACTTAATTTATACGTCAGGGATTTGTAAAACCCGAATGTCAACGGCTACGTGCGTGTTCAAAATCTTAGAAGAGTCAATGATCTGTTCAAGTAACTCAACCGTGGGTAAACGCAAATAAAATCGTCCACAGAGTCGGCGGTAAAGTTTTAGTCCCTGCGACAGTGATTCATTCAGAGGAGTTTATGAGTAAATTGGGGACTTAGGGGTGGTTTACTGTTTGCTTAAACATTTGGTTTTAATGTATCAGCAAGCTGGTGGTTACAACGTTACTTATGGATGTCGCCTGCGAAATTGCGATGAATGACAACGACCGCGCCCACGTAAACCTTTCAATCGGCCTACGATATTGTAAGTTCGGATTTCGAAACGATTTTGTTATGAATTTATTTCGTCGATCACATTCGGTGAAAAAATGTAGCTACAGCACCCTCTAGTGAGCAATAAATAGGTGATATCTGTGTAACATGTATAAAACGTTTCGCTGTAATGGCTACATTCCCCATCATCATAGCGTCATCCTGGCCACCTTAGAGCCCAAGATCTGCTTTCTAGTCTAATCAGATTTGACAGAGTATTCTACCACAGAGCGACTGCCGTCTGACCTCGAAACCTAGAGGGGTTAAAAAAAATCAACGGTTCTGGCTCCTCATAACCTACTGTCGAAGATCTTCATGACAGCTGGGATCGACGTAAACCATCTTCACTTTATAAGAAGTGCAGTGGACTAAGTAATTCCTAGCACTGAACAATGCCAATATTCTGCATTAAACTTCATTCCACTCTCCATTATTCAATTCCTGATTATTGAAATACTACAAGGTTATTATATAAGATGTCAAGGACGCCGAACCGTAACACGACTGATTTGTACAATTTATTCAAAGAGATAGTTGTTAATTCTTTTTGTATGCCTTTAATTGGGTGATTACAGTACGATAATTAATTCATAGTTAAAGACGCATTAGTGCGTAGTGCTAAAACAATTACAGTGAGTTTAAGGGACGCGGTATTGAGTACTAATGTTTAAGATTATGACATACTAGAGTCTGCCTCTGGCTCCACCTGCAAGTCGGCCGTTAAAACGACAAATGGTGGCGAACGCGAAAAAGAAAACGAAAAGCAACGACAATTTTTCATGTGTAACAGTTATTTCTGCAAAGTTTTTAAAAAAAGCCGTATAGTCGTTTATGAGCGAAAGAGTTATAGACAGCCATCCATCTATCCTCACAAAATCTTTCGCGTTTATTATAGAAGATAGATCTTTCATTTTATGGCGCTGTTGTAGTGGTGACATGACCTGATCTATTAGACTAGATAAGAATTTCCATCTTGTATATCTCACTAGCTATAGAATTCTAATATTACTTAGATGTCAATAAGGCTGTCAAAATTTTATTAAACATTAATTGTCCAAATAGTGCCACGATAAACAAATAAAATGTAGGTAACTTGCACTTAATTGTTTCTTACATCGGAAAAAGCGAAAGGTACAGTTTTATTCCTGCATCGAGGAAATTAATATTGATTTAACCTACGTTATAAAGCACGGTCAATATATTTAGGAACTTAGGACAAAAATTTTAAGAAAGTTAAAGAAATATATTACAAAGATCTAAAAACGTTAGTTAACAAAACCATACATTTAGAAAAAATAGCATATTACAAGCATAACATAAACAATAAAATCAAATACCCTAAAACATTATGGAAAAACCTGAAAAGTACATTATTACCACCAAAAAGTTATCATGACCTGCCTGCGCACTTTAAAGACCCTTACTTAATAAACAATCACTTTCTTGATATCCCGGGCATGACTTAGAGTCCATTGTCTTACTTAACATATTATGAATTTAATAGGTTTCCTTCTCCTTGAAGCCCGCAGATCAAAATAAGATTCTTAAGATTTTGTCAAATATAAGGTCCAACGCCGAGGGTTATGACGACATCACACGAGACATGTTTTTGCTTAGTCTCCCACAAACCGCTCAAATAGTGAGTCATATAGTAAATTACTCTATTCAACTGTCATGCTTTCCAGACTTGTGGAAGATTGCTATCGTCAGACCAATCCCTAAGATGCCCAACCCCACTGCTTTCAAAGATTTAAGACCTGTTAGTATACTGCCCTTTATGTCAAAAATCTTGGAAAAGGTAGTTAATATGCAGCTCACTGAATACTTTGAAAGTAGTAATATTTTTCCAGATGCACAGTCTGGGTTTAGAAAAGGCAGTAGTACCACAGCACTACTGGATGTTACAGACAACATCTTAGCAGCTCAGGACGAAGGGCTCTGTACCCTGCTGGTCCTACTTGATTTTTCCCTTGCATTTGATGTAATTAATAGATCGCTTCTACTTTCCAAGATGTCGTACTATGGTTTTGAATCTGGAACAATTAAGTGGTTTGACAGCTATCTCACGAATCGTGTTCAATATGTGGAGATTAATAGTGATGCTAATTGTAGCAATAATGGGTCCCACTTCACATCAAATATTAAACTTGTTACTAGGGGCGTGCCCCAAGGTTCTATACTTGGACCATCGCTGTTTAGTTTGTACTGTGCTGACATTACAACTACAATAAAAAATTGAAAATATCACATGTATGCAGATGATATGCAAATATATATTTCTTTTAAGCCACACGAACCCGACTTAGCAATAAAAGCTATTAATGAGGACTTCGATAGACTAGCAACTTGGTCCACTCATAACTCGCTCATACCCAATCCATCAAAAACAAGATATATGTTATTCGGATTCAGAAATCAATTAGAATAGATAAAACCTACTACCAGTAACATATCCATGTGAGGGGTGGGCATACAGCGGGTAAATGAGGCGCGAAATCTAGGACTCAACATTGATCAGGGGCTTCGATACGAGAGTCATGTGTCCAGCTGTGTACAAAATTGTTTCTACAGCCTAAAAATCTTGTATAAACTACGTCCCTATCTCAGTCAAGAGCTGCGTATACAGCTGGTTGAGTCTATTGTTCTCTCTAAATTAAACTATGCTGACATAGTGTTTGCTCCTAGACTCTTAGCTCGTACAGAGAAGCTACTGCAGAGGATACAAAATGCCTGCGCGCGTTTTTATTTTGACATATCACAATGGGATCATGTTACAACAATTCTCAATATGCATAAAATGTTGAAAATAAAATCCAGACAGAAACTTCACCTTGCATGCCTCATATTTGGAGTGGTAAAACATAAATGTCCACAATACTTGTTCAATAAAATTACTTGGGTAAATATACATAGGCAGTATAAGAGCAGAATCTATGCCCAGCAATTAGCCATACAGCCACACAGAACTACAGCATTTCGAGGTTGCTTTCGTTATTCTGCTTCTAAATGCTGGAACATCATCCCACCACCTGTAAGAGAATTAAAATCAGTCTTTGGCTTTAAAAGTAAATTAAAGGATTTCCTGCTTGCATCACAATTTAAGTACCAGCAAGTTAATTGTAACTTGTCTTTCATATAATGTTATATATGCAATATCTACGCAGTGTGGCTGTATTTATGTTATGTATATTGTATTAAATATATTATAAATTACATTTATATTACATACCTATTATATTTCTAATATTATTTTGTAATTTATTTATTGTTGCTATTAAATTTCTAACATTAGGTATTTTATAATTTATTTATTGTTGCTACAAGCACACCCCTGTCCGTGAGTCACTTAGGTTGCCAACCATCGCCCAGCATAGGCTGAGTTGGCTACCTTTCTCAGTGGTGCTCATAGTGCGGCGTACCCACCAGT
The DNA here is from genome assembly GCA_944739405.2 of Euclidia mi. Lineage (NCBI taxonomy): Eukaryota > Metazoa > Arthropoda > Insecta > Lepidoptera > Erebidae > Euclidia > Euclidia mi. The sequence goes on from OX123198.2 coordinate 23,212,489, forward strand.
TATATTTAATTTTTATTTTGCTTAGTTTCTTTTGTTCAATTTATTTTGTATAATTTTCTTTTGTTTTTTTTTAATTGTGTAGGTGGTGTTTTTTGTTTTTTTTTTTGCTTTTTTACTTTTATTTTTATTTTCTTAATGATGCACCCTGAGAATAAATACTTTTTCTTTCTTTCTTTCTTTCTTTCAAATTTAGCGTCACGGAATTCTCAAGACAGAAATTGCGCGAAACAAAGCTCAATAGTAACAGCAAAGCTAAAATAAAAGTACTAGCACGTGGATGATGATGATATACACGAGAGGTCGTGTTCAGATTGCTGACGCACGATCTCGTAACAAATTTTTGTATGAAATTGTTTGGCACATGATCTTGCATTTGACGCACAATCTTGTGACGTGAAACTTTGTATCAAAAATGAGAGTATCAAAAATTTTGTATCAAGAACGTAGACGATAAGACGGATATGTATAATTATACAATTCCTTTTATGGGTTCTATAATTTAATATAGCACATAGGTACTAAAAGTAATCCGTTATTTTTGTCTACTCCTATGGGAAAACATGTACCTATCTCAATAGGGTCATACGTGACTCCTTACTGTTTCAGTACATATTAATATACAGTAGGTTCAACACAATCTGTAAAAAGTTACCGTAGGGATAAATCTGGTATGTTATTATATTACAACCTGTACCTTAGCTTATATGAACTCGCGTACAACTGAGTCCCCTAGGATTCAACTTATCCAATACGGAAAAACTACACTAAGTAAATGATTAAAGAAGTACGACTTTGATTTACAGATCGAATATGTTAGTCCCATATGAATTCCAAGGAGTTGGTATAGATAATATTTTTGGATTTTATATTAAAAATTGGAGACAAGGATTTTGACCCAACGGTGTGTGGATATTTCAGACCCTTTTTATTTACTCTAACATACTAACATGTAACAACAACTAAAGAAAAAAATTGAGTCGGATAAATAATAAAAGAAATGGTCTCAATGCGACAAGGCGTGTAGACTGAACTGTTCAGTCTACACTTTGACAGCTCTTTAATATCAAACCACAAAGGTAGCAGCAAGACAATCAGAATTTTGTAGTTTATCATATCGGACTGTCGGAAGCCTGTCGGTCCGCCTTGCGGGAGGAATGTTGAAGTTACACAAAAATAAAAATATATTTGTGACTCTACCTATTTCTCATACAATAGAAACCTACCTTTACATGCCACTAGAATTAAAACTTCGGCGGCAAATTAGTTAATAATTCACTAAGAATATAAACGTTAACGCGGTGTTATAGTTTCAAACATAATAAAAGCTAAAATGGAACAACTCGTATCATAATTAATTGTAAAGCGTTAGTGAGTTATAAATATTGTATGTAACTGCCCTTTTCATCGTTAGCCCACATCCACTATTTTCGACATACTCGTGCATTCTGCAAACCAATCTAATGCAATAACTAAAAGGTAAAACAAATATTTAAATATCACTATTTAAAGCTTTACGCTTCAAGACTACAATAGCTTGATATTTTACTGTTTTGTGAAAGATAATGTGGCACATATGAAAAATGGCAGTGATAGCCTAGTGGAAATACAAACAGACTGCCGTGTAGAGGGGGTTGGGTAGAAATCAATGATTTTTATGAGATTTTTATCCAATTGTCAATGATCACTTGCCCTGTGCCTCGGAGAGCACGTTAAGCCGTCAGTCCCGGCTATCATTAAGGTCTTTGACCGTCGATATAGGGAGTCAGTACCTATGAATTAACTCGTCTATGTCACGGAATATAGCTATCTCTTTGGGTTGCGGAGGTCATTAAGTAAAATCCGGTGAGACTATAAAGCGGACCCCTCCTTCTAACTGGGATAACGCTAGGGTGATGATGATTAAAGATATGAAAAATACGACGTTTTAAATCGCTGAAGTGAAACATGAAAGATATATGAAATACCAAATTTGATAAATCAAAGCACGAATATGACGTATGATGATTTTTTGCATATTTATTATGCCCCTTGGGTTTGCCGTCCTAGGGGTGTCGCTTGCAGTCTTCGGTTGCAGTTTGCGGTCTGCAGCCCATCTCGGACTTGCACCTTAAGGCTCGCAATGAACACAGTCAAAGGACATGCGTGTGAGTGCGATGTCTTTGACGCCTGAATTTTCCTTATTTTCATGTGCACATGCGCTTATAAAAGTTAAACCACAACAGCTAATCACAACTCGATGTTAGTAAGCGAATATAAAAACAAACGAATGAAAATATATTTAACTATGTTTTCACATATTTATACATGTTCAGCAATAGTTTTTTTTATATCATGCTCTTTACCTTATCATTTAGGTGTATCTTTTTATTTTGATGTGACTAATAGAAAATGATAAGATTCTAAACGAACAACTTTTCTGAGATCAAACTATAAAAGTGTAGATATAAAGTTTACCTAAGCCATTTTGACTAGTATTTGGTGGTTGTCATTTTACGTTGACATTGTGCGAGTTTTAAGAATGATGATGGAAAATTATTACGTGGGACCTAAAAATTCATGGCGAAATGTGGATGTAATATTACACCTCTGCCTACCCCTTCGGGGATACAGGCTTGAGTCTATAAATAAAAAAATAAATAAATGGAAAATTAGTCTACACGCACACGTATAACCAATCTACCGAATTCTAGATTCGGACAACACCACGGACAAATTTGCGTGCGTGTGGTATGGATTGAGTCTTGCTCACGGTTTGCAGATGGCGCTTGTCCCGAATCTAAACCGTGTAAGCCGTACAAGTCCATACCAACGTATGTGCTCGCACAAATTTGTCAGTAGGTAAACTTATACAGTGGTAGCTGTCTAAAGTCTGTGTTGTCTGTTACACTTAGCAGAATCCACGCTGGGTCCAACCCAAGGTAGATTCTGCTTGGTGTAACAGCGCGTGAACGTGCTCAAGGCCCAAATAATCCTGCTCCTTCTTTATTGTTCTTATTTATCTCGTTATTAAATTACAATAAGAACGAAATTAGAGAACTTCTGTTCTTAATTGCTTTTTTGCTCTACTTGGGAGTCAATCTAAGCGTAGAATCAGATCATGCTTAGAATCGTGTGCTTATATGCTGAGTCATCGAAAATAAACCGAGTTACGAAATATCAACATCTTAGAGCCAGGAAGTGAAACTAGTACAAACTCGTTAGTGACTTAGTGAGTATATCTAGGTTAACTTACAATAGGTGACCCACACATACTAACTCGCAAGCGTGATAAAAACTTTTAAAATCGAATGTTGTGGTCAAAAGGGTCATACCGATGACTCGAAACGCAAATTTCGATTAAAGTTGCTTTCATAGTACGAAAATCGATCGCCTGCCCACAAATGCCACTTGTTAGAAATTCATCATTCCTCTAATTTAATTCGTACCGCTTTTCTTAAGAAACTTAAAATATACTGCCAACCGAAGTATCACATTCGTTTTATTATTATATCAAATTAACAATGTTAAATCTTAATCCTGGTAATATTTCCTTATCTTAGTACCAAACAAAATGTTGGCATTTAGTAGTTTTTAAAATTGCTTATTTTATTTTCTAGTACAATTAAAATATTAAAACCAGTTACACAGATTTATACCTATATTCTATTTTAGTTTATATCCGAACTTAAAATATTTTATTTCATAAATTAAATCAGAGATAATTCTGGCAATTATTGTTAAATTTATCAATAAAATAGCACTTTCCCTTCCCGGCTAGTAAAATTTAACGACTATGTTTAATTGAAGGCAATTGTTATTAACCCTTAAACAAATGCGAGCTCCTGTACAAGTTATTAAAAAAGTTAGGGTGGTTTTAGGGTAAAGAACACTTACAGGTTCTATATTTGGCATCAAAAATATTTATAAAGTAGGGGATGGTGTAGTTTTTGTGGTGGTAAATAATTTACCATTGTCCTTTCATGACTCCCAAATTTTGCAATTTGGTGGTAAAATAGTTACCATTGTCCGTTTCGTATCTTAATTTTTGTATCTAGACTAGTGACTTCCTCTTGGTTCTGCTTGTGTGTACTTGTTTTAGCAAAGTAGATAGTAAAACACAAAAAATGCATGTAATAAAAGTAATAATATATGTAATAATAAGATATTGTATTTCTGAAATAAACAAAATACCAATTGAACGTACCTATAAACATAAAAAATAAGTAGATTCTGATGTGTTGAGTTTAACGTTAACAAACGATTTACGTTTTACATAAGAACAAATTTGCACACTATTGCATGCTATTTGCTATTTTTGCTTGCTATTTTTGCACTACGCCAAATGTGCGAAAAATACAGGGAGGCACATAAAAACTTGCACATGGTATTCATCGACTTTGAAAAGGCATATGACCGAGTGCCTCGTGAAGTCTTGTGGTGGGCCCTTAAGAAGAAAAGAGTGCCTGGAAAACACCTGACGTTGCTTCAAGCCATGTACGCTGAATACAGAACGCAAGTCCGATCCGCGGCCGGTATCACAGCCAGATTCGATGTGGCCGTAGGCTTGCACCAGGGGTCGGCCCTTAGCCCCTACCTCTTCCTGTTAATTATGGATGCTATATCATCGGACATACAGGAAGAGGCACCCTGGTGCATGCTGTTTGCCGATGACATCGTTCTGGTAGCAGAGAATGGACAAAAGGTGCAGAGCAAGCTGGAGGAGTGGCGGCAGAGATTGGAGAATGTAGGCCTGAGAATAAGCAGAACCAAGACAGAGTATATGTTCTGTGACTTTGGCGGTCTCTCCAGTCGGTTACACTCGGCGGTACACCTCTACCAGTATGCTCCGATTTTCGCTACCTAGGTTCACTCCTGCAAGATGACGGCGAAATTGATCGGGATGTTAGGGAACGAATCAACGCAGGATGGATGAAATAGCGACAGGTCTCAGGCACAATATGCGATCACAAAATGCCTGTGAAGTTAAAAGGCCGCATGTATAAGGCGGTTATAAGGCCTGTCGTACTGTATGGAGCTGAGTGCTGGGCTACAAAGAAGATGGATGAGAAACGATTGCATGTTGCTAAGATGAGAATTTTACGATGGATGTGCGGAGTGACAAGAATGGACAGAATTAGGAATGAATACATTAGAGGTAGTACGAAAGTAGCGCCCATTGATGAAAAGGTAAAAGGGAGTCGATTGGCCTGGTATGGACATGTTATGCGAAGAGATGTACGTAGGTAAGAAAGTGATGAATATGCAGGTAGGAGGACGAAAAGGGAGAGGGCGGCCAAGGAAAAGATGGATGGACTGTGTGAGGATGGATATGAAAGAGAAAGGGATAAACGATCGGATGGCTGGTGACAGAGAAGTATGGAAGCGAAGGACATACTGCGCCGACCCCAAATAAATTGGGACCAGGGCAAGACAATGATGATAAGAACAAATTTGCACGTTTCAAAATATTATAATATTATAATTAGCATTTCGTAATTATACAGACAGATAAAGTATTTTTGTATATTATAAACTGATTTTTATCAAAGTGAGATCTGACAGTGGTAAATTATTTACCACTTTTTTAAAACATCTAAATTATATGAATAAGTCAATTGCGCATACTGCTAAAAAGTGAGATTACAGACAAAATGTTATAGTTTTGATATTTGAGTCGAAAAAGCAAATACCAGTTTTTTTTAACAAAGAGTCAAATTTATTGAACACACTCGCTAAAAACTCGATTTTTTCACCCGAAAACCCACAGAAGAATAACTAAAGCATGGAATGAACGATATTTTTATGAACAAATTCAATATAGCTACACTCTTCACTCATATGACAAATTAGAGTTGCCAGAAGAAGATGGCACTATGTTTGTCAGTTAGGGCTAAAGACCATTTGAACACAAATTTCGTAACTTTTTAATTTTTTTGTGATTGAGCAAATCCGCTATCGATATCGAACAAAGTTTCAATATAGGTTCAAAATCAAACAGACTTGTAAAGTATAGTAAGTATGTACATGTTATACATTCCGTAAGTTTGTGTCCACAGCAGTCAGAACGCTAGTTAATGGATAGTATTTATAATATTTAATTATTACTCAAGCTTGCATTTTTAAACTGAATCTATAATTTTTTGTTTCAAATGGGACAAAAGGACATAATAATGAAGCGTCACAGCATTTTTTTTAACTTCAAGCTAATCTCACGTGTTTTGGCACCAGCAGCGCGTGAAAAGTATTTTTCTATAACACTGATATTTTTTACGTGATCTAAAATTATCAAAGTCCTCCTTCACGATATTATCGTTTTGCAAACTATCAAGTAAACTTGAATTCATAGTAATGTTCTTTTTCATCAGACGTTTAGACCGTTGTCTTAAATAATTCATTTTTAACAAACGTCTTTTAACAAGCTGCTCAAGGTGGAAACTTCTTTTTGTAGTTTTTCTATTGTATGTAAGTGTTTAGCGCACACGATTTTCATCGCTTCTGTATCTACTGGCGGAGAAATTGTAACTAACGTGGGCGCTTTAGTGCTGGTTGTCGGAGAAACAGAAGATGTCTCATTTATGGAAGGCGCACGCGTACACTAAAGAAAGAAAAAACCACGTTTTAATGCAAAGCAGTATGTTAAAATAAATAAGCATAGCCTTTGTGTTTGCCACCCTAGCAATCACTGATGATACCTGAAGCTTGATTTATAGGCCAAAGCCGATTGATAAAAAGTACCTTACATCTTTTTCTGTACTCCCATTACTCCCAGCAACGTGCATTGAACTTTTTATGATCGATTGAGTAGTCAAAATGTGAAAGCTTAACAAATAAATAAATTCACTTACATTAATTATAATAGGTATTAGTAAGGATATGGTAAAACTATGAAATGAGTGGATGTCGCCTAACAGCCTGGCCACGAACGGCCGCGACACGCTGAGCGACAAGCGATTTCAATGTTCATACCGCTCTCTATTCTGCCGCCGGCGCTGTCACCTCAGTGCAGAAATAAAACTGCAGAAATAAACAACGAAATCGCTTGTCGCTTAGCATGTCGTGGCTTTTCGTGGCAACAGTGTAACTGCAGGTAGCTGGCTGAATACTATTTATAACATACATACATAGGCTCACGCCTGTTTCCCCGAAGGGGTACCCAGAGGCATATTAAACGCCCACTTTTTGCCAGACTTTTGATCCCACGTAATAGGTGGCGAGCCTAATGCCGCTAATCGGGATGTTTTGTTTGCCAGAGCCTCGTCCGTTGATAAGCAGGTACACCACTTGCAGGTGAGGTTGGCTTGGGACCCTACATTCTTTGTGGGAACCCTATGCACTGATAATAAAATTTAACAAAATATTAAAATTAAATTATTCCTTTGGTTGAGACATCGAATGGAGCCCAAGATCCGACTCCTATTTGGCGCTGCTACCCTTATAAAAGTAAAAGCAAGTAATTATTTAAACACTCGCACTGATGCGTTTAGAATGGAGAAGTAATGTCGGCACAGAATTTTCTTAGTCTGCGCCATCTGTCAATACTATAAAAACATTCCGCAAAGCTTGGAACAAAATCTATGGTGCTTTCTAGGCACCCAATTTTCGCCATGACATACTGCAGCAATCCACTTATTTTATAAATCTTTATCACGTGGCAATCTAAAAACTAACGAGATAAAATACTGTGGATAGACATATCGATAAGATTTTTTACAACACTTGAAAAGTCGATATAAATATTATACGGCTAAATTCAAAATCATGATAGAATTGTTATAAAAGAAAAAATCACTAAGGTTATATAATTTGATGGCATAATATTCTCTAAATTGTATCTTACACGTCAGTTGACTGTGTTCAATTTGTAAGTTCTAGGACTACCTCTATGTATATATCCAATCTCTTTGCGAAAACCGTTTGGTCAACTTTGACATCACCTTATAGTGACAAATGACGTTGATGAGTTGTAGGATGACTTCAAAGAGATTGGATATATAATACATAGAGGTAGCCCTAGTACTGAAAAATTGAACACAGTCAACTGACGTGTAAGATACAATTTAGACAATTTAATGCCATCAAATTATATAACTTTAGTGATTTATCTTTTATGACAGTTCTATCATGATTTTGAATTTAGCCGTATAATATTTATATCGACTTTTCAAGTGTTGTAAGAAATCTTATCGATATGTCTATCCACCGTATATTTTTATCTCGTTATTTTTTAGATTATTTTTGCACGTGACAAAGATTTATAAAATAAGTGGATTGCTGCAGTATGTCGTGGAGAAAATTGGGTGCCTAGAAAGCACCATAGAATTTGTTCCAAGCATTTTACTGCGGAATGTTTTTATAGTAATGACAGATGGCGCAGACTAAAAGAAAATTCTGTGCCAACATTACTCCTCCATTCTAAACGTATCAGTGTGAGTGTTTAAATAATTACTTGCTATTACTTTTATTAGGGTAGCAGCGCCAAACAGGAGTCGGATCTTGGGCTCCATTCGATGTCTCGACCAAAGGAATAATTTAATTTTAATATTTTCTACAATTTTATTATCAGTGCATAGGGTTCCCACCAAGAACGTAGGGTCCCAAGCCAACCTCACCTGCAAGTGGTGTACCTGCTTATCAACGGATGAGGCTCTGGCAAACAAAACATTAGGCTCGCCACCTATTACGTGGGATCAAAAGTCTGGCAAAAAGTGGGAGTTTAATATGCCTCTGTCTACCCCTTCGGGGAAACAGGCGTGAGCCTATGTATGTATGTTATAAACAATATTCAGCCAGCTACCTGCAGTTACACTGTTGCCACGAAAAGCCACGACACGCTAAGCGACAAGCGATTTCGATGTTTATTTGTGCAGTTTAGTTCTGCACTGAGGTGACAGCGCCGGCGGCAGAATAGAGAGCGGTATGAACATTGAAATCGCTTGTCGCTCAGCGTGTCGCGGCGGTTCGTGGCCAGGCTGTTAGACGACATCCACTCATTTCATAGTTTTACTATATCCTTACTAATACCTATTATAAATGTAAGTGAATTTATTTATTTGTTAAGCTTTCACATTTTGACTACTCAATCGATCATAAAAAGTTCAATGCACGTTGCTGGGAGTAATGGGAGTACAGAAAAAGGTGTATGGTACTTTTTATCAATCGGCTTTGGCCTATAAATCAAGCTTCAGGTATCATCAGTGATTGCTAGGGTGGCAAACACAAAGGGTATGCTTATTTATTTTAATATACTGCTTTGCATTAAAACGTGGCTTTTTTATTTATTTAGTGTACGCGTGCGCCTTCCATAAATGAGACATCTTCTGTTTCTCCGACAACCAGCATTAAAGCGCCTACGTTAGTTACAATTTCTCCGCCAGTAGGTACAGAAGCGATGAAAATCGTGTGCGCTAAACACTTACGTACAATAGAAAAACTACAAAAAGAAGTTTTTCACCTTGAGCAGCTTGTTAAAAGACGTTTGTTAAAAATTAATTACCTATTTAAGACAACGTTCTAAACGTCTGATGAAAAAGAACATTGCTATGAATTCACGTGTATGTCGGCGATACGCCAGGGTTATCGTGTCCAGTCCAGACTCCATTATAGTAAAAAGACTCACGTAATATTACTTGGTTTATTTTCAGACGATTTATAGCACAGAATTGAATTAAAATGTGACCTACAATCCTTTTTATAAACTAACCGTCATTACACTTAATGTTAACAACTCCGACTTCCTTTTCAACATATAATTGAAATTACTGTACAATTAATTATCAAAAATCAACATTAATATTGTTATGAATATTGCACAACACCATATGATTTATTTTATACGAATAACAAATCTATTGTCATAATCAAACGCTGCTTTACAACATTCGTAACAGATGGTGATTTGATGCTATCAACAGGATGTAAATATAAGCGCAGGTTATTTATGACCGTTAACATAAAAGTATCAGAATAATGTTATTTAATACTAATTGATTTTACTTTGAAAGTTTCTGGAGTTATCTTAATTACTAAGCGATAAATTAAATACCCAATATTTATAAAACAGTGAAGCAGTCAATACAGTGTCTAATATTCTAAAGTAGTGAAGTTCTCAGTTCTGTGTTCACTAATAGTTATTTAAATATCAATCTTAAATATTATTAACATTTTCGTAACAATATAATCATTATATATTAATTTGCACCCATATATACTTGATAGTTTGCAAAACGAAAATATCGTGAAGAAGGATTTGATAATTTTAGATCACGTGAAAAATAACAGTGTTATTAAAAAATACCTTTCACGCGCGGCTGGTGACAAAACACGTGAGATTAGCTTGAAGTTAAAAAAAATGCTGTGACGCTTCATTATTATGTGCTACTGAGTACCCATTTGAAACAAAAAAAAATGATTCCGTTTTAAAATGCAAGTTTGTGTAATAATTATATAAATACTATTCATTAACTAGCGTGCTGTAACTCGCCGTGTGGTTGACGGCATAGAATACAAGTGTCACCACCCCCTATCTTCCCGTGGGTGTCGTAAGAGGCGACTAAGGGATAACACGATGCAAATACCATCTTTGCGTATAGACGGAAAACTCGACATCAAACCCTATTCGATTGTCTCGTTGGTCTCGCGGCATAAATGTGCGCGTGGGATCGGGAGGTCCCAGGTTCGATTCCTGGGTCGGGCAGTGTTATTGGGTTTTTCTGTCACGAAAATCTCAGTAGCAGCACGGAGTCTGGAAATGTGCCCGGTACGGCAATAGGCTCGCCCCTTATTACGTGGGACTAAAGTATATCTGGCGAAAAGTGGGTGTAGAAATACACCTCTGCCAACCCCTTCGGGGATAAAAGGCGTGACGTTATGTATGTATGTATGTAACTAGCGTTCTGACTGCTGTGGATACAAACTTACGGAATGTATACCATGTATATACTTACTTTTACAAGTCTGTTTGATTTTGAACCTATATTATTGAAACTTTGATCGATATCGATAGCGGATTTGCTCAATCACTAAAAAATTAAAAAGTTACGAAATTTGTGTTCAAATTGTCTTTAGCCCTAACTGACAAACATAGTGCCATCTTCTTCTGGCAACTCTAATTTGTCATATGAGTAAAGAGTGTAGCTATATTCAATTTGTTCATAAAAATATCGTTCATTCCATGCTTTAGTTATTCTTCCATGGATGACTTATAATATGTAAAGAAAACAATAAAGATTAAAAATATGTAACATCGATACCTTTCATGTTACCATAGGAAATATTAGGATGCTTTATTTAAAAAAAGTCGAAGTGGTAATAATACCTTTGTTTGAATAAGGGTTAATATTTTCATTGTTCTGCAACGATTTTTTCAATACTCGTATAACAGTCATTTTCAACTGTTAAACTAGAAAAATTCGTTACTCAATACTAAAGGGAACTCAAATGTAGCAACACGTAATATGGTCTGTTTTAAACAGCGAGATTCTACCACGCAAAGAAAACTTTTATTTAGAGCGTTACTACCTAAAGATCTTCACAAATAAGATTTTTACGTAGTTGGTACGTACATATGATAGACTAGCTGTGCCCGCGACTCCGTTCGCGCGGAATTTGTCTATTCATTAGGCTACAGAATTGATACCCAAAATGTTTTAAGCTGCATATAATACGTCAATATTGAATAGTGTAGATGTCCTGAAAATAGCTGAAATGACTTTCACTTGTTCTTGCGAGTCCACACCGCGAAGTTACCAACCGCGAGTAAAAGATCAGAGAATTCCTGTGAATGTTCGTTGCCTCATAATCGCGCTCGCATATTTGATGTCAAATGCTTAGCGATAATACAATCACAATTTACTTATCTATACTATCTAAGGAAGAAGAGCCTTGCTGATTGCAGCATGAATGGGCCGGCTCGACCGGGGAAGTACTACCCTCTCACAGAAAATCGACGTAAAGTAACAGTACCTAAACTGTTGCGTTTCGTTCGGTGAGTGAGAGTACCGGAGGTCCTATCCCCTATTCCTTCTCCCTCATCCCACTCCTCATCCAATCCCTTTTCCCAACCCCAAGGGGTAGCAACGCTCTTGTAACTGCTGTGATGTTGCTTGTGTCCATGGGCGGTGGTAATTACTTACCATCAGGCGATCCGTCTGCTCGATTGCCGCCTATTACCATAAAAAAATATATATATATACAATCCCATAGTTATGAACTGTTTAGACAGGCTCTAATTTCATCAGCTCTTGTTTCATATTGTATAGGGGATAACACGAACACTAACGAAAATATACTGTTATACCGCCCATGGGTTCGTCATTTTGCTTGATTTCTCTTGGTTTGCGACGATCTACATGCTTAGACCGCTTCTCGGTTGGCCATCGATTCATCTCATAATGATGATGAGATGACAATCACGTAAAATCTTAGCTTTGTCACTGCTTTTAGAGGTATAACAAACAGAACTCTGCGTGGTCCAAGTCGATCGGAATTTTAAACACTGTAGGCACTTTTTAGGATTCTTTATCCAAAAATGCCAAAAATCGGAACCCTGATAGATTCGCCATATCTCTCTGTCTGTCTGTACTTCCGTATGTCACAGCCATCTTATACAGAAACCATTAAGACTACATCATTGAATATTTTTAGAAAGATCATGTATTCTGTGAACCGCTGCCCGACTTTTACACAAACATAAAAAAGGAATTGTCCGTGTGGTGACGGATTAAGAATACGAAATGTCACCACCCCATATCATCCCATGGGTGTCGTAAGAGCCGACAGAGGGAGCATTTTATGCAGAGAACAGCACTGTAAGAGAAGGAAAACTTGATACAAACCCTATACCAACCCGTTTGGCCAGCGTGGTATAGTAGGCCAATTCCTCCTTTCAAAGGAGAGGCCTAGTCCAGCAGTGGACTGTTAAAGGCTGATGATGATGATGATGATGAAAAAAGGAATGACAATTAAAGGGTCCTCTCCATACATGGCGCTGATGTGAAAATATGTTTAGAATGGGACATGTCTAGGTATTTAAAAATAATTTTGGGGTACCTGAAATTATCAATTTCTCAAAGTCAATCGTTTGAAAGATAGACACTTCCAAAGTGGTTAAATGAGTATCGTTCCCCCGCCCCTCCGTCCTCTAACTTTTGAAATAAAAGAGTGACTAATCTAAACAAAGATATGCTGTAGATCGTAATAAAAACTTCCAACCAAAATTAGTTTGAACGATATGTGGTCAGCAGTTTTTATATTAATAAGAACCGCAAATATAACATGGTCGTTAATACAAAGTTATTTGTACCGGTGAAAAAGTGATAGGGGTATTATGAAGATAATGGGTATGTTTAGTGTATACCTCTAGCACAGAGCCCTTCTTGGGCGAGTCCGACTCGCTCTTGATTTAATTATTCATCCTTGCAACAATGTGGCTGTTTCCTGTCTGTCTGTATATATTAAATCATTGCGTTACTAATTGACTGCGGAATGAAGGTTACTATGAATCCTGACTTAATAGAAATAGATTCGCTAACTAAGAATTTCAACAATTTATTAAATATAGTTAATCACACGTTTCAGAATACTTTTAAAACTAAGGAGAAAGTAATTAAGGAATCGCGAGCTTTTAATGAGTGGGATACTGCAGGTATTTACAAAAGCAGAGCAAAAATGTATGAGTTGTACGGTATGAAAAAATACAGTTCTGATTTAAACTTCACTGAGTATGTTAGGAATTATTCTAAAATATTTAAAAGAGTTTGCAATGCAGCTAAAGCTATATTCGTTAGGAATAAAATTAAACAATCTTCGAATAAAGTTAAGGCAACCTGGCGAGCTATTAATGAAGCAACAGGTAAGATAAAATTAAGAAGTAATAGTTTTAGTCTTCTTGATAATGATAAATTAATTCATAATGACGAAGAAGTCGCACACACATTTAATAACTTTTTTGCTAGCATACCACTTACTACTACTAGAGAATTAAAATCATCAGCTATAGTCGCAGAAAACCTATTAGAGTCTAGTGTAGGAAAATGTGAAGTAATATTTAAATTCCATAGTATTAGTTTTTCCAATATTATAAATAAACGGCTCAAAATCCAGTGACTTATCTGTTGATTTAGGAGTGCCACAGGGCAGCATCCTAGGGCCTTTCTTGTTTCTTGTTTACATAAACGATTTGTCTTTTTACTTGAGAAACATTTGTGACATTGTACTGTTTACTGACGAAACTTCTTTGATATTTAAAGAAGATAGAAATAAGGAACACTTCAACGAAATAAACAGTGCACTCATTCAAGTGACTAAATGGTTTAATGTAAACAATCTAGTACTGAACGCCAAAAAAACAAACTGTGTTAAGTTCATACAATTTTTATTTAGCGGGTCTTAGTCGCGATAATTTGTTTATTTCAAGGCATAAATACCTCTGTTATTCTCCTACGTTTCTGAGAGGGACTGAGTCCCTCCGCGACCACAACCGTTGCAAGCCGGTAGAATGGCGATTAGTCCATTTACTGACACAACTATCGGCACAATGATCGCCGAGTTCACACCCCACATATCGACAATCTCATGAGCTGAGCCCAAATATTTGGACTCCTTCTCTTTTTCTGTTTTTACGAAATTGCTGTCATGCGATATGGTAATAACGTCTATCAATGCGAGTCGCTCTGCTCGGTCGATCACTACAATATGACGCTTATTGGCTACAATAAACCTGTCTGTAATGATAGACCTATACCAGGACAACAACGTACGACCATTTTTTCGAGAACTGTAGTTGCTGATGGATTATCTTGGCCACTTGATTGTGTCTGTGCAAATACTGGCCATTGACAAAACTCAAACAACCGGATAATATATGTCTGAGAGATTTCCCGGGCTGGTGACATGCCCGCCATATGTCAATCGCACCGTCCCTCAGTGTATACTATCGGTAGTTGTTTGTCATGACAACTTCATCCATAATTATGAAGACAAAATATTTGGTTTCACTGAAGAGAATAATAGAAATAAGAGAATAGAATATTAATAAAGATTATTACACAAAACCTGCAGTACTGCAGGTTTATGTTATTACTAGTCGACGCCAGCGGCTTCGCACGCACATATTTTTGAATTTCCCGTTTTGCCCGATCCCGTGGGAATTTCGGGCAATCCCGTCTTAGTGCACCCTTGCGGTGCCCAAGGAACATACATGCAAAATTTCATCTTATTACGACCAGTAGTTTCGGCTTTAGTGTGTCTGTCAGTCAGTCAGCAATGCAAGGATTTTATACAGAGTGTCACAAGACCCATCACCAAGCCGAAGTCTACTCGTTGTGGACATCATACCAAGGCATACTAACCAAAATTAATACCTGGGAAACGATTTATTTCTTCAAATTTTCACTTTTTTTAAACCGCAATTAAAAGCGCGCGCCTGCAGTGCTCGAAATACCTACTTATACATGGGGTCATAGAGCATCTAAAGAACATATAGGCGGGGTAAATGCATCGATTTTGTACCTAATTAGAAAAATTCCATACTAACTTTGAGCCTTAATATCTCCTGAACCAGTAATTGCCCAGGTATGGTGCCGAAGTAAAAAATGTTCGTAGTGATTGGTACAACATGGAATTTCAGTTTTCGTTAAAGGTCTTTTTACATCCTGTATATAAAGATTTTTATAAAAGTAAAAGACAGAGGAGGACTAGTCTCACCATCAAAATGTGTATTACATATTTTTAAAGTTACAGTAAAGGTTGTACGTGAAGGCAGCGATAGCCTGTGTGTAGAGATGGGCGGGTGGGTAAAAATTGGGAAGGTAAAAATTGGAAGGAAAGGGTAAAATAGGTAAAAAATACCCATTTTTACCGGGTATTCATAAAAAATACCGGGTAAAAATTAGTAATATCTTTATATTATTTAAATGTCTTCGCCATGAAATGAATACTGTTCTTATGTAATGTAATTGGCTTTGTCATCAAAACTACGATCTACCTTGTTAGTTTTGACCTTGACCATAGAAGATAAAATATTGATTTTAAGTAAAACGAAGTTAAATATCTTTTAAATCTTTAATCAACATACATTTTCTATTAAAATAAACTGTTTAGAATACAAACAAATATAATAGATTGCACATGATTGAAAGTTAACTGAATGCTGCACACTACCTTATAGAATATATAAATAATTAACATAATTACACACATGGGATGTGGACGACTTCCGTGACAGGTTCGTGGATGCTGTCCATACAACGGGTTTGAAGTACTTTAAGCCCAAAACGAAGAAAAGAGCCAATCAAATCTCGGGTCCGACCCTCGAGCTCATAGAGGAAAGGCGTAGGATGCTTCTGCTATCCTCCGACGACATTCCAAAAT
Source organism: Euclidia mi (assembly GCA_944739405.2). Classification (NCBI taxonomy): domain Eukaryota; kingdom Metazoa; phylum Arthropoda; class Insecta; order Lepidoptera; family Erebidae; genus Euclidia; species Euclidia mi. Next base: position 23,228,836 of record OX123198.2, read on the forward strand.
ATCGGCGTCTCAATAGGCGGATCTCTTAAGTCTCTGACTCGCGATTTCCGCCAATACAAACTAAATGTATTCGAGAGGTGATCGAGCGGAATAAGGGTTCCAAAGGGTTCCAAAGAGATCCTTCTTTTGGACAGAGTCAGCTGACAAAGCTGAAGACGGAGGATGGCGGAATTTTCTCGTCCAAACCTCAGCTCCTGGAGGAGATCGAACGGTTCTATGGACAGCTATACACGACTACACGAACACTTGTTACTACTCCAGCCACAGACCCTAGAGCTGGATTGATCCGACACTATACCGAACATATCCCGGACGTCAGCATGCACGAGATTAGTGTAGCCCTAGAACAAATAAAAAGCAACAAGGCACCGGGTGATGACAGCATAACTACAGAGCTTCTAAAAGCTGGCGGCACACCTGCCGTGGAAATGCTTCGGAAGCTATTCAATTCCGTCATACTCGAGGGTAAAACGCCACAGGCATGGCACAGAAGGGGGGTGATGCTTTTCTTCAAAAAGGGCGACAAAACCCTTTTGAAGAACTAAAGACCCAGTCCCAGACTAAACTACACTTCTGAGTCACGTCTATAAGTTGTTTCCTAGGGTCACCAAAAATCGTCTCCAGAGCAAGCTAGACGACTTCCAGCCTCCCGAACAAGCCGGATTCCGTAAAGGCTATAGTACCATATACCACATACATGCACTGCGGCAGTTTATACAGAAGTCCGAAGAGTATAACCAGCCTCTATGCTTAGCGTTTGTGGACTATGAGAAAGCCTTTGATTCGATCGAAACCTGGGCAGTGCGGCAGTCTCTCCAACGGTGCCAAATTGACTATCGATATTTCGAAGTGCTGAAGTATTTGTACGAAAACGCCACCATGTCAGTCCGCCTCCAGGACCAGAGCTCAAAACCTTTTCGGCTACAGCGAGGGGTGAGGCAGGGAGATTTTATATCTCCGAAACTCTTCACCGCTGCGCTGGAAGACGTTTTCAAGCTTCTGGACTGCTGATGATATCGTAGTCATAGCTTCTCAGCTATGACTGTGGGTGCAGGTGAGTGATGTACTTGCCGTGGAAAATGTCAAGCACAACGCTCGATGGCCTCTGTAGAGTCTCCCAACAAGTAGGTCTTAAGATGGACAAGACGAAAATCATGTCTAACGTCCATGTCTTACCTGCTCCTATCCAGGTTGGGAACTCCACACACGAAGTTGTCGGCAAGTACGTCTACCTGTGACAAATGATCCAATAAGGTAGGTTCGAGAAAGAGGTCATTCGTCGTATCCAACTCGGTTGGGCGGCGCGCGGCGTTCGGAAACTTACGGCATTTCTTCACGTCCGATATCCCGCAGTGTCTCAAGACGAAAGTTTTTGACCAGTGTGTGTTGCCAGTGATAATCTACGGCGCTGAGACGTGGTCGCTAATTATGGGCTTTAGCCCAAAGCTCAGGGTCACTCAGAGGGCGATGGAGAGAGCTATGCTCGGAGTTTCCCTGCGAGATCGAATCAGAAATGAGGAGATCCTGAGGAGAACAAAAGTCACCGACATAGGTCTCTGAAAAGCCAGGCTGAAGTGGCAAAAGCCAGGCGAAGAACCGATGGCCGTTGGAGCAGGAGGGTCCTAGAGTGGCGACCATGTACCGAAGCAGGCAGCAGAGGTAGGCCTCCCGCAACGTGGACCGACAATCTGGTTAAGATCGCGGTGCGCGGTTGGATGCGGGCGGCTCAACATCAGTCTGTGAGGAGAACCTTGGGGGAGGCCTGTGTCCAGCAGTGGACGTCTCTAGGCTGACGATATACCTATGTGATGACACATAGGTATATCTTGAAAACATTTAAAAACAAATAAATGAGTAACAATTACTTAGACTTTTCATTTCACTTCAATAACTACAATGCAACCTAGACAGTAAAAATAAAATATTAAAACTGCACAATTCGTTTGAATCCCTCATTGGACAGTTATAGTGCTATACTTTTCTCTTGTTCTAATGAGAAAACAATGTCCGCGTATGATGTTTTGACGACGCGACGGTTGCAAATAAAATAAATTATAAAATAATTGTTGTATTTTTCAATAAATACTTACATACATTTATAAAAAAATACAACAATTATTTTAAATTAAACTGATTTTAATTTTTACCCGGTATAAATTAAAAATGGGTAGGTAAAAATAGGTATAAATGGGTATTTACCCAAAGTCTGGGTTTTTATCGGGTATATGCCCATCTCTACCTGTGTGCGATAGCCGAAAATTTTTGATGATCGATGAAAACACTTTTCTTGAGATATGTAATTGTATTCAAGCATACTTATTTTTCAAAGAAATATTGCAGTATAGTTTCTACATCACAATAGTGCAAAGGCTACCCGTTTTTTGCAATAACTGTCACCCACATCGGCGAATACGTGGGCAAAATAAAAGTATCGATAAAGTTATAACGTCACTATCTACGAAATTCAATATTCGATCTATAGATAGATCTGTAGATTTTAGATTCGTTTTTGACATAAGCTCTATACAAAATATGTCAAACACGAATCTCGAAACTCAAAATCCATGTATGGATCGAATTTTGAAAATGGGCGTATGTTTATGCGTCACAATCTATATACGAATAAATTAAAATGTCTATGAACGAAGTATCAAAGTTTCAAATGAAGTTCTATAAAATTTTGACGGGTAATGGGTCCCCACTACGGTGATCTATGTCAGACCTTTGAGTGATGGGATCCCTCTGTCTATAACATAATATATATAGTCTAAGTTTCAAACAAATGACACAAAATGTTCTTTTTATTTATTCATAATGATAGTGATAAGACCATAAATTAGTTGAAACGTCTAAAAAACATTAATAAAAGCTGTAGATTGTCAAGATTGCACAAGTTCGCGGTGCAATAAATTAGATGTGTAAAACTAAGAGTTAGTTGCGACACTGTCGGAGCTAATTTCAGAAGCGTCTACGCTTTAAACCTGCAATGTGGCTCCTTGAAACTTTCCTTGAACAAATTGCAGTTTTATATCTGTCTTGCAAGAGATAGCGCGCAAATAGACTGCTGCTTTCTTCATTCAGTTCTAATTTGTTGTGTGTTTTAAAATCTCTGGCGCTACAAATTGTTACTTTTTTAAAGTAGGTTAAAAATTGTTTACAAAGTGTACCAAAAGAATAACCCAAAGACGTAAATATGACTTATGCCCGCTAAATGAGCCAACCTGTGCTGAGGTGTAAAATATAAATCGTCTAATCCCAAACTAGGCAGAGGCTCACGCCTAAACAAAATGGGTTATACATTGTCTGTCATAATGAACTGCCTCCGTGGTCCACTGGATAGCGTATGCGACTACTGATCGGAGGTCCCGGGTTCGATTTCCGGGTCGGGCAAATGTGTTACTGGGTTTTCCGAATTCTTAGTAGCAGCATGGAGTCTGGTAATGTGCTCGGTAACGGCAATAGGTTCGCCCACTATTACGAGGGACCTAAAAATTCATGGTGTAATATTACACCTCTGCCTCGGGAGATACAGGCGTGAGTCTACATTTAACACTTATTATAAGTGGAAGTCTTTAGGTTGAAATGAAGATAATATAAATATCTCAGTCTGTATTTCGGATGGAGATGGATTAAGAATACACAAGATGACAACCCTGCTTTATTCCATGGATACCGTAAGAGACGATTATGGTAAATACTCGGAGCAATCATAATAATAGTATCTTGTGGCAGAGCCAGGAAACTCAACATCAAACTATGCATATCTATCTGCCCAGCGTAGTATAGTAGGTCAAATCTTCTTATTGCATCATAATAGCATTGTTTGGCCTATGTCCAGCAGTGGACTACTAATGCTAAAACTACTAATGGTAAATGGTTGATGATGATATAAACAAAGAGTTGGGCGTGGGTCTCTTCTCAGTAGGTATAAGAAAGGTAAGCCTATATTCCGCCCAGCTGACAAAAGCGGCTTGACAGATTTCACATCCTTTAGAGCACTATGAAGAGCCCTCAGATATGCAGGTTTCCTCACGATATTTTCGTTTTCCTAACCAAATTTGGTTGCTACACAAGGTATAATTAACAGTTATTACGCATTTCACATCAATAAAATCATGGTGCGTGGCACGATTACCCTTGAGACCATCTACGAAGCTTTCAGTAGGCCCACATAAAAGCTATAGCCGTTGCATATACATATGTCTAAGCACTACATTAAGCTACTACGTATGTCTTTTTTAGGGTTCCGTACCTAAAAGGTAAAAATCGGAACCCTATTACTAAGCCTCCGCTGTCTGTCTGTCTGTCTGTCTGTCTGTCACCAGGCTGTATCTCATAAACCGTGATAGCTAGAAAGTTGAAATTTTCACAAATTATGTATTTCGGTTGCCGCTATAACAACAAATACTAAAAATAAAAAAGATGAAAATATTAAGGAGGGGTCCCATACAATAAACGTGTTTTTTTTTCGTATTTTTGCTCAAAATTACTAACGGTAACAGGTAGACGCTTAAAATTTTCACGGAATATGTAGTTGTATATTAACTTTAATAAATAAATAATTAAATTAAAAAAAGTAAATAATAAGCAATTTGTTACTCGATCTTAATAAACAAGTAGAAACTTAAAAAATATTTAAGTATATATACAACAAACGTGATTTTCTTTTATAGATGATGGTACGGAACCCTTCGTGCGCGAGTCCGACTCGCACTTGCCCAATTTTTATTTCATTTATATACACATGACTCTATCCCAAAGGGATAGACAGATGTGTAATATTACACCCACATTTCAAAGTTTTATGAATTCAAGGGTCCCACGTAGTAGGGGGCGACACTATTGCCTTTACCCGGCAATTGCCAAACTTCGTGCTTCTACTGAGAATATGGAAAAAAGTCAGTCACACCTTTGTCCATTACACCAACGAACCCGATCATCAGATTCATACGCTATCCACTGGATAACGGAGCTAGTCCAGATGATTCGTATGATTATAAAATTATAATAATTATCTAGACTAGCTCAGTATGCTTACTATAAAGTAAGCATACCGCGAAAAAAATGTTGATTATCGCTCGCTTAATAATGTGCCCGGTAGATGGCAATAGGCTCGTCCCCTATTATATTGGGACCGAAACATAAGTGGTGAAGTTTAGTGTGGGAGTGTAATACACCTCTGCCGACCCTTTCCGGGATAAAGGCGAGAAGTTATGTTATTTCATACCGAGTATTTTATATAGCGACAATATTTACATTCAGTGAAAATCTCATATGAAAGCATAATAAGAGAACATGTACATGCGCTCTGTAACAGATGTGATTTTCCTCGTTAAGCAGCTGATTTGCTTTTCAATGTTCTTCATCTTAATATTTTGGTACACGAAAGGGTTGGGATTTATTGGAAACATTCACCTATTTGCCACCTCACGCTGATGAAAAACATGAAATTTATTTTTATGGCATACGTAACTTGTGTTGCGTTTTAATAGAAATGTCATAATACATTTATACAACTATGAACGTAACTACTCTTCAGTCGCATAACCACTATATACTTTTTGTCTCAACACTAACTGATAATTGCCGGCGAATTAATTAGTAGATAACATCAGACAAATTTCGTTCCAAATGGGGTGAAACTGGGCTTTAAGAGTGCTAAAGTTAGTAAATTGATATTTATATGTGCCGTCTACAATATTGTTTATAACTCACAGAAGTAAGTATATTAAGATCTGTTAGTAATTGCAAAATGTGCCAATTAACCTAGCTTAAACTAAGCTTTTTATAAATGTTAGTGTATCGGGCAAGATCAGTTTAAATGTAGGTCATAATGTCCGCGTATTTCCTTCAAATTTACAAATTACTCACTTAAAATTTCTACGTTTATATTTCGAACCATTTAGGTAGCGCAAAGGCATAATACAATTAGAACGAACGCTCAATAAAAAGCAGGGTAAACATTTTAATATACACCTAAATGTTTCGCATAAATGATCATTTGTTACGTTTGGAAATAAAGTAGATATCCAGGGCTTTTTAGAGTGAATGTAGTTTTAACGATTTTCGATCAAATACAGTTAGCCCCATCAAATATGCTGCTTTAATCCAACACAATAGTTCGCAATGTTGGCATACATAACATTGCAATCCAATTATTGGTAACTAATTAATAGTCTGGTTGTAATGTGGGATCATGGTCTAACAATTAGTCAAATAACTCAATTAAATTCAATAATACATTTATTTGACGACTGGTTGGCGTCGCGGGAGTGTAAGCGACTGTTACGCCGAAGGGGGTTCGATTCCCGCACAAGTCAAACATTTGTGTGCATGAACATGGATGTTTGTCTTGGTCTGGGTGTTTCTATGTATAATTACAAAAAAAATAGTATATATTATGTATTTTTATCCTTTATCTAGTACCCATAGTACAAGCTTCTGCTTAGTTTGGGACTATATGGTTTTGTGTGAATGTGGTAGAATATTATTATATATTTACTGATAGTATACACGTATATATAAGGCGCCACTTTACAGGTTAAGGACACAGCAAAACGATGTTAATCATTATGGTTATTTATTTCCCATAACAATTACTGACGATAAGAAAGGTCAATGGGTCACTTTTAGCCTTGGGTGTCCTGCCCAATACTTTCTCTGTTATATTATTGCGTTTATAGTAGGTAATTACCACTTACCTACTTTGCTCTGTGTGTAAATGCGCCAATTTTCTTAAAGATTTACATCCTCAGTAAAAGTGCGCCGGAAACCTGCAAACATCCGTTATGGAAGTTATCCATTGGAATGCGTCTGCTAAGCAGGAGATCCGGGTTCATACTTTTTCGAATTCTCAGTAGCAGTGCGGTGTATGGCAAAGTGTCCAGATACGAATCTATAGGTCTCCCATACGAGAAACCTATAGATTCGTATCATGGTGAAATCTGAGTGCAATATTACACCTCCATCGCTTCGGGCATACAGGCGTGAGCCTATAAAAAAAATATCATAATGAAAAAATCAAATTGCTTAGTAACGTGGAATAGTGTGCTAGAAATAGATACTTTTACTTTTTAATAGATACTTTACTACTGAGGCATCACTCGCAATACAGACCTGGAGAGAGCCATATTAATAAAATTGTCTAGTAACTAATAATCAAAATCCACATGCAGCCCAATTCAACAATCTTTTCGATAGGACTACATAAAGCGACATAACGATAAAAAAACTTAATTGTAAAGATGAAAATTTAAACATGTTCGTATAATTTAGGTTAATTTGGGCCTTTTTTAAATCGTGACAATTGTTGGGCCTAAGTAACATTTAATTATATTCTCACTCAACTTTAAGACAGTTTGTCGCTTCGCTAATCTGAGGGTGTTCATTAAAAAGTAGAATTTGAATGGAGTATAAGAGCGCTGTTTTACAAGAGAAGATATATTTCAATTAGAGAGAATTAAAAAAATAACAGTCAAACGATTTGTTCGTTGTTCGCGCATAATAAGTACCTGATAACTCTTGGATTTTATTTATTTCATGCGGATTGCATTGTTGAACTAAACGGTAAGAACCTTAATCGTGGTCTGATAATTGGAAAGAACATCTGTACAGTATAAATGAACATGTATTTTAACCACTTACGTTATACTAAAAATAAACTCCTAATATTATAAATGGATGAGAGCTTGGCTATCTGTTAGACAATATGTTTCAGTCACCTAGATGACAAATTCATCTACTTATATGAGTTGCTAAGGACCTTCCTTACTTCCTTCCGCATTAACTCGTTGACTAGGCTGCCTAATATAGGTACATTGTGAAAATCCATTGAATTCTCATTTCGGCTTAGAATCAGAACAGAATGCAATATCTAACGTGTATCCATGTTCTACACTCCTATTCACTTGACAGTCAATTGAGAGTTCATTAAGTACTCTCAGTGAAACTGTTGTAGCACGAAACATCATATGACAGAACAAGGCAATACTTCAGCGCAACATACAAGCTTATGGAATTTCACATCACATGAACCAGACGCTGCAGCTGTAAAAAAGAGACCGTTGTGTGCAAGTCAGTCTGTCAGGAGCGTAATATAAAATATTGTACCGTCAACTTGCCGCGATACTATCTATTATACGTACTACAATCCTTTTGATAACAGTTTGTTGTATAAATTGTACCTTATCAACGCTTCATATCTGTCCAAATGTCATCTAGATATCGCCGACCATATAAAACTGCTGGGTAATAGAGATATTTTTGTACACGCTTGATGGTTACACGCTTTTTTATGCCGCAAGGGCGGCAAACTGGCAGAGGCTCGGTTTGTAGGCTGGCAAGCGGCTAACTGTGGGTAATAGACGGAAACTACATGCGTACTGCCAAGCAATGGAACTGTTTGTCCGTCTGTGTCTTCCTGATGAGTACAATTTGGAGACCACGACAGTTTTCTATAGATACTAACAAACCGCTACCCAGAGCAGCCATTCCATGGCGCGCACTACTGAATTTGGCTGGTAATGTAGTCTTGAAGCGTAAAGCTTTAAATAGTGATATTTAAATTTAACAAATGTAATATTTCAAAAGTAAAAGCTTTTGTGAACAGTAAATAAAATTGAGAGAAGCAGGCGGTATAGCAAGCCGTTTAGCATTGTAGCGCAAATGCAATAAACGATATGACGATGTAAACTTTAACCAAAGCTAACTTTTAATTCTTACATTAGATTTGTTTGCAGAATGCACGAGTATATGGAAAATAGTAGATGTGAGCGAACGGTGAAAGCGGCCGTTACATACAATATTTATAACTCACTAGCGCTATACAATTAATTATGTTACAAGTTGTTCCATTTTAGCTTTTATTATTTTGGAGACTATAACACCGCGTGAACGTTTATATTCTTAGTGAATTATTAACTGATTTGCTTCTGAAATTTAAATTCTAGTGGCATCTTAAGGTAGGTTTTTACTGTATGATAAATAAGTAGAGTCACAAATATATTTCTTTACGTGTAACTGCGAGGTGGACCGACAGTCTGCCGAAAGTCTGATATGATGATCTGCAAAATTCTGATTTTCTATGTTACATGTTAGTATGTTAGAGTAATTAAAAAGGTTCTGAAGTAACCACACACCGTTGGGTCAAAATCCTTGTCTCCAACTTTTAATATGAAATCCAAAAACATTATCTATACCAACTCCTTGGAATTCATATGGGACTAACATATTCGATCTGCATATCACAGTCGTACATCTTTAATCATTTACTTTATAGTGTAGTTTCTCTAGCTTTTTCGTATTGGATAAGTTGAATACTAGGGGACTCAGTAGTACGAGTTCATATAAGCTTAGGTACAGGTTGTAATATAAAAACATACCAGATTTATCCCTACGGTAACTTTTTACTGATAGTGTTGAACCGACTGTATATTACATAATATGTACTGAAACAGTAAGGAGTCACGTACGACCTTATCATGATAGGGACATGTTTTCTCATAGGAGTAGACAAAAATAACGGATTACTTTTAGTACGTGTTATAATAAAATAAAGAACCCATAAAAGAAATTGAAATATCCGTCTCATAGGGTCCTATGATGTAACGACGTTCTCAAATAATTTAATGAGGCTACAAGTGATGACGCACGACAGACACACGGGTCGCGGATCGTGCAGCAAATCATTTGATACAAAGTTCACGTCACAAGATTGTGCGGCAAATGCAAGATTATGTGGCAAACAATTTCGTGGGATCGTGAGTCAGCAATCTGAACACGAGCTTTCGCGTATATTATCATCTTCCACGTGTTATCCCAATTGCATTTAAGACTTTTCGCTGTAGAGCTCGACGTCCACTTACTAGTCTTAGCAATTTTCTGTTGGTTCCACTCGACTATCACTGCCTGAACTCTTATGTATGATAACCACAGAAACATTTCGGTCGTTCTTCATGTGGTAGCAATCCAATTGCAACGACCAATTTGAAACCGCCTCAATAGCAACTTCGTGTGACCTTATTTCAGTTATAATATACTTCTTGATTTATTTAGTTGCTAGTACTTTTATTCTAGCTTTGCTGTTACTATTGAGCTTTCCTCACGCGCAATTTCTGTCTCAATACCTAGAAATCCGTGACGCTAAATCATTATAAATTTTCTCGATGCAGGAATGAAACTGTAACTTTCGCTTTTTCCGATGTAAGGAACAATTAGGTGCAAATTACCTACGTTTTATTGGTTTATCGTGGCACTATTTGGACAATTTATGTTTAATAAAAATTTTGACAGTTTTATTGACATCTTAGTAATATTAGAGTTCTAGAGCTAGCGAGATATACAAAATAGGAATTCTTATCTAGTCTAATAGATCAGGTCATGTTGCCACTACAACAGTGCCATAAAAAGAAAGATCTTTCTTCTTTAATAAACGCGAAAGATTGTGAGGATAGATGGATGACTGTGTTTTACTCTTTCGCTCATAAACGACTATACAGTTATTCATGAAACTTTGCAGAAATAATAGTTACACATGAAAAAAGCCACAATTTGTCGTTTTAACGGCCGACTTGCAGGTGGAGCCAGGGGCAGTCTCTAGTATGTTATAATCTTAAACATTAATACTCATTACCGCTTCGCTTAAACTCACTGTAATTGTTTTAGCACTACGCACTAATGCGTCTTTAATTATGAATTAATTATCGTACGGTAATCGCCCGATTAAAGGTATACAAAGAGAATTAACAACTCTCTTTGAATAAATTGTACAAATCAGTCATGTAACGGTTTGGCGTCCCTGACATCTTATATAATAACCTTGTAGTATTTCAGTAATCAGGAATTGAATTATGGAGAGTGGAATTAAGTTTAATGCAGAATATTGGCATTGTTCAGTGCTAGGAATTACTTAGTCCACTGCACTTCTTATAAAGTGAAGATGGTGTACATCGATCCCAACTGTCATGAAGATCTTCGATTGTAGGTTATGAGGAGCCAGAACCGTTGAATTTTTTTAACCCCTCTAGGTTGCGAGGTCAGACGGCAGTCGCTCTGTGGTAGAATACTCTGTCAAATCTGATTAGACTAGAAAGCAGATCTTGAACTCTAAGGTGGCCAGGATGACGCCATGATGATGAGGAATGTTACACAGGTATCACCAATTTTATTGCACACTAGAAGATGCCGCTTCTACGCCCGCACATTATTTTTTATTTACCTGTATCTGCGCGAACCCGAAGGAATTTCGGCAAAATCCCTTCTTAGTGCACCCCTACACAACCCGAGGAACATACGAGTCAAAATTCAGCTTTTTACGACTAGTAGTTTCGGCTATGCGTAGTCTGTAAGTCAGTCAGTAACACAAGAATTTTACATACACAGATAACTCTTACAGTTTAAAGACAAAATAGCACATAAGCACAAAATAAAGACAACCTATCTAGAGTACATTATTTGGAACTGTATTTTTATTTGCTATAAATTATAAGTTAACGTCCTAATTAAATAAAAGCACTCAAACAAATACACATACCCTGTACCTACCTAGAAAACAATAAAACAATGCGTACCACTCTGCAAATGTAATTTAACCCAAATAAATCTCCCTTGTTGCGTAGTGACAAAAACTATAACAGATAATAAATTGTCGTAGTGGACAAGTCTCTTGTTTGCCTTTCGAATAAGAACAACATTTGTTCACAAACACATCGCAATAAACAATATGGACACTTCAAGATAGATGTTTATGGAAAGTATGCGATAGTTTCACATATTGTTGTGACGACATGTATTCGAAGTATATATTTGCAGACTGTTATATTTTTTATAGTTCCACTTCATTTTAAACTCTCGTTATGTTAAAGAAAATTTGAAATCGAAATCACATTTTAATAGTCCTTGTTAAACCTATGATTGTTAGCCTAAGACGAATTATATAAGAAGATATCACTTAATAAATATGTTTACTAAACATTTGCCAAGAAATTACTTTTCCTTGACTAGGCTACCAACTCTGTAGAGCATGCGAAAAGGATGTGATAACAAGTGCAATATACTTACTATTGTATGTTAATCTGTATCTTCAATGGCCGAATGTGATCGACGAAATAAATTCATAACAAAATCGTTTCGAAATCCGAACTTACAATATCGTAGGGCGATTGATAGGCTAACGTGGGCGCAGTGGTTTTCATTCACCGCAATTTAGCAGGAGACACCCATAAGTAACTTTGTAACCACCAGCTTGCTGATGGTATTCGTGACTGCTACGGTAAGCATCGCATCTATATTATGAAGTCAAAAATTACGTAAATAAAGTGTCTAAAGATGTTTATCTTTTATAATAATATAAAACCTAAGTATATACAAATGTAGATCCGCTTTCTCGTTTATCCTGATTTGACAGAACATTAAATTTGTCTCAGAGCGGCTGTCGTCTGACACCTGAAGGGATAGCCGATATTCCATGTCTATGTTAGTATCAGTATTTTGAAGAGTACTGGCTCATATCGACTGCCAAGAACTTTGCGACAGCCGGCATCACTACATATTATTATCTACAATAAAAATATACCAGCCATGTTCACAATAAGGTCTAATAGCCCAGTATAAGTTTCTGCAGACAATGACCGACTAGTGCTGCTTAAAAGTAATGCTGTTGTGAGTCCTTCTAAGAAATTGAGATACCTACTGTATAAATCTAATGCTTTAAATTCTCATACATATTATTATCCAACGTTAAACAGTGATTTTAGTTATATTTGTTATTGTTATTATAAATAGCAAAGTCTATTAAATACGTGGCAGACTCTACATTTCATTTTAATTTGGCGTAATGGGTTTTTATTTTAAACATTATCTTAATATATAAAATGCTTGCGTTACTGACTGACTGACAGACACGCTACAGTCGAAACTATTGGGCGCAGGAAGCTGAAATTTGGCATGTATGTTCCTTGGAGACCGTAGGGGTGCACTAAGAAAGGATTTCCCGAAATTTCCACGGGATCGGCCAAAACGAGTAAATTTAAAAAAAATGCAGGCGTAGCTGCTGGCGTCCTCTAGTCTTAAAATAATATTGTTTCATTGTTTCGACTGTTTCAAGGAAGCTGTAATTGCATTGCCCCGTGTAATGCTGTAATATAAAGTTTAAATGAGAACACTCGGTATAAATATGACGACCGGTTGGCGCCGCGGGAGTGTAAGCGACTGCTACGCCGAAGGTCGCGTGTTCGATTCCCGCTCAAGTCAAACATTTGTGTACGTGAACATGGATGTTTGTCTTGGTCTAGTTGTTTCTATGTATAAAATGTATGTATTTACAAAAAAAGTATATATGTATGTTTATCCATTATCTAGTACCCTTAGTACAAGTTTCTGCTTAGTTTGGGACTAGATGGTGTTGTGTTAATGTGGTAAAATATAAAAAAATAATAAATATTAATCAAAATAATGCGTAAAGTACTTGCCTTAAAGTAGACTGCATGGATTGCTGTCGTTAACGTGGTCGCCTCGCCGCTTAGTTCGATTCCCACACGTGACAATACTTTCCTTGTTATATAAATTGTTGTTTTGAGTCCAGACAGTGGGTGACTTGTGCTATTCTTGTTGCATTCATGTTACTTATGGCATTTACATCAGCGCTAGCGTGCTTCGGAGGGCACGTAAAGCCGTGGGTTATCTCAGGATAAGAATCCTGAGATACATCGATTCCAGCGTTGGCCACACACTCACACGGGAAAAATATTAACGCAACCAGACGCATAACACGAAGCGTAACACGCTACGTCCCCATAAACTAGCCTTTACACATACTCGACCCGCTTTTAACGCTCCGCGCTCACGGCCAGTTATTTATTACTCACTTTTGACCTTACTGTTGTTTATAATAGTTAAACATAATTATTATATACTATGGCTAACCTTACGACCATCGGCTAAGGGACACATTCTTCATGTTCATATTTATGTTTTTTGTCCACTCACCCATGAAAGTTGTACTACAATATAACGCGTGTGATTAAACGCACAACTTTTTATAACACTTTCATTTATATTTTAATAATACGTTTAAGTAAATTGCCTCAGTTATATCGTAATAACTTTAGCGTATCGGCACACAAGTGGACTAACTATGGGTTAGAACATGATTGGTTTCGTGAAGTATATATACATACAAGTATAGTTCAGGCATCGAAGGTATTTTAATCTTACATTGTAATTATTTATTACTTGCTCTTGTAACGGGTAATGTCACCAAAATATTACGCCCAAACTAATTATTTTTATGTATCGAAGTATTTTGCAAGGAATTGCGTCTAGGTATGTTTACTCGGTAAATATAAAAGTGCAACAATAGCCAGAGTACCTATAAGTTTAAGTTTTTCGCACCCTGGGAAACGGTGCCATACATTTTCATACACTCTTGTCGCATCAGCTACGCGCGTCTGCCGTGCAATGCGCAGTAATACCTTTTATGCAGCTCAATACTTAATAACATTTACAAAATAGATGCTACTCCTAAAAACTGCCTCAAATAAAACGTAAGTAATGTATACACATCATATTACAAGAACATAATCCTAGCTCAATCTAAATCATAAATCCAAACACACGAAGATAAATGACATGATATTTGTTGTAATAAACGAAGTGAAGTTGTAACATTCAATAATTCAATCTATGACACCAAGATCGATCGAGCGAAAAGGCGGGCATCCAAAATACAGTAGCCAAGCACATAGCAACGACGCAGACGGGTCCGGATAATGAATACTTTCAACTTTCTTTTACTTTCTTTTTACTTTTTGCCGTCCTTAACTAGGAACACGTTAACCCTCAAATGGTCGATTTTGAGTTTTGAATGCAAAGTATTACAATTTCAAATTCTCTATCTTTCTGTCTAGGAACCATATCTCTATCACATATGTTTATAGAGATATTAAAACATGATTTACCGTTAAATGACAAAATATGCAACAAATTCTTGAATAAAAAGTGACTATACCACGCTTCTTAGCTTAATGCACGTTTTAGTACCTTAGTTTCGACATTCACCTAATATTTTTTACATTTTTTATAAGTTCAAACTACGTTAATTGAATATTCTTGGAATGCTATACACTATTTATGATGAAAACCTTATCTTAATTCTGGTAAGAATACATAACGGTATTTTTACCAAGTAATCAATATTGTGATTTGCTCAAATCAATTCGTAAAAAAGCGTTATTTACTTCTATCATGGAATTTGTTCAAAAAAATATTAGTCATTCTTAACTTAATAACGGCAAGCCCACGTTCCCTAACTAGAAACACGTTATCCATTTCTCGCACTTCATTAATTCCGAGAGGGTGTGGGTGTGCCATTTGCGCGCGAGGATAGGATATGCGTGCAGAAGTTTTGCCATTCCGCTCGGAGAGCTTATAGCGTGCAAGCGTGTCATCGCATCGTGTTCCCGCAAAAACTCAAATAATTATGTCGGGGAACATTAAGAGGTAAAATTTGAATTTTTTGTGTAGTAAGTAACATTATCATCCTTAATATCTCCAACGAGTTTGAGGGAAGCAAACCAACAAATTAGTCATATTTATAAATTTATTATGACTGCCTTGTTGGTTTGCTATTATCCCTCAGACTAAGTGGACTGACTACCTTTGACGGGCAGGAAATGGATGGAGCCTCGGATCCACCATTGCAGTAAGTCAACCGGAAGATGGCGGTCAAACCACCCAAAGTAAGGCGAAAGTAAAAGGCAAGATACTATAAAGGGTAGCAGCATTCAGTATGGATGAATGCTGTCCATACCACGACCTTAAAGTTCTTAAAGCCCATGACGATTAAAAGAGCCCATAAAATCTCTGGTCCGATCGTCGAGCTTATACAGTAAAGGGTAAGATGCTTCTGCATGCCTCCGACGTTTTCAGGGGTCGTCACGAATTATCTCGAGACCAAGCTAGACGACTTCCAGCGTCCCGAAAAATCGGGTTTCCGTAAAGGCTATGGTATTATAGACCACAAAACTTGACTACTATAGAATATGACATTAATACATCTTTGACATCAATTATTAAATGGTAAAACGAAAATGATTTAAAAATTAACTTAAATAAGACTAAAATAATGAATTTTAAGCAACAAATCAAATCAGAGAATAAGCTGAACATTTGCCAAGCGGATATAAACATTCAAGAGATAGATGTCACAAAATTCTTAGGAGTCTACATAGACAATAAATTGAATTGGAAAGCACAGGTCGAACATGTATGTAATAAGCTCAATCAGTTTTTGTACGCATTGAAACGTCCGTGACTCCTACGGTGGTGTCAAAAAAAACGTATGCGTTGCGCGTCTATGGTCTATGCGTCTACGGTGGAGTCATGCAAACCTCTGTGATTGGTTGCGAAAAAAATATAAAAAAGTTCCATTACTGAACATCAAATCCTCTTAAGCTATCAAAAAGAAGGTTATTCATGAGATCATGCCATGGGAACCACGACACCGTAAAAGTCAAACGGTTCCACAACTCAGAGTTTCGCGTAGGAATCGAACCTACTACACCCGGTACGATGTGATGGCGATATCACCACAACGATGGTGACATTTCCAAGGTTAATCAAGCTTAAAACAATGCCTAAAATAGCAATATAATTAAAAACATTAAACCACGGCCAACTATTTCAACCCGATCATGGCACCAAATATTAAATTTAATATGGATGACGAGAGACTCGTTATTAATAAACTCGCAAAGTTCTATAATCATATGAAAATTCACTTAACTGTCACAATACTCTCAAATTTCAATAAATAAAACATTTAAGGCTTTTCAAAAAGGGTCCAAAGCGAAATTGAAATATTAGTAGAACAAGATTAAGCCGGAAATTAAGAGATTATAGTATAAAAGTATTTAGTGGCTAGAAACGCGGCGGACACGTGTGGAGCATACCTATTGGCAATATACTACAATGTGCAATATACTAATTACCTATACGGAACGGTAACCACAGATCCCGATCAGCTATCAACCTAATTATGATCTATCGCGCGTGCCTTTTCGATACGAGGAGCGTAGTGTTCGATTCAGTGGTTTTTTAATGTGGGAATAAAGAGAAAAAGCTCTGTGTGTTCATACTAAGGTTGGATATAGAGAAGCGTGATCGGATTTCGCCGAGGGTAGCTGGCGCTAGATCAATGCCTCGTGGTGGGCGTGCTGATTGCTACAGTTAATCTTATGTTTGAGAACTTTAACGGAAGCTGTAGCAAGATGGAATAGGCTGCAACTTTTATACATTGTTATATTATATTTGTCAGTTGAGCTACTTTGTGTTAGAACTCATTTGAATGTACGTGTGTAATGAAAGTAAATCAAGATAAAAAAATGAGATTGTATTTTATTTCAGGTACGAAGCGTAATTACTTAATATGAATTAAAGCGTTAGTCTGTAGACACAAAGCCGATAGAGCCACAAGGTGTGCACTTAATTAAATGAAAGCGTGTAATTAAAGAGTAACAAAATGTACTTCGTATTTATTCATTCGCCACAAGCCCGAATTTGTTCAAATGACGCAATTTTTCTGCGTTGGTAAATAATGCCCGTCTAAGGACACGTCTAGCCAATTTCCTTGTTTTGAAATGCCCAGTTTATATTTGCCCTTATCTTCTAAAGTTACGGCTTTATATTAACACTAGCAGTGCCCGCGGCTTCGCCCGCGCAATTATTTTAAGTAATTATGAAAACTATCATACAATATGTAATTTAAACCACCTTTTTTGATTTCCCATCCGCCATCTTTGATCACGAAATAGATATTGGATTTGGATTCCCCATCCATTTAAACATCGGAGACGATACCCATATTGATTTAAAAAAAATATCCCATCCGCCATCTTTGATCACGAAATAGATGGTGTCTTTGAATTCCCCATTCCTTAAAATATCGGAGACAATACCCATATCGACTTAAAAAAAATCCCGTCCGCCATCTTTCATTTCCCATCCGCCATTTTTGATCACGAAATAGATGTTGTATTTGGATTCGCCATCCCTTAAATCATCAGAGACAATACCGATATCGATTTTAAAAATTTTTCTCATCCGCCATCTTTGATTTCCCATCCACCATCTTGAATCACGAAAGAGATGTTGTATTTGGATTCCCCATCCCTTTTAACATCGCAGACGATACCAATATTGAATTTTTTTAATGTGCCCTTCCGCCATCTTTGATTTCCCCCATCCGCCATCTTTGATCACGAAATAGGTGTTGTATTTCGATTCCTCACCCCATAAAATATCGAAGGCGATACCCACGTTATTATTCATTTTTTAAATTTTCTCATCCGCCATCTTTGATTTCCCGTCCGCCATCTTGGATCACTAAATAAATTTCATATTATTAATCAGCGTCCCAAAAGCTCGGAAACGATACCCATATAGATTGTATCCTATTGGTTTAGCCTTTTTTGCCTTTGACCCAATCCTCCCCCTTCTCGTTTGACCATTTTATTATTTTTGTCTGGCCCCTAAAGGTTGTGCCGTAATTTTTATAGCCTATAGCCTTTCGGAATAATTGGGCTATCATAGGCAATAACAATTTTTAAAATCCGACTGCTAGTTCCTGAGATTAGCCGACATTATCTTTTAGCCTTTTTAGCCTTTTTCCCGGCCCCAAAGGGTAAAGCGTTGTGTTATATAGCCTATAGCCTTCCGGAATAACTGGGCTATCGTATACAAAAAGATTTTTTCAGATCCGACCGGTAGTTCCTGAGATTAGCGCGTTCAAGCAAACAAACAAACTCTTCCGCTTTATTATATTAGTATCGATAAAGCTGTAATAAATATAAATATTCTGTAGAGTCGTATGGCGGATGGCGGTAACACGAGTTTTGGTATTTATTGGTCTTTTTACGCTGCCTAAATTGAAAATGTTATTGACCTTAACCGCCCTAAAATTAATTGCATAACCTTGCTTGCGGGGCAAATCAATTTTTCTCTTTATATATGTCTGACTGCCTCCGTGGTCCAAGGGATAGCCTAGCGCGAGGTTCCAGGTTCAAATCTCGAGTCGGACAAAAGTGTTACTGAGTTTTTTCGAATTAGCAGCAGCACGGAGTCTGGGAATGTGTCCGGTAACGGCTATAGGCGTGTAATATTACACCCTTTCCTACCCCTTAGGAAACGCAGGCGTGACGACATAAAAAACAATAACTAGATTTTGCCCGCGAGAACCGCGTGAATTGTACAACCTCTTCAGCTACACTTTATGAAAATCCGTTCAGTGGTTTTGAACTCATACAGACAAACAGAGCGCGGCGGAGTATAATATGTTTAGGTAGTCCTTTCACATAGTACGAAGAGCCCTTTGAGACAGTACTATGTAAATCGAACTTATATTATTTTATATTAGATATTGGTATCATACATGAATAGCTTTTTAAACAAATCCAAAAATCGATATCCCACTATCTATACTTATACAAAAACTGTAGAGAGGTCAATTCTGTACATTGAATATATCATCATCATCATCATCATCCTCTTAGCGTTATCCCAGTTTCAATCTGGGGTCCGCTTTCTAGTCTAACCGGATTTGGCTGAATATTAGCTTTTCCACGGAGCGACTGCCTGTCTGACCTCCGCAACCCGAAGGGATAGCGATATTCCATGTTTTAGACTAGTATCAGTTTATTTTAGAAGGTACTGACGCCCTGTAACGACTGTCAAAGATCTTCATGACAACCGGGACCGACGGCTTAACGTGCTCTCCGAGGCACGGGACAAGCGATAATTAACAATTCAATACGCACATAACTCCGAAAAGTCATTGATGCGCGCCGTGGATTCGAACCCGATACCCTCTGCATGGCAGTCTGTTGGTATATCCACTCGGCTATCGCTGCCTTCTGTACATTGAATATATATTCAAAATTAATGTTGGAGGATGAATGGTGATCGATACTGATGCCAAAAATGCAATCAATAATTTTTTTGTCTGTCTGTCTGTCTGTATGTGCACGCATGGGTCAAAAACTACTGAAGGGATTTTAACCAGACTTAATAAGATTGTAGTCCATACTCCTGGACAGGTTATAGGATATATAACATAACGCTAAGACACATAGGAGCTGAGCAGTAGTGATAAATTTGAAGCAAGTCGGATGAAAATGCGCTTTCAAGCTGTTATCCTCGCATACGTTGATCATTCATCAAAAGTATGTATTACAAAGATCATGGTCTTCAAAAGATCTACAAAAAAGTCCTCCATAGTATATATCTATATTTTATAAATTAGCCACAATAAGTGTTTAATCGTTAGGCATTTCTTCAAAGTCATACAATTTTATCAAACGGGTCTAATTCGCGATATTTAATTAATTTAAGGTATAAATACCTATGTTTTACCGACGTTTCGGCCGTCTTACAATAGCCGTGGTTGTTGGAGTCTGGACCAAACTACTGGATCTAATTACATCAACCAAAGGTCTTATGTACCGATCGTCACTATTACTCCAGGATAGTACGTGAAGCGGTTGAAATAAAAAAACATAAAAATTTCAACCGGGAGGATGGATAGGTCGTACCGAATTCCAAGTTATAGACTGTCTACAACTTGGAATTCGGTAATCCGGTCCTCATCGATTATGCCATGGGTGTGAGATGCTGCATAGTTATGGCATAAATATGAAGAAAAACTGGCCGAGGACATTTGTGGCCCACAACAATCTAATAAACCGTTGCTTGACAGTGGACATAGTTATATCTATCGTATTACTCAATATGGCCTGCCCAAACCATCATTTGCTGGTGTAAAAATGATGTCTCGAGACTTACTGAAGAACAGCGTTTAATATAATTATGATCGTGTGTGTCGTAGCGTGGATAGTGATTAGTGAAAAATTATATTTGTAGATGCTCCGAGTGAAATGGGAAGATTTTTCCTACCAAGGTGATTTCGGCAAAGGAACTAAAGTAAGATTGCACTTGCTGTTGCTTCATCAGGAACTAGAGGATGATTGCAGCTACGCTATATACATACCCATTTTTATTAATTTTACAATTTCTTCCCGATTCTATGAGAACTTTGAGAAATCTTTTCATAGTACAAGCGGCTGGTCGCCAAGCAACATACTTATAACTCACCTTAAAATTAAAAAAAAAGAAAATTTGTCTTCTTGCAACCAATAGTTTTGGCTGCACGTTGTCCGGGTTTATTCCCATCCAGTAACACTCTAAAGTGTAACACTGTTACTCGTTGGGAATTTTTTTCCCAACGAGTAACACCCTAAGTATATGTGTTACTGGATGGGAATAAAAAGTTGCATCGAGTAACAGATGTTACTTGTTGGGAAAACGCGCGGGTAAAGTATCCCAACGAGTAACATTGCTACTCGTTGGCAAAAGACGCGGGTAAATCATCCCATTATGTAATAAATACCTTCAGTTGTTTTTGCATATTATTTAATCATAATTATGTTTCAGTCTAATTAGTATTAATATGATTATACTACATAATCAAAGTTTTGTATATGATACATTTTAAGATGTACCAAGACTACAAAACATCTAAAGAGATTTGTTTTGTTTGCTTGTTATTTCTAGGCCTGCACAATATTGCAAGATGATTAAATGTCTGCAGGTTTAAGAATAATTAAATCTACTAGTAATATCACCATGAATGTCGGAACAGGTACCTATCTATCATCTTATTTAAAATCTATACCCTATGAATAAAAGTTGTTTCGTGTCTGAAAAGGTCCAAAAATAAAGAAAAGACATTTAAACATTTTGAAACAAATTTAATAAAATTTAGAAAAAACGTCATAGCTACAAAAAATTTAAATTGAAAAATTGAAGAATTTGTTTTTGCTGGTTCATCTATGATTACCCAAAAAAACCACGGAGTTAACAAAATTTTGAAGTTCTTATCCAAAAACTAAACACTTGGAGCTACAGTTTCCTTTTTTTTTATTTCCTGTACGCGAAGTTACGGCCTGTTGAAAATTGCCCAAAAATTGGTTTCTTTTGATCCCTTATTTTTTTCCAGTAGTATATAATAAACTAAAAATAACTTATTGTATGGGTGCAATAAGTTATACTAAAAGTATTGCAAGTTGCTTATATGTTGAACGTTACATTGTATGCATCACACACAACTTACTCATGAATAAAAGTATAAAATATCGATTAAGTAATAAAATTAAAGTATAGTAAATACGTAAAATACACTAAGTAATTAACACGTATATGTAGACTAGCAAATTAATCACAAGTCAGGCACACAACATACATTCGTTGGCAATAATGATCGTCAATAGTTACTCTGTTTATGTTTTATGTTGGTTACATAATTTTGATTGTGATAGTTTTAGTTTTAGTTCCAGTAGATATCTATCAAAAACGTTGTAACGAGTTTTCTCAATATTGATTTAATTGTGATATTTGAATTACAAGTCTCTAAGTTACTTTTAGTTTAATATACACTACTGGAAAAAATTAAGGGATCAAAAAAAAATCCTCAATTTTGGGCAATTTTCAACAGGCCGTAACTTCGCGAGAAATAGTCGTACAGGAAATCAAAATAAAGGAAACTGTAGCTCCAAGTGTCTAGTTTTTGAATAAGAACTTCAAAATTTTGTAAACTCCGTGGTTTTTTGGGTAATCATAGATGTACCAGCAAAAACAAATTCTTCAATTTTTCAATTTAATTTTTTTGTAGCTGTGACGTTTTTTCTAAATTTTATTAAATTTGTTACAAAATGTTTAAATGTCTTTTCTTTATTTTTGGACCTTTTCAGACACGAAACAACTTTTATTCCTAGGGTATAGATTTTTAATAAGATGATAGATAGGTACCTGTTCCGACATTCATGGTGATATTGCTAGCAGATTTAATTATTCTTAAAGCTGCAGACATTTTATCATGTTGCAATATTCTATTATTTAAACAAATCTCTTTAGATGTTCTGTAGTCTTGGTACATCTTAAAATGTATCATATACAAAACTTTGATTATGTAGTATAATCATATTAATACTAATTAGACTGAAACATAATTATGATTAAATAATATGCAAAAACAACTGAAGGCATTTATTACATAATGGGATGATTTACCCGCGTCTTTTGCCAACGAGTAGCACTGTTACTCGTTGGCAAAAGACGCGTATTGTTTTAGGCTAAAGATTAGTTCCCTAATGTGTTTGTTTAGTTTATTATATTTTCTATGTCGTTTCAGGCCACTTGTGTTTAATTTAAATGGTTTAGTAGATTTGTGACCTAAGCTAGTACCTACAACCTCTGTATAAAGGTTCTGAGGGAGGTTAATTCCTCAACAGTCTGTTCTAGGGATTTAATATTTATTATCGATTGTTCTAAACAGCATTCAAGTTCCCTAATGCGACTCATAGACCATGAATGGGCATCATTGCTAGCGGTCAATAAATAGATTTCCTCCTGTAACCTATCTCGCTGGGCCAATGTGTCCATATACTCAATATGGAGTTCTGCGAAAATATGTAGGTAGTAAAAGAAAAATATAATCTTAGCAAATTTACTAATTTGTATCAATTTTCATATTATATTACTTATAAAGATATTATATATAGGGGCCTTGTTAAAGATATAAACAAATAAATGTGAAGTGTAAGTGTAGTAGGTGTTTGTATGGGGCGTTTGTTCAGTCTTCGATTTTGCTTCCACGTTTTGTCAAGCAAAAGGAGACAGAAATAGTGCCTGTGTGTTGGACGAAGCTCACGTTGGTGTGAGCAGATTAAATGTGTGATGAGGAGTGTAAGTTAATAAGTAAAATACTCCCCGGGTTTAAGGATGATTTCAAATCCGTCCGTTGACACCTGGTAGTAGATCTGTCCGCCAAAAACTGTTCGTATCGAGGTTTCAAACACCAAACTCAATGTCTTTCACATTTTTATGAACAATATTATAACATAAATGATATTTAAGCATTTAATATTCATTTTAAATAAAATAAAACTTTTAAAATTACAGAGCTACGCAATTTTGCGTGTGACGTTTACAGTGTTGCCCACATATGTTTTCTGTCAAAACTTTCCTAAGGTTTTTATTTTTTGAGCTGATTGAAACATGTGTAACCAATAGCAATTCTTACGAGCATATTGTTCGAAGTATACATATATGAAAATTATATTCTGAATGAGTCAAATTTTTAACCGACTTCATAAAAAGGAGGAGGTGCTCAATTCGTCGGAATCTTTTTTTATTGTAATAACCTCGTGAACCTGGTGTATTTTGAGCAAAACAATAAGAGTTCATCATCAGCCTTTAACAAACCACTGCTGGACCTGGCCTCTCCTTTGAAAGGAGGAACAATAAGAGTGAGCACTTGTATTTACGGTAAGCAGTGTAGAACCTGGATTTATATTGTGCTACTGCGGCTTCGCACGCGTGGGAGTCTGTTATAGCGGCAAAATGTAGCCTATATCACTGGCCAGACTCTTGAGTACCGTCACTCATAACATTCATACTAGATATAATATCACTTTTTTGGGACGTGAAAGAAGCACAACATACAGAAAATCGTGTGCTATTTCAATATTCTACTATATATTTGTATCAAAGAAACATTTTTAGCTATATTTCCATTGAGCTAACATAATTGGCGGCACCTCAATTAAACTAGGCGCTGTCGCTATAAATTCCCTTTTTGTGTAGCTGTGTGCAGATATCAAACAATCAATTTATACAACGAGAAAATCGTTCACTCAAAAGTGAATTCTCACTTCACAAATTCAACGTTTGACGCGATGGCCTTTTATGTCAGGTTACTGGCTAGATCAGAAAGCATTACTGGCGAAAATATTGGTTTAAAATTCTTAAAACGCCTTTGAACTACGATATTTACTGCTCACATATCAGATCATATGCTCCGATGATACACAAAAACTGTTTCTTTTTTCACAGTATATATGTACATTATTTCATTTACATAACTTAAAAGCTCAATCAGTTAATTTACGACTATAAAAATGTGATGACCATCGCAAGGCAATAAACCAATTATAAAGTCTTAAAAGAGTTCGCCAGGGTCAACATAAAATTACAACAGTAGGTTGTATGTTTACCTCGGGAAAATAAAAAATAAATAATACGGAATCCAATAGCTCTGTAAAACAGAGTGAAGTGAGTTACTGAGGTGATGCCATGTAAGTTAATAAATCCTTGGAAGCACACGCTTTGATTTATTTATAACGCCCGAGAATTTCTTTAGCAATTTACCGCACCAGAAAGCCAGTAAAGCCACGTAGCTACTAAGTTCACGATATCATTCCGCGATCGTGTTACCAGTCGAATGCGGAAACGTGACGTCATATACGAGCCCAGACCGTGCTCGACGGGGAACCAAATGGATAGCCAACGTAAAATATAGCATTGAACCACCAACACAATCGTTATTACGACGAAAAACCTTTGTTTGCAAGACGCTTTAAGGGGTACTTTCGCTGCAGAATGCAGCTGTAAGGTGGCTGCAGTACTTGGCGAAATGTTTTTGTTTTAAACGATGCCTTTCGTAAGTCTTAGAGGAACATTATTACTCTTAAAAGTAGCCAGACTCATTGGGCGAGGCTTCAAAGTTTGCTGGCTCGAGTATTCTTGGGTTCGAATGGCAGAGCCCTGTGCTTACAGAGAGATCGGCCTTGAAAGCCAACTTGGAGAATAATGGTAATGCTTACTCACACTCGCAGACAGTTAGACACGTATTAGCTAAGGGTTTTGTTTATATGCGTAGTTTACATGACATCTGAAAAGTTTGCATTATTGAATCGAATTTGATAATTACGAATTAGCGGCCGATTTCTTTTGTATAATAATAAAATTGATTTTTATACATCCAACATTAGACAAAAATAAATGTGCGCGTGGGATTGGGAGGTCTTGGGTTCGATTCCCGGGTCGGGCAAAGTGTTATTGGGTTTTATCGTTAGGAAATTCTCAGTAGCAGCAAGGAGTCTGGTAAAGTGCCCGGTATGGCAATAGGCTCGCATATATTAACGTGGGACCTAAAAATTCATGGCGAAATGTGGGAGTAATATTACAACTCTGCCTACCCCTACGGGGATACAGGCGCGAGTCTATAAATAAAATAAAAAGTAACATTAGACAGACGACTTTTTACGCTTTCCCTGGATTGAGCCGCCTTTTAGCAAGTTCAAAAATTCAAGCCCTCTCCAAAACCAAAACTAAGTCCTAGATCTGAAAGTGTTTATCTAATTAATATTATATAAACGAAATGTAACTTATGTTTTACTTGAGTTTGTATTATAATACTGAGTGTATTTCCAGCAGACAACGATAGCCTAGTGCAGATACCAACTGACTGTCATGCAGAGGGTTACAAACCCACAGCGTGCACCACTAACTTTTCAAAGATACGTGCGTATTAAACTGTCAATTATCGTTTGCCCTGTGCCTCAACGATAATTAATTTTCACCAATATAGGGCACCTGGTAGGCTTCCTGATGTGCCTACATGTATAAAAATATGTTATCATGTGTATTATGTAGCTATATCATTCAAACTCATGAAGCTATTTATTTCCATCGCATATTTTTGTTTAAAATATAGTAGTATATAGCCCACGTCATTGCTCTAACAAGTATTTATATACAATCTTCTAAGAAATATGATTACGTGTGATTCTTACCCACTAGTAACCACCGTCATCCAAAATCTCGCCATAATCAATTATCTTATTTATTTCATAAATATTTCATAACAATATGTATCAAAATCATAATATTGTCAGAGGTGTTCTAGCTGAACGAAGGAGTCGAGGTGAATTTCGCTTTCGAGCACACATTCTGATGAGATTTTTTTACTGCCAACCCCTTTATAAAACCGATGAATCGAACCTACAACCACTTTGATATGTAATATTACGTATGGAAATATACTGTTATTGACTGCCCTAAGCTATATTATAAGTATTTTAATACACACATAGAAGTCCCTACTCAATCTTATTTAAATTGAAATAGACAGATCGATGTGCGTACACCTAAATTTGTTATAGGTCTCGGACTAGATAGCTTGACGACGACGACTTCGTAGAACGCCAGGCCCATTTTCATTTACGAACCAAAGTGTGTTTTTTTTTGGAGAATTATATTATTATATTTAAATGAACTATACTTTTATTTACATACTACTAGCTTTTGCCCGCGGCTTCGCTCACGTTAAATTCGGGGTAACATAAAACTCCTTAATCGTGCATTTTATTGTATCCTATGTGTTTTTACTGGTTCTGAGCTACCTCCCCATCAATTTTCAGCCAAATCGGTTCAGCCGTTCATGAGTTATATTAGTGTAACTAACACGACTTTCTTTTATATACAGGGTGTCACAAGACCCATCACCAAGCCGAGGTCTACTCGTTGTGGACATCATGCTAACCACCAAATCCTTGCGCGATTGGAGGACATATGCCTTGAATCGAGCACGATTTTGTAAAGTCAGTTAGCGTGGCAATCCCGTGCGTGTTTCAAGGCAGTACTGCCTCCTATTGAACACGGAAATGGAAATACGCATGCAGGATATCATCTGACGCTTATAACTGACTCAGCCTGCTGATGGCCCGCATTCAACAGCCATCGTACGGCTCAACCTTGATTGAGGGAGCCAGCACGACCTGAATCATTATAAAATTCCTTGCAAAAAGTAACTTACGTTAAAGGCATATAAGCGTAGGCAGGTAAGATGCATATCATTACATCGGATATTATTGCTGGTAGTAGCTGCTTGTGCAGTTCATGACGCGATCCGTTCCGGCTAATAGTACCACCTACATTTTTTTTTTTTTTACGTGGGGAAACTCTTTTGCGAGTGCCTCTCCGCGGGGCGAGCAGAGAGGGTATGTCGGACTCCCTGGGACAGAACCCGGGTTACCAACTAAAACCACCACGATAGCCGCCTCAGCGCTCAAAAGAATGGGACACAGGGAACGCGGGTGTGCTGCTCCTGGGTCCCGTTAAGCTTGTCCCGTTGTAGGGCTCAGTCTCTGAAAGGGCTAGGTTGTTAGTGCCCTCCCTTCGCTACCTCGTACTGTGCGAGTACAGTGGTCCCTCGGCTATCCGAGAACGCTGTCTTCTCGGGGTCGTTTGTGGTCGGGCAGCCAGATTGCCATCTCTGATTGCCCACGGCCCCAAGAAGAGTCAGGCTAGCGGCCATTGCCACCGCCACGACGCCGCCTGCGTCTGTGAGCGGGATCGGCTCTCTCGCGATCCCGCTCGGCGGCCTCCTTCTGGAGCATGACCGCTTCACAGAAGGAGACCACAGCGTCACAGCGATCGAAGCGACCACCGGACGTCTTCCGTCAACATGGCCTGAACAATTGCCGGTGGGAGAGATCCCCTCCGATAACCGAAACTAAGACTCGCCGCTCGGATTCCCATGCAGGGCACTCGGAGAGCGTATGCTGGGCAGAGTCCAGGTCACTGCCGCAGTGGTGACATGCCGTCGTCGCCTCGCGGCCGATTCGGTTCAAATACTCACCGAAACATCCGTGTCCGGTGAGTATCTGAGTCAGCCTAAACGTGACGCAGCCGCTTCTCCTCTCGATCCACGCTTCGAAGACAGGGAGTATTGCGCCAACGACGCGTTGGCGCATGCACCGCGACTCTGAGAGTCGCGTGCGCCAATTAATCAGCGCCCGCTGACGCGCATTCCGTCGAAACTCCCCGAGCGTCTGGCTCGGCTCTTCCTCCACGCCGCCTTCCTGGCGGAATCGAGTCTCACGAAAAACTAGGGCGTCCACATCCGCCAGGATATCGAACGGCGGGAGCCAAGCCAAAAGCGTGGCCGCCTCAAAAGAAATCGTGCGATAGCCATGCGCAACTCTAATAGCCGCCACTCGCTGCAGGCTATTAAGGATAGCTCTGCAGCGGGAAGCGCTCGTCAGGCGGTCAGACCAGACGGGCGCCCCATAGAGGGCCATGGAACGCACGACTCCACAGTAGAGGCGGCGGACTTCTTCTCTGGGGCCCCCGAGGTTCGGGAGCAGCCTCTGCAGTGCCCCTGCAACCCGGTGCACTCGGGGGGCCAAACGCACGAAGTGCTCCTCGAAGCACCATCGACTGTCGAGGGTGGGGCCCAAGTACTTTATGTATCGCCCCACCTCTACGACTGCATCATTTATTCTTAATGAAGAACTGGGTGGTTCCATGCCCTGGCGCAGGCCGTGGAACCATAGTGCCTCGGTCTTGTGCGGTGCTATCCGCAGGCCAAGTCGGCCGATGGCAGCGACGACACAGCACACACCTAATTCCGCGAGTCGCAGGGTTTCAGCGAAGCTAGCCCCCCGGGTCAGTACTAGTGTGTCATCAGCGTAACAGACTACACTGACCCCGGGGGGGAGACCAATCCGCAGGACCGCGTCATACGCGAGGTTTCAAAGAAGTGGTCCGAGAACGGACCCTTGTGGAACCCCGCAGAATATCTGCCTCTTGACTGCGGCACCATCCCGACTCCTGTAGCTTACGGATCGATCATTTAAATAGGCCTCGACAATCCTTCGCAGGTAGGAAGGCACGTTGTGATGGAGTAGTGCCTCCCTATTTGCCCTATTTTATTGCTTTCCATGGGAGCGAGTTGAAAGCGTTGACGATGTCTAGGCTCACCGCCAACGCCACACCACCCTTCCGGACAGCTGACTCCGACATGGAGCGGACGCGCTTAATAGCGTCCAATGTCGAACGGCCCTGCCGGAAGCCAAACTGATTGTCACTCAGGTCGGGACCTACACCACTTAGATGATCATTGAGGCGGGCAGCGATGACGCGTTCAAAAAGTTTGCCCGTCTCGTCCAGCAAACAGATGGGACGGAATGCCGAGGCAGACTCTGCGGTCCTGCCTTCCTTCAGTATCAGGACAACATTGTCCTCCTTCCAGCTGGTGGGGAACACTCCAGTACGGAGGCAACCGGTGAAAAGCCGCCTCAACGTGTCACCTAAAACCACGAGCGCCAACACCCAAGCCTTGCCCGGGAAGTACCACCTACCTACACACGAATGCCCGCCTCACCACTGATTTATAGTAACCATTTATAAACGTCAGTATTTTCGCGCGGTTAAATTTCATAATTTTGAAACCGTTAACCCTTTGCCCCATATTTCCCTGTTTAATTTCACGTTAAAAGCAAATTTCAGCGATAATCTGCCAACAGAAAACAATAAATTTTGTACGAAATGGTTTATTAAATACTTATCGGTGATAATATAATGAGCCATAACTATTTCTACGTAGCGTATCAGATCGTAAATGTCGTGGTGATTATGGCAACAATCTCCTAAAACGTTTATTTTGTGGTCTGTGGGGAAAATTCACGTTCATCGAGGACACTGCTGGCGCGCGCTAGGTGATGATAGGTCATAACTATTTATTGAAAATGATAACGGCTTTTGATACACTGATTTTGCAGTCAAGATTCAATGAACTGAGAAATTCTCTCTGAGATATTATTAGGTGATACGCTACACAGATAATGTAGAGACAGATGTAAAAATTTTATTATTTATCTACTAGGCACATCAAATCGGTATATTAGGCGATAGCTATTAATATTATGCGTTGCAATAAAACTGTTGTTCCTTCCTATAAGCCTAAAACTACAAGATACTAGCACTAACATATCGCCACTGCAGTATTTGTTGCGATGCAAATGCATAATAGAGGTGCTGGAGCGACACAAATGTAGTGGAAAAGTGGCGAGCTTCTAAAGGCGTTAGTGTTTGACGACTGATTGATATGTTTGCTATGACCTTGTGACGGTAGCGTCCAAACATGATGGTGTATTTGTAGTGTTGGGACATTTGAGTCAGACATAACTTGATTAAAGTTGATGATCTTATATTAAACAAAGTTAGAGAGATATGTCAGGGTTGTTAACGTTCGTAAGTTCGTAGTCTCTGGCGACCCATTTGGAAAACAGGCATGCTAATCTATGTAGGTATGTAAGTATGCCATATTTTAAAGCTTATTTTGAAATATAAAACAACAATAACAAAAACATTTGTTTCGAGCTGGAGTAAATAAACAATAAACAATAACAAACATATAACTCACATGTGGGATTAGGTAAGAAGTGTAAATCTTACTTACGCATAAGTATTTAATCAGAGTCAGGCACATGTGACTGAACAAACAAATAAGATGATACGCTCCGTGCAAAGTTGAGAAACAAAGCAACACGGAACATTAATCAACTGAAAGATACTCAAACTTTACAGTAGGCATGATATATCATACGACAGTAATCCTTAAAGTTCTATTAAGCAGATAATTCTCGAGTCAACGACTGTTTATGAGGCTATAAATAGGCTGCATTAACTGATTGGGCCCGAAACAAGATGAAGGCATAGCTGTGTTGTACAACACTATTTAATTTATCTACGTCGCTACAAGTTCACAAAGAATGTTTCATGTCTTACATGGTAAAGTGTTTCTCGTTTTAATTTAAACCTTGTTTCTCTATAAATAAAAGTAGCATCATTTACTCCACAGTGAAATATTTTGATTATATTCTAAATGTTTTATAAAGAGCGCGCAAAAATTAAAGTGGGTGCGCTTTTCCTTGTTGTAATATTAATTAATTAGAAGACATAATTAAATGTTATATAGAAACGACATTATTAAATTAGAATGTTCACTTAAACGTGCTTTCAAAGTATACGTTACAAGGTATTTTAAGGTTGTTCCCATTTGTAATTTTGTAGTTTTAATTTGAATATTTGTGACAATCATCATCAGCCTTTAAAAGTCTACTGCTGGACTAGGCCTCTCCTTTGAAAGGAAAAAAATGGCCTACTGTACCACGCTGGCCAAATGGGTTGGTATAGGGTTTGTATCAAGTTTTCCTTCTCTTACAGTGTTGTTCTCTGCATAATATGCTCCGTCTGTCGGCTCTTACGACACCCATGGGATGATATGGGGTGGTGACATTCCGTATACTTATTCCGTCACCACACGGACGACAATGGAACAATGATATTTGTTGTGACTATTCCTAACTACAAGATCTATGAACTATTGCTATATTTGAGAAATATTACTCATAATGTCTTTAAGGATATATTCAGTTATAAATACCTAACTGCCTTTGTACTTAAAGTAATTATTAAACATATAAAAAATGGCAGTGATAGCCTAGTGGAGCTACCAAAAGACTGCCGTGTAGAGGGTATTCATATGGGTACAAATCAATGATTTTTGGAGTTATGTGCGGTATCAAATTGTCAATGATCACTTGCCCTGTGCATCGGAGAATTCGGAGATCACGTTAAGCCGTCAGTCCCGGCTATCATTAAGATCTTTGACCGTCGATATAGGTAGTCACCTATGAATAAACTGAAGAGACAATAAAGCGGACCCCGGCTTCTAACTGGGATAACGCTAGGGTGATGATGATTAAAGATATGAAAAAGACGACGTTTTAAATCGCTGAACTGAAACATGAAACATATATGAAATAATAAATTTGATAACTCAAAGAACGAATATGACTAATGATGATTTTTTGCATTTTTAATATGCACCTTGGGTTTGCCGTCCTAAAGCTCCGAATGAACACAGTCACAGGACCTGCGTGTGAGTGCGATGTCTTTGACGCCTGGACCTGAATTTTCCTTATTTTCAGGTGCACATGCGCTAAGTTAAACCCTGTGCTAATCTCAACTCAACGTTAGGAAGCGAATATTAAAACGAACGAATGAAATTAAATTTTAACTATGTTCTCACATATGTATACATGTTAAACAATAGTTTTTTTTATATCATGCTTTTTACTTTATCTTTTTCAGTCTATCTTTTTATTTTGATGTGACTCTAATAGAAAATGATAAGATTCTAAACTAATAACTTTTCTGTGATCAAACTATAAAAGTGTAGATATGAAGTTTACCTAAGCCTTTTTGACTAGTATACTTGGTGCTTTTCATCTTACGTTGACATTGTGCGAGTTTTAAGAATGACGATGGAAAATTAGTCTCCATGCACACGTGTAACCAATCCACCGAATTCTAGATTCGGACAACGCCACGGACAAATTTGCGTGCGTGTGGTATTGATTTGATTGAGTCTTGCTCACGGTTTGCAGATGGCGCTTGTCCCGAATCTAAACTGCCCGAGCCGTACAAGTCCATACCAACGAATGTGCTCGCACAAATTCGTCAGTAGGTAAACTTGTACAGTGCGGTAGCTGTCTGAAGTTTGTATTGTCAGTTACATTTAGCAGAATCAACGTTGGGTTCGACGTAACGGGGATTCTGCTAGGTGTAACAGCACATGACAGCGCTCAAGGCCCTATCACCCTCGGCTCCACAAACATTCCTGTGCCTTGTTTATCGTTTGTTATTCATCATCATCAGCCTTTAACAGTCTTACTGCTGGACTAGGCCTCTCCTTTGAAAGGAGTTGGCCTACTACGCTGGCCAAACGGGTTGCTGTACGGTTTGTATCAAGTTTTCCTTCTCTTACAGTGCTGTTCTCTGCATAATATGCTCCCTCTGTCGGCTCTTACGACACCCATTGGATGATATGGGGTGGTGACATTCCGCATTCTTAATCCGTCACCGCACGGACAAACAGATCGTTCTTATTATTCGTTATTAAATTACATTACAATAAGAGCGAAATTAGAGAATTTCACTCTAATCGGGAGTCAATCTAAGCGCAAAATCAGAGCATGCTTATAATCGGGTGCTTATATATGCTTAGTCAAATAAAATAAACCGACTTACGAAATTTCATCATCTTAGGGCCAGGAAGTGAAACTAGTACAAACTCGTTAGTGAGTATATCTGGGTCAACTTACAAACAAAAACGTCATATAAGTCTTGACTCATACGACATAAAGTTGGATAGCAGTCTTATAATGATAGTGAGATGACTACTAGGAAGGTCCTTTAGACGTCTTTAATTTAACTTATTAGTCGTGCGACGAATATGTCATAATAAGCTGGTCTTAGCAACGTTGGTAAGACTAAATTAAACGACGTTATATTACAGTCTTATAACGCAATAGTCATACTAACGTTATAGTCCATTCAACGTTTTGAACTGACCAGATTATGTTTTTGAAAAACATTTATGTGACATCTATATAATGTAATAATAATAATAATAATAATAATAATGCGATCCGTCAGCGGTGTGGAGCTGAACAGGCGGGCTTCCACCACTCAATATGCTACAGCCGAAACCGGAGACTATGACAGAATGACAGACAGAACAAGTTCTCCCGTAGAGCCTTATAGTCCTAGTACCGTGTCTTATACACCATCGAATCCAACATCACCTTCAATAACTAGTCATTTTAGCGAACAATTTAATGTAGAACCACACAACAGTAATAGAGTCGTAACCCCAGCTGAAGATGTTTCACAGGGGGCACTAGCCACCTGTCCTGCGACCATTAAAGCTGGCAAACCTAGAGTGCGCATGCAATGGAATGACGAAATTAATACTTTTATCATGCGCACATATTTATACATTACTAAATTAGAAACTGATAGGACTATGTACTGCAAAAAACTTCACGACCAATTTATTTTAAAATTTCCACATTTAAAAGTTTCCGCGCAACGAATAGCCGATCAAAGAAGGGTTAGAAATAAAATGTTATCAGATGATATTATGCAAAGGTTAAAACAGGAAGTCACTGAACAGCTAAGACTAGATGAACACACGCAACAGCCCTTTTTGCCAGATACAATACAACCACCCAACACTCAAGAACATATTTCGCAGGCTACACCAATCCCACTTTCACCAAATATTCCAGTTTTAGATGCATCGTCGAGTACGTTGACTAACCCACATACGATACCACAGACTCAATCAAACGTTTCTACTCAGACAGGCTCACTACTCACTGTATTACAAGATTCAATTACCCAACCATCAGAATACACAATGACCCAGAACATAACTCAACAAGACACAATGACATCTGAATTCATAAATAACTTACAGACAGCACTTATACTATACACCGGTACTGACCCGACAGCCCGTCCAAAACTACCAAAACTGAAAGCATGCAAAAATCTTTACACTTATTTAGATATTTTCAATAAGCAAATATTATACAGATTTTTCTCAATTGACTCAGATTTAATCGAAATTCATACATTGATTTACTGTAGCGCGCTTGTCATTTCTGAGAAACTAGGATATAAAGTCCGAAGCCCTAACGCTAACACGCCACATAATACCAAAAAGTCTCTAAAGCCCGCATGGCAATTAAGGATTGAAAATGATATCAAAAATTTAAGAGCAGATATAGGCAGATTAACGCAGTATATTAATAACAACAGGAGCAGAAAAGTAGTAGCAGCAGCTGAGGTTATTTTCAGAAGAACAAAAGTCCACACAATTCATGAAAGAAACAATATTAGGCCAGAAGAATATCTAGATACCTTAAAACAAAAACTAACAGTAAAATCAAAACGATTAGCGAGATACATGAAAGCTTTGCAGAGAAAGGTAAATAATAATCTATTTATTTCAAACGAAAAAGGCTTTTACAGAATGTTTAATAGAGGAGATACACACCCCACACGAGAAATGCCTAATTCAGATGACCTGAAAAACTACTGGGCCGATTTATGAAAAAAGCGACAGGACCATAATGATACAGCTAGATGGATACAAGATGAAGAATCTAGAATGATGAATGTAGAGAGTATGGAGTTGGATGACATTACGGTGGACGATTTAGAGATAGCCACTAGAAGATTGAAAAAACTGGAAAGCAGCAGGATCAGATAGGATACACAACTTTTGGTATAAAAAGTTTTATATGCTACATAATGTTTTAGCAAGAAATATTTCAAATATTATAAGGGGTGAACAAGAAATACCAAAATTCATCACAAAAGAAGTCACTTATATGTTACCTAAAAGCAACAACACTCTAGACCCAACACAATATCGCCCAATTACATGTCTGCCAACTATATACAAAATCATTACATCATTAATTACTCACAAAATCAACAAACACTTAGAATTTAATAACATTATGGCTGAAGAACAAAAAGGCTGCAGACAGGGACATCGAGGATGTAAGGAACAGTTAGTTATAGACTCCACAATCTTAAAACACGCCCATAGCAACAAAAGAAACCTTCATATTTCATATATAGACTACAAAAAAGCTTTTGATAGTGTACCTCATTCTTGGTTAATTCGAGTCCTTCAGATCTATAAAATCAGTCCTGCCATTATCAACTTTCTAAAAAATGCCATGTCAGACTGGAGAACATCATTACATCTGTCTAACGGTAAAGATACCATAACTACAGACGAAATCAACATCGAAAATGGCATTTTTCAGGGAGACTCACTGAGTCCACTGTGGTTCTGCCTCGCCTTAAATCCTTTATCTAATCTTCTCAACAGTACTGCTAATGGGTATAAGTTAAATTCTGACACATTCATCACACATTTAATGTATATGGACGATATTAAATTATTTTCTAGAACGGACAAATGCCTTAATCAGCTTTTAAAAGATACAATTAAATTCAGCACAGACATAAATATGGCATTTGGATTAGATATATGTCGCACATTACATATACAAAAAGGAAAAATTGCAAACATTCAAATGAACGTGACTGAAACTAACATATTTACATTTATGCAACCATCAGACACATATAAATATTTAGGTATATACCAGTCTAATATTATCAACCACACACAAATTAAAGAACAGCTAGTATCAGAATACACCAAAAGACTTAATCTAATATGTAAAAAACAGTTATACTCAAAGAATTTGTTTAAAGCAATAAACACTTTTGCTATACCCGTATTAACATATTCTTTCGGTTTAATTAAATGGACGCGCACAGACATAAACAGACTAGATATTAAGACAAGAACTACACTAACTAAACATAACTATGCTCACCCTAAATCAGCAATAGAGAGAATTTCAGTAAGTAGGCAAAAAGGAGGCAGAGGATTAATAGATCCAACCATACTGTGGGAAGGACAAATCCAAAAGCTAAGAGACTTTTTCTACGATAAATCCCAACATAGTAAAATTCATGCATCAATAACAGAAATAGATACGAACTTTACTCCTTTGAACTTAACTAAGAAAGACATCATTTTTAAAAAAGTAGATGACCACAGGCTTGAAAAAATATGTAGATGGCGAACAAAAGAATTGCATGGCAGACATCTCCATGATCTAGAACAACCGCACGTAGATTTAGATAGTTCCAATAGGTGGCTTAAATTAGGATCCCTCTTCCCTGAAACCGAAGGATTCGTGTTAGCAATACAAGATCAGGTAATTAATACTAAAAATTATAGTAAATTCATTCTTAAAGACCCTAGCATACAAAATGATAAATGCAGAAAATGCCAACGCGCATCTGAAACCATCCAACACATTACTGGTGCCTGCCCAGCCTTAGCACAAACAGATTACACTCACAGACACAATCAAATTGCTAATATTATCCACCAAAAACTTGCCATTAAATTTAAACTTATTACAAAAGCTGTCCCTTATTATCAATACTCCCCAAAACCAGTATTGGAGAGTAGCAGCCACAAAATATACTTTGACAGAGCAATACTTACAGACAAAACTATACATAACAATAGACCGGACATAACTGTTATAGACAAACCAAACAAAATTGTACATTTAATAGACATAGCAGTACCCAATACTCATAATTTACAGAAAACAATAACTGAAAAAATACACAAATACACAGAATTAAAATAAGAAATTACTAGAATCTGGCAAATGGATAAAGTATATATTGTACCCCTGGTCCTCTCCAGCACTGGTGTCATACCCAAACACCTACTACACTATTTGCAACAGATAGAATTACCCACCAATATTTACATTACAATGCAGAAAGCTGCCATACTCAACACATGCCGTTTAGTTCGTAAGTTTTTGCAAGACGAGCCCCTTCTGATAGGTAATACCCCAAATGAACTCCACTTGGCGTAGACCCGTGGTTTTCATTAAATACCGAATTTATTCGAGAAGTTACAAATTTAAACAACTAAAAATAATAATAATATTCTACCACATTCACACAACACCGTCTAGTCCCAAACTAAGCAGAGCTTGTACTATGGGTACTAGACAATGGATAAACATACATATATATTTTTTTTGTAAATACATACATATTATACATAGAAACACCCAGACCAAGACAAACATCCATGTTTACGCACACAAATGTTTGACTTGAGCGGGAATCGAACCCGCGACCTTCGGCGTGGCAGTCGCTTACACTCCCGCTGCGCCAACCAGTCGTCTAATGTAGCAGTTGTATAGACGTTTTCCCAGTGACGTTTATATAACGATCACTATCCTGTTTTACAGCGGTCAATTGGAGACACTTAAATGACTTGGTTGTTTATTTAATACTAATATAACCTATATATTACATGATCTCCGTCTCGACTCGATCCCTGACTTTAATCAAATTTGTAGATGCTTGTAGTCGCATTTAAGTCAGGTTTTGACTTTTAAACGTCTAGGGCGCCATATTGAATGAATTGAAATGAAATGAAATGACCAAAGTGTATGAAAGTCAATGATACTGTGGCAACTAGAGCACTTTTCCGATACTTTAAAATGAGTGCTTTCCCATGGCCAAATCAATCTATTAAGAAGTCTAAAATCTGCTCTCGTTAGAAATTTATCTATAGCCAAGTATTGAATGATCATATTTTCAGATAAAATTTCCTTGAATGTTACAATGTTATGAAATCTGCACTGCACTTTTACTGTGAATATGAAAAGGGTTTTAAATTTTTAAGGAACTCTAATAGCTAGCACCTAGCTGTCATGGCTTGTCATGACAGCTAGGTGCATGTCATGACATGTCATGCATGCATGGTCTTAAAATAACCTTAGTACGACTTTGTCTTTACAACGTCGTAAAAAGATAAGTTTGTGACAAAAGCAACATGTCCTACATTTTTAGAAATAAATATATCTTCACTAATAAAAATATAATAATTTAAACACAAAATTGCGAGGGGGCATGTAAATCTGAACCAAATACACATAGGTATATTATCATAAAACTTTAATACCCAGTCGAACTAAACGGCATGAGAGTCAGATAGGTACAGTTATTAGCGAGATAAATAAATATAACTTAAATAACACTCATCTTTAATTTCCTTGTAATTATTTATTTTGCTCTCAAATCTCGAAACAAAACAAACACGTATGTCACTAACAAGAAAAATGAATAAGTCTTGCAGGTGTTGTTTCTTGACGTAAATAAAATGTTTTAGTCATTCAAAAACACCTGTATGACGACAATACAACAGACGAAGCGTTGTAAAGTTATGATGCGACTTCTGCGTGACGAAAGTGGTAATTCCATTACGTTCATACGACTTTTGAATGGCGTTAACGAAGTCAGATTGTGATTTTTGTATGTCCATTATACGACAATGTAGGTCGTATAACTCGGGCCATTTTCGCGTTTAGTAAACGTTATTATAACGTTAGTGCAACTTAGGTATTACGATCAAGGTATTAAGATAACGTTTACTAAACTTTTGAACGACGTTAAACTGTAAGTTGGGAGGTGACTCACACATACTAACTCGCAAGAGTGATAAAACTTGTAAAAAAATGTTGTGGTAGAAAGCGTCTTAATGGACTCGAAAGACAAATTTCATTGAAGTTTGTTTCATAGTACGAAAAT
Organism: Euclidia mi; assembly: GCA_944739405.2. NCBI lineage: Eukaryota > Metazoa > Arthropoda > Insecta > Lepidoptera > Erebidae > Euclidia > Euclidia mi. The sequence goes on from OX123198.2 coordinate 23,268,586, forward strand.
CAATCGCCTACCCACGAAAGCCACTTATTAGAAATGCATCGTTCCTCTTATTTGATTTGTACCACTTTTCTTAAGAAATATACCGCCATTCGAAGTATCAAATTCGTTTTATTATTAAATCAAATGAAAAATGTTAAATCTTAATCTTGGTAATATTGCCTTATCTAAGTACTAATCAACATTTTGACATTTAGTAGTTTTTAATAACGGCTTCTTTTATTTTATAGTACAATTAAAATATTAAAACCAGTTTTATATTATTATCTTATATTTCAGTTTACATCCCAACAAAAAATATTTTAATTCATAAATTAAATCAGTGATAATTCTGGTAATCGTTGTTAAATTTATCAATAAAATAGCACTTTACCTTCCTGACTAGTAAAATTTAACGGGGATCCCTTCTATTTGCATAATGTTCTTTGTCCTAATGTACTTCGGCATAACGATTTTGGCACAATTTTTTTTGGCGTAATAATACTTCGGCATATTTTTTAGGCATACATTTTATCATATTTTCGGCATATTTTTTTAGGCATACAGCAGCCTCATACGAGCTCTGAAATCCCTTTATGAAGATTCTAGAGCTTGTGTGAGGATAAATGGGTCGTACACGGATTGGTTTACCATCGAGACAGGTGATAGACAGGGATGTGTAGCGTCGCCGTGGCTGTTCAACCTCTTCATGGACAGTTGTTTGCAAGATTTGAAAAATAGTGACTGTGGATTAGGGATGAATGAGTTACTTGTCAAATGCCTCCTTTATGCTGATGATCAGGTTATACTTGCGTCTTCAGCGGAGGAGTTGCAGGAGATGGTAACAATCATGCATGGTGCGTTAGAGAGGAAAGGAATGAAAGTGAATGTAAGTAAAACGAAAGTTATGGTTTTTGAAAAGGAGGAATGCGTTACGGCTTGTAATGTTATGATCGATGGACAGCGAGTGGAGCAAGTGAATGAGTTTGTATATTTAGGTACGCTGTTTACAAGAGATGGTAAGAATGTAGAAGATATTGAAAGAAGAGTTAATGCAGGTAATAGAGTGAATAGAGCTCTGATGGCGTTTATGAATAGCCAAAACGTGTCCAAAAAGGCACGTTTGGCTGTCCATAGAGGGGTTTTAGTACCTACTCTTATGTATGGTAGTGATAGTTGGGTATGGCAGAAGAGTCATGAAAGTAGAATAAATGCTGTAGAAATGAGAGCACTGCGAAGTATGTGTGGTGTTTCTTTGACTGACAGAGTAAAGAATTGTGTGATAAGAGAGTGTTGTGGGGTAAAAGAAGATGTAGTGACAAGCATCGAGAAAGGCATGCTAAGATGGTTTGGGCACGTAGAGAGGATGGATGACGAAAGACTGACCAAGCAGATATATAAGGCAAGTGTGGAAGGTAGAGGACAAAGGAGAAGACCTAGGCGGACGTTCTCTGACCAGATTGGTGATATCCTAAAAACAGGACAGGTTAGAAGCACCCTGAACAGAAGAGCATGCATGAGGAATCTGATGGGAGTGAATAAAGCAAGAGAGATATGTCAGGATCGTTGCAAATGGCGCTCCGTAGTCTTTGCCTACCCCTCCGGGAAACAGGCGTGAGTCTATGTATGTATGTATGTATGTACATTTTATGTTGGCATAATCATCTTAAAGACTAATTTGTTTTGGCATAAATTTGATTCGCATAACGTTAGTAGGCCTAATGACTATTAGCATAACGTTAGTAGGCCTAATGACTATTAGCATAATATTTATTTAATTATATATTTAAATTCTAAAAAATGTATATTCTGTGCAACAAAAGTTAGTGACAGAACCGAATTGCTGCAAAACCGACTTCACGTAGTCTTGTTTGCCCTACTCCAAAAGTGTTATTTAAAATCGCGTAGGTGCGTAGGGGCGAGGCGGCCCGCGGGCTGAGGAGCGTCTGCGACGATTAACACGCGTGGGGCCGCTGGAGACCCGCAGCGCCGGAGCCGTGACAGAAGCCCTGCCTGCTGCATGTTGCATGCTCGCTTGAATGCTGCATGCTGCATGCTTGCTTGTATGTTGCATGCTTGCTGCATGCTGCATACTTGCTTGCATGCTGCATGCTTGCTTGCATGCTGCATGCTTGCTTGCATGCTGCATGCTTGCTTGCATGCTGCATGCTTGCCTGCATGCTGCATGCTTGCTTGCATGCTGCATGCTTGCTTGCGTGCTGCATGCTTGCCTGCATGCTGCATGCTTGCTTGCATGCTGCATGCTTGCTTGTTTGCTGCATGCTTGCTTGCATGCTGTATGCTTGCTTGCTTCATGCTTCCTACAGCGAAAAATATGCCAAAGATACATTGCTAAAGTTATTATATCCAATTTGTATTGTTTTGTAATCATTATGCGTAAATAGCTACGATTTGAGAAGCATATTGGTAATGCTGTACAGAACTGTTTTTACAGGTTGAGAGTGTTGTATAAAATGCGTCCTTACCTATCTGAAGAATTACGTGTTCAGCTGGTTGAGTCACTGATATTAAGCAAATTAAATTATGCGGATGCCGTGTATGGCCCTAGGCTCTTGGCTCGTACAGACATGCAAATACAAAGGGTGCAGAATGCATGCGCTCGATTTTGTTTTTCAGTACCATTCAGAAGCCATGTGACGCCATTCTTCAATAAAAAAATAATTTTGAAAATGAAATCCCGAAGGAAATTACATGTGGCTTGTTTGTTGTTTGGTGTCATAAAATTGCAACAACCACAATATCTATATGACAAACTAACATGGGTCACAAATGGCAGTGAGCGGCTAAGCAGAAGGTGCTCGAAGCAATTGTCTATCACATTGCATCGCACCGAGGCTTTTAGAGGTAGGTAGCTTTCGCTACGTTGCTTCAAAGTGCTGGAACAATATCCCTCCTCCACTACGTAATCTTACGTCACTACACACTTTTAGGCGAAACTTGAAAAAAATCCTTATGGAGGAGCAGCAAAAAATAAGTGACATTAATTTCAATACCTCTCTGATCTAAATTTTAATGATTACCTACCTAAAAACTTTGTATTATTTCATTGAAATCTGTACATATAAAATCCTTGCGTTACTGACTGACTGACAGACAAGCTACAGTCAAAACTATTGGGCGCAGGATGCTGAAATTTGGCATGCATGTTCTTTGGCGACCGTAGAGGTGCACTAAGAAGCGATTTTCCGAAATTCCCACGGGATCGGGCAATACGGGCAAATTAAATAAAAATGTGCGGGCGTAGCCGCTGGCATACTCTAGTTAATAATTTGTGACGAAATAACAATTTAATACCGACTGTTATCTTAATATATAAAATCCTTGCGTTACTGACTGACTGACAGACACGCTACAGCCGAATCTATTGGGCGCAGGAAGCTGAAATTTGGCATGTATGTTCCTTGGGGACCGTAGGGGTGCACTAAGAAGGGATTTCCCGAAATTCCCACGGGTTCGTCCAAAACGGGTAAATTAAAAAAAAATGCAGGCGTAGCTGCTGGCGTCCTCTAGTATTTAATATAATAGTTCGTGGCATTTTAATCAATTCCTATTGCTTAGACATTACTTTATATAGTAATTCCGACGTGAAATTGGATTATGTGCCTAAACATAGTGACATTATAATTCATTAGCTTATACTGACGTTTAATAATTATAATTAATTCATTTTATTTCTATTTTTTTGTTTGTTTTTGACATATTATTTGTTTGACATACTAATTATTATTATTAAAATAATAACTGTCATTTGCAATGCAATTTTATTTACAATAATTCCGGACATGTACCCATTTTGCTAATGAATTGTGACATATGACTTTGCACGGTAGCCGTATTTAATGTTTAATTAAACCTTACATATTATTACTATACTTGTCAATAGGTTTTTGAATAAAAGCTCTCGAGTTGCTTGCGTCCTTAATAGTTGATATTTTCGCAAACAGGTAGCGTCTTGGTCTATATTGTCAATGCACACGTAGGGTGAGAAACCTGTAACAAAAGAACATAACAAATATCATAACCTTTTAATGTTTCAAGGTACCTAATCGATGTCTTTACGAAAATGATACTTGAAGTATTACCTCACCTTTAGGATCTGGTACTCGCGCTTGTGTGAGCGAGGTATATATCTACAACACCTTCCAAGGTATTCTACTGCCTTGACCAACAGCCGATTTGTCTACGTCTCACAAATGATACCCAATCAATTGCTATGGCATTTTATGGCGTTTTGACTGCACTCGACCGACCTTTTACTTACTCATGTCTGTATACATTTATATTTTCTTTATTTCGCTTTTTGTTATGTTATGTTGTATAATTGTTCTTAAAATGTATGTTTTTATTTTACTTATATGTAACTTGTGTTCATCATTTCATTTACATACTATCTCAAAGGTCTCTTGGCGCTATGTGAAAGGACTACCTAAACATATTATAAAAAGTCTCCGCCGCGCTCTGTTTGTCTGTATGAACTCAAAACCACTGAATGGATTTTCATAAAGTGTAGCTGGAGTGTAGTTATCGCGGGCAAAATCTAGTTGCGTTTCCTAAGGGGTAGGAAAGGGTGTAATATTACACGCCTATAACCATTACTGGGCACATTCCCAGACTCCGTGCTACTCCTGATAAATCGAAAAAACTCAGTAACACGTTTGTCCAACCCGAGATTTGAATCTGGAACCTCGCGCCACTGGACCATGGAGGCAGTCAGACATTTATAAAGAGAAATAGTAGATTGTATGACAAGGGAGAAAAATAGTATTTTTACGGCGAGGGCGCTACTTCGATCCACGAGCGAAGCGAAGGATTCTAGAATAGAATCCCGAGCATACCGAGGGATTCTAAAGTAGAATCCTGAGCGCAGCGAGGGATTCAAAGTACATTGCCCGAGGAAAAATAATTTGCTCTCGAGTCATATACTCTACTTTTCATCCCCTTTCTAGGAGAAAATAAATAATTTCGTGGATCATAAGTTTTGTAGGACGTTGTTAGCTTCTTTAGTTATGGTTTCAGGAGTTAAAGCATTGTCACTTTCATAACTCGACGTAGAACTCATTATTTTTTTGCAAAATTCAATAAAGTATGTGCCTACTGATTACGAGCACAGCCACGTAACTCGCGCACTTTTTTTTTGTTAGCGCGGGTACCCAAGCCCGTGCAGCCAACACGTACTAGTCAGATATTCATGCATATTGCGTTCAATTTCTATGAATGATATACGTTCCGAATTCGATCAAATCACTTTTCCGTCCGCTAAAAAGTTCTTAACAGAAAAAAGCTATTTTGCTCCCGCTAAAAGAGGAAAAAAGCGACACTTTTCGAATAGAAGGGATGAAAAATTGATTTGCCCCGCAAGCAAGCTTAAGCAATTAATTTTAGGGCGGTTATGGTCAATAACATTTTCAATTTATCCAGCGTAAAACGACCAATAAATACCAAAACTCGTGTTACCGCCATCAACCATACGACTCTACAGAATATTTATATTTATTACAGCTTTATCTATACTAATATAATAAAGTGGAAGAGTTTGATTGTTTGTTTGAACGCGATAATCTCAGGAAGTACCGGTCGGATCTGAAAAATTCTTTTTGCATACGATAGCCCAGTTATTCCGGAAGATTATAGGCTATATATCATAACGCTTTGACCCTTTGGGGCCGGGCAAAAGGCTAAAAAGGCTAAAACATTATGTTGGCTAATCTCAGGAACTAGCAGTCGGATTTTAAAAATTGTTATTGCCTATGATAGCCCAATTATTCCGAAAGGCTATAGGCTATATAAAATTACGCCACAACTTTTAGGGGCTAGACAAAAATAATAAAATGGTCAAACGAGAAGGGGGAGGGTTGGGTCAAAGGCAAAAAAGGCTAAACGAATAGGATACAATCTATATGGGTATCGTTTTCGAGATTTTCGGGACGCTGATTAATAATATGAAATTTATTTAGTGATCCAAAATGGCGGACGGGAAATCAAAGATGGCGGATGAGAAAATTTTAAATATCAATATGGGTATCGCCTTCGATATTTTAAGGGGTGGAGAATCGAAATACAACATCTATTTCGTGATCAAAGATGGCGGATGGGCAATCAAAGATGGCGGATGGGAAAATTTAAAAAAATCAATATTGGTATCGTCTCCGATGTTTAAAGGGATGGGGAATCCAAATACTACATCTTTTTCGTGATTCAAGATGGCGGATGGGAAATCAAAAATGGCGGATGGGAAAAATTTAAAAAATCAATATGGGTATCATCTCCGATATTTAAAGGAATGGGGAATTCAAAACTACCATCTATTTCGTGATCAAAGATGGCGGATGGGAATTTTTTACAAATCAATATGGGTGTCATCTCAAATATTTAAAGGGATGGGGAATCAAAATCCGACATTTATTTCGTGATCAAAGATGGCGGATGAGAAATCAAAGATGGCGGATGGGAAAGTTTAAAAAAATCGATATGGTTATCGTCTCCGATGTTTTAAGGAATGGGGAATTCAATATTATATAAAAATCTATGTTTGTTTGTTCATCATTTATAGACTCTGAAATGATAAGAGATTAAGCGCTAAGTCAATGGTAACTTTGGAAAAGGGGCTTGGAAAAAAGGGAATTAAATAAAAACTCTTAAAAAGCGATACGGAGTTCGCTGGGTCAGCTAGTGTTAATATAAAGCAGTAATTTCAGGAGATAAGAGCAAATATAAACTGGGTATTTTAAAACAATGAAATTGGCGAGACGTGTCCTTAGATGGGCATTATTTACCAGCGCAGAAAAATTGCGTCATTTGAACAAATTCGGGCTTGTGGCGAATGAATAAATACGAAGTACATTTTGTTACTCTTTAATTACAAGCTTTCATTTAATTAAGTGCACACCTTGTGGCTTTATCGGCTTTGTGTCTACAGACTAGCGCTTTAATTCATTTCAAATAATTATGCTGCGTACCTGAAATAAAATACAATCTCATTTTTTTATCTTGATTTACTTTCATTAGACACGTATGTACATTCAAATGAGTTCTAACACAAAGTAGCTCAACTGACAAATATCATTATATGCATTCGTTTTTATCTATAGTATTTGCTATCTATCAAGATAATATGACAATATATATAAGTTGCGGCCTATTCCATCTTGCTTTAGCTTTCGTTTAAGTTCTCAAACAAAAGATTAACTGTAGCAATCAGCACGCCCGCTACGAGGTATTGATTTAGCGCTAGCTAACCTCGGCGAAATCCGATCACGCTTCTCTATATCCAATCTTAGTACGTACACACAGAGCTTTTTCTCTTTATACCCACATTACAAAATCGCTGAATCGAACACTACGCTCCTAGTATCGAAAAGACACGCACGATAGAACATAATTAGGTTGATAGCTGATCGGGATCTGTGGTTACCGTTCCGTATAGGTAATTAGATAACTGATGCATACTCAATGAAACCACCACATTGTAGTATATTGCCAATAGGTATACTCCACACGTGTCCGCTGCGTTTCTACCCACTAAATACTTTTATACTATAATCTCTTAATTGCCGGCTTAATCTTGTTTAACTTTATTATATTTCAATATCGCGTTGGCCCCATTTTGAAAAGCCTTAAATGATTTAGGTATTCATTGAAATTTGAGAGTTTTGATACAGTTAAGTGAATTTTCATATGATTATAGAACTTGCGAGTTTACTATTAACGGGTCTCTCGTCGTCCATATGTTTGGTGCCATGATTGGGTTGAATTAGTTGGCCGTGATTTAATATATTTTATTGCTATTTTAGGCATTGTTTTAGCTCGATTAATTCTATGATAAATTTCAGGCACAATTATACTTCATGGTATTTTATGGACGCTTAAGGAACACTTCCCGCCACTTGAAACAAATATTATTTGTCATTAAAGCAAAGGACGCTGGAACACACGGGCAGGGATCGTTTGTACATAAGCCAAAGCGATCCAACGCAATGGATGAATCACTAAACATGTGAGGCTATATCTTTTCATCATAAGCTTAGAGTTGGCTTAATATCCTTGTTAAGCTTTATCGCGGTAAGCCGTTTCTACCTCCCGTGTCATTTTTATTAGTAGCTTACAGAGGCCCGTTGGGGCTGACAGGAATATGATCTCACATTTTCGCAGTAAAATATGTACGTTGTTCACCGTTATAATTATAACAAAATACGGCTATTTGTATAGATGACAGAACACATTATGGAAGGCGTTAGAAGAAAAGTTTGTGTCAGCGTTCGTAACGACTAAATTGAAATTTAACTTATGGGGACACGAGAAACTTCGACGCTTGTGTCAGTTTAATGGAAAGTGTAAAACGCAAAATATATCTGCGCGGTGGTTTGATGTTTTTTACAAATTGTGCATAATCTGATTCATGGTAATATTTTCTCGTTGGATTTATACATATATTACTATGGATCGTGACCTAGCAAACAGGGCACAAAGCAACTGTGTAATTTAATGTCGTCATCCAACAGAGTTTTTATTACAACGTAGTTCAGTTTTAGTTCTGTCCGATTGTTATAACGCCGCGGTATTTTTTCATACATAAACTATATAAACCCATGGCGCGCACCACAGACTTTTTGATTTATTTCTATTTTTTACCACATACACACATCACCATCTAGTCCAAGCTAAGCAGAGCGTGTGTTATAGGTACTAGGTAATGGATAAACATACATAATTATAAACTTCTTTTTTTTTGTAAATACATACATATTATACTTGAAACAACTTATGGTGACTGGTAAAATTGACAGCAAGTGCCCAAGAGGACGTAGTCCCATAAGATGTTCTGACCAGGTCCGCACAGCGTTAAACACCAAGTTGCAAGACGCTCTCCAAGACGCCAAGGACAGACACAAATGGCGAAACATCGTGAAGGAAATGGTTGCATCCCAGCAGGGGAATCACGACCCTCAGTCATGAGGAGAACAACTCGAGGAGGAGGAGGACATATTATACATAGAAACACCCAGACCAAGACAAACATCCATGTTCATGCACACACATGTTTGACTTCAGTGGCAATCGAAGCAGAGGCGTAACAGTCGCTTACACTCCCGTTGCGCCAACCGGTCGTCTAAATTATGTGCGTTTTAAACTGATAATTCTCCCTAGCAGCCTAGTGCAATACAGGGTGTAAAAATACCCTTAACGAAAACTAAAACCCCATATTGTACCAATCATTATGAACAATTTTTACTTCGGCACCATAACTGGGAAATTACTAGTTCAGAAGATATAGGCTAAAAGTTACCATACAATTTTTGTAATTAGCTAAAAAATCGATGCATTTACCCCGCCAACCTGTTCTATAGATGTCCTATGCACCTATGGGATAAGTAAATGTTTCGAAATTTGTGCACCCACACTCTTTTAATTGCGGCTTAAAAAGTGTGTCTACTTAAAAAAAAAATATCGTTCCCAGGTTTTATTTTTGCTTAGTATGACTTGGCATGAGGTCTTATACGAGTAAACTTAAGCTTGGTTTCAAATTCTTGTGTGTGACATCCTGTATAGTACCACTCTATGGTGAGAAGTGACATCGCTCATGATTTACTGGAACCATTAAACAAGCGAACTATCCGCACCGAGTCCAACACTGTTTGTGTTTATTTTGTCGCCACTAACGTAACCAGGAGAGCTATTTAGGTTCATTTTCCATTAGTTTAATAATTTTATAAGATGCCTGACTGGCCTGAGCTTGAAGTACTAAAATCTCGTTTCATGTTTCAACTCTATTTCTTTAAATAACCTCTTAGTTTCGTTTTAGCCTAAATTAAATACTAACATACTAGTTCCTATTTTTGTAAAACCGATGTATCTATATCGTACAGTATTTCCTCAAATATTGCTTCTCAACAGTATGTACCTACCTAGTAATAAAATTCACAATACATGGTTATTTGAAACATCGAATTGCATTGAATTTCCTCCTTCAAAACGCTTTACCTATTTGAAACAATTGCTATTCAAAATAATTCGTAGCAAAAATATTTCGTAGAAATTGTTTTTTCAGTGCGACTCTCCATAAAAACAATTGTACACCCATTTGTGAAATTGTTTTGGCACATTTAATGAGTCTAACGCGAGCTTCTTACTTAGTGAAGTGGCCTTGAAGTTAATATGATACCTATTTCATTATTTAGTAACCCTCTATGTAAATCTTTATTAGAAAAACACGAATTTCCTTTTTATTACATTGGTGTTAAAATAATAGCGCAAGTAAACAATAAAAGCCCATTTTAATATGTCTCGTCGGAATACGACATGTATTGTGAAAACGAACACGAATATTAAGTGAAAGCAGTCGTGTTAAATGTCAGAAAAGATTAAATGAGTATGACGAACATGCTCGGGTGATATTAAATTATTCAAACACAGGGAACGATAGCGCGGGTCGCAGCAGGAGCACACCTTTTTTGAGCGAGTTCTCCGTCGGATCATTCCGGGAATGCCAAAGGTAGCGTGCCCTTCCCTTGCAATTAACTTCTACTTTTTCAGACTTTCTAAGTTATTGATGTCGATATCTTATTGCTTTATAACTTCAATCGGACTCCTTGTCTATTTTCTTCAACGTACCTGCATCATTCCTGAATCGCTTACGAAGCCAGGTCGGCCGTTGCAGATACAACCTAGCGAAATGGGATATGATTGACTCGTCCTACAACCCAGTGCGACTGTGGCGCTCCAGAACAGAACATGAGTCACCTATTGGAGTGTTCTAAGTGTCCGCACAGATGTTCGATGGCCGATCTGTGCCGAGCCACCGACAATGCTGTTGCCGTGGCCACATACTGGGCTGGCGCCATTTGATATCAGTTCTGTACTAATGACTCCAGAAGAAGAAGAAGATCGTACCTGCAAGCAACTCCTTCAAATATTTTTTTTAGCATTTTAAGACATACGAATTTTCCAACCTTTTAGCGGCTTTGTGTTTAAGAAGTCAAACACAAACCGTCTTTAAGTAAACGCTAATTATCTAACTTTCGCTCGAGCTCAATGAGGAGGGTCGCTGAATCATTCTCAATGCTTTTGAGTCGTTTCAGACATTTCAAAAGCATTTGTTTTTGTATTAAGCTTTGATATAAATCGGGTGCTTCGAAGTCAAAAAAAAATGAATTTTAATCAAAATAATTTAGTCGCGTTGCCGTGTGGAATATCGATATAATACGGCTAAATCCTGTTTGTTCCTGTAGTGGGTAGTGCAGCGGTGGATAAACGCCGAGTGCGGCTTTAGTGTCGTAGCTAACCAAGCAAATTAAGCGAGTTATCGATTGTTCCGATCGATTATTTCATTAAGCCCATGAGTTAGCACTCTCCCTTGCGTTACCGATACACAACACTAATAATCCCATGTAATAATTACGTTATTTATCTGAGTGTAAACCACATACGCAGTAGCAAATAAGTTTGTTTGTTGGCTTACGTAATACTTCAGTGGAGAAAATTCGTTCTTAAAGGAGTCTTATGTTATTACTTAATTAGTACGCAAAGACCAAAAGCCATTAAACACTTGTTACGAAATTTATCCGAGATAGTATAGAGAAACATGGTAAATTGTAGAAATTATATGTGATATATTATTTCTGTAAATTAGCATGTTGGGGACGATATTTTTAACATCCCTCAATATAGCAAAGTGTTCGTTAAGGAATGTTGATGAAATTTCGCCATGTAGGCACAAGATCTCATACATCTATTAAGTTTATTTAGAATATTGGCGAATAAATCCGTGTAACCCCGCCACGTTAAATGTCAAGGAGGTATAAATGTCTGAATATTTATTTATTTAGGTTACTGTTCACTTGTAAATTTTGAAAAAGAAATTCAAATTATATTTTTTTGTGAATAACATAATTAAATTTAACCTTTTAATCTGCTGCGATTGAAATCCGAAAAAAACAGTTGACACATACAGCGAGCATAAGTTTTTTATAGAAGTTGTAGTTAATTAAGGCAAAAATTTATGGCTAGTCTTGTGGAGTAATATATTATTTGTTATTATATATTATACTAGAGGACGCCAGCAGCTACGCCTGCATTTTTTTTAAATTTACCCGTTTTGGCCGATCCCGTGGGAATTTCGGAAAATCCCTTCTTAGTGCACCCCTACGGTCCCCAAGGAACATACATGCCAAATTTCAGCTTCCTGCGCCCAATAGTTTCGGCTGTAGCGTGTCTGTCAGTCAGTCAGTAACGCAAGGATTTTATATATTAAGATGATCTTATTTTATTTTGCAAGCATCTTGTATAAATCTTATACAGATCGAATAGGGCTCTTGTCCACTGTACATACATGATAATGATAGTTTTGCTGCTGTGAGTCTGCAGTGTCGTAGTTAAATGAACCTCGTCTACCATATGTTTTTATCCACGTTAGGCGTTTCTCACTTGAGACTTCTCATATGGATTTACTGCAATTTAATACAAACGTTCACATAATAGTGATGTGAATTACTCAAACAAAGATACAGCTCCCCGGTGTAGTTACCAAGCAATCTTTGTGTAGCTCCTTAACCATCGATCAGCTGTAGAATGCAATGGAGCCTCTATCAAACTTTCACCCGCCATTCGGCATATGAACAAGTACCTATATTACCTTACCTTTTTGTAAGTAGCGATGTTCATTGCATTTTTTAATAGTGGGAGGTTCAAAACCTGCATACACGAAAGTCTTAACTAGCTGCCAGTAAGATGTATCTTTTAAAAATACCTACAGCAAGTATATGGTACTGTACAAATTATGGTTGGTAAATAACCTCTCTCGACTCTCTTCAAAAATCTTTCGCAATGAAAACATCAAATATCACTAACGTACGAATACAAATAGGTTTCTTGTCTATCATTACTGTCCACTTTATGCCCTTAACAAATTTACTAGTAAGTAATTTGTGTAAAACTATTAGCATTCACTTGTCTTGGTTAGTGTCGATTGTTCACTTACAGTTCGGGCCTCAATTTCAACCCACTATTACGACCAGCGCAATGGGGTGAAATGGACTTTTGATTAAAGACGACGCGCCTTTGACTGTTTTATCCAATGAGCTCAATGTCTCTGCAAAAATATAACTCATATGACTTAATATGACGTTGCTTAGCTATATCACTGGACCGCCTCTATTGTGCGGTCGTACAATCCATGGCTCTCTACGGAGCGCCTATATGGGCCACACGCCTAGTGGCGTCCTCCCGCTGCAGGACTAAGCTCAATAGTGTGCAGCGGGTAGCGGCCATTCGGATCGTACGAGGATACCGCACAATTTCATCAGAGGCGACGACAGTCCTGGCACGTTTCCCACCCTTTGACATTCTGGCGGACATGGACGCGAAGATCTATAGCCAAATTCGCACAGATCACCGGGAAACGAATGGGGACGTCCAGGACGTGCTCGAAATGCGGCGCAATGCTCACCGACAGGCTTTGCAGCAATGGCGCGCGTGGCTGGAATTGCCGCAGAATATGCGCCAACGCGCTGTCGGTGCCATTCTGCCAAGCCTTGAGGCGTGGGTTGGACGCAAACACGGCCGCGTCACCTACCGATTCACTCAGATACTCACCGGGCACGGGTGCTTTGGTGAGTATCTGAATCGAATCGGACGCAACCGGACGGCACAATGCCACCACTGTGCAGGCGACCAGGATTCCGCCCAGCATACGCTGGAGGATTGCCCGGCATGGGCAACGGAACGAGAAGTTCTGGTCAACCAGATCGGACGAGGTCTGTCGCCGCCAGCAGTTATTGCTGCCATACTGGCGGGCGAGGAGGGCTGGGATGCAGTGACCTCCTTTTGCGAGCTTGTAATGCTCCAAAAAGAGGCTGCTGAGCGGGATCGGGAGAGGGCTGATCCCGCCCGAAGACAAGGTCGACTTCGCCGAGATCCGCCAACGGGGCCGCGGGCCACCAGAGCCTGGGGAGCTCTGGTCGGCGATTAAGATTCGTTGCGCCGGGAAGAAGTACGGGCAGGTGAGGGCGTGTAGCCTTCCCTAAAAACGGGTTCCATTGAACCTGGCGCCATGGGAGGAAGACTGGACAGCTCCTGTACCCAGTCTTCCTCTCGTAGGGCGTCTTTGGTTGGCAGTTGAGGTGGTTTTTAGTTGCAACACCACATACTCCGTCTTATTTCCCCAAGAGACGGTGATCCGAAGGGATTTTCCACCTCGTACAAAAAAAAAATCTATATCACTGGAATTGCTTTGACTATTTGTCGTTTGGTGTATAGCTGTTTGGTTTGTTGAAACTTGGTTTGAAATGAACTGTTTTTTTTTACACCAAAACAAAATACATAAAATATTATAAATAGGTATTACATAAAAAAGAAAACTGTGTTTGTTTTTTTATTCAATAGAAGGCACATGGACAGACGGATCGTCAGATGGTAGGCGATTACCGCCGCCCATGGATAGGCATCCGCAACGCGCCACACCAGAGGAGACAGAATTGCGTTGCCAGGCTTAGGGATGGGAAATTGAATAAGCGGAGTAGCGGAATAGGGGAGAAGGAAAAGTCTGTCATTTACCGAACAAAACGCACACGCCGAATTACTGAATGATACTGTTCGAGTCAGAAACTCGTTATTACTGATTTGTTTCCTTTGAAAACATAAGATTAGTTTGCAAGTCTCATTTGAAATGAAGCAAGTATATCGATGTCGCATACATTTCCAGACAGTGGTACAATCTAAACAACGGTAATGTGCAGGAAATTTCCTAGTAGGAAACTTCAGCGTGCCCTACACTGCTTGACGCGGCGCCTTTAGACTCGGGTCATAAAATTACGCGCCAAATGATTCCACAGTACCTAACCACTCGTTGTTATTATACTTAATATAACTTAATAGGATACGTCCCTAAGGGTGGTTTCACGACGCAGTAAAATTATTTTACACCAGGTATTCTACTTAATATACCTGCGGTACTAATAAATATTTTCTTAAGCGTTAACGATATTCCTAGTAGAATTCTTAAGAGCAAGCTCAGGAAAGAGTATCTGAAACACTCACGTTATGTTGTGCCAAAGCATAGGTAAGTTTGATTGTATTACGTAGCTTTATAGATATAAAAGGCTCCGCGGTGGCTACCGCGGAGCCTTTTAAGATATTTATGTCACTCTCAAGTTTGGTAAAATGCTTCACGAAATACAGAAATACTGCTGCCACTTGCTAAATACCTGAGATCTGCGAAAGTGGGTATTGACGGACATTTTACTTACAAATTTGGCGTAAGGTTGTTGAGAATCCTTTGCATTAATAAATTATTGATGATTTCCTTATCTTGAATGAACGAACCGTGCAAACTTGAATGGAATCTCAGCCTACTCAAAAGCTATTCACAAGGGACGTGAGTTCAGTTCGATTATTTTCCAGAATTTTCTCAGGATTACACTACTTCCTCTTCGAAGCTACGTTTCTATTTCAATAGTTAATACGCGCTGCCTGAGAGAGCGCCGTGTAAATAATTGATTATTAATGTAGTACCAACCGTGTTCGGGTTTTTATTTTACATCGCGTTTTTACAATGCAGGCGCTTGCATTTTTACTTTGATAGATGACGCGTTAGAGCGGTTATGACAGTTTTTGAACGTATACTGTGGTACTATTCTTGGTCGTAACAAAATATTATATGCCTTTCTCGTAAATTTATTTGGTTTCCTGTTATGTAATTTTTAACACAGGTATGAACAAAGGTACCGTCAAACATTTCTAGAAAGCTATAATTTTTTTTTGCAATAATAATATAGGTACACGATCACACTCTTCTCACTTGAAGCCTCTTGATTTTTCTAAGAAGTGCATAGGTAGTTAATATTTGTCAATTACAATAATAGACACGATCTAAATTGGATAGAACTACGTCTTACGCTTGACGTAACGTAATAAAGTAACTATTCATGCGTCAAAAGTACAACGATATGCACGATTTATGGCGCCAGGGGACACTGGTATTTCCTGTCACTGCAGAACAAATAACTAACGGTTAGCAATCGACTTGATTACCGAGGAGTCGCAGATAAGTAGGTCGATGTATCCTTCTATCGGAAGTAATATTTTTTTTGCGACAATAGGCGTGAGTCGGTCCACTTCTTTCAACAGGGGCTACAAACTCTTAAGTGGATTAAATGTCTGACTAAGGCGGTTTATTGCAAGCAGTTACTCGCCAGCGTCGTCACGAACATGCGCTTTGTTAATACTTGTTATTGTTTGTCCCCGACTCCCTGCATACTCGTCTACCTATACGTTCGTGCGTATTTTAAGATCCCACTCACCAATACTTTACTGAAAACCAGATCTGGAAGAGACGTTTTTGTTGGCACGACGAGCTTAAATTAGATCGACATGATCCAATTCTATCCTTTGGTTTAAATAAAGCGAACATTCAAGATTTAAATCGAAACTTTCCTGCCAAGAGTGAAGTTCGTGATATTATAGCCATTTTTATATTCTGTTGAGTATGCCGTATTGTAGTATTAAAGATAAATATGAGTAAAATGAAAAAACCGATACCTACTCCTTACTGCACTAAAAGCACATTTCTGACTATTTAACATAATTTAATAAATGTAAGAAAATTTAGTAGACTTCGTTTTAAATTTATTATATTCATAAATTTAAAATTATACTATTCATACGTATTTTGCTACAGATGATGGAAATGGAGGCTTGTTAAAAAGTAGTATTAAGGGCCAAAAAATAGATTTAACAAAATTTTGCAAGCCGGTTGCGCAGTGGAGCTTCAAAGTTTTTCATTGATAGTTATATGTATATATAGTCCACCTAAATAAGATAAGCTCTCTGTGAATGCGTTTTTAAATGGTTTAGATCTTATTCAGCTATTGCATAGCTTTTATCGCGGGCTTGAGCGCAGCGACCGAATCCAGAAATTCTGTAACGAAAAAACCTAACACCCTTCACTTATTAATCAACTTGGCGTAAGCGCCAAGTTGATAATATGTATTATGAACTTTACTGCTTACTAATTAAGGTTTATATATTTTTTTGGTATATATTTATATATATATATATATATTATTTCTATCCGTGTGGTGATGGATTAAGAATACGGATTGTCACCACCCCATATCATCCCATGGGTGTCGTAAGAGCCGACAGAGGGAGCATATTATGCAGAAAACAGCACTGGAAGAGAAGGAAAACTTGATACAAACCCTATACCAACCCGTTTGGCCAGCGTGGTATAGTAGGCCAATTCCTCCTTTCAAAGGAGAGGCCTAGTCCAGCAGTGGACTGATAAAGCCTGATGATGAATACACATTAATGCCGCGCAGAGAAAGTATATATTATATGATATTATATCTATCATCGCGCGAAATTCGATGATCAAACTCTTAATATCGTTATTTTTTTTCAAAATTTTTGAATGATTAATTATTTTGGTGTGTAATTACACTATTAATACCTAATTGTTTATACCTATTATTTATACCTAGATATTTTCTTTTTATAGAGAAGAAAAGCATAAAGAGCTAAAAATTTGTTTTCTTATACCTATAAGAAAACAAATTTTTCATTCAAGTTACACTTTGAGCGTGGTGACCGCACCACGCTCAAAGTGTAACTTGAATTAATATCAAAGAAAATACTGCATAAATAAATAATTATACTTGCATAAGTTTTACCGCGGCAGTCTCCAAGTGCCACACGTCTTTTCTTTTAAACGAATTATGTCTAAGGAATAAAAAGAAAGTTGTTTTATGCGGGGATTTCAATATATACATCTTAAAGAAAACCTGCAGCACCTTATGCTTTGAAAATCTATTACATAGCTCTAATTTAACTATGGGTGTACGGGCACCAACACGACTTTGTAGTGGTACCTGTATCGATACTATAATTCATAATGTTAGAGGCAGCAAATGTGAAATTGCAGAGCTTGCAATGTCAGATCATACTGCTCAACTGCTTAAATATCCTGTAAAAAAGACCTGTATACTCCCATACTGCTTTATATTTAGACGTAAGTATTGTAATAAAAATATTGAAAAATTCAAGGAATGCTTACGAAATTTGACATTTAATGATATTTATTCTTGTAATGACACCAATGACGCATTTATTGAATTCCATGACAGCTTCAAACTATATTATGACTTGTTTTCCAAATAATACAATCAAATTACAGGCATGTAAAAAGGCGAAATGGATTAGCAAGGTTATAAAATTATGCTGTAAACGTAAACGTCAAATATTATGGCAATTCCGTAAAAACCCTAGTCATGAAAATAAAAATAAAAAAAAAAATTATTCAAACAGATTAAAAACAATAATCCGACTAACTCAGAGATCTCAAAATAACAACTTTATAAATAATGCTACAAATAAGACGGAGACGGAGGATCTCAGGTAGGATGTCGGGGTTCGAGATAAACACTGCTAGGCTGAACAGGTTCTTTATTATGTCTCACTACCGCTTACATACAGTATGACCGAACTAGGTAAGCACTGGCCTGAGACTCCGACGCTCGCAGGGTAGCTGCTCGTAGGGTCGCCAATGAGCTGGCCAAGGTGCGCTGCGCAGGCTTCTGTGGTCGAGGTTCAGGCTGAGCGGGTCTTAGGCGGTGCAACCGATGTGGGCCGAGCGGTCAGGCCCAGGCGTCCGTGGCCTGGCTGTAGGAGCTCGTAGGCAGGAACGGAGGCTTGGGTGGCAGCTGGCTAGTAGCGGCACGGCGCCAGCAGCTCGTGGCTTGTAGCCCGTAGGAAGAACGTAGCCCGTAGGAAGAACGTAGCCCGTAGGAAGAACCCCAGCGGGACAGTAGACAGAGAAGTAGGATTTTAATAATAGTAGTAATAGTCACTATAACCATCAGCGAGACCGTGTGTAGGGCAAGTCTACCCTAGTCATGAAAATAAAAAAAATAAAAATTTATTCAAACAGATTAAAAACAATAATCCGACTAACTCAGAAATCTCACAATAACAACTTTATAAATAATGCTACAAATAAGAATAAAGCTACATGGCAAATAATAAATGAATGCAAAAGGAATAAGTCGGTGGAAGGAATAAAGTCAATTATAAAAGACAATAAAGTTACTACTAATCCAAATAAAATCGCTCAAATATTTAATGATTTTTTTATTGATGAAATTGAATCAAATAGCATTAATAACATTAATAATAATTTAAAATTTGTCATTAATCGTGACTCTCTATTGATAATTCCGACAATTCCTGATGACATTATTAAAATCATACACTCATTAAATAATACCAGTAGTTCTGGTTTTGATGACGTTTCAACTGGTATAATTAAAACAGTAGCAGTTAGCATTGCACCAGTGCTGAGTTACATTATTAATCTGAGCATAGAGTCAGGTGTATTGCCGGAACGGCTTTAACTTTCTGTTATAAAGCCTCTACATAAAAAAGGCACCAAACAGGAACTTGGTTACTATCGACCAATTGCCTTACTTTCTATATTTTCTAAAAGAATAGAATAAGTAATTTATAATTCAATAAACTCATTTTTGAGCGAAAGAATATTTTAACCGAGGAACAGTTTGGCTTTAGAAAGAACAAGAACATCAACATGGCTATTTTTAAGTTATATGAAACGTTATTTCAAATGTTGATAGACGATGTCCTGTAGCAGCTTTATTCATGGACATGAGTAAAGCTTTTGATTTCGTGGATCGCTCAGTACTTTTAAATAAATTGGAACGGTATGGGATTAGAGGTAATGCGCTCAACCTTCTTAAATCCTACTTGTCAGGCAGGAAACAAATTACGAAAATAACCAAACTTTGTGTTCATTCAAAAACAGAGCAAAGTTATCTATCTTCTCAAAGGTCTACTAATTATCGCGTACCGCAAGGGAGCATATTTGGACCTTTGTAGTTCCTTATTTATATCAATGACATGCCTACAGTAGCAAATCATCAAATGGTATTATTTGCGGATGACAACACTGTAATTTTTTGTGGTAATAATGATATCATGACGTTCGAAAGAGAAATAAATAACTGCCTAGGACTATTAATAGACTGGATGAAATCCAATAATTTTAAAAATTAATCTTGACAAAACCAAAATCATGACATTTGAACAAAAACTAACCATGGAAAACTTGACATACGATACGATAGCAAAATAATTTTAGAAACTACGTCTACAAAATTATTAGGGCTTGAACTAAATAGAGACTTATCTTGGAAAAGTCACACTGATAGTGTATGTAAACGTCTAAGCCAATATTCATATGCTCTACATAAACTATCACAAAAAGTTTATCATACAACATTAATTACAGCACATCACGCATATGTCACATCTACTTTACGTTACGGCTTGATATTTTGGGGCAACTCCACAAATATGGACATTGTCTTTAGGTCTCAAAAAAGATGTTTAAGAGCTTTATGCGGCATAAAAAACACTGACAGCTGTAAACCATATTTTAAGAGTCTAGGTATATTGACAGTGCCTTGCCTATATATATTAGAAGTAGTCTTATTTATAAAAAAACAATTTTAATTTATTTGACACGCTTAGTAGCGTAGGTCATAGAAATAAGATACGGTTCAGACCACATAAAAAATCGGTTTATAATAGGAACTTTTTAGGCATGGCACCCAAAATATATAATAGATTACCATCATGTGTTTTAGAAAGCGACAATATAAAAATATTTAAAAAACAAGTAAACGACATATTACTGAATTAACGAATATTTAAATGATAATAATATTAATAGATAATGACATTTTTTTTTCTTATTTTTTTTTTCAATTTTGGTGAATTCTTATTCTATGTAAAAGCAATTTATGTTTAACTTCTTTTAAACTACCACGATTGTACACATATTAAAAATTATGTAACGGGTCTGAATCGTGTTAATAAACGAAAAGAAAGATGAAATACCTTTCTATTTGTCCCGACGTTTCGGCATGGGTTACACCAGCAGTGGTTACGGGATGACTGATGTTCGTCAGCACTGCCTCCGAGAAGTGCGGGTTTTGGAACCTACCCTCACTTGGTCTTCACAATTATTAACTTTTATATGTTCGGAACTGTCGGTACTTCGACACACAACACTAATGGTATCTTCACACTGGCGCGTAATATCACCTCGTCGGAAGCCCGTGCAGGTCAACTCATCTTTAGCATCACTGAGCTGCACTGACTTCTACTCCCTGCACCTGAGTCCGGTGCAGGGAGTGGCGAATGGTCTCAGGGGTAGCGCAGGTCGTGATGATCCCTAAGGCAAGGCTGGTGGACTATCCTTCTCGAGGTTGCCGCCCGTTCTTGGTCCAGTTCCTTCAGAAATGGATGCAACCAAAACCTCCAGCCGAAACACAAATAACAGGCACTTTACACACGCATACACACACACGTACACACATGCGCGCACACACACACATTCACTTACACATCTCTTCACCACGCCCCCTCGTGGCCGGGTGGGCTTGGGCCCGTAGTAAACAGTCACGGGTAAGAGAAGTTGACCACCTGCGCTAGGACCTGCGCAGTCGAGCGCCGTACGCGGGGATGACGGAGTCCTGGGGGGTTGAGCCGAGCGGCGCTGGCGGTAATGCGACCGTGAGGCAACACGCCCACTTTGGTCCCGATTTCACGCTAAACGGTAGCCCCCGCTGTGAGCCGCAGCGCAGGGACGTGGGGTCCGCATCAGCAGTTGGAATTTATTTCGGCTGTTGATGTGGTGGGTGAAGGCTATACTGAAGGCGCAAGCGAGGGAAGACGGATGGAGTTGGTAACTCGGCTCCGACCTTTGACCCGAGCGGGCGCCCGATGTCGTGCTGTAAGCCAGCCTTGCGTTCCTATATCCCTCTGGTAATCCTAACGTCCGGTATGACGTTCCCTGTTGCGGGCTCCATGGAGGGTGGGAAGCCAGAGGGATGAAAGTCTTTAAGTAAACGTATGGATACCGAAATCCTTTTTATTACCCCAAGCGCGACGGGGACGGCGAAAGCTGTTCCCGCCGCCACAACCAAAACCATACAGATGGTCGACGCCGTGGCCCCGGCTGCAGGTGTCAAACCATCCCCCAAGGACGTGACTTCAGCGCTGGCTAACGCTAGTACTGGTCCCGTCCTTACAATCGTCAGCCCGTTTGAGATCAAGCGGGAAGATGACTCCTCCTTCGCGGGCTGGCAAGTGGTGAGTCACCGTAAGGGCAAGGGTAAGGGCAAGACCACCGGTCCTGTCCAACGCACGCCCACCACACAACCGAGTGGCCCCGCTGCTAACAGTTCCACGAAGAAAAAGAGGAACAACAAAAGCAAGAGACAGCGCATGGCAATTAGGCGGAAGGCTGAACAAGCCGCTGCTACTGCCGGTGCTGCCTCCACTAAAACAGCTGAGCAGGTTGCCGTCGCAGGTCCCAGCAATGTGACCAGCGCGCAGCCCACGCTCAGTAGCGAGGGGTGCACGAAGGCCGGAGGCAGTACGGGGAAGCCGCCTGCCGCCAAGCGGCGGGCTGGCCACCCTGGACGGCATCCAGCCCCAGCACCACCGGGAAACGCGGCAGGTAAAACTGCCGAAAACAAGGAAAGAGGTGAGGCCAAACGTGCTCTCAACGAGACCAGCTCGCCTCGAGGGGAGCACAAGAAGCCCCGCCTCGACTCCTCCAGGATACAAGGTAAGTCCTACGCACAGGCCTCCAAGGCTGGGTGTTGCAGTAACATGCAAACGCACAGGGAACTTGCCGAAGGAGTTGGTGGACCAGGTACTCCGGGAGCTCCAAAAGAAGATCCTGAGTGATGCCTGGTCGACCAAAACCCCCAAACGCCCCGCTCCAGCGTTGAAATGAAATGAAATGAAATGAAATGAAATGAAATGAAATGAAATGAATGAAATGAAATGAAATGAAATGAAATGAAATGAAATGAAATGAAATACTTCTTTATTTCGTGTAAACTTTGAAAGTACTTACGAAACGTCATTTAAAAGAAATATTTAATACAATTAATTTTATGTGTCGAATTAGAACAGTTCAGTCCCAAGCGTTTTGGTCGTCTTTATAGTCAGATATTTTATTATAGGCTTTTGAACACAATTTCGCTTTTACAATAATTTTGAACTTATTTATAGATAGGTCTCTTATATTATAAGGGAGCTTGTTATAAAAGCGTATACATTGTCCCATAAAACAGCTACTTATTTTGTGGAGACGAGTGCTATGAACTACGAGATTATTCCTGTGTCTTGTATTTACAGAATGTATATCACACTTTTTACAAAATTTGTCAATATTTTTATGTACATATAGCAGATTTTCATAAATATATTGTGATACAACAGTTCACCGGGAAACCCGTGCACGCGGACGAGGTCCTCAAACTTTGGTGCGCCGACGAGGCAACGCGTACCTGGCTGACGGAGGCAGTCTCTCTCCTGGTCCCACCACCGGGCTTCGAACTGGAGGTCAGGGGCCAGGAAGAGACCCCGAAGAGAGTGCGGTGCGGCATTGTCGTACCCGACGAACAGGGGGTCTTAGACGACGTGCGCGACGTGGGTCGCGCTCTGGAGTTTCAGAACCCCTGGTTGGAGGTTGACAAATGGTCGATGCTGCACTCTGAAAGGCAGTCAGGTGGGTGGTTCCTAGTAGTGAGCGTCCCAGTAGAACAGGTCCCGATCCTGATGAAGAACGAGCGCCGCCTCGCGTTGGGGGTAGGTGCCGTCTACGTCAGGTTCCGGGACCCCTCAGGTAAGTTTGTCGACCATCCTCCGGACGACAACTCCACACGAGTCAAGCAGGACTCAAACACCAAGCCAGGGTGCGACGCAGAGCCCGGCCCGTCAGAGCCGGCCGCGTCTGGCTCGGGGGCTGGCCCGTCAGCCGAGGGTAACTCGGAAGATGAGAGCCTGCTCCTGAGCCCGGTGCGGCGGGACGACGGGGTGGAGGCTGGCGACATCCTGGCCGGCCTAACGCAGCTGACGGTCGGGGAGGTGGGGACATCATCCAAAGATGAACCCTCTGCCTAGTGACGTCAGTTGCCTCCAAATCAACCTCCATCACAGCCAAACGGCCACTGCGCAACTGCGCAAATGGATGGAGGTCCAACAATCAGGCATCGTGCTCATCCAGGAACCTTGGATAAGGGGTGGCCTCATCAGAGGCTTCTCCAGCCTGCGAGGTAAGATTTATTCTTCAACTGACCACACACATCCAAGAACCTGCATACTGACAACTAAAAACATCAGAGCCCAAGTTCTAACGGAGTTCTGTTCCAGAGACATCACAGCGATACAAATTGAAATAACACAGCAGCCAAGGAGTATAGCGGTTGTTTTCGCATCGGTCTACATGCCCGAGGCCGAAGACCCGCCACCGTTCGACCTCACGCGTCTGGTTAACCAGTGCGAGAGAACCAAAACGGAGGTAGTAATAGGAACGGACTCCAATGCCCACCACCAAATGTGGGGCATGAACTGCAATAACAACAGAGGTAAATCACTGGTTGAATACCTATTCACCACTAATCTTACCCTATTAAACACAGGTACGGAGCCCACCTTCGTCACAAGACGTAGTCAGACAATTATCGACTTAACTCTCGCAACAGAAGGAGCGGCTGAACGCATCAAGGGATGGCACGTCTCGAAAGAGGCATCGTGCTCAGACCACAGATGGATCAGCTTCTCTATGGAAGTCGTTATACAACCTACACAGCCACGCAGGAAACCACACAACACTGACAAAGCAAAGTATGTCCAATTACTTAAAGAGAAACTTACCCTTACTGCTACGCCGACGGTACTGGGTGACAATGAACAGATCGACGAGCAGGTATGTACACTGACGCAGTCGATGCTAGACAGCTACCACGCAGCATGCCCAGAAACCACTCTACCCTCAACCCCAGGTAAACAACCCTGGTGGAGCGCTGAGCTTGAACGCAAGCGCAAGAAGGTAAGAAGGGCCCTTAACAGGGCAATGAACACAAGCGCGGACGCAGATTGGGACGCTTATAAAGCGGCCAAATCAAACTACAAGAAATGCCTCAGATTTAGACGCACCATGGGATGGCGAAAATTCTGTGGGAGCATTGAATCTTGCCAACAAGCAAACCGGGTAAGGAAACTACTGGCTCAGCAACCGATGGTTGCACCAGGTACTCTCCGTAAACCGGATAACACATACACCACATCGGAGGAGGAGACAAGACGCGTCCTACTAGAAACACACTTCCCAGGCTGCGTCCTCACCCCGGTAATAACGTGACACGATACACCAACAGTGGCGACCGAACACGAGTGGAGACACGCAAACACCGTGGTCACAGAAGAAAAACTCCGATGGGCCATCGATAGCTTCCATCCCTTCAAAGCAGCCGGACTGGACGGCATTTTCCCTGGGTTATTACAATGGGGGGGTGAACCGGTCCGCAAAAGACTTCTGGCAATCATGAGGGCTAGCCTGGCCCTTAGATATGTACCGAAGAATTGGAGGGAAGTCAAACTAATTTTCATACCAAAACCAGGCAAAACAGACTACACAAATGCAAAGTCCTTCAGACCAATAAGCCTGACCTCCTTCATGCTTAAAGCCTTGGAAAGGCTATGCGAGAGGGAATTAAGAAGTGGGGCACTTAAACACCTACCCCTACATGCCAATCAACATGCATACAGCTCAGGGAAATCGACGGAATCGGCCTTACATCAGGTCGTGAACCAGATAGAAGCTGCTATACAACAAAAAAGCATCTGTCTGGGCACCTTCATTGACATAGAAGGAGCCTTTGACAAGACAAACTTCTCCAGTATAAGCAACGCCCTAGCCAGACATGGTGTGGATCAGATGCTCATACAGTGGATCCAAAACATGCTCAGCAAAAGAGTAGTGCGCCTGCACGGCGACTTCCAGACAGCCTTGATAACTAAAGGTTGCCCGCAGGGCGGTGTACTCTCCCCGCTATTGTGGAACTTAGAAAGAAGAAAGAAAGAAAGAAAGAAAGAAAGAAAAGAAAGAAAGAAAGAAAGAAAGAAATCAGTAAACCCGAACAAGACCGAACTAGTTATGTTCACACACAAACGCGCGCTGGGTACTTACCGACTGCCCAGGCTATTCAACACAGAGCTCAAGCTGTCCACCGAGGTAAAGTACCTGGGAGTCACTCTTGACAGCAAATTGACATGGAACAGCCACATGGAAAATAAGCTCAATAAAGCCAGCATCGTCTTCTGGCAGTGCAAAAAGATGATAGGTAAACGATGGGGCCTATCCCCCAAAATTGTCTTATGGCTCTATAAGACAATATATATACGTGATATACGTCCGATGATAAGCTACGGCGCAGTAGTGTGGTGGCCTCGGACCAACCTAACAACGGCCGCCAACAAGCTTCAAAAGCTTCAAAGACTTGCATGCCTAGCGGCCACGGGCTGCATGAAAACTATACCTACAGCGGCACTCGAAAAGTTGCTGGACTTGCCTCCATTGCACCTGTTCATACAACAGGAAGCAACGATGTCGGCGATCCGGCTAAGAGCTCTGAAGCTCTGGAAAGACACTAACACACCGCACACTAGCAACTTAAACACACTCTTAAAGAAGTTCCTCTCACACAAGCCATTGGCGACCGAATACCGAAACAATTTGTTTTGATAAGAAATACAAAATCCAACTGTACGAGGATCTACACGAGGGAGCGGTTGGCCACAACGAGCTCACGATCTTCACAGATGGGTCTAAGACGGATACAGGTACGGGTTCAGGAGTATTCTCCGAGGACCTTAACATCAACATCGCAGCACCGCTGGGAGCCTACAACACGGTCTACCAGGCCGAATGTTTTGGCATAATCCTAGCTGCCACAGCAATCATGGCACGTGAGGTAAGGGAACGATCCATTAGGATCCTCTCAGATAGTAAGGCTGTCCTCTCAGCCCTCAAAAGCCATACTATCACCTCGGCACTCACGCTTGAATGCCACCAGAAACTAACAGAGGTAGGTAAACAAAACAAATTAACACTGCAATGGATCAAGGGCCACAGTGGCTCAAGAGGGAATGACGCAGCCGACGTACTTGCCAGAAGAGGGGCCACTTTAGAGGTGGTGGGATCCGAGCCCATTATTCCCCTCCCTTCTGGTTTTTATCGCAACCTGGTAAGGAATAGGACCAGGACCCAACACAACCAGTCCTGGATTGGTATTGAAACATGTAGGCAGGCCAAGGAGGCTCTTCCCGCAGTAGACGGTAAGATAGCCAAACAAATCCTCCGGCTGTCCAAACAACAACTGCGGACAGTCACGGCCGCCTACACAGGACACGGATTCTTTAATAAACACCTATTTACTATAGGTATCACCGACAGCCCGCTGTGCAGGGCCTGTATGGCAGCAGACGAGACGGCAGCCCACCTGCTCCTCGACTGCCCTGAGGTCGCACAGTACAGGCAGCAGTACCTGACGAGATACAGCACCCTGAGAGAGGCAGTGGGCCACATCAAGAGTCTGCTGGCGTTCCTCGAAGAGCTGGGGTGGCTCGAATGAAGACACCATTCCCACCTGCACGCAAAATACACGCCAAGACGTGGAGTTGCGGAAACAGCCCGTGCCATCAAGTATCAAGTATCACCTCGTCGGTGTCTACATTTGCTGATGACAGGATTCCAAGATATAGATAAACGGTAACCATCCTCCCGGTTGAAATTTGCGTGCTTTTTGATTTCAACCGCTTCCCGTGCTATTCTTAAAAAATAGTGACGGTCTGTGGAGAGAACCTGGGGCCGATGTAGCTCAATCCAGTGGTTGGATCCTGACTCCAGCAAATGCTCAGCAATAGCCGACTTGGTGGTTTGTCGGTTTTTGACGGCCGTGATGTGTTCCTTAACTCGTTCGGCGATGGTCCTTTTTGTTTGCCCGATGTAGGAACTACCACAGCTGCAATCCACCTTGTACACGCCTGGTGTTTGAAAAGGGATGACATCCTTTGGAGTACGCAGGTAATTTGCTACTTTGGAGTACGGACTATATACAGTCTTAATGGAGTATTTTTGTAGTACTGTTCCAACTTTATCCGTTACTCCTTTTATGTAGGGCATGAACGCTGGCGCTCTGTTCACTTCAGTCAGCCTCGACCTTTTCCTTGAAACTCGCATATTGTGTTTGTAACCGTTTTGCTTGAGTACCTCCCGAATATGTGTGAGCTCACTATCTAAGTGTTCGGGGTCGCAAATGTCATATGCTCTGTTTGTCAATGAAGCAATAACGGATTGCAAATGTCGCGGGTGATGATGTGAATTTGCGTGTAAGTACCTGTCAGTGTGTGTGGGCTTCCTGTAAACAGTGTGTGACAGGTTTCCATTTTCTTTCACCTTGATCTTCACATCGAGGAAGGCTAACGATCTGTCTGTCTCCATTTCATAAGTGAACCTTATATTAGGGTGTATGGAGTTCAAGTGATCTGCTAATTGTTCTACAACCTGTTTGTTACCCTTTATAATACAGAACACGTCATAGACGTATCTTTTCCATATCTTTACGTGGAACGCTTTTAATTGGATCCTTTCTTCAAAATGTTCCATCCAGATGTTGGCCATTACCGGTGCAACAGGGCTACCCATGGCCACTCCGTCAATCTGGAGGTAATATTGCCCACGATATAGAAAATAGTGCCCGTCTAGGCAGTGTTTCAGTAGAACAATGTATTTACGTATTAAACCGCGAAAAGACATACCACACTCAGAAGGAATTCTACAAAACGCGAGTGTTCGTCTCCTGAGAAAATTAATTCGGAACTGTAGGTACAATATAAATAGTGTGCAGTTTGAACTATACAGTTTACATGTGGAGTGCAGTGCTGTGTTATCACGTGAAAATTTGATCTGTGCGACCGTGTAACATACAACCAAGCGAGCCGTATCCATGAATTGTGTAGCATCAAATATGAGGCGAAATACACTAAATTGCTACATCAGCGCGACAGGTATGTTCAAAAAAGTGGATTGCGTAACCAAAGTAACACGGTTATTAATCTATCGAGCACAAACATAGACAGCCACACAGAACATATTAGCTAAAGGATTAAATTACGCTATGACACCCAAACTTAATAAACGAGGTGGAATGTTCGTTCATTTGTGCGAGGAAGTACACGTCCATACATTTTAAGCTCAGAGTAATTATATATGAGGACACGGTCTCCCCAGTTACGTGAACGTCACTGATGTTGAAAAAATGTCCAAGAAAGAAGAAGTAGCAAAAATGCCCCACTTCCGACTGCAACGATAAGTATCTCAAAAAATCGCTTAAAATCAGTATAAAAAAATTATATACTTCCGGTAATCATCTTAACTGGCTAACATATAAAAAAATTGCTCTAAATATTAATTCAGGAGTAGAAAACCTGTAATATACCTACTAATTTCTGATTTTAGTTTTAGAATAGGATTAAAAAGCAATTAAACACTGTAATAACTCACGTTTGATAATAGTTATTATACTACGTTAGTAATAAAGCACAGATACTGAAGAGTTTTGTCAAACAATAGGACTAGATATGCTTAAACCAAACTTGTTAGCAGATTATGTCGAAGAACATAATCTAAACCAGCAGAGTTCCCTTTGCGAGGTTGGAAGCAACTAGCGAAGTTAATATGATTTTCCGACACATATGAGGAATTAATTATGATATCAGAGGGTCTAGTACCAGTTTGCACTCGATCGTCACGGTGGACGATAGCCTAGTCGTCGACGGGAACGATTTCCATACATTTTCTAAATGCGCTCCCTAGCGGACTCTATCGATAGCTACTCTCTGTTAGGGGCGCTTTTAGAAAATTTAATGTGTTCGAGGATACAGGCTAGAGTCTATAAAAAATATGTTAATTTGTTTAATCTTTATTCCACTTTTTATGGTCGTTAGAGAAATGCATGATTGAAAGAATAATATTTTTAAGATAAGTACTAAATACTGCCCCTGAAACAATATTTGGAGCAATTTCGAAGTATGATAGCCAGTAAGGATGACAATCAGAGGTATGCAACTTATTAATACTCAATTTTATCTATTATTTGAGATATTTTTCTCAGCTGTCGGACATGGGGTAATTTTATATGGAAGTTGCAACTTTTCCTTTGCGTATGTGTGGGTAGGATTACGCTAGTGTGTAAAAATATCTTACATAAAAGTGAATACGTAAGTGGATAGAGTACTTTTTACGGATTTTATAGCGGTTTATTTTTTATACTACCTTTTTCTTACTTTTATAGTACAATTTACGAGTGTTTTCCAGCATATATAGTCGCTAGCACGTAAACACTATATTATACTTAGTATAAACACGTCGTGAATTATTCGGCACTAATGTAGAAAAAATGGCCAAACCCTTAGGGCATGTGTTAAGAAAGCAAAAGATATTGTCTTAAGTTGCCGCTAGTATTATATGTGTTACTATGTTTCACAGCTTTAATTGTGGTATATTTTGTTTATTTCCTAGGGAGGCCTGTGATGAAGTGGCGATTGCGTTAATCTATAGATTGCGAGGCTAAGCTCGGTGATCATCGTCTAGAATATAAAGCGTTACCGCCAACCGGGCACAAATTCAAACTCTCAGAACAAAAAAGCGCAGTTTGTCTCTGGTATTATGAAGATCTATGACAGTAATTACAAGTAATCTTACTATGCTGATACTTGTGTAAATTACTATCCTATTGGGTTGAGGTGGTTAAAGTAGTTCTAATTTTCTATCAGATCTGGTTAGACTAGAAAATAGGCACTGAGTTTAGAGTCGACTAGATTGCGTAGAGTTTAAAGCGTCGCTACGGCGCTCAATACTGCCCCGAATTATGTGAATTGGATAGTTAATAAACAAATAACTAAATGTGTCATTTTTAAGTTTGGTTTTTATTTGTGTTATTTGTTTAAATTTCTGTTCAGTCCCCCATGAGACAAGATTAATTTCTAGTGATTAATGTTTGTTTTTTTTAAACAAAATGTTGTTGAATTGATTGGGATGACGAATTTTACACTTCTTACTGCTTCGTGTACCTATTAGAAGGCTAGTTATATTTTACATTCCTCAATCGGTAGTATTACCAGCTCTGTATTATTATACTACTCAACACTTTTCTGAACAAAGGACTATGGGCAAAAATGTATGGGCTCCGTCCCCATATACCAACACACATAGAACTGATGCCAATGTGTACCTTAAGTATCCACTATTTGATTAAACTTCTTTTTACTTAAATCCATAGGATATATCCATAAAAAAACAATTGATTATTATTAATTAACCTATATTTTCATTTTACACTTGCAAGTTATTTTAACATTATGGTTATATTACAGTACAAAACATGATTTAGTAACGATACAAAATAAAAATAATGTATTTTTAATCATATACTTACATTTAAATGATTATGAACGAATAATACGAAAATAAAAAATTGGGCAAGTGCGAGTCGGACTCGCGCACAAAGGGTTCCGTACCATCATCTATAAAAGAAAATCACGTTCGTTGAATGTATACTTAAATACTTTATAAGTTTTTACCTGTTTATTAAGATCGAGTAACAAATTGCTTAAAAATTACGTTTGTTGTATGGGAGCCCCCCTTTATTATTTACTTTTTTAAATTTAATTATTTATTTTGAAAGGTAATATACAACTACATATTCTGTGAAAATTTAAAGCGTCTACCTGTTACAGTTAGTAATTTTGAGAAAAAAATACGAAAAAAAACACGTTTTTTGTATGGGACCCCCCCTTAATATTTATTTTATTTTTATTTTTAGTATTTGTTGTTATAGCGGCAACCGAAATACATAATTTGTGAAAATGTCAGCTTTCTAGCTATGATAGCTAGAAAGCTGAAATTTTCACAAATTTATGAGATACAGTCTGGTGACAGACAGACGGACAGACAGACAGACAGCGGAGGCTTAGTAATAGGGTTCACTCGTTCGTCACCGGGGTTGGCCCCGAAAACGGTGGCGAGATGACCTAGACCCCTACCACAAGAGTTGGCTTGAGATTGCAGGCGACAAGAGAGCGTGGAAAGATCAGGGGGAGGCCTTTGCTCAGCAGTGGGACAGTAGAGACTAAAGAAAAATTAGAACATAACGAATATAAATGAATGAATCATTTAAATTCATTATCTTCTAATATTCATTCTTACAATGCTCATAGTAGGCAAATAACAATAGTTATAGAGTGTTAATATTACTGGTCTATTTTATATACTATATTGACGACCGGTTGGCGCCGCGGGAGTGTAAGCGACTTCTACGCCGAAGGTCGCGGGTTCGACTTCCGCTCAAGTCAAACATTTGTGTACATGAACATGGATGTTTGTCTTAATCTGGATGTTTCTATATATAATATGGATGTATTTAAAAAAAAGAGGTATATGTGTAAGTTTATCCATTATCTAGTACCCATATTACAAGCTTCTGCTTAGTTTGGGACTAGATGGTGTTGTGTGAATGTGGTAGAATGTACCATAACTTCCTATAACAGATAAATGAGTAGGTATTTTACAAATAATCGTCAATAATGCGTCAACAAAATATTTGTTTAAACGTTAATTACTATGAAAACCCATTTGGGCAACCTCGCCATATTAAAAAAATATAATCTTGCCAAGATGTGTCGATTGAGCTACATTTCATTTCTGTTGATGGGTGGGGACGATTCCGCCCATGGTCTTTTTAATCTATATACCTACGTATCTATTGTATTTTAACGCAACGAACTGACTATTTCTTCAAGGATTGTATTATAGTCTTTTTGGTTTTTATTTAACACTAGAGGACGCCAGCAGCTACGCCTGCATTATTTTTAAATTTACCCGTTTTGGCTGATCCCGTGGGAATTTCGGGAAATCCCTTCTTAGTGCACCCCTACGCTCCCCAAGGAACATACATGCCAAATTTCAGCTTCCTGCGCTCAATAGTTTCGGCTGTAGCGTGTCTGTCAGTCAGTCAGTAACGCAAGGATTTTATATATTAAGATTTACACTTATTAATAAGCTATGATTATTACCAAGAATTTATAGACGGAGAAAGCTGCAGGAAGGTTTCACTTCGATGTGTGCTATTGTAATAAAAATGTAGAAGGAGGTTGAACTTGCGTAGGTAAAATTTAATCAGTGAATATTACTGTCTCAGTTCACACGAGTCACGTAAAAATAATAAGAAAAAAAAACGAAAATGAAATCTTAAAAATCGCAACAAAAATGTTAACTAAGTACGTATTTAGTTTCTTTAAAAAAAAAGAGAACCGCCTTCAAAAAATCGACCCACTGAAAAGTGCGAAATAATTTTTACATACGCTACCCCTAATCCTCTCAAATTTCCTTTTGAATTTCTCCCAAAAACTAATTACTAAATTAAACTAAATACTTAGTTTTTGAAGTCGGTGTCAAACCAAATCCCTCTAAAATCCTATTGTTTGGCGTCATCTTTTCCAAACCATTGCATTTCTGTATAATTACCAATGTATTTATGTCATAATCCACAGCCTGCCGTTGTATTTATAAACACTTTTATATTACAATGTTATACCTATAAACAGATATTTTTCATAATTATTGTTAATAGTGTGCTCTTTTTTGTTCTCGCGTGAAATCCAGTTACGGGGCCTTCCTCCCCGGAATCTAGGGCTCAGGATGAGATTGTGAGGGTCCCCTAGAGCCACCTCTATTCACACCTCTATTCTCTTCTACTCACTTAAGCCACCTTGCTGTTTCTTTATCCACCATTGTGAAGGGCGAATTCATGAGGAATACATTAGTATAACATATCCATGACCTACGGTTACTACGTAGTGTGTGTACTACTAACATACGCACAAGGCTTTTTTAAACCGAAATTAGGTGAACGTAATCGCTACATGCATTGCGTGCTTGTTAATTCGTATAGATGCAACAATCTTATGAATTGCTTGACCCTTAGTCACGCTAATCAGAATACCTACGATAAAGTCATGTTATTTCACGATTTGCATACATAGTTAAAAAATGTCGAAGATTTATGCAAGGACATTGCTTTATTAAAAATAAAAGTTCTTTTAAAGCTCCCACGTGTTATTTCGCCAGCTGTACTCAGCAGACGAAGTGGCGAGGTGAACAGTCGTAAAAGTGCGTCATCTGTGAATTCTGTATTTTTATTGGTCTTTGACTTTTTATTCATCATGATCGTAGCGTTATTTCGGTTGCATCTACTCGTAAGACTATCTCAGTTATATAGGGTCTAAGGTCCGCTTTTTTGTTCAACCATATTTGGTAGAATATTAGCTGATAGAACGTCTACCGTCTGACTATGACAGCACACAACATGCCACAGAACATGGCAATCGTTGTATTGGCATGGACCAATGTTAAGAACTCGGGATGCCCGGCTCCGCATTACGAACGGCAAATACAGATTTAGTATTTATTATAAAAAGGCAACTACCACGCTGGGCGTTAATCCTATGTCGCGAGAAATTTTACAAACAATCCATCAACAAATTGCAGATTTCAAAATCTCATGTGGGAATCGAACCCACAACTCTCGACTCAGTTCCAAACGTCAACCACCGCTTATATCACAACGCCATATGTGCAGATCATCACGACAGCTGGGTCTGATGGCACTACGTGTTCCTCGGTCGGGGTGTGACTTTGTTTGACCGGTCATACATTTATAAACTAGACAGTGATGAATGCGCAGATCGGCATATGTGGCACTTTTGCGCGGCACCCTTGTCTGTTATATTTTGTTATTTTCGGGTAGTTTTTGTTTATCAATGTTTTTAGATATAAAATATGTATGTTATATTAATACTCTTTAAAAAGTATTCGTTTAATAGTTATGTTACCAATCTAACTAGCGATTATTTCCAATATCAAAAATGTGAAATTTATTTAAAAGTTTAACTGGGCTTAAATATTAGCTTTTTAATATTAATGCTGAAAAATTGTTTATTAAATGTGACTTTTTATCTATTAAAATGTTGGGTTGTTCTTCGTATTGGCAAATATACATTGTTATTTAAAGTTTAACTGAGCTTTCATTACCTATTATTCTGTAATGACGACACTACAACTTTTGAAAAGTGTAGTTAGAATACAAAAGTTAATAAACGATTAGTATACTTCATTACGAAACTCGTATTTCCATGTTAGGAGAATGTATTGGAGCGGGCAAGGACCGGCCATTACAGTCCTGCCTTAGGAGCGAGATAGGGCTGCTTAAGTAGTTGCAGCGCGATCGGCGAGGATTTTCGGAGGTTCTGGTGTGACGTCATAGGGGCGTACGCGGGGAGGGGAGGGGGGAGTGGCGCGCGCCGAGCACCCCGGCCGCCGCCGTGTGTCGCTAGCTCTAGGTACTATCTGTTGCGCGCCGAGCGCGGTACACGCGCCGCGCGACTCCAATCGCGCCGCCCGCGCCCGCCCTTCACGCAATCGTAAACAACAACGCACCGCGCGAACCCATAGTAGCCAGCTACAACGTGCAACTGTGAACGCAACCTTACTTACCATCTCAGTGCATCTTGTGACTGCAGTCTATCAGTGAATTGACAAGTGCCGGGGTTGACGGCCCGACGGCCGCCCACGGACCGTAGTAGTGTAGTAACTCGCCAGACTTGGCCACTGCGTGATGCACCGGGCCTCGGTAGTGTGACCCAGCTATTTGGAACCCCTGCACGCGTCTTTTGCTCTAAGGTGTGTACTGTTAACGTAAAAACGTTTATTTATTTGCGAGTTTCTTTCGTAGTATTTTTTATGTAAAAACGTGTTTTCAGATAAAAAATATATTGCCAGACTTTTAACGTGTTTTTATATGAATCAGCACTGCTTGTTATGTGCAGGAATACCCATAACATATACTGTTGGAATTTAATTCATTGAAGAGATTTCGAGAGACAAATCATGACTAAAGTTCTAGCTATATTTCACAACTAAAACTATGACTGAAAACTTGAAAATAACAAGTGCATAATAACATGATTACCCTCATTCTGATTCACAATTTATTTATTTACGTATCTATGTATATATTGTGGTTTAATCAGATAAAATTTATCGAAATTCTTTTTATTTATTATTTTATTGCTGTGCATTTCAACAACTGTCGGTTTCATTGATAATTAAGTATATCAGGAAAACCAAAAGTAGACGCCAGCTTAGTATTATATCTACCTAGTTACAAAATGAATTGATAGAAACATATTTTTTTATCTATATGTAACGTGTTCTTGGACGTTTCGACCAGATATTTTTCATTTATAGCGAGTTACCAATATTCATTTATTTATTACAATATCTTATATAGCTAAGCTATATGTATAAGATAGCTGATATTTAAAAATATCGATACTAGTGTTGAAAGTCAATAGTTAAGAATCTGATAAATGGATATTTAATCTAGGACATCTAAATCGTGACATGAGTGCCCTTTAACCTTTTTAAAATGGGATATTTTTAACAGTGCATCAAATATCTTAAGTAACACACTGAAGTGCGTTACGCTAAGAAACTTTATTATTTCACTAAAATAGTGACTTGCACACTAAAATACTAATTGCACCACAAAATATACTCGAATCCACTCAGATAACTTTATAGGTTATGTTAGGTTTTCTTGTGACCCGGCACCCAAAAATAGGAGCCCTGCGAAGCAGGGCTCCGTCAACTTTCTTTATTAAATTATTTGGTTGTTAAAAGTAAAAAAAAAAATGATTTTCTTCTGTATTTGAAAGGTTTATTTTTATTATTAGAGATTTGCAAAGGTCAATAAACAGGTGTTTGTTATGAAATATCTTGTGGGTATATTTGGTGTGCAAATAGTATTTTAGTGTGCAAGTCAGTATTTTAGTGAAAAAATAAAATAAATTGTGTAACAGTTAAATACAACCATTTTAAAATTACTAAATGTATATTATGTATCTTAATATATTCTTAGATAACTCACATATAATTTGGGATTAGACGGATCCAAAATTAGGCAATGATAGTTGATAAACACGCCTAAATTTTGTTAAATAAACTATATTACAACATATTATAAACTGCACCATCACACAAAACAATTAATAATCGTACCTACTTATCGCACAGATTTATCCTGGCCGGCAATCGAACACACGACCTTCAGTTAGGGTCACTAACCACTAGACTGACAGGCAGGTTGCTCAATAGAAATATTAGTCCATAAGTCATAAGATAGTTGCAATATGATTGGACTAGAAGTGCAGTGAACAAGTGTGCTTTGCATTACTTATCCAGTAGGTTCTATGACTACGTCGCTTCGTTTCGTCCGTCGAAGGTCAAAGTTATATTCACTATCATATGTGTACCTAACTGTGACTTACAAACACTAGTCAGTTAAAATATCACAGCTTATGTAACTTCAATCATTATATATCTACGATACGATTATGTTTTTACATGTTAAATTTATTTTCAAAAGAATAATATTAAAAAATATGAAAAAACTAACACCCTGTTGCTTGCTTGACCTAAGACATGAAGAATTTGAATTTTAATGAAAAAAACTAGGAAAACTATTAAAAAAAGTAGAGTTTACCTACGTGAAAAAAAGCTGGTAAGAAAATTACACTTTCTAAATCATTGTATCGCAGTAAAATATTGTATGAATAACTATCCTATTCATGTTGACACTAAGCCTAAAGATCTAGCCGAATTGATTAGGTCAAAGGTTTAAAATTAGGTACATAAAACAGATTTACTTCCACTGTAATATGACAAATTCATAACAAAAGATCATATAAGATTAAAAATATAAAATGTCACTACCCTATTTTAGACTCTGAGAGATGTGAGTAAACTATATTGCGTCATACAATTTTATCCTTGAGTAATAGTGACGATCGGTAGATAAGACCTTTGGTTGATGTAATTCGATCCAGTGGTTTGGTCCAGACTCCAACAACTGAGCTGACGCTGAGATGACATCAGTCCTGCCGCGACCAAGGCTGTTGTAAGACGGCCGAAACGTCGGTAAAATATAGGTATTTTATTTATTTATTTATTTTATTACTTCATATACACAGAGTATATAGGCGGACTTAATGCCATGGGCATTATCTATCAGTCTACCTTAGAGTGGTGCAGAGAGATAAGCAGTAGGTGTATTATATGATGCATCGAAATAATTGTAATTGTCGAATTATTGCTCATAATAACCATACATACTTACATAACTATATAATATAAGAAAATACATAAACGAAATACATACACAATTAATACATTATTTATTTATACAGTACATTATTTATTTGTACAGTATTTATACCTTAAATTAATTAAATATCGCGAATAAGACCCGTTAAATAAAATTGTATGATGTATACAAGTTGCGAAAGTTTAAAATCGATAACTATATTGTGGTCATGAAAAAGACAACCCTCAGTTTATTTCTGTATATTTCGCTAAAGCTTAATCTTATTACATTTTTAGTTCGGATTGTTAACTGTTAAATCTAATTTCTACAGTCATGAGACTTTAAAACCGCTTTGCACTTGCACATCTGAGAAAAATTATAAGAATGTCAGTAATTTATGACCTAAATCTACTAATTTACAAAATAGATACATACATATCTTATCAAATGAAAATCTAAAACCAGTAGCCAAACTTGCTAATATATTAATTTATTACATCCAATTATTTGGAAATCGCTTAACATTCATTTTATTACTTTTAATATTTACAACATAATCTCTGACCCAGTAATAATAAAAAAAAAAAAATTTACCTTCTTACGAAGGTCGCGACCATGTTGATATTATAAACAATAATACTAGACTTCACCGGCGGCTCCGCTTGCGTAAAAGTTGACTATCACGGCAAAAAGCCCGTGTCATTCACCAGTCTTCTAACCATCTCCACACACCACATCGCTTCGTTTCTTTAAGGCAAAACAAACAAATACACTTTCTTATTTATGTCTGTCAAAGTCAAAGTCAAAATCGTTTATTCATCTAGGTCACAAGGTGACGCTTATGAACGTAATTTTTTTTAAATTGAATTACTTAATGCTTAATGCTTCTACATTTTTATATTTACTGCCTCGTTCGCAAAGCAATAGGTAGAACCACAAGAAAGAACGGGCAATAAAACTCGTGTCCACTCTTTTGAATCGCCAATATTATGGTACATATGTATTTTATTTTTGTATGTACTGTACTTGTAAAAAGTAAATAGTTACAGACATAATACTTAAGTAATAATAATTGGATGGTTTATTCCACTTTGTTCACCAGGCTACTCAAAGTGGACTTCTTAGTGTCATCATTTCACCATGGAGTGATTTCATTAAGATGATAATATACCTATTCTATGTGAAATAATTCGACATGTGCCTTTGTTCACCTTGGAATTGATTCAACCTGATAAAAAAATGCTACCTTTTTATTAAGCTAAAAATACAGCATTTTGAATACTTACATATTATGTGAAGCAGTATTAAAAAATCTATAATTTATTAGATACATAGAATAACATAAGCACTATACAAAGAGATCTTTTCACAAATATAAAAGGCCTTCGTTGCAACATTATGAAGAGATTTACATATTTTACATTTACTTAAAAGAAGGCGCTTTTGAAATTTATTATTTAAACACTGAGACCAATGTCACTAATTTGACGCTATGATACAATATAGCACTTTCTATAATAGCACTCTTCTTGAACACCTTACGAGATATTATGAGATATTTAAACGAATATTTCATAAATAGGTATAATCACATCTTATAATATATGATATTGCTTTTTGAAGACTTTTAACTAGGAGTTGGTAGCGCCAAGCTTATCAATTATTATGATTGAGTATTTAGTTACCGTTTATTTCTAGATGGAAATCCTATAAGTTTTAGCTAGATAAACGCACTATCAAATACTGTACAAATTACCAAAACAATATACAAAAAAACGTGCGTTGTAAAAGCTACATCAGCTTAAATACCCGATACGATAGTAAAATTACGTAAGCCCCAATTATTCACAACGAAACTACAAATCACTGAACTCAGCGATCTGATGAAGCGTTTATTTATATTACCGAACGAATAATTATGAAAATATCTAGTTTGAATTTTACCTCCTAATAGAATTAAAGTCAAAAATAGATTTTCCCTTTGATGTACCTTGATTTGTGACAACTAATTAAACAAATATTGCCTTTTTTTAAATAAATAAGGATAAATATCGCTTCAAAATTAAGAAATTTCATTGAACAATTATGATTGATCATTCATTTGATTAATAAATATCTATGTTTGTGACGTGTCATTAGAACCAGTAATATGAAATCAATATCCATCACTAGTGTGTTTATATGTGAAACGTATTAATTACACTACAATTAAGGTTATTGAGATATCATTTCATCCAACATAACTGCGGAATTTTCCCGTTATCGGTTAAAGCGATAATCTTGCATAGGTCAAAGCCGGGTTATGTTTATATTGGGAAAACAAGTTTATTTAAACAATAATATTAAAACTCGTTATCTCATACACTGCCATTTTGTGGTTATGTTCAAGCGAATTAGATATAACTTAACATAAACTATGTCAAATAATAATAAATGGCAAAGACAAATTTAGAAGATAGATTGAACCGTCAATACTCCTTAGTTTTTACCTTACTTCGACTATTTTACTTCAACACAACTTTTGTTCGTTTATTGGTGCAAATCTAAGAAAGGAGAAAACTTTACTTTTCATTTTATTACTGTGGTGTATTATTCCAGTGGTAGGATTACCAGATTATTGTGAAGTTGGTCAATCAACCTTACAATTGTATGTATCTACATATGTATTTAAATATCTCGTTAAGTTGCGATATCAGACGCCAGTCGCCCTGTGGCTCATTCTGTCAATTCTGGTTAGAAAAGAAAGCGAATCCATGGCTTCATTCCCGGGTTGCTGTAACCGGGATATAGCTAAGATGATAAAGAATTGATGTTAGCCTGAAATATCTAGTAAGACTACATAGCGGACCCCGGATTCCAAGGCCTAAGTCTTGGATGTAACTGGGATAACGCTAAGATGATGATGATGAAACCTTGTGACTGAAGACTTCACGCTGTCAGAGTCATGGGTATATGGTTTTACTTTCTGAACGTGTTAATACGGTCTAGAATGAATTAATACGATGGAGGCGACATAGGTACTTAGCTTACGCTAATCAATGTATTCACGTTATCAGCATGTTTTACAAATACTATCAGTGTGCGATATATTTGGCGAATTAAAAATAGCATACATATGGGAATCGGCAGGCTTTCACGATAAAGGATTACCTTGCTTCTGTTGAACGATGTAAATACCGTGAAACCTCTATCGACGCCGACCGATAGCATCCCGTGATCCCATCGATACCGCTGCCGCTGCGGTTCTCCTTAATCCAGCTATCGGATTCCATTTAAATAACTGATAAACAAAAAACAGTGCTTTCTATTTATTGAGATCATAAGAACAATGTTTTATTTTATTTATCAAGATGTTCAGTAGCTAGTTATGACAACACAGGTTTCGAAATAATAAGTTATGTCAATGCCATTGGAACGGTCTCAGGAAGTAAAGAGAATAATGGGACAGGACAAATATAACGTCTACATGAAAATTATAATTACGACATCTAGAATAACTATGTAGATACATTACAAAAATAATGAATATTTAGATATTAAATCCTACTTATAACAATCTTCTATCTTCACGTAAAAAATTATTAACAAACAAAATAGAACATTTGCAGAATAATGTTTAAACATAATAATTTAGTAACAAACTAGGTTGTAAATAGTTCGCAAATATGAAACTCAATAAAAATAATAGAGAAATTTTAAATTTTATATTCATATTACGCAATATTTAGTTTTATTATGTACTCCAATGCTCGATATTCCTTCGTAACAGGAAATAAGACAAAAAAAGTTTCAGGGGAAACATCTTGCGGTAGCAATTTAATTTATTTTCTCTGTATCTCTGTTTCATTCAAATCTTGTCGGAACTGAGGAAAAACGGAAAAACTTTACAGTCGAAATACGGTTAAGAAAAAGTATTGGAATGAGGAACTAGGAACGGTACCGGTACTATGTAATTTCATGAATCCCCTGTGCGATCTTCATAGAATTGACTGACTGACGACGGAAATACTTTATATTTTATGTTTATTTCCAGTAAATCGATCAACCATTTGACTTAATATGACCTTGGAGTCACCACAAACAATTTCTTATAAGAGCTCATATACAAATTAATGCATGTGCAATCGGAATATAAATAAATGCAAAGCGTTTGTATAACAAAAAATAGCATTTCGATTTATTTACTTTTAAATGCTGTTAGAATTTTAGCAATTTGTTGTCGAATTTCAAGCTTTAAAAGATAATGGAATTTTTATTTTGGACTGCTCAAGCAAGTCGAAGCTTTATCTCAAGTAAATAGTATAGTCAAAACAAAAGCAATAGGCTTGTGTCCACTAAAAATAATCAATAAAGTTTATTATTTATTATAAAAAGGTAAGATTAATGTTATTTTTAGGATTCTAAAACTAAAAATAATGTATGTATTCATGTGACAGTGAATACCAATCAGAGAGCATTACGTCTAACAGTGCGTCTGCCATTCATATTGTTGACGGTTTGGTATTAAATAAAACTTAAACGTCAAACTTTGTACATGTCAAATCGAATTTATTAAAATAAAAGTGGGTACACAAAAAAGTAAAGTAAAAATCTGTTATTTTGGTTTAACATCTATTAATTGAACGAATCAATCGCTAATTACATTTTAGGACACAAGCCTATTCCAATAACATAATAATCTTATTCATAAACGTCAACATAATTCAGAAAGCTTGAGTAATGAATATCGTGTCATTATCACGTACCAAAACATAACAAAGGAAAGTGCAAAATGGGAATAAAAGTCGCTTATCGCACAAAAATATCAGTTACATAAGTAAATTGTACCGCGAGAATCCTGACTCAATCCTCTATAAAGCTCGTACTTACTGTCGTATACAACACGCACTGGGAGTGGTAAATAAAATGTGCGTAATGCGTATCCAAGGCCATAGACACTGCAATCTAATCATTTAGTGAACTTTATTAAAATCTGTGTGCGTAGCATGAAGGTTATATAAGCCTTTGTGCCGAACCGCTACTGGAGTTCACTACAAATATGCTCTGTGCTGAAAAGTTTGAATGTTGGTTCTATATAGATTGCTAGAGATAACTGTTAATTATTAACTTTTTGGTGAGTGCTTAGAACTTTTATGTTTAGCTATTTCAAATTGTTGATATTGAAAAGCGATAGCTTAGCAATAGATTGCCACATTGAGGATCTGGGATATGAATTCGTCGCACGATACTGACACTTTGGTGCTGGGTGCGTATTAACTTGCATATTGTCGCTTGAGACCATGTTAAACCTATAGTGCCTTTGAGAGTTATTACGTCGAATCAGTGTCATCAAATAGCATTGGTCTGAATTTAGCCTTGATGTTATTTTGTG
Organism: Euclidia mi; assembly: GCA_944739405.2. Classification (NCBI taxonomy): domain Eukaryota; kingdom Metazoa; phylum Arthropoda; class Insecta; order Lepidoptera; family Erebidae; genus Euclidia; species Euclidia mi. The sequence goes on from OX123198.2 coordinate 23,312,083, forward strand.
TTACGGTAGTCAGACGGTAGTCGCTCTATAAAGAAGTAAAAAATCTGTCAAATTCTGCTTAAAAGGAAAAAAGCAGATTTTAAATGATTAGGGACCTAAGAAATTGAGAAAGTGATGGTTAGCGAGAATGTAACGGTGGTTATAAGATTTTCTTTTTCTTTTTAGATTCGCGAGAATAATTGAACCATTTACTACATTCTTAAAAGTAGATAATGTACCTACGCCATATAGTAGGCACATCACAAGCCATCGATTCTTTTCTAAAATTGATCAACTGAATATCTTAATATAATTAAAATCCTTGCGTTACTGACTGACTGACAGACACGCTACAGCCGAAACTATTGGGCGCAGGAAGCTGAAATTTGGCATGTATGTTCCTTGGGGACCGTAGGGGTGCACTAAGAAGGGATTTCCCGAAATTCCCACGGGATCGGCCAAAATGGTTAAATTTATAAAAAATGCAGGCGTAGCTGCTGGCGTCCTCTTGTTTATTATAAAATCTTACACCACAGCGAAATATACTACATACTATATTCGCGTTGATGATATTATTTCCTTAAACATTATAAAGTTGCAGGGCAGTTTGTATATTGTAAGCGACGCGTACATCTCAGCGGAAATCTTTGGCTCACGTATAGTTGTGGACGTCAAATGGATGACATGATAAACATTAGCATGAATAAATATTTTTATTATACCTACTGCCAATTTCTCAGTAGGTGGCTGGGTGATATTTTGAACTACATAGTCATTCGTATCTTTCTCGCATGGTCAAAATTGTCTCATTTCAGACCTGATCTAATGACTAATTTTGACGTAATGGTTACATATCAACAATCTTTATTTTGTACAACAAATTTTCCTTGTAAAAAAACTTTTAATAAAAATCAATCTAGTTATTGGTTTTCTGTTTCACCGACTATTCCAATTTTGATAAAACGTTCTTGAGATAAAGTTTCAACTTTGAGGAATAATATCGCCTATTTTAAAGGCGGCCCTAATTTCAGATAGCCAGTTTACGCATGAGTAAATTTCCACTATATCACAAACAATTATGCTTGGTCGGAAGTTAAGTAAAATCGTTAAGTTAAAATAATTATTTCCCTGGCAACACTGGTAACAACGGTGGCTCATTTAAAGTTCGCAAGGTATTGTTGAGTGATTACCTAAAGGACAGGGACGATTCCGGTCCAGATATTTTCCATAATTGTGTGGCTACACTTTTCGGATTTGCATATGTTTAAGAAAATGAAATCCCCTCATAAAATACAACGTAACAGAATGTAGATTAATTTTCGAGAGTAAACTGTATGTAAATTATATTGCCTAGTTTCGCTCGAAACATGGCAGTGTTTAGTATGTAAACGTATTAGTTTCACGTCACTAATCTATTGCTATTCATTGAAAAGCGTTTGCTCGCTCCACGCTCCACACTGCTCTACGTAATGCATAAACATTTGCTAATGCATTGACTAGTTGAAAGTTATTGTATATAAAATTTAGATAGATAGATAGATAGATGTATTCTTTATTGCACACCAAAGTAAAGTACATTTTATATAGTGACTTAAAGCTAAGTTTCATGTACAAACGGCGGCCTTATCGCCAGGGGCGATCTCTGCCAGGCAACCTTGGGATGGACAGGAATGATTAAAGCATTATTGTGGGCATGGTGTAGCTTTAAAGTGAAATAATTATGAATAAGATTATCCTAAATAAGATACATAAATAAATATACCTTTTACTTACATACATAAAATACATACATAATTTATACAAATACAATTAAATATATATCAATATACTAAATAATATAGATACAGTTTATACAAGTGATGAACTCAGACGATAATTAAGTTGATATATTTGTCAATCCTTGAAATAGTGCTTCTTTACCAAGTCTTTGAAAATATTTATTGTGCTTGCTCTTCGAATCTCCACTGGTAAAGCATTCCACAGTCGCACAGCCTGAACAGTAAAAGATTTGTCGAAGTAATTTGTGGAATGCTTCGGCATCTCCAGCGTTAGATCCTCAGACGACCTCAAGGACTTTACATGTGTGTCATCGAGGAACTTAAAGCGTTCCTTGAGATAAGAGGGAGAATCTATCTATACTCTGTCTATACTTGTAATCAAATTATTTTATATTATACTTAATAGATTTAGAGCAAGTTTATTTTCATGAGTAATATAGGTATTTTTGTCCGAACTTTAATTAATTTCTATATATTACGCTTTTACACTCTGTAGTCTAAGTCTTGCCAAGTCTTGCAAAATATTAACATTTTAATTTACTAAATATTTTTAGCTTCCAATCAGTCATTGCATGTCGTCCTTACCACCAACCACGCCACCACGCCGTAGTATTTAGGCGCGTGTAAACTATTCTCAATGGTAGTAGGTATATAAACTATAAGCTAAAGTTAAGTTAGCATAGCCAATTAGGCTTTATTAATTAACGAGTAACATTCGACTACCGTAAACTTATGTTTGCAGGTGTTAGAGCGACCGTTGTGATTGAGTTCTTGTAAATGCAAATACAGAACCCAGTATTGCCCGCGTCGTTTGAACGCCTGACACGTAAACGTAATTGTACCTATAGTTTTATTCATCATATACTATGTATAGGCGTGTTTTGTATAGCTCAAAAGTGTTTGTTAAAGAAGTGTGTCCGAGTGGGATTGCTGAAGTTATGAAATAATGTGACTCGCCTCGAGAATGACTGCGGTAACTTCTGATATAACGTCAAGGACAGATTGATCCGCTACCACAGTCTAAAACAATGACTCATCAAGTTTACATGTACATAATTGTGCACGATGCGTTCACGTAAAAACGTCTAAACCTTATTACAAATTTCATAATTTTAGCAAAGCAGTAGCAACCTACTGCTGCACCTTATTGATGAAATTAAATCTTATAACCATCATCACCAGGCATTATATATAAGCTTTTAATGTTGAAAATAACACTTAAAGGGAGATAAGTTACGACGAGCTTACTAATATGTTGTGTTAGTAATACAAATATAGATCTCTTTGTATTTGTTTGTCTAATCACTATTTACTTTTCAGCGCCTTCGAAGCCGAGGCAAAACTTAGTAGGTTTAAGATAAATACCTAAGCACATTTTCGACCAGAATAGATAAAGATTATATTTGATGAGGTAACCTAGATTAGGCATAGCGTATACTCATAGTAAGGATAGCTTACTGAGACGTAATCAAACACATAGATCATCATATTCGCACATATGCTCTGTAACGGCGTGACTATTAATTAATGTTGTAATTACGCAACTCAAACAAAAGCCTCCAATTATGTATGGTTTATCTCCGCGGCTTATATCTCTAATAACGTATGTTATATGATGATATATGATGGAATATCTATCACAAAAATATGTTAAAGTAAGGCATACTGAAAAAGAACATATATTTTATTTGCTTATTTGCTAATAACTTTTGTGAGGAATTTGATATGTATCAATTAATATATACCTAGTAGAGCACGCCAGCAGCTACGCCGGCATTTTTTTAATTTACCCGTTTTGGCCGATCCCGTGGAAATTTCGGGAAATCGCTTCTTAGTGCACCTCTACGGTCCCCAAGGAACATACCTGCCAAATGTCAGCTTCCTGCGCCAATAGTTTCGGCTGTAGCGTGTCTGTCAGTCAGTCAGTAACGCAAGGATTTTATATATTAAGATTATTACATTAATTCTTAGATTACTAACGGCAAGCCAATATTTGCTTTTTTTACAAACTGGCTACTATCTACAAAAGTAAACCAACCTTTAAGAGCCCTTGACTACGCTCATATAGGAAGACTAGAGGACGCCAGCAGCTACGCCTGCATTTTTTTTTAATTTACCCGTTTTGGCCGATCCCGTGGGAATTCCGGGAAATCCCTTCTTAGTGCACCCCTACGGTCCCCAAGGAACATACATGCCAAATTTCAGCTTCCTGCGCGCAATAGTTTCGGCTGTAGCGTGTCTGTCAGTTAGTCAGTAACGCAAGGATTTTATATATTAAGATAATAATTATCATATGGGTGTATAGGGTTCCCACCAAGAACTTAGGGTCCCAAGCCAACCTCACCAGCAAGGGGTGCACCTGCCGATCAACGGACGAGGCTCTGGCAAACAAAATATCCTGATAAGCGGCAATAGGCTCGCCACCTATTACGTGGGATCAAAACACTGGCGAAAGGTGGGCGTTTAATATGCCTCTGCCTACCCCTTCGGGGAAACAGGCGTGAGTCTATGTATGTATGTATGTATGTAATTATTTTCATAATAAATAGCATCTTCGAAACTGTGTGTAGAAATCTGATTGAATTACACATACACATACATACATACATAACGTCACGCCTTTTATCCCCGAAGGGGTAGGCAGAGGTGTATTTCTACACCCACTTTTCGCCAGATATACTTTAGTCCCACGTAATAAGGGGCGAGCCTATTGCCGTACCGGGCACATTTCCAGACTCCGTGGTGCTACTGAGAATTTCGTGACAGAAAAACCCAATAACACTGCCCGACCCAGGAATCGAACCCGGGATCTCCCGATCCCACGCGCACATTTATGCCGCGAGACCAACGAGGCAGTCGTATAGCGTTTGATGTCGAGTTTTCCGTCTCTACGCAAAGATGCTATTTGCATGGTGTTATCCCTTAGTCGCCTCTTACGACACCCACGGGATGATAGGGGGTGGTGACACTTGTATTCTATGCCGTCAACCACACGGCAATGATTGAATTACATTGGCTGATTTATTTATTTTAACTATCCATAATACCTAAATTATAAGTAAATATTAGTTTGGAACTAAATTTAGTGTTTTAGGATTGTATACATACATAACATAATCTGTAACGTGAAACCGTCTTCTTATATTAAAACTGTGTTGTAAACAAACGGTTATAACCAGACATTGGCACAAAACAAAATAATGAACAACATGTTAAAAACAGGTGCACTTTTCGAGTTTGCCTTCACGACTCTGTGGCCTGTTGCAGAATATCACCTCAACTAAAGGTCACACTATAGACGAGCGAACACGTTCTGAAGCACAAACACTCACTGATTTTCTGTCACTCTGCAGCTACCCAACTTTCAGCTTTATAAAATGTCACTGAGCATTTTAACTTAAGATTAGTTTGCGGATGCAATCGGCTGTCAATTTTTGAATGCAAGAATAAGTCCAGTAATTGTTCTGAGATTACAGTTACAGTTATACCTTGCTTATGATGATTTAAGGGTAGATATTGAAGGGACGTGAAGAGGGTTCGGACGTGATGTAAACGGGTGCACTGTCACAAACTATTACGAGTCTCAAAGCAGCTTTTATAAAGACAACTGCCGCACTTTAAATAAAGATATCCTGTCTCACTGTATAGAAGTACGAGTATCACGTGTATAAGTCAAACTCGGTTTGATACTCGGTGCAATATAAAGAACGTAGAGGCAAACTCTTATACTTCTACGCTATTTATGCTTTCAAAGCTCAACCAGAATCATTCCACTTGTGTGTAATTGTAAGCGAATACTACACCTAATCATTGATAGATCGGATTATTTCCAGTATAATTAGCCAAGTGTGTTCACTTGGCTTATTCCGTCAGCGTTATGACATGGAGAGGATGGATGACGAAAGACTGACAAAGAAGATATATAAGGCAAGTGTGAACGGAACAGGACGAAGGGGAAGACCTAGACGGACGTTCTCTGACCAGATTGGAGACATCCTAAAAAAAGGACAGGTCAGAAGTACCCTAAACAAAAGAGTATGCATGAGAAACTTGATGGGAGTGAATGAAGCAAGAGAGGTATGTCAGGATCGTTGCAAATGGCGTTCCGTAGTCTCTGCCTACCCCTCCGGGAAACAGGCGTGGGTCTATGTACTTATGTATGTTTGTATGTATGTATGTAAGACGGAATGAATTAGAATGAGACAATGGAATGAGTATGATTCTGGCAAACCATCGCGAAAATTATAGAAAATTAGCTCACAGACAACGGCGATACTCACAAAAAAAAGCTGTAGCAAATTCCTTCATATTCACATATATTGTCACAAAGAAAGCAAACTTGCGGCTCACTTTACACACCACGATGTCTATAACCATGAAGCCACAATAACGCATATCGGGAATACTAAAAAAATTACATCTTAAATACAAAAACCTCCTCATGAAGAACTAAGCCACTTACACTCAATTGAAACATAATCTAATATTACTTGCCAGCTATTATCTTTTAAACCTGAGGTAGATAATAATCTTACGATATACCCACTCTAAGCGTAGATCCAAAACTTGAAAGATCTACCTCAAACTTGGAGTATTTGTAATTTCGCCGCTAAGCGCGTAATATAATCGGCCGACGCAGTATCGATACCTATATTATTGGTTTTATCAAAGGCGTTATCATTACTATCCTACTATATTATATTTTATTCAGTGATGGAAAACGCTAATGTAACTGCGTATGTCATCTATTATTAAATAGTAGTAACAAAGACGCTCAAAAACAAATTTATCTATTTAACTAACATTATATGTGTGTTATATGTCCGTGTGGTGACGGATTAAGAATACGGATTGTCACCACCCCATATCATCCCGTAGGTGCCGTAAGAGCCGACAGAGGGAGCATATTATACATAGTACAGCACTGTAAGAGAAGGAAAACTTGATACAAACCCTATACCAACCCGTTTGGCCAGCGTGGTATAGTAGGCCAATTCCTCCTTACAAAGGAGAGGCCTAGTCCAGCAGTGGACTGCTAAAGGCTGATGATGATGATGATGACTAACATAATAGATGCTTTATAATACTGTGTTCTTGTTTAAGCCTACTATTAACAACAACTGTCTGTAAATCAAGGTTTTAGAATAGTTTCAGAAATTAATACTACTAAAGGTATTTTTAATATACATCATTGGAGCGATGAATACATAACATAAAATGCCATTAACTGCATAAATATTAATCTTTATTTGCACTATTACATTATTAAGTAAGAGTTCAATCCATCAGTTTCCCGAATGTGTCCGAGAGAATCATTAATGCATATATCGTATCTGTGTTCCCAAAGTCTACGAATCCATTAAAATATTGCTAAAAGTAAATAATCAAAAAACGAAGCGAACTTTTTAAATTCTCTTAAATGCGTTGTTAAGCGAGATTTTAATCACGACCCCTCTTTGAACAAAAAAAAAATTTCCCTATCTTCATGCCTTTTTGCCGAGCGTATTATTTAAAGACTCAATAAATCGGCTCGCTGGATTTAATGATTGTTATAATTATAAATAATTATTTGCCATGTGCTCTCATCTATTATAGGAGAATCATTATTCTAAAAGGCGCCTTAAATAAGTTTGTAGATAAAGTATGTGTAATAATGTGTGTGCGAAAGGGAGAGACAGTTCGATTAATAAAATTAGAGAATAAATCAAGATGTTCATAATAAATGAAGTTTACTCATCATTGTTATCTTTACTATTATTGAAGCCTTGTAAACAAAGAACATTCACAACTAATATTTGAGTAAAATCTTATCCTCGAATCTGGTATGCATCGGTTCACATAATTATATCGCTCAAATGTATTGTATACGTTGCATTAATCACATTTTCGGCAAGTATTATTACTATTCATATTCAAAAGTTTTATCAGTGTTTCGATCTATAGATAGGTTGTAGCGCTTGTCCGAGAAACCTATGCTATTTGTGCAGTCAACCGGATTGATATAGTACGTTACATCAATCCAAATTTTCGCAACGTTTGTCATCGTATCACAGTATAACGGGTGAACGGGTTCCATTGATACCGTTCCGGAAAAATGCACAGTTCCCCACGAGGGAAACAGTTACTTTATGATAATAATATCTGACAAGAATTGTTCGGCATTTCACGAAAAACTTAAGCTTCGATTTTGAAATAAGCTTTTGACTCTCGTTGACTTAAGCTGTGAATTATACGCTATTACGGTTTCTTCAATTTATTTTCAACACTAATGCTAAATGGTACCTATAATAACTCACCGAAATGTTCTGCAGTTATGTATCAACTTAATATATACAATCCTTGCGTTACTGACTGACTGACAGACACGCTACAGCCGAAACTATTGGGCGCAGGAAGATGAAATTTGGCATGTATGTTCCTTGAGGACCGTAGGGGTGCACTAAGAAGGGATTTCCCGAAATTTCAACGGGATCGGCCAAAACGGGTAAATTAAAAAAAAATGCAGGCGTAGCTGCTGGCGTCCTCTAGTTTTATTATATAATGCAGAGTACTATGAAACCGCTTCAGCTAGTATCAGTATTGTTAAACACGGCTGCATGATTTCTGTATTTTACAGGGAAACGTCCAGTTCGATTCTCTATCGGCATGGCCATGCATTTTAGGCCATAATCTTAAGCATAAAGGGTAGCGATAGAATTAGGGTATACATACACACATATGAAAAATGTTCAAATGTATAGTTTTAGGTAAAGAGTAAATTATCATTACACTTAATAAACAGAGACTGCCTCTTTGGTCTCGCGGCATAAATGTGCGCGTGGGATCGGTAGATATCGGGTTCGATTCCCGGGTCGCGCAAAGTGTTATTGGGTTTTCCCGTTAGGAAATTCTCAGTAGCAGCACGGAGCCTAGTAATATACCCGGTAACTACACATCTACAAAACTGATAAGGCAAAATGTGGATATTATTACATCTCCGCCTAACCCCTTGAGGATACAGGCGTGAAGATATTAAAAAAACAAATGCTTAATACATCATTAATTTATAGAACAGTCTTTTAAGTAGCAACAATTGTACAAAGTAGAGTTCATAGAATATTAGCATTATTAGTGGAAAACTCAGTAACATTTTTGCCACACTCGGGAATCAAACCCGGGAACTTCCGATCAGCAGACGCATATGCTATCCACTGGGCCACAGAGGCAGTCAAACAATATACTAAAGATAATTTTAGGGATGTGCAGATAAAGTAATAAGCCTGTTAAATAAACAATGCTTATATCAGAAAACCATAAAATGCTGAAAACTAATTAGCGGTGTCACCACACTTATTGGTACGACCTCTAAAGATTTATATAGCACCACAATACATTTTTTTGCTTTGTACCGACTATAGTACTTTGTACATAACATAAAATATAGTATTATGATGGTAATTAAGAAATACAATTTATTAAAAGCGGGTCCAAGGATTTGACGTAGATCGACCTACAAAAAAAAACAGAATAACCTTCATGAAGAAAAAATATAGGTATTTAAATAAGATTAGGTTGGTAGTAGTTGCTGTACCTATTACAAAAATGAGATTGTCTCGTTAGTCTTGCAACGTACCTATAGCTGTCTTTATAAATAAAATCATATTTTATTTAAATAATTACTAACTGCCAGACAACGCTCAGGCAACACAATTGGGCGCTAGAAGCCGAAATATAGCATGTTCCCTGGGGACCATAGAGTTACACTAATAACGTTTTTTTTTATAGACCTACGCCTATATCCCCGAAGGGGTAGGCAGAGCTGTAATATTACTCCCACATTTCGCCATGAATACTTAGGTCCCAGTGTCCCTTGTAATGGGCGGCGAGCTTATTGCCGTACCCAGCACATTACCAGACTCCGTGCTGTTACTGAGAATTTCCTAATGGATAAACTCAATAACAATTTGCCAGACCCGGGAATCGAACTCGAGACCTCAAAATCCCACGCGCACATTTATGCCGTGAGACCAACGAGGCAGTCTAATAATAATTTTTTTCTCGAATATCCCTCGGTATCGGAAAGAAACAGTTAAATTAAAATATTATGAATGGGCATCTTCTAGTTTTGCTATAAGTCTAACATGTTGGACTGCACGTTTGGCATACCGATTGAAGCGAACGCTTTTTGATTTGACACTACGCCGAGTATAATGGATGTTTTGTTTATTTCTAATGCTGCAGCAACTTCAGCTGCTCGTAGCCTATATCTTCTACCGAATTCAATGGACATCAGACGCACAACGCACTCTAAGTACATAATAAGCGACGCATTGGATAGTTGGTAATCAGTACTCAAGTACCTTTAAAAATATACTAATTAGATGATTATCTGAGGTACTTGTACTTGAGCCAACATTTTTGAAAAAATGTATGAGATGGTTCTATGATAAATAATTCAAAGGCTACCAATCCTTCGTCTATGGCTTCTTACACGATATATTTCGTACTAGTATGTATGATGTATGGTGTATCTTTGACCAACAGAGTAAAGAATTGTTTGATAAGAGAGTGTTGTGGGGTAAAAGATGTGGTGACAAGCGTTGAGAAAGGCATGATAAATGGTTTCGACACATGGAGAGGATGGATGACGATAGACTGTCAAAGAAGATATATAAGGCAAGTAAGAATGGGACAGGACAAAACTTACGGATATTTTATCTCAAGTTATATACTGAGAGTAAAATAGTGAGCTGAAATTCATTTAATGCCTCCTCTTTTCTTTTAATCTACAAATAGACTGTTATAAAAGCAACATGATATTCTCTTCCAATATTAATAAAACATTCTCTTATGAAAATCATAAGTCTGCTTTAGCGATTGTTTATTAGAGTGCTGATATTTTATTTTATGTTTTGCTGTTATTTATGTTTGGCGGGTAAGGTGAATAGAACAACTTGGTAATAAAAGATATAGAAAGTATAGGCTATAGATATAGAAAGTATAGGAGAGACATGGGTCAGCGTCGTTCCGTATTACTTACAAATCATGTGATTTAAAGGAAGACCAGACTAGATAAATCCTTACTAAAGCGCGAAAGTGTGTTTATCTGACAGCCTTTCGCGTTACAACGCAGCGATGTTATGAAATCATTTTGTTTGTAAAGATGCGGACTGTTATATCAAACTAATATTATTATTATAGCAGGTAGGTATCTGTACTTTCATAAGATTGTGACTGAAACATTCAAACATTTTATATCAGACTTTGTATTATGTTCCTATTTTTAAATAATTATTATGGCCAACAAATTTTGTAAAGCTTCTCTGTTGGTGGCTATTACCTCATGACTTAAAAGCTTAATTTACCTACTTACTACACTATATTTTGCTAAAATATTTAAACTAATTGGAATTTTTTAAATTGCACTTAGTTGCTACAGCTTATTTGTATGTCTGTAATGAATAGACAAGGCAAGGCATGTTGGTACTATATTTACTTTTAAGACAAATAAAAATATCTTTATCTTTGAATGAAATAGTACGAAGTAAGCTTGCGCCCTAGAGCCTTTGTTTTTGTAGCTTTATTTAATTACTCGCATGGTAGGGCATTGGGAGGATTGAATGAAATTGTTCGATTTTAGATTTAAAAAGTGGTTACCGAAATAAAAGATAAAAATATGATTGCCTATAAGAGGTCACAATCAAAGCCACAGGCCTTTTAAGTTATGTATAATATTGAGTTCTGTATTTATAATAAAAAGAAACACTACGATATCACATTTTATATCTGACAAATCTCAGTAACAGCAGGACTCTCGAACGGAGCTCATGAAACGTCATTAAATTCGGCCCCTATTACGTGCCATCTAAACGTAGCTGTGAAACAAGGGTATTATACACTTCTACCGAACCCTTCGGAGATGTGGAGATGCGACACACCTATCATTTTAGGGCTGCGTGTCCGACAGATAAGTAGGTATGTGTAGTGTATCTTTCCTGAGCGTATATGAGAAAATTAAACACGTACATATATGCCAGCGAAAGCCTACTGTCGTGATAAACAGACCCTACACAGAGGGACTCGGGTACAAATATACGGCACGCACCATTGTTTTTAATTAAGGGTCGGTACACATCTGACCGAAAATGCGTCGCGTATTAACGGTCGCGTAACGCCAAAACCGATAAATATATAATAAAACATTCAACCTTTCACACCTAACCGATAATGAGTAAGTGCGTCGAGGCGTCGAGCGTACAACGTCTGTTCCGTTTCCGTAAACGCATTGTCGGTCGACGTCACACGCGCCACGCACCACGTTTATTTTGACTGACGCGTTGGGCGTTTTAAATTTCAATATCACACAACGCAACCGCACTGTAGATGCTGAACGCAAAAACTGACTAGACTCGTTATGTGGCAGGTCTAATTTGATGGAATGGACGCGACCGATGCAGATACGCTCGACCCATTTTCCGTCAGATATGTACCGACCCTAAGGGCGTATTGACTTGTTCAATATCACTTGCTTAACGGTGAAGAAAAATATCGTAGATAAAGCCCGAGCCTAGCAGTGAGATAATTTTTGTCTTGTGTGATAAATAGACCTACCATCAATATTTTCAATAAAATATTTTCAGTAAACGCTAAGAGCTAAGAAACTGCCATATTTTTTGACAAATTAAATGTATTTTAATGATTTCATCTGGTTTAATACTTAATATTGAATCTACTTATTAAAATATATATATATATATATATATATATATATATATATATATATATATATATATATATATATATATATATATATATATATATATATATTCATCATAATTCATAACATATAACGTTTAAAAAATATATTAAATTGATATATGAAAGCTTATTCCAGCCCTGTATATGTCAACAAATATCACTGTAAAAACGTATTTAACAGCCTATTGATGATGTCTAATGACAGACTCATTGGTTAGGTGTATATCAATGATGGGGCTCCCTTTTTTGACCGAAAGGAATTTGACAAATTTTCACTTCCCAAAAAATTTTTCGCATAATTTCATTTGCCAAATTATTACTTAGCAAAAAATCTATTCACAAAAAATTGTAACGCAAACCTAATGTTTGGAAAATGAACGTTTAAACTATAACTTTTTTATTTAGTCAAATATTTCAGTTGGAATAACAGATTTTACGCAAAATCAATAATTACCTATCCTAATCTTAATAGTTCAGTTCCGGGTAACCTACTAAAAACAATCTTTTTTTTATATTAATGCAAACCGTTTCTGGCACTCGCCGGCCGCTGCCGCGGCACCGCTCGCTTCGCTCGCTCGGCTCGTGCGTAGGAGGTCACAGTTCTAACCCAACCTAACCTTTCCATTTTGTTAATAATTAACCTACTTTAAGTACTTCCATAAACTAATATCAGCAAACGTTTATTGTCTGAAGATTGTTTGCTGTAATAAATAATTTGATTAAAGACCAAATGCCATAATGACATTATAATTAGTAATATTTTGCCAAGGAAAAATATGACCAAATAAAAATATGCGTACTAAAATCATTCGAAATGTTGCAATGGTATAAAAAAAAGTTGCTAAAATTTGTTTGTGTAATGAAATTTTGTCAAAATATTTTCGGCAAAACGGCAGGATCCCATCAAGGATATATCTACAAACTTTTCATAAATTTATTATAAGACATCCGTATTCTGCAAAACTGTCGTCGCGGACAATGTACAATCCATCTTGATATGGCAGGACCGCAGGACCTTTCCCGTCAAAATATAAGTTGCTCCCTCATAAAAAACATTTCGGGCAACACCCAACAAGATGAAACGTTAGATAACGTATGTCAAAAAACATATTACGTTGACTGAAAGTAACTGTGTTTTCTTTTGTGTTCTTAATTGAAAAAGTTTGTCGTTATAACACGTAAATGGACATTGTGATCACATTGATAGCTCTTAGAGCAAAACTTTTAAGCTCAAAAACTCGAGGCCTGAAAATGTACGGTGTAACACTACAGTGCTCTGCGAACAAATACATTTACTGAAAATCGTAAGTTAGTGTACTTTGGCTTTCCTTAAAAGTTCTAACCTATTCGAAAATGGCTATGAATGTTTATCAAGCAATAGTAATCAAGTATAACCAGTAAAACTTTAGCACAACTTGATACAATCTAAAATAGAGGATACATATGCAGTTTAGAGTTTACATATTTCGGAAGTTTAGAAACAGTCTCAACTTGAAGCGGCGGTGAGAAACCCGCTACCTACTAAGTTTTCCACCGACACCAAAAATAAGTAGACGGGTCCTTTACGAACCGAACTAAGTACGTTCGTAGTACTGAGTTACTTTTAATGCATTACTTGCCATTACGGCCTAATTTCACCGTGAAAACAACATGCTCATCCAACTAGAAATCTTTTATATGAAGCATAAGTCAGTTTTCATTTGTCAACTTTATAAATGATCTCCTAAGGAAGTGCTTAGTTCCAGTCTTAATTGTAGATGATGACACTATTATAACAAAATGTAATAATTTTGAATTAGTTAGTTAACATGAATATGACACTAAAGCACGCATGGGAATTGAGACCCGACATATTTACGTCGTTGAGTTTCACGGATTTGCGTCATTTATTTTCAGTATCTGGACTTACCTACAAGAAAGGTGGATGCCAAAATTATTGTAGGTCTGGTGCAAAAAATAATGTTTAACACGCCAGAACATTAATAATATATTTTCAAATTGATAGATTTGTAGCCATAATGTACACGTACTAGAAATATAAAACACGAAGCTTAACAAAAAAAGTCCGGTTGTAATGTATTTGACTTTTTACTCAAATATAAAAAGTCAGTTAATAAACTTTATTTCAATACTAAAGATTATGCAAAATAAATATAGTATATGTATAGCACATCTGTTTTATTGAAATTAAATCGAAGTTAAATAAGTAGGCAGTGTCCTTGTTAGCCTTCATAAAATACTTAATACGCATCCCTGTTAAAGAAAAACCCATTCCATATGCATTTATTTTGCTCGAAACATTCGTTTTAAGTATATGGCACAGCAAGAAAACTAATAGCTTTTGAAGTATTTTCAACCTTCCTCATGAATCACACTCTTTATTGGTGAAAATTGTACAAACATGCGATCCGTTGTTTTTGAGTTTATCGCGTTCATACAGACCGACATGATGGTTGAGGGACTTTATTTTATAACATCACATTTTTAATACTCGTAATAGATCATCAAAATTATAATAGGACCATTTCAATTAATTTATATTATAAATATACATTACATTAACAACTAACGCATTCATGCGTTCACGCCCATAACTAATCCGATTAAATTTTGCTGCTGTCGTACAAATTTCATTAAGCTACAAAATTAACAAGTCATTTAATTTTATGCAAGAGATTATAAACATAATTAAATTTTAGATACCTACATGTTTAAACTTAGTCACATAGTTTTATTTATTAATCATACGAAGATATGATTAATAATTGATTACTATATTTGCATATCCAAATGCAATCTCTGTAGATCCATCAATTAAAATTAATTGAGTACAAATAACCACTTTTAAAATTTTGGTTAGATGTAGGACATAAAGGTATATTATAGCCACAATTTTTAGGTACCTTTATACTTACACACACATTTTAGCTATGATAGATTAATTTGAAATATCTAAATAAGTTTATTATTGTGCAGGTTCGTAATTTTATATTTGTTTCTCAAACACACTAAACGATATTTGGCTGAAATTTTGCACTGCAGCAATTCAGTACCTAAATAAACACCTACAAGCTTCTTTAACCGCGAAGAAATAACGCCTGAGGCACAAGAGTAAATTATAAGTGATAGAAAAGCGTCATATCCCATAACGGTAAATTTCACCAAAAATAGACGGTCACATTTTGGTCAAAATAACTTTCATTCATACATATATGAAATAAAGTTGCTACGCGTTTTCTGCGAAAAATTCTGTGACGAACTATTCATATTATTTTGTTGAGCAAGTAATCTTTGTAACTGTGATGAGATTGAGATTACACGGACGTGGCCAATGTCGCGTGTTATTTCGTTCGTAGTTTTGCTTTATTTATTTGTTTAGTCGTATTCATACGATTTTCTTTACAAAAGATCAGAACATCATGTGCTTAATCGTATTCAGACACACAGTTGTAACTAGTATCACGTAGAGATTTACTTACTAAGATCGTTTTATATTATCTGTGCAAATACCAACACTCTTAAATAGATACAATCTGTGGTAATAGCACTGCATATTATAAAATATGGATAATATTTTGCCAAAACTAGCGGCGTCGAATCTCGACACAATTACTGGCAATCCTAGGGCCCTCGGGCATTTCCAGCGCACAACAATGTCAGTCTACGAGTCGGGCTTGCATGCGGTTTATTCAGGAGCTTGCGGCTGCCAACTAAACTACACAGTTTATCAAATTGTATATTTTATACTCCGTCAGTGCAGTCATTAATCCCTTTAAAACTAACCGGCCCGTTTAGATTTCAACAACTGTATCGGTCAATGTTCCCGGCGTGCTATTATGCTCTCAATTGCACTTTGTTGAGGATGAGTACCTACATCTCAAATGTATGAACTTACTTACCGTAATATGTACTTTACAGGATGACAATATTTTTGTCATTTCTACATTGGTTCTTATGCTGCAAACAACAAACGATAAAATAATGTATCTTGTTGTAATGTCACAGCAAAGAAAATAATAAATAGTTAACAGAATGAAGTTCTTTTAATATTGAACTAATACGCCCTATAAAACAAAGCTAAATTTTTGGCTTAATATTACTATGTATTAATTCATAAAATCATTTAGGTACTTATAACTTCCAATAAACTAAATAAAATAAATGTTACAAATAATGCAAGAGCTTTATTCGTCGTTACTATTATATTGTTGACATTCCTAAATGTCGTCAAATACGCGTAAAATCAAATTCATTTTTGCGAATTGACTGAATTGATTCTCAAACAACCCTCAAAACATATTATTGCTTAACGTTGCGTCTATAACGTAATGGTGTCTTCAATTCAGTTTCAAAAACATTTATAACAGAAAAAGGTTCCGCATGAAATCTTGTGCGTATTGGCCCGCAATAAAAATCTGCCGCCTTAAAGGGTGTTCATGTCTTTCCCGATACATACATATATACATAGACTCACGCCTGTTTCCCCGAAGGGGTAAGCAGAGGCATGTTAAACGCCCACTTTTCGCCAGTGTTTTGATGCCACGTAATAGGTGTCGAGCGTATTGCTGCTTATCGGGATATTTAGTTTGCCAGAGCCTCGTCCGTTGATCGGCAGGTGCACCACGTGCAGGTGAGGTTGGCTTGGGACCCTAAGTTCTTGGTAGGAACCCTATGCATGTCTTTCCTGATATCATTGCATAATTCGATCTTTGCCTATCTCCGATGTTATTGCCACTTTTACTCTATCAAATGTTAGGTATATAGTCCATAATACACGTACTCTGTTGAGATCACAACTAACCATTTTTCCATTATGCCAAAGCGCTCCTCGATAGCTATCGATCTGTCATCAAAGTAAGTAAAATAAACACAGATTGAATTTGATTGAAGACATAAACATCAAATGACGCGACCTCTATGTTTCATTAAAATAATAAATGGATACGTTAGGTACTGTAGCGAAATTAATATGAATAATCAAGCAATTTGCTCTGATATAAAATGTCAGGCGATATAAAAGCTATAAAAACGCGCCCTTTTATAGTATCGTATCAAATTAAATCACCGTAAAGGCGCCACACTCATCGATAATTGATTTGAAGTGGTTTTTGCGCACAATTTGTAAGATGATTTTAAAAACAAATGACGAAACGTTGTTTTCTGAAATAAATATCAATTTCAAAGTCAATTAACAAGTGAATTAATTACTTCCTCGTGTAGGTATCGAATCTGAAATAAGTAAACTCGTATTCACTAATTAAAAGTAATGTCACGTAAAATTCTTTGTAAAATTAATTTTGGAATTATAAACAGTGGAAAGAGCTTCCGGCGTTTTGAAAATTAACTGACTCAATTATGTTATCATTGCCTGCTTATCTTTAGAATGGACAGTAGCAGAAATAGTATCAAAACGTAAGTAGGTACCTGAATACCGTTTGCCTGTGCGGTGACGTAAGAATATTCCGATGGGATTTTTAATTCCTAACAGAAATGTACACACAGATCTTTTTGAGTTACAATATAAATAGGACACTTTAAAGCCTAATTTCCGTAAAATTTATTCAGCGTTGTTTTAGGCAAATCTAATGGTTGTTGACTGATTGAAGTCCATATCAACGATGAGATCAATTTGTACGTTCGTTTTCATGCTTAAACATAACAAATTATATTGGTATTCGTGTTACTATTCCGATGATATTTCACGTCGCTTTGTGATTGACCGTTTGGGGACAATAAAACCGAATAAGTGCTTCAATATACATGTCTGAACAACATTAAACCGCGTTCACCAGACGTCATATTCCCGTACGGACCATATTTTCACAAGTGTAAAAATACAGTTTGTTATTGAATTCCTTACAACTTCTGTTTTAAATTGCTTTGGCTATTATTAGTCAGTAATATTAACAATATTCATAGAAACAGATATATGTTTAGTTAGGTGCTATTACAGAATTAGACAGTTTAGACACGTTATTACTGTGTGGAAACGATTGTTCGTAATTCATACATTCATGTTTGATTAGTAATAGAGATGACATTTTGTAATTTAAGTATCGATTCAGAAAATCCAAAAGCATAGTCGTTTATTTAATCTAAGGTCGCAAAGTAACACACATGGAATTAAAACAAATACATAACCTACCTTAATTTAATGAATTTTGAAAAGATATAGTTTTTATAAACCGAGCAATCAATCACTGTTACATAGGTACATACATGTTCGTAAGAGTAAATGAGCGTTCTATAAAAATAATCTATCCTTTGTACGTTTGCTGTAGACGGAGCACATCTATTTTTTATTATTAAATGTTCTGAGTTTGTTCAGCGGGTGTTCGTCGACATGAAACTTGTAGATCTCTTCTGCTCTAGACTTAATAGCCTTTTCAAAACTTTACGAGAACTTTCGTCATCTATATTGTACGTACGTTGACTACTTGGACACAATGCCCAAAGGTTACATAAATTAGATGTATGAACGGATACGGATTTTATATTTTATGCCACTCCATTTTAACTTTCCGAACGTTTTCAAATCAATTCTCTCCGGCTTATACTTATTGAAATTACCTAAACATCTTTTTGCTTCGTTTATTTGAATAAGTCAATATTTTAAAAAAACTAATAAAACATCGGCTGAGTCTTATTGTGACACCGAAGAACTCTTACCACAACGAATAGAATACTGTCTTATTTGAATAATTTGCAATACAAATGTTAGTCATTCTAATTTCTTGAACCAAAAATAATTTTGATATACACATAATGATGTAAAAACACCATGATTCTAATTTTAGTCGTACGTACTTTTGTGAATCATTTCTTGTTTATTACATTACACATTAAATCGTTACTACGATATTATAAACCTCGTAGAAAGATATGAAACGTCGTTCGATTACTATTAGTCATAAACCTTATGACTAGTTATGAGTGAGATAAGTAGAGGAACAAAAATAGAACATTCATTTAATATTAAACAGACAAGCGTAGTTACACTGACATCGTAATTGATACTGACTTCATAACTGCGTTCTTACTTCCTACCACTAATACCGTAGTATCATATTAACATGCAAATCACTCAGTAATATCGATCGATACTCAAGCTTTATATGCCTAGTGTGTTCCTTGATAATAATTTACTGGAACTCATTACGCTTTTCCAAAGAATGTTTACGGACTTCAACGGAAATTCAATACTTATGTACTTTTTTCTTGGAACCAATTTGTGTCGAGAAAATTGAGGCTATAATTTAGGATAATAATAACTTTGGTCATTGATTTAAAGTAACGTACCACTGAAACTTAAGCACCTGTCATTGAAGTGGCAACAGCTGTGTGCGCGGCTATTAACCAGTTGACAATACCGGGCCATTCAGACTTCTAATTTAGTTTTAATGAATACTCTGACAAATGTTTAGTTACAACCGTTCACCGTAACTTGACATTTCATACGTATTGTAGGTGTGTGATTTATGATACGTATAATTAGGGATGATAGATGTGTGTAATAAATTACCGCTTGTTGAGTTGCAATTCTGGAAAATGCGCACGACTATTAGTTCAAACGTCACGTATGGCTGCATTTCATGGACGCTTGACTTTCCTTGTATCTGCTCTGCATGTGTCTTCTTTTACACATAAATTATGTATAATTATAGAATGGACACTAATATTAATTGTACAAGATTATTTTTAGGTCAAAGAGCATTTGGAATTACAGTATGTAACAATGCACAATGTACACAATATTGTGGTAGGTACATAATAATGGATTCAATGATATATTATAGTTCATTATATAGATCAAAATGGTAATTTTAAGGCAAAAAAGATAAAATACCTTTTACGTGACCGACGTTTCACCATGCACTACGCCAGTCGTGGTCACGAGAAGACTGTGACCAAAGTTTCATTTTTCCTTCTTTTTTTATATGATTACACGAATTGGACCCGTTAGATAAACATTGGTATAGAAGTGTTGGTAAAGCACTTTTGACCCAGCAAACGATTGGCCTTAGAAAAAACGTTTCACATAGACAATGTTAGTTTGCACGTATGAGTGTTTTCATAAAGTGTTTAGGCCGGTTCGCGACATTCGAACACCCGAGTGTTCTAAAGCACTCAAGAGGTTAATTTAATATTATTGAATATATTCACTTTGCTCTTTTGCAGAATAACATAAATAGGAAATTAAGTAAGAGTGTCCATGAATTTTGCCAACCTATTTTAAATGCGATGTCGAAATAATCCCTCTAAGTCCCTTTTTCAAGGTATGGTCGGAACAAAAAAAACAATAGGGAAATAAATAACTGAAATACGTTCACGACAAATTTCATCTTATCTCTTGTGCCTCAACTGTTTGTTTAGAAGCTATCGCGATTAAGAATGTACTTAATCGCGATTCATCAAATACGGCAATATGTACTCCAGAACCTTCTCAAATTCGCGACGACCGATAATCTAATAAGAAAACACTCCATCATATGAATCTGAGTACTGATGAAGAGGTGTTCTAATAAAAATCGTTTCATTCTAAGAATAGAATACAGACGAACTAGTGGCGTAGCGGGAGTGTAAACGACTGCCAGGTCGAAGGTCGCGGGTTCGAGTGCGGCTCAAGTCAGACATTTGTGTGCGTAAACATGGATGTTTGTTTTGGGCTGGGATTTTTATGTATAATGTTACATTTATACTATTTAACAAAACATACTTTATGTATCAATGATTATCTAGTACCCAAAGAACAAGCTCTGTTTAATTTTGGATTAGATAGTGTTGTGTGTATGCAGTAGAATATTGTAATATCATCTCGATTTGTTCCCTAGCCTCAATATCTTTGGTGAAAAATAGTTCTACAAACCTAGTAGTAAATATATTGAGAAGACGTCTCATCGCGCCCTAGCGACTATGTCTACGGCTCGATCTCACATTCGTTTGCGAATTCAAGGTATTGATTGTGTCACTGGGGTAGAGGGTTGTTGAATCAAGCAGTCTACGCACAAAAGTCTGTATATTAATTATATAAAATCCTTGCGTTACTGACTGACTGACAGACAAGCTACAGCCAAAACTATTAGGCGTAGGAAGCTGAAATTTGGCATGTATGTTCATTGGGGATTATAGGGGTGCACTAAGACGGGATTTCCCGAAATTATTATTTTTAGTATAGAGGTAAATATGTGTAATTAGGTTAGGTTATTATCTTAGGGCCCCGATCCCCGAAGCACCCGTACCGGAAGCCCAGCTTTATTGATGTCTTGATAAATTCAATTAAATGCCAATTGAGCATAAGAGTACCGTCAACAGCATCATACATTTTATAAATTATTATTAGTTACTTACTAAAATTATATCTTAGGATCAGAAAAATTTTAGGCTTCCATTTTGCTTCAATTTGCTTCATCATCATCAGCCTTTAACAGTCCACTGCTGGACTAGGCCTCTCCTTTGAAAGGAGGTATTGGCCTACTTTACTATAGGGTTTGTACCAAGTTTTCCTTCTCTTACAGTAAGGTTCTCTGCATAATATGCTCCCTCTGTCGGCTCTTATGACACCCATGGGATGATATGGGGTGGTGACATTTCGTATTCTTAATCCGTCACCACACAGACATTTGCTTGGTTATGGTAAATACTATAATTAAAGAATACAAAGTAGAGTTCTTAGGGCAATCACAAGTTTCAATTATTGTCACAATTGTTTCTTTTCTATACAAAAAAATCTAAATGTCTAGCCTAAATGGAAAATTAAAACATAATTTTGAACTTCGACATATCAGTTTTATTTAAAAATCAATATAGCAAAAAATAAAATGCGTATTCAATATTTATTTCTACTGACTAACAGTCTACATTTTTACAACATAAAAAACACATATAATAATATTATTTGGTACTAGAAAACGCTCGCAGCTACGCCCGCACAGTTTTTTAATCTTAACCTTTTCTGCCCGTTCCCGTGGTAATTTCGAGAAATCCCTTCTTAGTGCACCCCTACGGTCCCCAAGGAACATACGTGCCAAATTTCAGCTTCCTGCGCCTGATAGTTTTGGCTGTAGCTTGTCTGTCAGTCAGTCAGTAACGCAAGGATTTTATATATTAAGATTACTATTATTTGGAAATATTGAAATATTTACATATTATGTAATACTCATTCTTTCCGCTCTTCTCAACGACAACCCAACCTACTAGACGGCACACGTAAGGCGAACACTTTCAAACAACACATTAGACTTATACGTCTTATATAAAACCAATCCCAACTCTAGATATGAAATATGGCGTTCCGCAAATTTGAACCGGCCAATTAGAATGCATTTTTGTAGCCCCCCCCGCTTGCCCCGCATACCTCACCGCTTTGACAGAATTTTTGTTTGTAGAAATGAAAACATTAGGTGTCTAGTAGGCTGTGTTGTCGTTGACTCTTATAATATCCCTTTTTTTTTTTGACTCATGGTGGAAACCAAACAATTTACGGACTGACGCCCCCAGGCTGGCCCCTAAAGGGGCTCAGTCTAGGGAGAGTGTGGTGACTCCCCGACGAGAGTCGCCGGGACTACCCACTAAAACCACCATGGTGTTCCTCTATCCGATCCCATTTAATGGCGGGGTCACGGGATCTACGTTAGCGTTACTGCCACGACCCCGCCTGAGCTGGCCCGCCGAAGCGGGCCCTATCCCTCGCATGCATCCATCTGCATCCATCATACTTGTCCTCATACATCCTCTTTCACACTACGAGCGGAAAAGAACGACGTAGTCTACTAACGCTGCGAGAGGCGCACGCGGAACACGTGCGCCGCCTCTCAGGCCTAGCGAACGGCGGGCGGTCTGAAACAGGCCCGCCGCCCGCTGGTGTATACTCACGGTGGCCGGAGATTGTTGAGCGCCCTCCGGCGACGATGCCCGGTTCTGCGGGTGGAGACAGGTCGCGTGGGCTCCCTATCCCGCTCCGCCGCCTCACGAGCTTGCGTTGCGTCTACGCTGGCAGGCATAGCTTCAGCATTGGCTGCCTTCTTCTTGCCCTTATTCGACTGGGCTCTGGTAGCAGGTGCTGTAAGCTGTGCAGACTGGTTTGGCGGCTTCTGCATAGCCGCTTGTCGCCGCGTAGTTGCCGCCATGGCCGCATAAGATGTGGACGACTGCGGGGACCGCTCGGGTTGGGCGTTGCAGGTTGCTGGTGGTCCCCCGCCAAAGGTGGTCTGAGGGCTTTTGCTTCCAAGACCGAGAGGCTCCTCTTCATCTCCGCCATTTCTCGGCGGAGGGTGGCCACCATATCGACTAAAGCCTTGTTAGCCGCGTCGTTTGGTTTCGGGCGCTTCTTTACCGCGGTAGGGAGTTCCTCCTGATTGCGCCGAAGCACTGCAATCTCGGCTGACAGGCGGGCGTTCTCCGCCTGCAGCTTTTTAGTTTCCTCCGTGGTGGTGCGCTCCAGAAGCACCTTCGTCAGCTCGCGCATTGAAGCAACAGCCGTCTTCAGGGAATGTTAGGAGGTTCCCTTCAATCCCTTCGAATGTCTAGAGACCAAACATATGGCCTCCAAGGCGACCTTAATGCGCGAGCGAATCGACGCAGCAGGTAATTCCTCTGCCTCCGGTTCCGCCGCCGAGGATTCGGAGAGGCGACTGGCGGCCACACGGGCGGTAGCGGCTATGATGCGTTGCTCCTCTTCGAAGGCGCGCTCTTCGCGTTCTATCCGCCGCTTTTCAGCGGCAAGTTCAGCTCGCGCCTTGCCTAGCCCCACGTACTTGCCGTGCGTGGGGGGGACTCTTCTAATATCCTATTCTATCCGAAACATTTTATTCACACTGTATATCTTATGCACTAATAAATCTATGAGTTGATGTTGTAGAAAATTTCAAATTAAATTCTTTTGTCTTAAATATACACCGCTATTTTTTAATTAGTACAAAAACTTTAAGGACAGATTAGCGAAGATATTATTATCATATATGTGACGTAAGAATTTCATAATATCAATAAAGAGCAAAGTTATTATCATTTGTTTATTGTAGACAATCTCACTTAAATCATAGTCATATTTTACAATCCATTCACTAATTCATTGATAATATTCCATCCTGCTCATTCGCATTCTCTCTGTCGCACTTATGATGTAGGTAGCCATAGAAAATAAAATGAAGAAAAATAATAAATGTAGGTAGTTATTTTTTAATTTTGTTAATTCTACCCTCTCTTTCATACATCATTCGGGCTTAAGACCGGTAAAATTTATCGTTTAACAAGTAATTAAATACGGAGGTATGTAATTAGAAAGCAAACAAATATCAAAATAAAAGATGGTGATCTGGACTAAAAGAAAAGAGTAATTTTGGCGTATTTATGAAGTTAGAATCGTTGGACATAGGCCTTCCTCAACGTGTGTGGAGAACACAGACCGATTTTGAGCCACCTGCATCAAATTATTATTTACTTAAGTACGTATTATTTACTAAACTTACAAGTATTTCCATTGTCCTTCGAAATGTCCACCACCGTTGTCAAAAGCATCCAATATGCACTGTTTTAATTGTTTGACACTGACCCGGTCACTTTTGTACACTCACAATACGATGTCCATGGGTACACAGCTGCACTCGCGATTTTTCCACTCAAAAAGTACGCACGAAGCATAGCTACATACTCCCGTGATATGAACTGATATGATAGGCCATCGCGTCGGGCAAACGTAGACAAACAATTACTTTTGCAACGAAATTAGATACGCTGACTTTCGCTAGCAATTTGGTACTGTTTGTGGCATCGTCGGGGCGTGGCGCAGGCGCAGAAGGGCGGGGGGGCCTCGAATTTATCAATGGTATGATAGTACACGGGTCGGTCATAGTAGTATTAGTATTGCATTTACCAATTATCACGTATTTTTGTGGACAGTTTTGAGACAGTTTTGGGACTTAGTGTTTTTATTTTTCAACTACATAAATATGATCAGTTAAAGATACTTAGTGCCCTGTTAATTTTTTTGTACTAATTAAAAAATAGCGGTGTATATAAACACATACCTACATTTATGCACGTTTTATGTCAACGGTACAAGCAGAAAATAATAGAAAATTAACAAGATAAATGTAATAAAATTTATTGTTTTCGGGGCTCTCCAAAACGGTTGCCGCGGGGAAGAGCACCCTTAGGAGATAACCCATTAGGTTTATATAATATATATATATATATATATATATATATATATATATATATATATATATATATAGAGTTTCGCAAGAAAGTGTTAACTTTTTAAAATTCCATTATAGTATCTTACTCTTTTTCTTTCTAATATCATTTGGCTTTAATTAATGATTTTTTTTTCAGTTATACCACTGTTTTGCCATCGCTGAGTACCCGGCCGAAATTTAAATAAAAAAACCGGTCATAAATATGCGAATCGACACGTACTACCCTACTGAAGAATTCCGTTCAGATTATATATAATATACTTTTTAAGTCTATCTTACTATAATACACTGGCGAGCAAAAAAATCCACTCACCTCATACTTGCATTTATTGACGGTTGTTAAGAGGACGGATCTACCTTTGAAAATACTGACTCTGGTTCAAGCGATGAAATATCAGTATTCTTTTAACTTATGGAGTTCAGACGATCTCAGTATAGAAAATCTGCAAAATCGTAAATGCGCGGAGTCCATTACTACTGGCTTTGGATGCAACCGCGGTAACGCTAGGAAGATGATGGTAATTTGGACTACCATATATCAGATAGTTCTGATTACACTAAAAAGCGGACCCCGTGCTCTAAAGCGAAGGTTTTGGATGCAATCCGGATAGGTAATATATTTATCCCTTTCTTGCAAAATGGTAATTTATATACAGCAGCCGCAGATTATGCAGATAGAAATAAGTGACGTCATGTTTACTCCCCTGCTATCCCACTCTCACTTACCTGTATTATAATATTAGGAGGTCAGTGCTCCCTCTGGTTAATTGACAATACTTATAATAATGCGTGTAACTAAATCAAAATGAAAGAAAGTAAGTGCTTTGATTTTACATTCCGATGTTGTATTTGTTTTGTTTTATACTAGAGGACGCCAGCAGCTACGCCTTCATTTTTTTTTAATTTAGCCGTTCTGGCCGATCCCGTGGGAATTTTGGGAAATCCCTTCTTAGTGCACCCCTACGGTCCCCAAGGAACATACATGCCAAATTTCAGCTTCCTGCGCCCAATAGTTTTGGCTGTAGCGTGTCTGTCAGTCAGTCAGTAACGCAAGGATTTTAAATATTAAGATGACATAAAAATAATAGCTACGAGTACGTACCATATACTGTAGCTTAAAGCAAACTACTTGAACGTTACATTACACCTACTTCTTTTCTCTCTGCACTGCCTAAAATTAGACTGCGAGAAAATATCCACGCCATTAAGGTCCGCCTTTATGCGTTGGGTATATTTATAATTAAACAATTAATATAATAATCTGTCCGTGTGGTGACGGATTAAGAATACGGAATGTCACCACCCCTATTATCCCATTGGTGTCGTAAGAGCCGACAGAGAGAGCATATTATGCAGAGAACAGCACTGTAAGAGAAGTAAAACTTGATACAAACCCTATACCAACCCGTTAGGCCAGCGTGGTATAGTAGGACAATTCCCCCTTTCAAGGGAGAGGCCTAGTCCAGCAGTGGACTGTTAAAGGCTGGTGATGGATAATAATATTGGCAAACGTAGTGTAGGACGCCCTCCATCTAAGAGGAGTGACGATGTATGCAAAGTCAGCCAGCCACTTTTTTCGCCTGGAGACGAAGCGTGAAGAGTCGAAAATCGGGCTCAGCGGCGTGCCATTGGAGAGGCCTATTCCCAGCAGTAGATGATAATAAAATCAGGTTTAAATCAAACACAAGTGCAACCTTATATTTTAACATTACAAGAATATATCAAATAGACATAACTCCACCTGCGTTTTACTTAATGACCTTAAACTTGAATAAAAGACGACAAATCATAAGTTTAACAACCCTTAAATTCAACTAAAACCAGGCATATTTTAATAGTAAACTATTTACTTTATAAATACATGTTCAATGTAATTGTGAAAACTTAAAATGTATTATAATAATACCACTCAATTAGGCATTTCTTAAACACACATATATAACTCCTTAAGTATCTAATCATTTATGCAAATGACAAGTAGGTACTTGCGTTTTGCTGTTCGTTTTAAAGACAAATACTTGAGAATTTCTCAAAAAATCTGTAGTGACTTTGTTTTTGCTGGCAACAAATTATACAACAGTTTTGTCATATTCTGCACAAACATTCTGCGTAATTGTAGACATAATTATACAAATAATGGTACCTTTATTCACTGAATGGATGTATAATATACTAGAGGACGCCAGCAGCTACGCCTGCATTTTCTTTAAATTTACCCGTTTTGTCCGATCCCGTGGGAATTTCGGGAAATCCCTTCTTAGTGCACCCCTACGGTCCCAAAGGAACATGCATGCCAAATTTCAGCTTTCTTCGCCTAATAGTTTCGGCTGTAGCGTGTCTGTCAATCAGTCAGTAAAGCAAGGATTTTATTTATTAAGATGATACTTATATTATCCTAAACAGCATGTGCCGAGCTTTATTTCACAAATCCGAGTAAAAAATATAGAACGAAATTATAAAGAGTGACGATAATACAATCTAGGGGTAACTGTTGGCCTTTCAATATATAGGGTTTTCAATATATAGGGATTCAAAAGTCGTGTAATTCCTTTGAACCACATGATCTGCTGGTGATATAGAATGACCCTAACCATATATTTCTTTAAAAAAAAATGTTTTTGCTTTGCTCCGGTTTCATACAATAGTACGTTAACGGGCTGAAACGGTTTTAATAAAAAATGGTAAAAAGAATAAACACTAGGTCAACTAAAATGTCGAATTATAAAAGGGGGTAACAACGCCTCGCGTCGCGTGGCGTCAGCTGTCATAGAGACACGGTATTGACCTTACCGTGTCTCTCGCGGCGTTTAATGTCAATGGCAGTAGATGGCGCTACAGCGAGTTTACCTACAATCAACACACGATTATAAATACCTTGATACACAATGTCCATCAAGCCATTGAATGTGTGTAAAAAGAGCGCTATTTTGAGGACAAATAGATCCATTCTGTTGACAATCTAGTCCCCTGTGCACTATAAATGTAGCGATACAACCGCCCAAAGTATTGTCGGGTGTCAGAATACTTTCAGCGGTGAAGCAATGTAGTACCGTTTGCGATAGCCTGCAATAAGCCAATTATAGAGGTCTTAAAACTGAAAGTGAAATATGAATTCAATTTCAAACATAGCTTAAACGTTTACTGAAGGTTCACTCCTACCAAAAATAGGTACGTTTTTTCAAGGGCTCACTCGTAAATGACAGCTTGTATGTATATTTTTATAAAATAAGGGCCGCAAAAAGGCTACCTAGGCCAAGCCTTGCTGATAAGTTTAACTTAATTTAGCTTAACCTCTAGACGCCAGTTAATTCTACACAACTTCACGCTTTATACCCGAAGGGATAAGCAGAGATGTATTATACACCCACACTTTGCCAGTTATGTTTCGGTCCCAATGTATTAGGGGGCGAGCCTATTATTATCTACCGGGCACATTATTAAGCGAGCGATAATATTAATATTTTTACGCCAGTGAACTCATTCATTATTTATTTAAATTATCTTCCCTTGCACTATAAGCAAGTAAGAGATAGGCTTGCAAGCATGGAAGAGTTTCAGCCAGTAGGTTTCTACTTAAAAAACCCAGTTTAAACCCCGTTCATACATACATTATGAAATTTTCTGACTTTACTTAAAAAAATTCTGAGAGTGTGGTACTGCTCTAGTCGAGCAAGTCAATTACGCTGTAACCAATGTAGCCTTAACTGACAGGTAAGGCTACATTGGTTTGACACTGTTTTTGGAAATTATCTTAGAAATATAAGTAAGTCCTAAGTTAATAGATTTTGTATTCTGTAGCACTTATAGGTTTACCACTAAATTGAATACTCGAACTATTCATATTTCTGAGATTTTGGCATAAGCTACATATAAAATATATCAAACATGTATCTCGAATCTCCAAATCCATGGATAGATGGAATAATGTAACTGGCCGTTAGTATGCTATTTATTTTCAAATACCGTATTTTTTTAAAGTAAATCAAAACATCGAACATACAATGGAACTCCCTGCCAGGATCTGTGTTTCCCGATCAGTACAATTTGGGTGTCTTTAAGACGCGAGTGAATAGGTATCTTCTAGGTAAGCGTGCTACATCCTAGATCGCATCAGTGCTTACCATCAGGCATGATAGTGGTCAAACGCGAACATATATAAACTTAAAAAAAAATAGAACAACGTACGTCATGAGATTTTGAATACATATTTGGCATAAGCTCCATACAAAATTTATCAAACATGTATCTCGAATCTCCAAATCCATGTCAAGTCAAAGTCAAGTCAAGTCAAAATCCTTTATACATTTAGATCACAAAGTGACATTTATGAACGTCAAATTTAAAACATTATTACTGCATGCTTCTACATTTACATTTACTGCCACGTTTGCAAGGCAAGGGCGTAGAACCATGAGAAAGAACGGGCAATAAAACTCACGGTCACTCTTTTTCATCGCCAGGTTTTTAATAATACATAACAATTAAACTTTTGTTAGGTGCTGCAACTGTTATACCTTCAATGTTACTTGTATATATTTACAGTACATAATACTCAAGCATAATCAAGTTAAATTTTGATGTTCATTTAGTTAGCCTCCTGTACATAGACATGGTGAGACAGGAGCATCCACTTACATTATGCACCTAACAATGCAGGCAATCGGCGCAAATGTTCAGAACCATGATGGAAATTATGAAGTTAAATATCAAAAACAAATTATACCAGCTTGGTTCGAAGTTACACCGAAACCGTAGGTTCTAGGCGACTTGGAGAAGGAATGGACTGTATATAAAGGATGGCGGGTTTTAGTCGCCTAGGATTGGATAAGGGAAGAGGATGTGGAAAAGGCTTGTGAGTGGGTATAGGATATTCTAATGATGAGGGGCACTTACCTTGTACGTCAGTCCTCCTTCCTTGCAAATGGCAGCCTCCTGGTGTTTTCGGGATGAAGCTGCTTGATTCACTCCACTACACAAATCACTTTCACTTGCGAGCGGTTTTGTATAAGCGGTAATAATTATAGCTCGAGCGGCGCGGTGCGGTACGGTATGGCGGACACGTCTTTAGCGAATCGAAAGTTCTGGACTGTTTCTCGCGTCGACGATCGCGGCGACCAATCCGCGAAAGGTGTGCCCCTTCTAGGGAATGGGAGACAGGGACGGAAACATGGTATCGCTCGCACTAGACAAGCAAGCGTGGAACGATTGACGTTGATGCGATTAGTTATAGATAGGAAGGTAGATGGCGCTACCATATCCCCGCGGCCCTAAAGGGTAGCCTTTAAAAAAAAGTACTTTAAAATAGAATTGAACTTAGCTATGTTGGGTGTACTACCGCATAACCCATCAATAGGCTAAGACAGCGATATGACGATAAAATTAATCTAAATTAACTTTAGCGAAAACTACAAACGCAATAATAATAGCGAAAACTACTAACTAAATACTTAAACTAAGAGGTAGATCCAACTTCAGGCTAGATCTCACTGAGTTGGAAGCGGACAGAGACGTACAACAGGGCGCACGTAGCTCCCCTTAGCGGTTTTCACGGTAACAACGCGGGTTGCACCGTCCTTGGAAGTATGCAGTTTCTCTACGATGGCTAACGGCCATGAAAGCGGCGGAGCATTATCATGTATTATGACGACTAACTTACCCTCCTGTATAGGGGATGCAGGAATATTCCACTTGGATCTAGCCTGAAGCTGGTGTAGATATTCCGCACGCCAGCGCCGCCAGAACGACTGCACGAGTTTATCCAGCAGAGTATGTCTCTGGAGCAAGCTTGAAGAGTCTGCTTCAGGAGCCCGAAATGATGATAATGGCACTGTGTTGTGTGTGCCTCGACTTGTGCAAGGACAGTTAAAAGCTCTTCGTAAGAGAGGATCTGTTGACCTATAACCTTGAAGAGATGCGTTTTAATTACTTTGACCATGCTTTCCCAATATCCACCGAAATGCGGTGATGCTGGTGGAATAAACTTCCAGTCAATATGATTTATGGAAAGTTCTTCCTGAAGACGAGTACGATATTCTTCCCTGAGAAACTTATAAAGGTCGCGTAAATAAGAGCTTGCGCCCACAAAACAAGTGCCGTTATCCGTGTACAAACACTGTATAGGGCCGCGCCGTGAGAGAAATCGTTTAAGGGCTGCCAGGAATGACACCGTGCTTAAATCTGTCGCAACTTCAATATGCGTAGCGCGCGTCGTTAAGCATGTAAAAATACATAGCCAGGCTTTACGGCTTTTAACACCTCGACCACGCACTGGCGTATACTGCAGTGGTCCTGCGTAATCACAACCGGTGTGTGTAAACGCTTTAGCAACCTGGTTGACGTGCTGGCTAGGGAGATCGGCCATGGCAGGGAAAGTCGGACGCGGACGAAATTTTAAACAGACGTTACATTTATGTATTCTGTGACGAATTATTCGTCGAGCGGCTAAAATCCAATACTTATGCCTAAGTAAGGACATAAGCAACTCCGGACCGGCATGGAGGTGCTTCTTGTGATAAAAATCAACAAGAAGGTCGACAACATGATCATGTCACGGCAGAATACAAGGATGTTTGTAGTTATAAGGTTCATCCGAATTGGACAGACGACCCCCAACGCGTATGACGCCGTGTTCATCGAGAAACGGCTTGAGTCTAAGGATAACGGGAGAACAAGGTACATTGTCTTTTAAATTTTGAATGTCGTTACTAAAATGAACAGCCTGTACAGCTCGTAGTAACTTACATTCTGCGAATTTGATATCAGTACTTGATACAAAAGTCTCATTAGGTAGGTGCCTAAGAAACCTTTAGACATAAACGATGGCGCGGAGTAACTTAGACCACGATGACATGCGTAGTGCGAGTGCATAGATGGGAGACTCCGCAACCTCAGCAATCACGGGATAAGAAACAGACTTCCGTTCGGGTACATCTTCGTCTTCTGCACTGTGGTCAAAGGGTTGCATGGGCCATTCTGACGGATCATGGGAGATCCAAGAAGGTCCACGATGCCACAATGGATGATGCAGAAGATTAAGTGGAGTGACACCACGAGACAAGCAATCTGCGGGGTTCACAATACCCGCGACGTGATTGAAACAAATAGCAGGAACCAGTTCAATCAATTTGCTAACGCGGTTGGCGACAAAAGTCTGCCAGCGATGAGGAGAAGAATGAATCCATGCGAGCACTACTTTGGAGTCGGAAAATGCGTATATTTTATTAATGGGGTAGTGGGGCAAAACTGTGTCTTGAACCTTGCGGAGCAACTGAGACAGCAGAAGCGCGCACAACTCCAGTCTCGCAACTGAAATGGTTTTAACAGGCGAGACCTTAGACTTGGCACAAACTAACTGCACCGAGTAGTTAGAACCAATGCGGACTTGCAGATATACGACTCCGCCGTAAGCACGCTCGCTGGCGTCAGCGAAACCTATTAAGTTGATGGTACATCCATCTACCAACCCAAGATGACGCGGAATAGTAACTTAATTGAGACTAACTGGCCCCAAGCGGCGACAATATGGTCAGGGGTTGTTTCATCCCACTCACACTTTGATAGCCAAAGCTCTTTGATCAAGAGCTTGGCGTACAAAATTGTAGGAGCCACAAAACCCATTATGTCCCATAGTCGAGCCACTGTGGACAGCATAGTGCGTTTGGTGCACTTATCATCTGGTGGTGAGACGTCAAACCGAAAACTATCGCAGGATTTGTCCCAGCGTAAACCGAGAACCTTATGCGGTACAGACTTCTCAAACTCAATGTCTGGAGAAGCTTTATGAGAATCTGGTATGTGTGCGAGAACCTCCTTAGAGTTGCTTGTCCATTTGACAAGATCAAACTGGCCTCGCTTGAAAAGCTGAATAAGCTCTTCACAAAGCAAAATTGCTAGCGGAGCGGATATGACACTAGAGGCAATGTCATCCATGTACAAAGTGGAAGTGGCAACAGCCGCTGCGGCGGGAAAGTGATCGCTTTCATCAGCGATCAACTGGCGAACAACTCGTAACGCGTGATATGGGCTAGACTTGAGTCCAAAACAAACACGATTGAACTGATACACAGATAAAGGTTCTTTCTTGTCAAAACGATAAAAGATCCGTTGAAATCTACGGTCAGATTCGCGAACGCCGATATTGAGAAACGTTTGGCGGCAATCAGCTGACAGAGCGATTTGGAAAAGACGAAACTTTATTATGATGTTAAATAAATCACCCTGTAGATTGGGGCCGGCATGCAAAGTGTCATTAATCGACTGACCCGATGTAGTCTTACAACTAGCATCTAAAACCACACGAAGTTTAGTAGAGGTTTTATCTTCGCGAACTACGCCGTGATGCGGGATATAATATGAGGGCAGAGAGTTGCCCTCGTTGTTTACAACTACACTCAAAAAACCTTTATCTATGTAGTCACGAATGACGTCATTATAGGTGCTGCGTAACTTAGGTGATGCATCAAGTTTACGTTCCAAGCAATGGAAACGTCTGAGCGCACCAGCGTACGAGTCGCCTAACGAATAAGGGTCACCACAGACTGGCAACGCCACAACGTATCTGCCACTGTCGTCACGAACAGTGGTAGCGCGGAAATGTTCTTCACACTCGAGATCCTTACGGCTCATCGAGGGCGGTGCGGTAACCTCTTCCAGCTCCCAAAATCGCTTGAGAAGAGAATCAATATTGTTTTCTTGAAGAACAGAACAACAGCAAGACGTAACGTATTGAGAAGTATGTAATGTAGGTACGGTGACCATAATCACATACCCAAATACCGTCTCAATAGCGGGCGGTAAGTTATTTTGCTCACTACGTACCACTTTAGTTAGTAGCAAGTGCGGAAATATAGCGGCTCCGATCAAAACATCAATGTCTGCCGGATTCGCAAACTCCGAGTCTGCCAGCGGCAATGACTCGAGGTGAGTGAGAAGCGATACGTCCACATTAGCGTTTGGCAATGTGTCCGTAATACGCTCCACGATAAGCTAAGAAATGTTAAAATTAATGTCTCCATCAAAACGCGAATGTATTTTAATATCTACGGAACCCTTGCAATGTTTTCTGAACCGCCGATCCCTCGGACTATTGAGTTCGTATTTTTAAAGTTATTCCACAATCCGAGGCGTTTGAACAACTCAGACGTTATTAAATTGGTCTGAGACGCGCTATCTAGGAGACAACGTACCATGTGCGGCGACCCATTAACATCATATACGATAACTTGCGCTGTCGCTAGCAGAACAGTCTTAGACGCCATACATCGCGGCTCAGTACTGCTCTGATCACTACAAGCGCGCGAATGCCGTCCTCGCGTGCGCGTCGCCCGCGCAATGGACGTCGTACACAACGATACTTCGCCCTGAGGCGTGGAGGGGGAAGTCACCGTGGCCTGCACCTGCGACGTAAGTGTGTCAAGGTTAGCGGCTTGGCTTGACAACGGATTACCTTTATCGAAGTGAAGCAGAGAATGATGTTTTTGATTGCATAAGCGACACTTTGCCTTTCTAGAACAATTACTTGTTTCATGTTTTATGCTTAAGCAATTAATGCAAGCTTTGTTATCTTTTACGCATTTAAAACGAGCGGTTGGATTCAAATTATCGAAGGCGGGACACTTGTAGAAGTGGTCGTGCACTACATTACTGCACAGACACTTCTGTGAATTAATTTTATTAGATTCCGAGCATGTTACGTAAGATTGTGGATTAGGGACCGAGTTATTATTACTATTTCGCGATTTATTCAACCTTTGTTTGTTGCTGTTAGTGTTAGACGGGCCAGGTGAACCAGACTGCGTATTATGAAATATTCGACACTGATCTTTGATGAACGAAATAAAACTATCTAGTGTAGGTATTTTATTATTGCGTTCCGTCATCTCGAATGCGCGCATTGTATCAGTGTCAAACTTTTTTAAAGCGAGTTGAAGCAACATAAAGTCGGAAAGATCTTCTAATTTTAAGTTCCTAAGAGAATTAACCGCGGTTACGAAATTATCAATAAACAGCTGGAAATTCGAGACAGATGCGGCACCGGACAGTTTAAGATTTAAAGCTTGGTCAAAGTAGGTAGACGCTAGGACGCGCGTGTCTTGATATCTGTCAAGTAGTGACTGAAATATGACCTGATAATTCTCAGCACTGGGTGTGACACCTGCAAATACGGACTGGGCCTTCGGTGACAGTTTACCTATTAAATAGGTAAACCTGTCAGCATCTGTCAGAGAACCATTATCGTGCACTGTAGACTTAAAGCTCGCATAGAATAACGGCCAATTTCGTATATCTCCATCAACGACATAATCTCGATTGGCGGTAATTTTGGCTTGCGGGCCGCGGCAACGGGCTCTGCTGAACATTTACCCTCCAATTGCGATTGTATACGCTTAATAATAAATAAAAAAGATCTTCGAATGAGGTGTACGCCTGATAGTTCGGTTTTTCATCAGGATTGATAGAAAGTAATCTTGCGTTATAATCGTCTAACAACTTATGAAAATCTGTTCGAATACTATCTACTGTCATACAATAACTGAGAAATGCTTCGCTATTACTGTCAGAAATAGAGGCGGTTTTTGAACGCTCGTATATGTTTTGAATGCGCTCAAATAAAATATTGCGTTTTGCTTCTAAGATTGTCATCTCTATGTCTTCCGACACGCGTGACTTCTTTTGTTGTGACATGCTTACGTAAGTAGAAGCTAATGAGACCGAAACAAAATAAGAATATCTAATCTACCTATTATTTTACCTAAGTAGGCTAAGTAGGCAACACTTTAGAGCTGTGGAATTAAAAGTTGCTCGAAATATGAGATTTACAAGACAACTATGATAATTCCAGAAATAATAATTGAGTAAGTAGGTAGCTACATAAAGTTTACCTACTGATGCGGGCGGAAACAACCATGCGACGGTTATGTGAATATATTAGGAGTAAAGCTAGGTGCTATAACTGCCTAGGTATAGCGATATAACGTATAAAAACGTAAATGAATCCGGCTCGAAGGACCAAAAAAAATGGTTCGGGGTTACACCGAAACCGTAGGTTCTAGGCGACTTGGAGAAGGAATGGACTATATATAAAGGATGGCGGGTTTTAGTCGCCTAGGATTGGATAAGGGAAGAGGATGTGGAAAAGGATTGTGAGTGGGTATAGGATATTCTAATGATGAGGAGCACTTACCAGGTACGTCAGTCCTCCTTCCTTGCAAATGGCAGCCTCCTGGTGTTTTCGGGATGAAGCTGCTTGATTCACTTCACTACACAAATCACTTTCACTTGCGAGCGGTTTTGTATAAGCGGTAATAATTATAGCGGGAGCAGCGCGGTGTGGTACGGTATGGCGGACACGTCTTTAGAGAATCGAAAGTTCTGGACTGTTTCTCGAGTCGACGATCGCGGCGATCGATCCGCGAAAGGCGTGCTCCTTCTAGGGAATGGGAGACAGGGACGGAAACATGGTATCGCTCGCACTAGACAAGCAAGCGTGGAACGATTGACGTTGATGCGATTAGTTATAGATAGGAAGGTAGATGGCGCTACCACAGCTCATAGAACCGCCATCGACCAGTCATCGCAAGTAGCACCCTTTCACGAGTATGACGCATGTGCCAGCCATATTCATCCCTCTCGCCATATCAGAGGGACAGGGATGACCCGACAGACGACACCACCACAATAAATGACATTTTAGTGAGCATGATGACAACGGTATACGAACCGGCAGTAATAAAATTAACAATCTGTTGGTATACTGACCATGAACGCGAATTACCTCCGTTTTCCAGTTCATTAATATTAGGATAAATTTGTGAAACGCGTGAAGAAATGCAAATGTAGTACCCATATTTAATTGACATGATACCTCTTGGAATACAGCCACCGATCCAACTGATTGAGTACAAGATAATAAAATTAAACACTATAAATGATGTGTGAAGATGTGAATCATTTATATAATTTTATTTCGAATAGAATCATATTTTTATTTAATTAATTACATG
Source organism: Euclidia mi (assembly GCA_944739405.2). NCBI lineage: Eukaryota > Metazoa > Arthropoda > Insecta > Lepidoptera > Erebidae > Euclidia > Euclidia mi. The sequence goes on from OX123198.2 coordinate 23,349,775, forward strand.
TCATGAAAATTTTAATATTATCTACCTATTTACCTAATAATTATGTGAATACTGAAACAGATTATTATTTCCAAGCGCATTTGTCACTAAGGTAATCATTTAAATTGTATAAGCCTTTGGCATTAGGCTATTTTTAATCTTTGTCTTAAATGCGCTAAACGGCAAGTCCAAAATACATATCGGTATCTTGTTATACATACGTAAACTAAGTCCTATAAAACAATTATGAGTTTTACACAAACGGAAATACGGAACACATAATTTATGTCTATTTTTTGTATTATTAGAGTGAATATCACTATGCTTTGAATATGAATTTATATTTTTACGCACATGCAAAACACTGGCCTATATACTGAGACGCTACAGTTAAAATACCGATTTCCTTAAATCTTTCCTTGAGCGAAACTCTGGTTCGTAATTGGTAAATATCCCGAACTGCTCTTTTTTGCAATATAAAAATACTTTCAATATCAGCAGCAGCTCTCCCATAGTAATATGCTATATGACATAACACTATGAAAAAAGCCAAAATATACCAGTCTAGCCGTATCGACATCTGTTAAACTACGCACCTTCTTAATGGCATAAGCAGCCGAACTAAGTTTCGCTGACAGATATGTAATGTGTGCGCCCCATTGCAACTTCGAATCAAGTGTTATTCCTAGAAACAATGTAGATTTAGTTATTTCCAGTACATCATCAATTAAAATGATGTTAGTACCAAGGTTTCTGACGTTTGGCAAAGCAAACTTAACACATTTGTTTTTTTGGCGTTCAGTACTAAGTTGTTAACAGTAAACCATTTAGTCACCTGAATAAGAGCACTGTTTATTTCGGTAAAGTTTTCCCTATTTCTATCTACTTTAAATATCAATGAAGTATCGTCAGCAAACAATACCACGTCACAAATGTTTCTCAGGTAAAATGGCAAATCATTAATGTAAACAAGAAACAAGAAATGCCTAGGATACTACCCTGCGGCACTCCCAATTGTAGTGGTAAGCCACTGGATTTTGAGCCATTTATTTCGACACATTGGATTCTGTTATTTAAATATGCCTTAATAACATCCAATGCTTTAGTCTGGACGCCATAATGTGTAAGTTTGCACAAGAGCGTATCATGGCGGACACAATCGAATGCTTTCGAAAGGTCGCAAAACACACCAATAGCATTCTGAGAGCTCTCCCATGCATTATAGATGTGTTTGAGTAACGCTACTTCTGCATCCGTCGTCGATTGACCCTTAGTAAAACCGTATTGCTCAGTATGAAGCAGGCTGTTTAAATTAAAGTGTTTCAGAAGTTGCTTGAGTATGATCTTTTCAAAGATTTTACTAAAAGTAGGTAGTATTGAAATTGGCCTATAATTACTAGGATCAGTCTTACTGCCAGATTTAAACAGAGTTATTATCTTACTATGTGTCATTAAATCTGGAAAATCGCCTGATTTAATACACTTATTAAATACGTTGCTTAGATAAAGAGCTACTATATCTAATATACTTTTCAAGATCTTAACAGATATTCCCCAGAGATCACCTGTATTCTTAGACTCTAGAGATTGAAAGGTGTTTATAATGTCAGTAGAACTAATAGGGCTGAATTTAAACATTACATTACAATTTTGTACACTAGATTCTAATAAATTTTCTGCACCTGAAGCTGATGAGTTTAGACCTTTAGTAGTAGTAATAGGTATGCTAGCAAAAAAGTTATTGAATGTGTGTGCAACTTCTTCTTTATTGTTAATAATTTTATTATATCTAGCGAGTTAACATTGGTGTTCCTTAAGGTTGTCTTGCCCGTTGCTTCGTTAATAGCTTGCCAGGTGGCCTTAACTTTATTAGAAGACTTCCTAATTTTGTCACTAACGAATACAGCCTTAGCTATACTGCATACCTTTTTAAATATTTAAGAATAATTTCTGACATACTCAGTGAAGCTCGCATTAAAATTGTATTTCTTCACACCATACAACTCATACATCCTTGCTCTGCCTTTGTAAATACCTACAGTAGCCCACTCACTAAATGCTCTAGACTCCTTGATTACTTTTTCTACTTCTAAAGTCGTTTTGCACTATATTAAACATATAATCATAAATTTTATTAGGTGATTTAAGCTCCATCATATCAGGATTAATACCTACTAAAATTTTGTTCCTAAATTCAATAAATTTACGCCTTGGTAATGGCCTAACTGTCACCTTATGTACGACATTTTCATGAATATATGAAAATCCTGCCCATTGACCACAGTGATCCGAAGTTAAGTCAGTAGTAACTAAATTATGTGGTACTGTATGATTACTAAATATATTGTCAAGACAAGTGGAAGATGATGCTGTTATTCTAGTAGGTTCAAAAAAGAAGTTTGTCAAATTAAATTATTTAAAAAGATTAAAAAGCCTACTAGTCATTGGTGAACTATCTAATAAATTAATATTAAAATCACCACCAACTATGATACCGTTTTTATTGGTCCTAATTTAACCAATTGCATCTTCCATAACAGACTCAAACACATAAAAGTTACCTAAAGGAGGGTGATACACACATATAACAATATACTGTTCCAGCTCAATGCAGGACATTTCTACAGTTCTTTCTACAGACAAGGTGCTTATGTCCTTTTGTTCCTTACACGGTATGGTATTTGAAACTAGTATCCACCATGGATAGTTTGACTCCTAGTGAAAGCACTTTGCACAGTGTAATGCATGTTATTTAAAAATTTAATTTGATAATCCTTCAACCAGTGCTCCGTTATGCACATAATTTTCATATTGTGGCTTTCTAAATATAAACTTAATTCTAAATGTTTGCCAGATAGACTCTGTATATTTTGATGTGCTACATTCAATTGACAATGTCTATCCTTTGTCCTATTCTTAAGTTTAAAGAACTCGTGTCAGTATTTAAAATAGAAGGAATGGCAAAGACAGTATTATTTACAGAAACCAATTTCTTGGATACCCTACATGTACCTGTGTCATATTGTATATTATATGCTAATAATTTAGCAATTTGTCGCTTATAAAATAGTGAAAGATACATAGTATCTTTGGTCAATGTGTAATTATATTTATTAATGAATTTATTTATGTCAAAATATAAAATAATATCTTTATACTGCCATGTCATATTGTACAAACACAAATTAAGGTCAAATATATGTTGATTTGCCTTTTCATCTAATGTACTTGAATAAGGTAAAGTTCAAGTAATAAATTGACTTCCTAGTTTTTTATGAAGTGATAACATTACTTCTGTTAAATTGGTAATATATTTTTTGTTCACAATTTCGCTGTCACCATACACAATAATTATTGTTGACTGTCTATCGAATGTTGTTTCTTTTAAAGTATCTATTAAGTGTGGAAACGATGACCCTGGATAACAATAATTAATGATTTTCTGTTGCTGTAAATGACTACTCATTAAGCTACGTAAACCTACATCTATCTGAAAACATGTAAACTTTTTTTGTGCCTGAGTTATCAACTAAGGGTGTCCTATTCTTTGGACTATTGGTTGTACTAGAACTAGAACCTGAACCTGAATCACAGCAACCTGAATCACTATCACCAATAATTAGAGACTCATTACCTAACAAGCTTGATTTTAAACAATTTGAGCAACTATTTGTAATTGTCAAGGCCTTTACATATTCCAGATTATTCTTACCAATTCGTGCAATCTCATCATATTTACTTATATATACCTGCACTTCTTTCTCATACTCATAGATGGAATAATGAAACTGGCCGTTAGTATTCTATGTATTTTCAAATACCGTAATATTTTTAATGGTAAATCAAAACATTGAACAACGTACTCGAAGGACCAAAAGGTGACACAGACTATAAAAAGTTAAGGGAATAAAAATTAGTGTTCAATTTGACTATACCTTTTATGCCTTGTCTTGATATAATTTGCGTATGTGATGTCTGCAGCAGTCTGCCTACGCGAAACCAAAATAATTTGGAGCTGCAAAAATATTTTCGCTAAAATGCGTATGCCAATCGCAATGCTATTTAGTATGACGTTCTTTGTAATCTGACGATTAGTGAGCTCTGCCTTTCGTATTATTAGTATTTGGATAGACGTCGAGGTGAATCGACAGGTAACAATAACATTGTTACTAATTTATCCGAGCGGCACATTACAAAGATAACAATGTAGAAGGTAGAAGTCCATTAGATCGTCCCACAAGCAATCACTGAATGGTCTATTCATAGTTCCTCGAGACTAATACCTAAACAAATGACAACACAAATTGGATGGCATTCACAAAAATGAACCTTTTTTATCTCCTCAACATGTTTCCAAGCTTGTCTTTAAGGTAAAATGTTTCGGTCCGCGGCAACTTGATTATTGATTTTGAATCGGTATACCTAATGTTAGGGAAATCAATGGGCGACCAGAGTGACCAATATATAAATCACCTATCAAGTTGATGATGTTGATTATTATGTAACGTTTTTATATAGCTGCTTTTTTATTCAACAAAGACAGACAGAGTGGCAGCGTAACGTGCATAAAAATGTCAAACGCAGCGAGGCGATTTGATTTATGCTTTATTTTTGTGACGCATGAGATATACGGGCGTGCGTGTGTGGCCGAAAACACCTCAGATTCATTGTTGAAAGAGGTAAAGTGGGAGATGAGTGGGCTTACATGTCTATGTGTAACTCTACGTATGTTTGTATAGACATCGTTTTTACGCAGTTCAGTCCATTTTTTAAATCGGTCGATCCTGGCGGCCGACGTACTAGAAGGTTGAATATCACTTAAATTACTTTATCTTTCTTCGAGGAAACAAGAAGATACAATGAAATTATGAGAAAGGAATGGCTGAAGCTGAGTTCAATATGCTTGTAAAAAAATATAGCACAAATACAAAATCTTCTTAATTCTTAATTTTGTATAATTTATATTATAACAGTTTGAAATAGTTTTGTCAGCCGATAAGTCATTGACATTTCATTTATTTTGTATCAACAACATCTAATGGTATTAGATTGGTATTAGTTAAAACTAAAATATAATCCCTCTAAGCCTGCGCGAGCTTTCAAACACATTCTGGCAAAGTTCTATAAACGTTCAAACTAATCAACTGTTTATTAATTAGACAAAAGGATTAGAAAAGCTCTGTTAATAATTTATAATCTTTATATTAGGTTATCAAATTTAGTTTTCTATTTACACGCTGAATATTACTTTTCAAAGTGATAAGGGTATGATTTTGATGGAACGTAACGAAATATACTTTATTTAATCCAATGGAGTAATTTTATACTGTGTGACTTGCATTCGGAATTTTCAAATTCAAATCACAGCAGCCGACCAACTCAAACACGTACAAATCATGTGTCCCATGATACGCCCCTCATAAATAACAGGTAAAATGAGGATGTCACAGTATCTGCCTAATCCTTCACAGCTATGTTGAATGGTTTTTGTACGAGCTCGTGTTTCGAGCGGCGTGATCGATTATTGCGATTAGGCGAACGCCACGTGAGAGCGGCCCGCGTGAGTAGTAGTAGTTGTCAGTGTGACATTCATTGGACATTTCACATCCTCCTCCATAATATCCTACCTGTCACGCGACATACGATACGATTCGCGGCAGATGTTTTTTTGCGCAGTATTTTTAGACTCTACAAATGTTTAGCCTGTTCCTGATTTAAAAGCAGTCTCGTCATTCGACAGCAATACTTCATATCCTTGCTTTTCTTAACTGCTTATTTCTTACACTTCTGCACAACATTAATTGGTCACCTACCAACCCGGGCAACATAAACAAAACCATCTTGGGCTATGGGCACCCTACTCGCAGAGGCACTTTCAGGTGCGCATTTTCTGGGCCCCTTACAAGTAGGTTGCCCTACCCTACCACCCATCATTACAGAGGTTCCTTTTCGGCATAGTGTAACAGGATAGATGCACTTCGTCGTCAGTAAGCTAATATTCCTCATCTGCCTACTCTAACGCGGACCGCAATCGGTGGTACTCCAGTGAAATCCATGGGACAGTTAATATGCATTAAACTACGCTGCGTATGCGTGAATTCGCTACGCGCACGCGGCTAACTACTGTAAACACACTAACAGTCGACGTGCTTGAAACATGCTAGAAAGAAGTTTACTTTTCTAAGCAACAATGCTGTAACAACAGGCTATACTCCTAAGTCCCGTGTTTAATATACGCAGAGTGCAAATATGCCAATGGATGGTGCACAGAACCATAATAGTGATGTTGACAACACTGTATAGGTACATTCTGTTCATCTAACTGAAGTACCTTTATTCAGCGAGACTAAGTGCCGTGCTTGTTAATATGTCAACGATCGACACCTGGGACTTTACTCGTGTTAAACAACGTGTTAGTATGTTAAAGCTATCCAATTATTTTTTGTGGAACTGTAAAGATTTCAGTATGAATAAGAAGGCTTTTAAAACTACTTTATTATATAACAGAGTAAAAAAGAGAATGGAGAAAATAATAACTAAAATAATAATAATAGTTTACCAAATAGCTTCAACGAACAATCATGCATCTTCTTTTGTAAGAGCCGATTAAGTCATAATAAAATTGAGTTTGTTGCGTGATTAATGAGGCCTTGGAGCCATGTAGATGAGTAAGTTATTGAGGAGCATCGTATCGCATCGCTGAGCGCAACTGGAAATAAAATTGTTCGCAGTGCATTTTATAGTGTAACATAATCTCTGTAGCTTTCTCTCACCTTCTCTTCTCGTATTATTCTCGCTTCTGTAGAAGGATGTACAGAAACAATTACTAAGATACTTCAATCCCGTCACTCATAATGGAATTGTAGAAAATAACCGTGGATGAGAGACCAGCTATTGATTTCCACCGTTAGACAACAAAAAAGGGAATTAGTGGTTTTTGATATTGTGTCAAATTCTAAGAGACTGACCGATTCTTCTCAGTAACGCAGATATGGTGACCTTTCGTTGGAAGGCATTCCGGCGAAAGATCATATTTGCTATCTTTACATGTTTCATTTCATTTTCACATTATAAAATTAAACCACTAATTCATATTTATAGGTCAGCGGTTTCACCTCGGCAATGATGTATAAATCAATCACACGGGACATGTTGTTTTGTATATTAACAAGCTGCCGCTGTTTCGCATAGCCATCTCATTATTTATTTACCTTTTATGTTTTTAAGACATCTAATATTCTAAGGGAAGTTGAAGGTATAGGTTGAACGTTATATTTATTAAACACGTATCCATACTATTAGTCTAAGAGCCCGTGAACCCCAAACCTACGTTATTTTCTAAAAGCTGAAAGTTTGTCAGCGGATGCTCCCAACACAGGTAAGAACGATGGACCATTATGGATTTTGGGTTATAGTGGCTTTGGCAGGTAAACGGTACTAAAGGTGTATAAAATACCGATCTAAATACATCAAATATAAAAGTACAATTTTTCGGTATTACCTTCAGAATATCATTAAAAATCACGTTATTCATTGCCAGACACTTAACATCGTGGCAACCTTAATGAAGACACCCTTAATGTTTTTGAAATTATAATTTTACTTACGTTATAGTATAAAAACTAATTTTTATGTATAATACTTGGGTAATAAGTAGATGATGTTTCCTCACTAGCCAGACACTTTTGATAGTTCCAACTCCTTGCCAGACAAGCATGTAGGGTAGCTGTAGGCCAGGGCCGCGCCGACTCAATCCAGCGCCTGTGTGCGAAATCTATGAAGCGCCTGTGTGCCAAATCGATGAAGCGCCTTTTTGTCCTCCTTTTTCGAAAATAATATAATGAAATGAAATATATTTATTTAATGTTAATAATTAACGCATATCTTGGCCCACGCCTCTATCACCCTGGCACCAGTGTGCCCCGCGCACATTGCACATAGGGACGGCTCGGCCCTGGCTGTAGGTAAGCGCGAAGTTAAAACTACATTTTCTATACATGTCAAAACATTCAAATACTTCTCATCTTTATAGTGAAGAGGCAAATACACGACACAGCATAATATTTTTACATTTTTATATGACACAATAGCAAAAATTAGCCATCAGTCATACCATCAACGTCCGTAACTATTTTAACATTACAATAATCACGAAATGCGAACATAACTCCTCCTCATCCACAGTCACATGACCTATCTTTACGTATCACATGAAAGCCCGGAGGGAAAAGTTCACTGTCTAACATGGAGCGCGTAAGAAAAGTCTCAGTTAATGCTATTATATCATATCGACTCGTCCGTAGAACAAAGTCCGATCTGCATGGATCGCAATTTTCAGTAGAGGCTGTCGAAGTTCTTGACTTGTGTAACTCTTTATAAATCTTATAACGATAGACTTAAAATTAAGATTTTTTGGTATATTACTATAACAGTCCAGTCTAATTAAATGCTCTATAGTGTATATTTCTAGTCCTTTTATTGTACGAGATAGTGGGTTACATATCGACCTAGGACGTTTTATGGCGGAAAAGCGAGAGTCCGTGGTGAACATCGTGCGTTGTATTGCGGAAACGTGCGATTTAAAAGACGTTCTATGTCAACAAAGGTTGATTTTTGTTGGAATTTTTCATCCCTCCTTCCTTTGTGATCCGTCCTTTGTGAATAATATAAAACATAAAATTAAATCCAATGTCATTTTTTTTATAGGAAGGTCTTAAAATAGTTGACAGAACTTTAGGTGGCAAAGATTAGACTTCTTGCATGCATGAGTAATTATAATTTTACTAACTAGACATGTCGTGTAATAGTCGGAGTAATTATATTTACTAATTTAAAAATAAACAAACTGTGTACGTATGTACTTATATTTATTTAACTTTACGTATATTCGTATATACTTATTTAAAAGTCATCAATTTGTATGTATATTATAGAACAATTAATAGCCAATAAATGACAAATTGTATCACAAAATTGCAACTCACTTCACGAGCACTCACAAGGTTATTTTATAAGGACCTACTTAATATGAAATTAAATTAGGACCTCAAACATCTTTATCATCACCTAAACCTAAGACGTGGTACACAATATTAACTAAATAATAATAAAATACAACTAAAAATTAACAAAATTGAAAATCGAGTACTCATACTCATTTTAGTACTTAGCTAAACTATCCTATTGAAGCTTGTTAGTCTACTAAGCAGAGCCTGGGTTCTAAGGCATAAAGTCGTGGCTGCCACCCGGATAAGGTTGAAACCATTATAATGACATACTTCAGTACTTACTCTACATAAATAACTTAAGCAGCACATGACCATTAAGGTCTTAATATATTTGAAACACACTTTTCATTGCATCATCTATAATGATCTTGTGCCTGTCAAGCCGGCTCCGCCTGCCCTTCCTCTAGAATTATACTTTTATTCTGTCTCACCCATGCATACATATCTCATCTATGCAGTCTAGCAACAACATAATAATATAACCCAAAATGAGTTAAATAGCATCAGCAGGAACATAGTTTGGCATACTTCAATTTTCTCACAGTGACTGTTGCTGGCAGCTGTAGTAAATGGCAGACTACTTAATTAAAAGTATGTCTTAATATTTTGTATTATTAGGGCATAATATAATATCCCATGTCGAATGAGCATGTATATATTTACAAAAATACTACATATATCCATTTTCCAGTAACCATAATACAAATTCTGCTTATTTTGGAATTAGATGATGTTGTGTGTATGTGGTAGAGTATTTTTATCATTATTTATTAGTACGAAACAGCATGGATGTTAGTACATAACCTAACTGGGGTAGACCCGAGAAGTGTAACCACCTTCTTACTGTTTGAGCTGTATTAACGATGAATTTGAAAAACTTAATGGATTTCCAAAGAAAATTAACTAGGTTGATTACTGTAGACCTGTGTACCTTCGGTAGACTAAATAGACTATCCGGTATTGAGGTATTACAGATTCGTTTCTTTTCTTTGTCCCATCACGTTTGTATAGAATTTCTTCCCATAATATATCAAATTCACGACTGGTTTCTTTGTACCAGGAGGCAAAGATGATTCAAGCCCGTTTATCCTTCACTCGTTACTAAAATATAAAAATTATTTTGCACAAATATTTTTAATAAATTATTTTAAGACGTTCTTTGAAACAATAACTATTGCAATAAATTAAACTTATTTCTAATAAAAAATCTTAATAATTAAAGATTTTTTCAATTGAACAACGTCCTAACTGATTCAACATTTTGAGTAACAACGTCCCATCTTAACATTGAACCCACAAATTGTTTCACAGACGCCGGCGTAAACCGTCCTTTTTTAACTTCAGACGCTTAAAACTTCAATAATGTTAGTAAAAAAGCGTCTTAATATTCCATAACACCTCTGCTTTTTGTAGCTCAATATTGCATAAAAATCGATTACTCTGTGAATACTAATTACGGTAACCGTCTTTTTGCGCCAGAGTTGCGTTTCTGAACAACTCCATCGAAAAACATTCTAAATAATCATCGATCGCTATTAACTATGAACTGAGTTAAAAAGTAATAAATACAATAATCTGTGTTAATTTAGGAACTTAAAGTTGTATATAGTGAAGTAATACTTGTTAAACATCGTCACTTACCACAATTGAAACATTGATTTGCAAACGCGGTATGTAAGTTTGAAAACGCCGAACAAAGATCAGGTTCTTCTGCATCTACTTGAATCATATTTGGTATTTTGCGTTATCCTGATATCTTTAAAAGTATTCTTTTTAATGAATATATTAAATTTTCTTAAATATCATGTAAATTAAGCATCGAACACGAAAACGCCCCAATTTTCTTCTTCTTCCAATGAAAAACGGCCGGACTGATGATCGATCGCTGAGCTCGCGCCACCCATACTCCCCGTGCGCCGTGCCTTGTATACATCGTGCGTTGTTGTGCGGAACAAATATCAGATGAGACGTTATTCGATTCTATATCTCCGAAAGTAAATAAGATACGAAAATTCTAAAAACACAGTTTTGTAGAGTTCTCATTCCTTATCCCAATTAGCTATTTATCGCGAGGTCGATATATTCACTTTGCGTAACATTATTAAGCAAGGTACTAGTCTTCGTCCTTAGACCACGAACATTTTGATAGCATATTTTCATCTCATGGGATCGCGGTCGACACTTGATAGTTGTTCTTAGCACGAAAGTTCTGCCGCCATGGCTTAACACATATGTCTTTAGCCCAGTTATCTGAAGATATTATATTTTCGGCATATTTCAATGGTACTCCAAGGCTACAGGAAGCGTAGTGGCCAGGAGATTTCAGTTTTTCAACAGTGCATTCGTCACCGCCACATATTGACTTAAGATAGTCGCGTACTTGCTCGACTGTGGTGCCCTCCTGCACGTAATATAGGTGCAAGTATCTTCGCATCTCAGCGGCATGTAGCATCGTGGAGCCAGGTTCAGCGGTACCCCTGAGTACCCCGGGAACTGAAGATCGAGACCGTCTACGCCCCACTTTTTCCCAGTTTCCTTTATCAGTGTCTTCACAGTCATGGCTATTGATCGTTGAGACCGATGTGGAAAGTTCTGCCTGTATGACCATATGAGCACTGAGGATAGGAGCCACAGACGATACTTTAATTGCACTGGGGACAGAAGCCGCAGACAAATCTGTATCATCCCCGAGAGACTCGTTGTTTGGTTTAGGTTTCCGATTTGGAGGTTTATTTCTTGAGGTTAATTTAGTTTCAGGAGTTGGACATGTTGGGATGCCGTTACACGTCGACGTTGAATTTTTGGGTATCGGCTTTTCTTCGCAAGTCTTATTGATGTTTGATTTATATTGTTCTTCATCAGGTTTTTGATATTAATGAAGCGTTTAGTCGTAAAAAACTACGAAATTTTGATGCTAGTCTGCCACCGTGTAAATCCGAACTGCTACAACAATTTCTGCGAGCCAACTATGTGTCTAGCATTTAATTTTGGAATAATGCAAATCAGCAAATTCCAACAATTTATCAACCCGAGAATAATGGATGGGTTTTAAATGGTTCGAAGGTGATCAGTTACAAAATTTCGTTAGAGATTCACTGAAAACTGTCTCAGGTATAAATATTTCAATCTATTTTTCATTTTTTTTTAATATTTTTTACATTTTTACAGAAACTGACGAAGGAGAAGAAGTTAACGATATCGAATGGAGTGACAGTGACGAAGAAAATGATAACATTGGTGATAATGATGATAATGAATGAAAGCGAAAATCGAGCACATCTTTTATGCTCTTCAATAATATAATATAATGTCATCAATCTATTTTTTCATCCTTTATTATAACTTGTATCACTAACCAATCTTAATATATAAAATCCTTGCGTTACTGACTGACTGACAGACACGCTACAGCCAAAACTATTGGGCGCAGGAAGCTGAAATTTGGCATGTATGTTCCCTGGGGACCGTAGGGGTGCACTAAGAAGGGATTTCCCGAAATTCCCACGGGATCGGCCAAAACGGGTAAATTTAAAAAGAAATGCAGGCGTAGCTGCTGGCGTCCTCTAGTTTTTAATAAAAATTTAAGCAAAATTTATTTTGTTTTTTTTATCTCTGCTATTGACAGAATAAATTAAAAATTTTAACAATTTAAGTTAGTTGTAGCATCGAATGTCTTTTCTTAGTATGTTTTCAAACTTAACATAGACTATCAGTTATATAAGTCTGCGCCAAAAAGTTTATTTGCATAAGTCATTCTAATCACGAATCTCTTCTTACGATTTACAATGTTTGTCTAGCAAGGGGTTAGAACTATCAAAAGCGTCTGGCTAATGATGAAACATCATCTACTTATTACCCAAGTAGTATATATAAAAATTATACAATATTATTTAGCGGGTCTTAGTCGCGATAATTTATTTATTTCAAGGCATAAATACCTCTGTTGACTGATGTCAGCTCAGCGCCGTCCTTGTGAAGCGCGGATTTTGGTAACTACCCTCACTTCACTCGAGAGTCTGTATCGACCACTTGGAACCCAGTTATCAACAAATGCAAACAACGCCGCAGTAACACAACTTATCAGTGTGTAGACGTCATAAGTGTAGTGTGTCGAAGTACCGACAGTGCGGATAGAACTAAAAATATCAAAAATACAAAACAAGTGAGGGTAGCTGCCGAAATCCACGCTTCACAAGGACAGCGTTGAGCTGACATCAGTCCCTCCGCGACCACAACCGTTGCAAGCCGGTAGAAACGTAGGAGAATAACAGAGGTATTTATGCCTTGAAATAAATAAATTTTCGCGACTAAGACCCGCTAAATAATATTGTATGATGTATACAAATCGCGAAAGTTAAAAATCGATTACATAAAATTAGTTTTTATACTATAACGTAAGTAAAATTATAATTTCAAGACCATTAAGGGTGTCTTCATTAAGGTTGCCACGATGTTAAGTGTCTGGCAATGAATAACGTGATTTTTAATGATATTCTGAAGGTAATACCGAAAAATTGGACTTAATTATTTGATGTATTTAGATCGGTATTCTAGACACCTTTAGTACCGTTTACCTGCCAAAGCCACTATAACCCGAACTTCATAATGGTCCATCGTTCTTACCTGTGTTGGGAGCATCTGCTGACAAACTTTCAGCTTTTATAAAATAACGTAGGTCTGGGGTTCACGGGCTCTTGCTCTATATATCATATTATATAGAAGAAATATTTGTATATATGTATCGAATGGACTAAAAACCTACTGGACCTATTTTAACTATTTTATACCATTAGAATGCTTCATTATCTCTGAGTAAAGTCATCTATATTGAATGTCCACGCGATGCCGGGACGGGTATTTAGTAATAAAATTGATATACGAAATATGCAGAATCTGCCAGTTTCATTGACTGCTCCGGAGTCAGTTTTCATGAAATAGAAATGAATATATATATAACAATACAAACTCAGAATATCTACATTTGACTGACATTTCAAGTATCTACCAATATTTAGTTCTTTAACGCAGTATTCGAAATAAACAATAAATTGGTAAATAAATATGGAGTTCGATCATTCACCGTAAAGAAATAATATGACAGGCAGACAAATCGATATCGACGTTTCCTCTTCGTCCCATATTTTGTGCGGTTTGTTTGGCTATACAATCAATCCGAGACTGGCTGTCAAATCGTGAGAGGGCCAGTCTGGACCCGTCGCCAATGAATACAGATTTACATAGAAGCGCAGCTCTTAAGGATTTCGTGTGCCAATTCCAAGTGGAGACTGTCTCCAGTTTAGTTCGTAGTTGGCGCCGTTGGCGGTGCTGGCATCGTTCTCCGTTTCTCTTGCTCTCGTAGTTAAGATACACAGGAGGAACGTTCGGCTCTCTTGCTCTCGTAGAGACAGCTGTCACAGCGCGACTGCCACGCCGCCAAGCGGCCATTTGGGTCACAGAAAGATTGCCTTCAGAGCGCCCGAAATGAGCCTCTATGTAAATATCTGAGCTCTTTGCCGTCGCGTTCGACAATTCGGGTCACGGGACCTGTCAACACTAATGTCTGTGAACTATTTCCAAAGCTGTTCCACACATACTTACCTTGTTTAATGGGATAGTGTACTTTCATGAGTATGTTTATCAAGTGCGTGTAAAGCTATAAATTTTAGGCCTAGCCGTTATAGCGTTCAACATAATATCGTTTATATGTATAGGTGATAAAACTGTCACATAAACCCCAATGAAGTACCTTATTTCATATTGAAATACTACCGTTAACAGATCTTTTTGAAGCCTTAATTTATAAGCTGATATTATATTTTCTGAAATTAGAATAACTGTTAATTATTGGGGTAGTAATTATTTTGTGGTGCAGAATTCCATTTTAATAACATTTTCAATTACGCTATAAAGTCATAAATAGTTACATCCTTTGTTACTTTAATAATGTAATCTTTATGATCGAAGTAAATATAAACGTCCCTATTTTGGGGATATTGTTGCCTCGTTTTGAAACATAAATAGAAGATCGGTCTCTAACAATAAAGGTCGATATCTCCGAACTGTGAGGACGAATTCAAAGATTATATCAGACTGTTCACTGTTCAGTGATCCCCTCCTCGTTAGGGACTGCTTTGATTGATTGAACTTAAGTAGTACACGGGGAGGGAAAATTAAACTCACAGTCATTAGAGAGAACTGGCTAATTAGATACATTCACTAGCCTCGATGGAGAGCCACACAAGTCTATTGACTACGTAGCTTCTCGGATCATTGACTCAGCAATTTGATGTCATAAAATCTCTACGTAAGTTCGTCTGAATACGAACCAACACCACCTATCAGCGACCTAATTTTAATTTGCTTTTCACACAGTTTCTTCTAGCGTTATTTAGGTCGGCTCTAGAGTACCTACGGATATTAGTTTTTCACTAAGCGTTTGCATTCTGACCCCAGCAAAACGAACAGGTAGTGGTATTTAGTGACACTCTAGTAAGAGTTTATTAAAAGTTCTTCAGTGTTAAAAATTGTCAATTCATTCTAGACTCTTTTTTGTGAAATTTGATTACTTTATAATTTATTTGAGCAGCAAATATCATAATACTTTTATTACATGATTAATCAGACTAGTGATTAAATGGCATTATTCCTGGTTTCCCAATAAAACGTACTGGATGCAACTGAGAGTACGGAGGCAAGTGACTATCTCGCTGTATTTAAAGCCCTTTTTAGTGGTCTAGTGGTAGATGCAGGGTAACAGAGGAGCAAGAAATTTGGTTTGAGTTTGAAAGATGCATTATTTGGTTCTTGATCCTGTAGAACGTAAGTTTATAAGTAATTTCTCATGGAAGTGCTCAGGTATTTTTGAAGGTTGCGAAATTAAGTTCGCACCTCCCTCCCCTTTCTTAGATCCACCCCTGAAACTCACCAGTACCTGAGAACGCTCTAGAACTTCCAAAGTATAAGTATCATCTACACAAATTCCTAAAGAAATGTCACATTTTTTATTTTCCTCAGTGGTCTGCTAGTAACACACTTTATACATAAAGTACGTATTTTATATGGAACAAGAAGTGTTCACGAGTACGGCTAAGTGAAAATAGTTTTGCGACAATATTTGTTCAAGTACGGAGTAAGGCTCCATAAACAATATTATGTACATTGTTTTACATTATACGACGCGACAGCGCAAACTGTACGGGAACTAAATGTTGTGCCAAGTTATTACTGTTTTGTGTTGAAGGGAAAATTTCCACGCATTTCGTCCCTAACAATGACCAAGTTTTCAGTCTATACCTTACACCGTATATTAAGCAGCGATAGCCTTGTGGAAATACCAACAGACTGCCATGGAGAGGGTATCGGGTTCGAATCAACGGCGCGCACCACTGACTTTTCGGAGTTATGTGCGTATTGAATTATAGCTTGTCCCGTGCCTCGGAGAGCACGTGAAACCCAGTTGTTATGAAGATCTTTGACTTCTGAATAAAACTGACACTAGTCTAAACCATAGAATATCGCTATCCCTTCGGGTTGCGGCGGTCAGACAGGCAGTTGCTCTGTGGAAAAGCTAATATTCATCTAAATCCGGTTAGACCTGTAAGCGGACCCTCTGTTGAAACTGGGATAATGCTAGGAGGATGACGACTTTACACCGTATATACATATATATAGTCAGCGTTTTATTTTATTCATTCATTTTGAATAACAAACAGTTACACATTATGTTCTTATAACTAATATACATTCTAATTGAAGTGATTAAAAGTGCAACCCACACCGTAATTAGCAGTTTACATAGTTATAAATTTATGAGTTTGCCCGAAAAGTATCTACTCATACCTACCCGAGATATAGCAGCTTTCTATAGCATTTATTTTACGATGCACTCTATTTATTACCTACAAAGTGGCTTAACTCTCAAACAAGTCACGTTGTAGTACCACGGTAATAGATATTATTCCCCATTGATGATTGATTTATAACCCCATTGATAAGTAGGTATTTCGAGCATTGCACACGCGCGCTTTTAATCGCGGTTAAAAAAATGACAAAAATTAAAAAAAAAATCGTTGCCCTGGTATTATTTTTGGTTAGTATGACTTGGCATGATGTCCACAACGAGCAGACTTCGGCTTGGTGATGGGTCATGTGACACCCTGTATAATTCACAGTTTGTTATCTTCGTACATTTTATTCACAATATCATGTCTTATAATTGTATCTAAGAATTGCGCCGGTGGAGACAGGCTATTTTGATACGTGCCCCATCCCACGTACCATATAATTGACATTATATGGGAACAACAGGCCCAAGGTCCGTTTTCCGACCACGCTTGAACAATAATGTCCTAACAGCGCATTTAACCCTTGCGTAGCTCCCTCGATGAGTATATACCTACATAGTCGCGATTGGATTCTACCTCTAAGAAGCCACGGATCAATCCAACTGAAGCTCGTCATCGTTTCTGAAAAATCAGTTTTAGGTGCTTTGTATACTTCGTTTGTCGGAAGGGAGTGGCTTTGGCTGTCAGTATTGACATAGTCAACGCCTTCAACGCCCTTCCGTGGCTAGCAATTAGGGAGGCACTATTATATCACAACGTGCCTCCATATCTGCGTAAAATCGTTGGGACGTATCTGCGCGACAGTTCCATTACGTATACTAGTATGGGTCGGGACGGCTTTGAACTCCGGAGGGAGGTCACCTGTGGGGTTCCCCAGGGGTCAGTGTTAGGACCCCTGCTATGGAACTTCGCATACGATGCGGTTCTGAGGACCAGTCTATCCTCCGGCGTGAGTATCGTCTGCTATGCGGACGACACTCTGGTGTTAGCAAGAGTGTATGGCTTCCCTGAAGTAATTCAGCTCGCGGAATTGGGAGGGGCTTGTGTCGTCCGACAGATAAGCGGGTGGGGCCTACAGGTAGCGCCTCATAATATCGAGGCGCTGTGGTTCCACAGGAAACAATAGTGTGGTTCCATCTAGCTCGCTTACTAGAGTTGATGGTGTGGAGGTCTGAGTAGACCGGTACATTAAGTACCTCGGGCTCACCCTCGACAGCCGCTGGAGCTTTAAGTAGCATTTCGAGCGTATAGCCCCTTGAGTTCGCGGATCAGCAGGAGCCCTTCAAAGGCTGCTTCCGAATCTCAGGGGTTCCTGAGAAAAAGTTCGCCGTCTCTATGGTACGGTTGTACGATCCATGGCTCTTCACGGAGCGCCTATATGGGCCACACGCCTAGCGGCCTCCTAACGCTGTAAAGCCAAGCTCAATAGCGTGCAACGGGTGGCGGCCATTCGGATTGTTCGAAGATACCTCACAATTTCATATGAAACGGCGACAGTTCTGGCTCGTTTCCCGCCCTTCAATATCCTGACGGACATAAACGCGAAGGTCTAAGCTTGGGTTGGACGGAAATGCGGCCGCATCACCTACTGATTGACTCAGATACCCACCGGGCACGGGTACTCGGTGAGTATCTGAATCGAATCGGACGCGAAAGAACGGCACAATATCACCACTGTGCAGGCGACCTGGACTCCGCCCAGCATACATTGGAGGATTGCCCGGCATAGGCGTCTGAGCGCGAAGTCCTTGTCGACCAGATCGGACACGTTCTGTCCCCGCCAGCAGTTGTTGCTGCCATGCTGGCGAGCGAAGAAGGCTGGCAAGCAGTGGCCTCCTTTGTGAAGCTGTTATGCTCCAAAAGGAGGCTGCAGAGCGGGATCGGGATTGGGAGAGGGCCGATCCTGTCCGACGACAAGGGCGGCGTCGCAGAGAGCCGCCAATGAGGCCGAGGACCCCCAGAGCATGGGGAGCTCTGGTCGCTGATTAGGATTCGTTGCTCCGGGAAGCTCCGCCAGTAAGGGTAATAGAGGCCGTTTAGCCTTCCCTAAGAACGGTTTCCATTGAACATGGCGCCATAGGAGGAAGACTAGACAGCTCCTGTACCCAGTGTCCCTCCCGTAAGGCGTCTTTGGTTGGCAGTCGAGGTGGTTTTTATTGGTAACACCACATGCTCCGGCTCTCGTTTCCCTAAGAGTCGGAGATCCGAAGGGATTTTCCACCTCGTAAAACAAAAAAAAACGTTGTATACTTCGATCATACACGAACCGTCGCTTTTTGTCGCTTGTTCAAGTGCGTATAATAGCAAACCATCGGAACTCACAGAAATGGGAAATTCATATAGGCCAGGTATTTCCGCATTCATTATTTCAAAATCAACCCTTCTTCTATTTGGATTATTCGCAATTACATATTCACCTAAATGGTTTTAACTGCTATAATTAGGTATACGAACGTTATTAAACTATTTAACGTTAACTATTTAAAAGGATTAGGAATTATGTTTTTGTTATTATCAATGATTACGAAAGAGAATCTAAAATAGTGCAGTTAAATGTGATAATTTATTCGATTTCACTAAGAAATGTAAAATCGAATATCTCAGATCCGATATGGTTAAGAGAAATGTGGCCATAATAACTTTGATGGTTTCATCCTGATCTTTCATAATATATTAATTTCATTGATGGCCGCAAAAGTTCAGAATGACGCCAACTTTACCCAAACCCCTTTATGTTAAAGATTTTCTATATTATGGGCTGAATATCTACATACTTTTTGGTAAAACACTGACTTAAATTATAATGTGTTCATGTACACGGTGTTGTACATGGACACAATAAAGCTTAAAGTCGTCTTAAACAGCCAGTCAGATTTGAACAACCTTTTAGCAGCCACAGCTATCATAGCTATCATGATGATGAAATTATAATATCATTCGTTTTCTGATAGGCACGCTCATGGAGGGGCTATAGATTAGGTTACGTCATGCTACGACCCTCAGGAGGAGAACAATTAGAAAAAGAACGCAACAAGAATGCAATTGCACGGACGAGTTATGCGAAACAAGGGTCCGACAGGCCAGGTGTGGCAGGTTAAACCACAGAACCTGAATAGCGTTTTATAAAGCTTTGAAGGTAGAGCTGTACGTAGAATACAATCAACAATCGCCTTAATTTCGAGTCTGCAAATCTCCATCAAGCGTTCATTATTGGCTTCTTATATGTACATACTAACTGACACTTAATGTCACAGTATTTCGCCCATCTGTACAGATCACGTCGTTAGCCGCTAG
The DNA here is from genome assembly GCA_944739405.2 of Euclidia mi. Taxonomy (NCBI): domain Eukaryota; kingdom Metazoa; phylum Arthropoda; class Insecta; order Lepidoptera; family Erebidae; genus Euclidia; species Euclidia mi. The sequence continues at coordinate 23,369,900 of OX123198.2, forward strand.
ACTTGTGAACTCGTAAATACGAATATACAAATATAGTAATCTACATAATGTTTCTTTGAGTCTGTGTAAAACCCTTTATTTTTCAATATATTCACTTTAATCTGTATATAAAAATCTTTGCGTTACTGACTGACTGATAGACACGCTACAGCCGAAACTACTGGCTACAAGTAGGTGAATTTTGGCATGTACATACATATGTATGTTCCTTGACGAGTGTAGGGGAGTTTGTACAAAACATTTTATCTCAGAGAAATTTACGCGAACAAAGCAGCGGGCAAAAGCTAGTACCAACATATAAATTTTATACTGCAAATAAGAGCTTTGATTAAACATTCATCTGTAGCAAAATTACCCCTACTATATGCACATATATTATGTATATATATATATGCCCCGGGCCGATGCTAAATTAGGATTTACTCGAGCATCATTGAGACCTATTGGGTTGCAAAGCTAAAATGATAAAAATGTAAATAATGTATACCTTTTCATCGGTGGGAGGAGCGGCTATTGATTTCAAAAATCAAAAAAATAACTGTTCCACTAATCCCTTCAGATAATCGTCAGATTGTGAGAAAGCACGTCTAGGACGTTAGGGTGAAGCATAAAAATCTTAATCTGATGCGCTTGAGTATCTCAAAATGGCGATTTCTTTTTGCAGGTTCTAATAGTGACCACGAGTTTGCGCAACACCCAAAGCGCCAAATTATTCAATAAGAGCCTTAGAAAATCTGACACGCGCGTTCGTTTTTTTTTTAAATCTTTCGTACGACCACCTACATTCCTACGTTATCAAAAATACGTAGAACATGGATGCTATCAATATCTGACGCCCTCGAGTGAATCCTGAAATCCCTTCATGGGCTTCCCATACAAATACGTGCATTGGGCACACATTTTAAATGTTTAAAATAGCGACATCGTTGTCAATTTTGTAAGGCATTCGAAATATATAGGAATTTAAACTTTCGTGGTCATTTAAACTTAATTTAAATTGTTATTTACGTGGTATATATCCCGAAAAACAATTTAAATTAAAATCGAAATATACTTGAAGTGTAGCTCAATTATTATTACCCATGGCATGAATTAAACACAGAAAATATCCTAGACACAAATCCCTAAAATGCCAACATTTGGCTTTACCCAATACCGTAAAGATTTTCGTGCCGATTGCGTACAATGTCTAGATATACAGTGGGCGCAGTTTCGGGTTTCAGTCTGCGGTTGAGTGGCCAGGGCGCCGCGTTCGCAATCAGGCTGTTTCTACTTCAGCGCGCCGGCGATGCGTGCCCCGTCACACATCATACGGACAACCCTCGTCTGAACGAACGACCTTCAAGATACCTCGAATGAAATTCTAGTACTTTCTCATCGTTTGGCACCGAAAATAAGAATTTTTCGTGAGTTGCACTGACAATAATGATTAAACATCGCAATATTCTTATAACTCTCAATTTTAGATCATGTTAAATTCGATGGTTAACATTATTTGGTATGGGTATTGGGCTTTTAATGCTCATAACTGTATTTTCCGATGATTCTAAAGACTTCATTTCCAAATTTGTATTCTTTGGAAACAAAAATACAATCAACATATTTAAATGTCAGCAAAAGATTACAATGTTTAGGGAAATTATTCGCTTTCTAAAACAAAACCCTGTAGACCTACAAGTTTTGGCTTAGTATAAATAATTCTAATTCGTCACTCCATTGTGCCCGTCCATTTGTCTTTACATAATTACACATCAAATATTCACGAGTTATTTTATTGTGTTTGGGATTTTGCGGGCAGGCTCAATTACGTAGGTTACCGGAAAATTTGAAAATTCATCTTAGTCGATTTACTGCGTAACGGATTATCTTTGTTTGGGCGAAGGCGCCAAGTTTACTGATAATTAAAATTAATAATTTCATGGGGAGAACTTGAAAGTTGGAGAGAAAATAATTATTAAAATGAAATTATGACATCGAGTATTATCAGAATAAACACAGACGGATGATTGGTCGTAAACTCGTAATGTATGATATAACACTAAAACCCAAACACATGAAATAAATGTATGTTTCATAATATATGCTCAGATAAGTCAACTCGTCAAATTACTTTTCAAAAGGCTAGTCTGGTGGTTGAAAATTGTACCCTAGCGGCATAAGCCCTATTCCGAGTCACAGCTGATTAAACAATTATCTATTAATTTTTACTACTTCATTCATTTTCTGGACAAAGACATACTTCAAGTAAGTAAGTCTTATCTCTTTTGTGAATAACCAAAAATTGCAAATATGAAATTGCCGAGCAATAAACGATAATTATAATTGTTCCTTTTGTCCACTCGTGTCGCGACGAGTTGCAATGCGGTCGGAACGTTCGGCAAATGGCATATTAACGGAGCTAAGTTTTCATTTAATTTAAACTTTAATGAAACTGCTGGAATGCTGAGCACAAAGCTACATGAAACAAGGTTTTGCCTGCGATTTACTTAAGTGGATGAAATGCACGCTATTTTCTTTCTTTGTCAATGAGTGTGCGAAATTAAACTACCGCACATTCGCTTTTCTAATATTAGCTCGGTAGTAATTAATTTTGTTAACAACTTGGCCCGCGTGAGAGCCAGTTATTGCGGTAAAAAGCTGATATCCTTACTCAAAATCATACCATTATACCACTCCGTTGCTATGTAAATGAACGCTAAACAAACATATACACTCTCGCTTGCATTTATTGTAATATTTATTAGCATTGTAGTTATAATAATTATTAGTATGGTGTGTACCCAGTGGCAACTAATAATAGTTATGAATGTAAGTGTAAGTGTGAGGTGTTCGGAAACAAGGCAGCATCCGCCGGTGCGGGCGACACCGTGTATCGGATGCATCCGCACTAGGCCTTTATACGCTTCCCTGCTGTAAGCTTATTCGAATTGTTTTATATACTTTGTTATAACACTACCACAACCTAATCTTATTTGGACATCGCGATTGTTAAAATATTTTTTTTTACTATCCGTTATAATTATGTTTTCATAGTTTTACCATTATGTTAAATTATATCTGTAATTATTTACTATATAACACATAATATAACCTCACGCCTTTATCCCTGTCGAGGTAGGCAGAAGTCTATTACACAACCATACATAAACACGACATTACTAAGCGAGCAATAATTTACATTTTACAAATAATATATCGAGTTTAACATTTTTGGGAATCATGGACTCTGAGAACCCAGATCTTAGGCATTCCGTTTCATAAAAAAAAACACTTTGTAGTCTATTTACGAACAGTTCAAAGACGTGGTTCAAAGAGATTGATCTATTTCTAAAGCTATTCTGTTTAAAGATGAATTCTGTTTAAGTATGAGAAACTATTTGATGTACTCTATACTTGAGATTTTACTTTACTTTTGGTATTGATCACACAACCCTTTAATAAGACCACACCTTTATACTTCACTCTATATGATCACTAAGTATGGCAGGGCATATACAAAAATCTAAATCACAACAATAAGGTCTGTTTTTATATCAGCTAAATGCTTGACTTTTTCAGCCCAATCCCTTTCATGTTCATAGTAATGCTTTAGTCACTAGCACACGTGTCGACGTGTGATTGAGCGGTTTATTCTTAGCCGGAACCATATGGAAAATCAATTAATGTTATCGACAAAACTGTCGGAAGTCTGTTGCGGACTGTAATACGCTGTTTCATGGTCCAGTTATGAAATGGGACGGTAAGTTAGAACGTCGATGATATTCAGTAGCAAATTATCAGCGCTTAAAGCGTCAGTTGCTTTTCCGTTCGTATTATGAGAGTAAAGTTAAGCAACACTTGGTCAGGTCTGGGACCTGGATGGGTAACTGCGTGTGGCGTTTACATCAGAGCGTTACCGTGGTGGAACTGGGATGGAAAGGTTTACCTGCACACCTAGTGCAGGTAAACCTTTCCATCCCAGTTCTTGTCTCCGGGCAGGAATCGTTGGCCCGTGTCAAAGGTCTTCGGGCGGTCTTAGATTTACGAAAGCAGAGTTTTGTATTCTTAATCGTCACCACACGCATAATTAATATGAGTAGACAGGTGTAATTTGCTTATCATTCTCTTAATGACAGGGTGCCCTCAATCGCTTTTATTGATACTTGTGAAGTGGTAATCGAGGTTTTTCCGACTCATGAACGTTATATTAAAGTTGGAAGCACCGTTTTGATTGCCTGAGCTTTACACAGTGACATTATGATTTGCGTAGTTCGTTCGAACTTTGTACGTATCTTTTTTTTTTCATCATTCAGTTATCATCCAGATAAATCCAAAAATAGGACTACATTTATATGATCTAATCTGTTAAGTAATTTAGACCGATGGTATTGGGGAATGTTATCAGCATACTCGTAATTATGTTTACTCATCGTGACTGCCTAAACTACTGAAGCTAAAATATTTTTGGACAGTCAGTACCTTTTATTTTGACATGTAAGCATGCTCCCAGTAGCGTATTTAATATTCTACCCCTAAGCTGAAGACACGCCTGCTGCAAAGGCCGCGCTTGACCTTCAGCAAATAAACTATCGGTCGTAGCACCTATTCGGTTGGCATCACACCAAACGCGCCGAACTGTCTGTGTATGTCACGGAAGCGAATAACTTTTTTTTTTACCACGAAAACGAAATATTATGAAATATGGAAAACTGGCGTAATAGCAAGATTATGTCAAACCATAATAAAAGTGATGCAGAAATCCCAATACACACAACAAAAAAACATACACATAGGTACATACACGTACACACCCCCTAAATGATGTAGCGTTCGTAATTAATTCTGCACATAGATTATAATAATATCACGGGCCCATTAACTGATCCGCCGAATATTGCTCATGGCACGTTCTTGACGAAGCGCGGTAATTATTTGTTAATTGGTGCCAATGAAATCAAATAAACGTTACTGGCACAACACGAAGACGTGAAGACATCACAATTTAACACATTAATACTGTTAGGTACTATTGTGTCTAACATGATTATACCAACCTCTCCCAATTTGAGACACAATATTACTGTAAGTCTATAAGAAGGCGTTTTGCCTACAATACCTACCACTCTGGCCTGAGGGTCTGGTATAGTGGTATGATGCCAAGTTTTTCGTCCCATGACAAAGATCTTTGCAAAGCTACTAACGCTATAAACTTGAAATTTGAATAGTGTTTCCATTTATAACATAGACATAGATTTATGAAATCAATTGCCGTTGTACTGAAAAATCATCAAGTGAAGATCATCCTCACTTGATGATTTTTCTTCAGCATTTCTGTCCCCAAAGAACAAGGCAAATTTTAGGCGTCTATCTATAAAAATATGATAACATAAATTGGACTCGCGTGAAACCGGGCATGACATGTTATCCTATTTTGACGGTAATAAATATAGCAACGGCTTGGTGTGGATGTTCATACTCGAGATATTAAAATAACGCTTTTAACTTTGGTACAGGTAAGCTAAACATAAAACCCAACAACAACGTTAACATAGTCAAAACATTATGAACATGGAGAAACACTGTACGCGCCATATATTACCTACCAACCTACCTACGCAATAAAAACTCCTTTAAATTGCGCCAAATTCTTTTCTAAAACTCTCTTAACAATATTATTTGATATTTATTGCTTTAAAGGATAAACCTTTGTGTGATGAGCACGATTACTTGTACTGTCTGAGTGTCGTGCTTATAATCATGAAATATACATACATACATAGCCTCACGCCTATAACCCCGAAGAGGTAGGCAGAGGTGTATTATTTCTACACCCACTTTTCGCCAGATATACTTTAGTCTCACGTAATAAGGGGCGAGCCTATTGCCGTACCGGGCACACTTCCAGGCTCCGTGCTGCTACTGAGAATTTCGTGATAGAAAAACCCAATAACACTGCCCGATCCAGGAATCGAACCCGGGACCTCCCGATCCCACGCGCACATTTGTGCTGCGAGACCAACGAGGCAGTCGTATAGGGTTTGATGTCGAGTTTTCCGTCTCTACGCAAAGATGGTATTTGCATCGTTTTATCCCTTAGTCGCCTTTAACGACACCCACGGAAAGATAGGGGGTGGTAACACTTGTATTATATGCCGTCAACCACACGGCTAAAATATTTATTTATGAATACAATTATAATCATATATATGATTATCTTTATTCTTCTTGCCGTAATAGCAAGCTCTATGAGTTAGTTGGTGATTAAAATACCGTGTGTGTTGTCTTAGGTTGTTATATTATTAAAAAAATAAGCAAATTACTTTTATCACGACCGGCGACCATACAGCCGTCCTTACGCAAAGTGCAATAACTCGAGTTTTGCCCCAAATTGAGATAAGTACATATTCGGAATTAGCAGAACGAGATCTATATATTCTTTTATGACACTTTTTACGTATCTATGACGCAGCCGGTTTTAATACTAAGCCTAACTGCAATATCTTGGTCGATGCTTTATGATTTACATATCAAGACCGAAATAACTATAGAATGGAATAACTAACTTACGCTATTAAGAAATTTTACTAACTATATCTGCATTAAGTATAGTTACTATATTTATAAATAGCATAGTTGGTCATTTGTAATATTAATTTACTAGTTATAAGTGCAAGTATGTTTGAGTTATTGCAGATATGATACGGATCCTTATTTACGGTATTTAATCATGATGTCATTATTAAAAGATGTTTTACTTTGATAATGTTTTATTCAATCAGCCAGCACAGTTCTACAGTCTTATAGTTTTCACAAGAGATAAAACAAATGCGAGCGACGACCATGGAGTATTAGCAGAGTTGCAACAACAAAAGAAATAGAAAGAAACATTATAAACTCCTTGAATATAAACTAAGAGTGTTGTCAATTAACTATGGTGTTTCATTGCACACCTCAACACCCCCTCTCAATGAAACAACATAACCTACAAATTTATAACAATAGCAAACATACATTATTAAATTATTTTCACATAGTTACTAATATTAGGTACTATCCTTAATTACATTTTGTCTAACATTTTTCAAATAATTCTCTTTTTAATGGTTTTGTAAAAATATCAGCTGGTTGATCATGAGTTTTATCATATTTTATACAAATCTTCTTATCATGTATTAAATTTTTGACAAAATGGTATCTTATATCTACATGTTTTAAACGCTTAAGACATTCTGTCCCAGCAGTGAGTATAGCTGACTGATTATCTCAATAGATACTTACTGGACACACATTACAATAACCAAAATCTTTTAATAAATTTATCAACCAACAAGCCTCGCTTGCAGCCATGCTCATTGCAACATATTCTGCCTCAGTTGAGGACAGACTAACACATGCTTGTTTCTTTGAAGTCCACATTACTAAACAATTTGAGAACATAAACATATATCCAGATGTAGACTTTCTGTCTCTAATGTCTCCTCCCCAATCAGCATCACAATATCCTTCTAACAATAGGTTATTACAATGGTAAGTCAATTTGAAATCCAAAGTGTGTTTAACACATATCCAAGTATCCTTTTAAGTGCAGTTAATAAAGTATCTGTTAATGAAGCGAGAGAGGTATGTCAGGATCGTTGCAAATGGCGTTCCGTAGTCTCTGCCTATCCGTCCGGGAAACAGGCGTGAGTCTATGTATGTATGTATGTTAATAAAGTATTGTTTGCACATTTCTGATATCTGCTCAATATAGACACTGCAAAACACAGATCTGGCCTAGTGCCTGCCATAGCATACATCAAACTGCCTATTATTTGCTTACATAACCTTTCAGTGCTTTTACTTGATACATTGTCACTTTCAAATATTTTTGCATTAAAATTGGGGTCCATGGGAGTACACATTGGCTTACAATTATACATATCAAACTTTCTAAGGACATTCTCTAAATAATTTCTTTGACTTAACTCAATAATGCCAGTTTCCAAATTTTGCTTTACACTTATACCTTAAAAATTTGAGATCTGCCCTAAGTCCTTGATTTCAAACTCCTTATGTTATTACATAAGGAGTTTGAAATCAAGGACTTAATAAAGACGTAATACAGATTTAAAATGTGAAATTTCTTTATTATTATTTCCAAAAATTAGAATGTCATCGACATACAACAATACAAAAGTTTTATCTTTACCGTTACACTTTATATATAAACATGAGTCAAATTTGGATCTTTTAAAACCTACTTTAGTAATTACAGAGTTGAATTTAGTATTACAACATTTTGGAGATACCTTTAGCCTATATAATGATTTGTTTCACTTTACAATATTGTTAGACCCTACATAAGCACTTTCTGGTAAACTAAGATATACATCTTCCTTTAATTGTCCATATAAAAAGGCTCCTGTAACATCCAGTTAAAATATTGGTAAGTTTAATTTAGCAGCTATAATTACAAAAAGTCTAAAAGTGGATAACTTTGCCACTGGAGCATAAATCTCATTTAAATCATATATATCATCTTGTTCAAATCCTCTAGCGACTAATCTAGCTTTATATTGCAAATTTTCTTTCAACCCTTTTAATTTAAAAACCCATTTACTACTTATTACCTTTATACCTACTGGTGGTTTATAAAATGACCAAGTATTGTTACCTCTTAAAGTTTGCAGCTCCCTGCCAATTGCTTGATTCCATTTACAGGCATCATGACCACTTATTGCCTCCTTGTATGTCACAGGTTCAGTCTCTGTAGTTTGAGCACTGTTTCAAGTGTAGAAAGACGTCTGTTTTCTGACACGCTTGCTCTTCTCATCGCGGGGTGGTGGTTTTGTAAATGGCATTTCAGTGGAGTTCGATTGGTCAAAGTATGGTTCATAGTCACTACCAGATATACTTTCATAGGTCGTATCTTCATCAGGGGTAAGTGTCACTTCTGACACACTTTCTCTACTTCTACTTTCTTCCTTTTCTATGTCTGTTATAGATTCATTATCCTTTATTTCCATCTCTACAGTAGATTCCATCTTTTCCTTTCTATCATTGAGAAATATCACATCTCTTCTGATCTCTATACTATTTGTCTGAGGAAAATATATCCTATAACCTTTTGTGTTGTCACTGTATCCAACTAACATTCCTTTTTCGCCCTTCTTGTCCCATTTCTTTAGTTTTTCCTTGGGATGTGAGCGATCACTTGTTCTCCAAAAGTATGTATGTTCTGAATGTCATATTCCTTGTTACACCATATTTCATATGAAGTTTTTCCATTTTCTTTGCTATTTCCAGTTCTGCTCAAAATAAAAGTGTTCGTTGCCGTAAGTGTATCATTTCTGAAGTAGCATATTTTGAAGGTGAAAAATAAATTTGGATGAATAACAAACAGTTTGTATATTATTGATCTTATCCCGGTACTTTCTTGGCAGAGTATTAGTAACGGTTGAACTTAAAGTAATTGACCAGAATTGATAAGAAAGATAGCAAAGTGATTCCCATTGTAATTGTACTTGTTTAGTTTAAAATTGTTTTTATTCATAAAATTATAACCGATTTCACATTATTTTAAAAACAAATCTTAACGCAGATGATGAGTAGACTTGGCTTTACCGAAAACAGTTTCATACTAAATCGTTGAGAGGAAAAATAATGTTTTGCAAATGTCTGTTTATTCATAGGTATTCGACATAAAAGTGTAACATCTCTGTTTTTTCTAATAGTAACAAGTTAAAACTTTGGCGTTTTAAACTTGTTTCTTACTAATAAAAACCGCAAAAAATAAGAAACTAAATGCAAATTTAGTTAGAAAGCAGTTAAAAAAAATATTACTACTCAAAAATGCATCATATTTGGTTTCCTAACCAGTAGTGCAATAAATAGGTTACTTATTGCGGTTATGACTAGGAAACATTCTTTCTACATAGTAATAATACTTGACATTATTGTATTTATTGGATTTTTTGTCTACATTGTTATACATCATGTAGTAAAAGTTTCAATCTGATTGTGATGGCGATACAAACAAAACAAAAATAAAATCTTTACCCGCTTTTTCTCGAAATCAGGTTTGACCTATGTAGTTATTGCACTTTTCGTAAGGACGGCAGCATAGGTGACCTATGTTTTTACTATCTAGCTAGCTATATAAGTATCATGCGGTATGCAATGATACGTTGCAAAGCAAATTTTTAAAGCGGGGGTATGTTAGAGCCAATATTCACTTATAAAAAGTGCACATTTAACGCTGCAAGGCACATCCCTAGATGATCGTGTGCACGACATATTTTCTTTCTCGTAAACAGACCCTACTTATTTTTATGCCACTTTCAGACCCCTAGCTACGACCATTTCACCTTCTTTATATTCAGACACACTCTTACGATATCTCAGAAATATATTTAGTGTGTACCTACCTAACAGTAATGTATTAGGTATAATTAATTATTAGGTAGGTTACCTTTAATACATGAGAGCTGTAATGCCCTATTTATTCTCAAATTCTGTTTGAATTTTGTAATTCATTTAAGTTTTCTTTTAAAGACTCCTTATAGTCCTTTTATGAACTTGATAAAGAACGTCTTCGTTATAAAGACCACTATCACTCAACCTTCTGTGCAAGAAGTTTTAAATAGATAAAACAACTTACTTAAATTGCCAAGTTATCTAAAACTTCTTCGCAACAACGTCATTATTTATCAAAGTAAGAAATTCCGAAGCATCAAAGCCTTTTATCTCCAGTAAGTCGTATTGTGGTTGAATTTGGAAAATTCTATTACATTTCGTACGAGTTTGTATAACAAAGGGACCGTCTTGACCAGTCACAAAGGCAACCCAAACATTTAAATTCACAAAACGTATTATAATAACATCTTAATATATAAAATCCTTGCGTTACTGACAGACTGACAGACAAGCTACAGCCGAAACTACTCGGCGCAAGAAGCTGAAACTTAGCATGATGTTCCTTTGGGACCGTAGGGGTGCACTAAGACGGGATTTGCCGAAATTCCTACGGGATCCGGCAAAACGGGAAATTCGAAAATTCGCTGGCGTCGACTAGTTTATTCATAAAAATTAGCCAAGTGCAAGTCGGAGTCGCGCACGAAGGGTTCCGTACCATCATCTATTAAAGAAAATCACGTTTGTTGTATGTATACTTAATTTTTTTTTAGGTTTCTACCTGTTTATTAAGATCTAGTAACAAATTGTTTAAAAATTACGTTTGTTGTATGTGAGCCCCCTTCATTATTTACTTTTTTATTTAATTATTTATTTTGAAAGGTAATATACAACTACATATTCTGTGAACATATTAAGTGTCTACCTGCTACCGTTAATTAGTCATTTTGAGCAAAAAATACGAAAAATACACGTTTATTGAATGGGACCGGATTTTAATTTTGGTATTTGTTGTTATAGCGGCAACTGAAATACATAATTTGTGAAAATTTCAGCTTTCTAGCTATCACGGTTTATGAGATACAGCCTGGTGACAGACAGACTGACAGTCAGACAGACAGTGGAGGCTTTGTAATAGGGTCCCATTTTTTACCTTTTAAGTACGGAACCCTAAAAACGGACTATTGAAAAATATAAAAGGAAAATCTCTTCGAGATATTTCGATGTGATAAAGGCATTTATAGGTTGTTTATAGATCTGATGAAATAATTAGAAATCTATGCGTCTCGGTATATATTTAGACTGGTAATATCATGTAATGAGACAATGACTACAAGGTTACACAACAACACGTATGCCTAGAAAAAATAATATAAAAGCTTTGTTAGGCTTCCCTCACATTAGACGCGCGCGTTCCCCGGGCGTGTGAGTAGCGCGAGCGCGTTGCGTAAGCGTCTCGTGTTGCCGGCGTGTGACGTGTGAGCAGCGAGCGCCTAATGTGGGGTCAGCCTTACTAAGCAAATGATTTATTAGGTTATCTCAAGCAAGCTTTATAGCTATCTACGAGTAGTACTCTATACTAAAACTAATATACAGTCTCAACGAGTAATGTGTAAGGATGGTGCCAAAACAAGCGTTATTTAGTCTCTCTTATCATAATGTTCACCAATTTATCGGCTTGATGCCAGTTTATTGATTAGCTTGTGTACATTTCGAGTGCAAATTACTCCAGACACAGTTGAATTCGAGGTAAAGGAACGCAATTTTGTTTACAAACAGTTAAATGTATTTTCTCAAACAAAGGCAGCTATTGCGTGCAACAGACGTGATATACATCTACACATGCCGGGTAGCAAGCATCCGAAATTGGAACTAATTGTATATGTATGTACTGAACAACATAATTCTAGCACTTCCACATAATACCTTGTTAAATGCGCATAATAAACCGATGCTTGCACTGAGCAACAGTCATACAATACAGCTTAATTATGTTTATCGTGAATTATATTTATCATAGTAGCGCCTAAATTACTGAAGCTAACATGAAATTTGGAAAGTAGTTGCCTTGCCATCCACGAAGGCAAGACTTTTTGTTATTGCACCCTTTTTGGTGAGTAAAATAAATATGAAAATGTTGTATTAAATTCGTTAAATTTGTTAGTAAAATAAATATGATTTTGCTGCACTATGAAAACGCGGGCAATAGTTAGTTCTGCATAAAATCGTTTCAACCTATTGTAATAATATAAAATTATCTGCACTCCGATGAATATACAATTTAATTAATCCTCTTTGAAAGCTGCAGATATACATTTTTTTTTTGTGTAGATTCACGACTGTATTCCCGTCAGAGGTGTAATATTACACCCACATTTCGCCATGAAGTTTTAGATCCCAAAGGATTAGGGGGCGAGCCTATTGCCGTTACCGGGCACATCAACCAGACTCCTTGCTGCTACTGAGAATTCTGAAAAACTCAGTAACTTTTGCCCGACCCGGGACCTTCGATCAGCAGTAATAATAATAATATTATATATATATAATGCCACGGACGCAGTCAATGACACGAAGGTAGAAAATAAATTTGGTAGCTAATATGACGTGCCGTGCTACTATACTAATCAATCCACTAATTATTATCGCGTTAGCACTGACCAGGTTGTATTTAAGACTTGTCTTACTAGATATATCAGAATAGTAACGTTGCCATAGAACGACCGCCGGCAAAATTTTCAACTCCAATGGAGAGCGATATTTCACGGCTTTGTGAAAGGATATTTAAGGATATGGAGAATCTCAACACACTTCTGCCTTCCCCTTTGGGGATAAAAAGGCGTGAAGTTATGTTATGTTATGGAGATTCTCCATACGTAACTGACAAAGATTTTAATGACAGCCGGACTTAAAGACACCAGGCATGCGACTATTAATGATGATACGCCCCTATATTTGAAAAATCATTGATACATGCCTTGGGTTGAATTCTACATGGTAGTTGCTACCTTCACTAGACTGTCGTAGCTGCAATACTGATACAAACTTGATAAAATGCTCAATCTGCAGTGGACCAAGATATTTATAGATGGACAGTTTAATCCATACCGCGTTGCGGTTTTCATATGCTATAACAGATAAGATTAATGTATGTTTTGCGAGGGCACAATAGCTTGTTTGTCTCGGTATTTGTCATTTGACAGAAGCAAATGGCTGGGGATTGTTCGTACAAGGGTTGACAGCACTCTGTCTCGTTCGCTCTTGAATGCATAATTGTGCGTGAATGCGACGACAACGGCCGTGTTATTACTGTTTACTATACGAGTGCATTCTCTACGCGAGCGGAGGATATCTGTGTCAAGCGTTTAACACTCCGACATAATGGTTTAAATAAAGGGAAAATTTCCTACTTGTTAAGGATTAGGAATTTCTCACCATATTTCTTTCATCGCGTTATTGCCATTCTGCAATAGTAGATTAGAATGACGTTCATGAATCTAGAAAATTCAGGTACTTAAGCATTTGTGAATTTATACGCCAATCGAATAAGTTTATATACAAATCCGTAACAAAGCAAAGCTCAACTCAATAATTTAAAGTCGTGTCCCCATTGTTCCTTATTCATTAGACGCCGACGCTTGTACAATTATATTCAATTCCTTCGACTTCAATGCTGAATTACTTACCTACACTTTGACGTTGATTGCCTAAGTAATTTTGTTAACATCAGCGTCGAGAGTTGTATTTCTCTGCGGATTTCACGTGATAAATAATGGGCCTATCGAGCTCTCGGGGTAGGGACACAAAACTCGTCCCTTAGGAGAGTCCCTTTAAAATCTGTCCGTAATATAAGAGCTTCATAAATAAATAGGTATATTGCCAAGTTGTTACCGTTGTTGGCTTTATTTTTATACAACTGGGAAATGCCGTGCCTCATTCTATGTTGAGATGTTTGTGGGCCACGTCGTAACTTTTGATACCAAGTAAAGGTGATTTTCTGTGTCAGCATGTTTATAGTAATGTCTTGAAATTTGAAAACGTTGTTCCTGGATATTTTTCATTTTACGCTGTAATTTGTACTGGTCATTGTTTCGTTTTTGCCATTAATCAATACTACGACATAAATACAGTCTAATTTGTATTATCTGCTTGGATCAATAAATCAATCTCGAGCCATGAGTTTGCCCTCACTTTCAACAAAAGTTCTTGGGTTTACGCGAAGTTACACTTTGAAATCATACTATGTTTTTGGAATATATTGGTTTTACTGACATTTCGTTCAAACCGAACATTAGTTTGGAATAACTTCTATATTTAAAACAAACACAAATGCCAATATCAGTCTTTCGTGACCACGGCTTCTGTAACGCATCTAAGACAATAATGTAGTTTCTAGATCAATCGCTATAAATGTAATGTCAGTAAAAGTAATATATCGCGACAGAATCCGTAAACCGTAGTTTGGTTTCAATATTTAATAAAAAAAATTGATCGAAGGCACTGACTCTTACGGCCGACTGAATTAGATCTTCAGTTGAGTATCATTGAATTTAACTGCTTAACGGCCCTGTCACGACCTTGCCGCTCTGAGCGGTGGCTTAGCGCGGGGCGGCGAGCTGCAAGATCAAATGTATGAAAACGTTCGAAGCACCCCACGAGCCGCCGCGCACAGCGACAACGCGCGCGTTTTTTTGGCGCGAATGGCTGCGCGGCGAGCGGCGCGGCGGGCGGTGCGGCGAGCGGCGGGAACAAATGTACTGCGATCGTGTCCGACGCCACGACTCCGAGCGGCACAGACAGCGTTACGCGAGGGACGAACTAGGCGGTTAAACTATTTGTTAAATATTTTGTGGCGGTAATGAATACGGAGACATTTAAAGTCGAAATTTTAAAACGGTCGCGTGTATGGATAGCAACACATCCACTGTATAAATACAAAAATGTTAATAAAACGTTGTGAGAGGTAATGAAACAATGTTTTACAGAATAATGGTAGGTTTTAATATAAATCGCAAACATTAAAACCTTGTGTAATGTACATATGTACCTATTTAGGTACAGACACAGCTACTATGAAAGTTAAAAGGTGGTTTACCTACTTACTTAACGTAATCTACGTTGTGTAGGTACCTATTCAACGCCTCATTAATTGCGAATAATATGCATTATTCCTTTGATATAAAATACTTGTAAGAAATGAAGATCCAATGTCGACAATTTTGTAGGTATACCGTATAGTTACACAAAGATATTTAGGTTATCGCCATATTTATGGGTAACTCCGTCGGCCCAAATACGTCCACATTTGCCGCTGCGTTTACCGCTGCTGTAGGGTCGTGGCGTGCACGACGCTCTGCCGCGCCGCCCGCCGCGACGCGCGCCGCTTAGACCGACCTCGTGAACAGGCCCTAAGTATAGAGCATTTCTTGTTAATAGCGCACGATACTGGTACTGCACACCTCTAAAAGGCTGTGAAAAAGTCTGTGACCAAATCATTATTAAATGTATTAATCATATATTATTTATATCATTAAATTTTGTCAACCTTTGGATATACTCGTAAATAATATATTTACCTAATATTTAGAAAATATCTTCATTATAATATGAAATATTAGGTCAGGATATGTCATTCTCCATTTATCTATGTGAAATACTATAACCATACAATATAAATATCAGTTTTATTCGTATCCTATCTGAATAAAAATTACAAAAGCTAGTCCAATATTGAAGCAATACAATAAAAAATAATACTGCTAATATTATAGAAGAACTTAATCTAATCGATTTTTTAAACTTTTGCCATTTATATACATCATACAATTTTATTATAACGGTTCTTATTCACGATATTTAATTAAGATAAGGTATAATACTTCTGTATTCACGACGTTTCGACTACCTTAACAAATAATGGTCGCAGCGAGACTCCCTGCCTTAAATTAATTAAATTTTGCGAGTATAACCCGTTCCAATAAATTTGTATGAGAACTTAATCCGTCTGAAACATGCACATTCAAATTATACTCAGATGTACTATGAAACCATATCCTAACTTATATCTCGCCACTTAATCCATGCAGCTTGACTCAGCTTCACCGAATAACTAATTAGAGACATACAAGCACCCAGCTTAAAGACAACTTAGCTTTAATAAGGTTTTGTGCAAGCTTTATAACTATAAACGCGACATTCTTTGATGGGGATGTGTGGGTGGAAATAATGCGTGAAAGAGTGCCACTATTACATGCAAGAACTACTGAATAGATTCTGATGAAACTTTGCAATGATTAAACTTATACATGACTGCACGGTTGGCGTAGTGGTTTAAGGCGCTGTACCTAGTCAAAATAGGCTCCACAAAACAGCTTTTTAGCCAAATGTATACATGTTAGAGCAGCTAAAAAAATATTATGTTAATCTTGATCATATTTATGGGGGGACCTTTGTGTTCAAAACACGTTTTCGGTAAATTTTCTCGATAAAAAAAAAACATAAAATAACCATTTAAATTGAAATTGTAGCAATTGTAACTGTATTATTTATAAACAAATCTTGATAATATTAATAACAGTGATGTAATATATAATAATAAAGGGAACTGTTATTTTTATTTATCGATTGGAATAAGACATTTGTAAGGATTAATGTATTTAATGATAAATAACTCGTTCTGAACGCCCCGTCGTCGTCGCGCTTCTCTTTCTTATGTATACAATCCGACAGTGACAGCAACAGCTGAACTCAGTAGCGCCTGTACACGGCGCCTTAAGCGGACGCCTTACCGCTTGACACGGTGCCGAGTGTTGTGGGTTTCGATCCCCACACGAGACAACACTTTGTGTGATCTATAAATTGTTATTTCGAGTCTGGATTCTCATTGTGTCCGTTAGTTTTATGATTGTAAAGTCCCCCGCGACACAGGATTTAGTCCTAATACGGGAGTTATCTTTTTTACCAAAATACATGAAAATTTACCTTTGTCGCGATAACCGATGACCATGTAGGCGAAGCCATAGTTGATTTTGTTTAATATGTAAGTATAAAATCCTTGCGTTACTAACTGACTGCCAACGCAAAGCCAATACTATTGTGACTGAAATTTTACTATGGATGTATGTTTATTCGGGACCGTGCGAACGCACTAAGAAAGGATAGCAGGTAAATTAATAAATAATGTGCGAGCTTAGCTGCAGGCATTCTCTACTTCTAAATATTTCTTAGACAAAAATTGCATCAACGATTTATGAAATTCATGGCCAAAACAAAGGTATTAGTGGTTTGTTGTTTTTAATTCTGCGTGACCTGTTTACAATGATGCGGGTGTACAAACAAGTATTAAATAGGCCAACTGTGCGCTAATCAAAAACAAATCATCTGCAGACTTTATATGAATCGACGTTTATACGAGACCTGGGGGCTTATTAACTATAACCATTTTGAAGTCTTAACTTGTTTTAACGTGCTAGTTACCCACGTCGGCACGTTATTGGCTTAAACGGTATTCACTATGCCAACTTCAAGTTTGACAAGCACGGTAGCGCACGTTTCGGACACGGTTTTAGTTGTCAAAATTCCGTGAGCTAAGAGGTCACGTAACATGCACATAACGCGTTTATTGTAAAACGATAGAGGATAAATAAGTACGTTTATAGTAAGTTTATTTGTTTTATATTATTTTCAGTGTCCGTTAGTGGTTAAATGCTAAGTTTATTTGCTTTTTTATTTACCAGTGTCCGTGTCAAAGTTATTTAATTAAATATTATGTTTTATGAAAATTTACGCCTCTCGCTGGCGCCAGCGTCTCACTCGTCTTCGGATAAATAATAAATCCATTATGATTTATTAGATTCTGTTAGAATTGGGCTATTTGCTGCACTAACCGCACTTATATTTTTTTATATTGTAGCGTTTTTTTATATTGCAACTGTCATGTGTGTCATCAATGTCATCATTATGTTTTCGTTCAAAAATTTACTTAAGTACAAAAGATGAACTAAACTTTGAAGATCATTTTTTTTATTTTGAGATTGTTCCTGGCGAAATTGAACTAAAATAATATAATTTAGGTTTTATTAGCCTTTTCTATTTGTACTGTAGCTTTTAGTGAAAATAACAAGTTAGTAAAATAATATTTATAAAATCGAAATTGAGCCGGCAAACCGGCATTAAGATTTATGAACGAATGTTGTGAAATTGATAACTAGGCATAGACAAGCTGTCGTATGGCATACTGAATACAATATTTTGATTGTCGAGTTACGTCACGTTACTGAAACACGTTTACGTCTAGTGCACGTCACGACGACACACGTCTTGAACATGGTATTTCAGTAGTCATAGTGAATAAGCCCCCTGTTTTACTCGGTCTGCGTCTGTGGTCCAGTGGCTAGCGTATGTTTCTGCTGATCGGTGGTCCCGGGTTCGATTTCCGGGTCGAGCACAAGTCTTACAAAGTTTTCCGAATTCTCAGTAGCTGCACGGGGTCTAGTCATTAGGCTCGGCCCCATTGCGTTAGACCTGAAAATTAGGGAAGTGTGGGTATAATATTAATTACCTCTGCCTATCCTTTGGGAATACAGGCGTGAGGCTATAAAAAACAAAAATAAATATTATCTTGATGATGTCAATTCTTCTAGCGAATTAAGTTATATTTAGAAATGAAATTGTTTTGCCTAGACGAATTGTGCCTAAGCGATTATCTATATTGGGTTTGTTCCTTTGATATTTTAGCTTTGTATTGTAACAGGTACAGTTTATTGAAGACGAATTAAGGACGCTTTGTAATTTGGTGGCTTAATAAACTTTCAAGGTTTTTGATGTACATACCTACTGTCATGATAATATTATAAAATTGTATTGTATGTCTTCTGCCCTGGTTTCTATATGGTCTCTCTGGTTTCTATAACTTTAATAAAAACTTAAACAGTTAAACAACGTTTTCTATTACGTTCGTTAATAGTGTCTACCACAATTAAATACTTATTATACGTTTTCGAATCATTTATAATTTCTATAAATGAGTAATAACTCATTTATAGAAACAATAACAACTTTAATAAAGTTATTTGGTTCACCCTAAACGCCACGGAGCTCGAATAATAATATTACTCTGCATACTCGTATCCAGGCGCTGCCAGTCACTGTTAGTAGTAGGTTAATCCTCAGTCTACACAGCGAGAGAGCGTCTTACATTACATACTATTGCAAAGGCGCGAGTTTCACTCTAGAACTAATTCTGTAGTTGCCAACTCTAGAACAAATATGACCAGCCAACTTCAGCTTGCTAATCTTTGCGATTTATGCCTATTCCCCTGGTTCTCTAGCGGACTGGATTTTGGGTAAATATAATTAAGTTTAAGTATCGAGACTTAGCATCGGGGTCATTTGGTTAGGCTTGCTTAAATCATACCACAACTTGAAAATAAACCCAGCTTCTTATTCGTCGTTACATCGGTTACTTCTCTGCGCTCGCGCTACAGGAGGCACCATATATAAAAAATCATTGTACAGCTGAAATCAGTTATGTGAAATACGAAAGCGAGTATAATAAATGTGGTTTTAAGAATATAATTAGTTTAATCTTATTATTAACACCATACGAAACTAATATTATACCCAAGCATTATAATATTAATAATAATACAATTTTTATTCACAGATTTACAGAAAGCATAAAGTCAAACAATAGTATTCTAATATAATATTACTCTTAATGCTATGAATTTCAATCGATCGGAAAGAACACCATACCCCTGTACTAGTTATAAACTGTATCACACGCGGTTGGGTCTCTCTTTACAAATTTGAGATGTGTATTTTTAAATACGCCAATAATATTACATATTTAGCAATAAACAAAATGGTCAGTATAAAACTTAACATTAAATAATAGCTACATATAATTAAGATGGTCATGTATTGTAGGTACAATATAAATATGTGTCGAGCATTTTACTGAAGTAACAAAAACTATGGGTCAGCAGAATCGCGAGTGATGTCAATGTTATTAATAGTTGCATTTAGCCTTTATTATTTACTTTTACCTACATAATTTAAACTAGAATGCGCACATATTTTACCAAAGTAGATGATTTTACAGTTTTATATTAGTGGGTCAATATTCTAATGAGTTGCTGTTAAGTTTATAATATTAGTAAATGAAACATTAATAGCTTAATAAAAATAAAACAAGTTAAGATGATAAATTTATATTAATATTGTCCTTGGCTGCCGCAATGTCCGCAAGTGCATTGGGACTCCCTGCATGACTTGGCTGCATGACCATATTGCTGACACTTACAACAGCGAGTAACTAAGGAGTAATCCTTCACCGGGCAAGATGATCAATTAATAAATATTATTTCTTTGACAATCAGTGCCCTGCGAATAGCTGCTGATTCTTCTATAACATAGTTACAAGTATCAGCGTCTCTACGGCCCGATTTGTGACTCAACTTAACTTCACTAAGAAAGGTCTCAAGGTTGCAGTTCTGAAGTTTCTCTGCTAAATTCTGATGGTATAGGCATGTGAAAACTTCCGTCTCTTTCATAGCTGAGGGTACACCGACGATCACAACTCTAGGCTTCCGTTTATGTGGCTCATTGATTGTAAGGCCTGCGTTTGAAAGTTGTACTGATTGTTTGACCTTCTCTATTTCGTCTTTGGTCTCAGTGCTGATTAATACGCCCCCGTTCCTAGTTTTGCGTAGTCCTCTTACGTGAAGTTGCATTTGTTCAGGGCAGATGATTTTTTGAACTAATGATTTAGTATCTTCACTAGATTTCAACTTGTCGTTCGGATAAATTGCCACCGAACATAAACTTATGGGCTGGATGATATTGTGGGAACTTTTTTTAACTATGTCAGCGAAAGACGGTGTACTCGCGGTGGCTTTCGATTATTGCAAATCTTGTAGTCTTTGAGACAAATCGAGTTGGTCTTGCTGAGATTTGATTGTACTATAGGCTTGGATAGCATTCGCCTTAAGGGACTGGTACTGAACTGCCAACATTGAAACTTTATGGCCCACTTTTCGACAGAGATGGCTGACTTTCATTTTCTGCTCAGTATTAAGTTTTCCTTCTGCTGCTACAGAGCATACTTCGTTGAGGTACTGCTTCTACTGACATCCAGGACTGGATTTCTGGGGTAGAGATGGCTACAAAGGCATGGCTGCCTTGCGTCGGTGCTCTACGTTGAGGTTCTGGTTCAGGTGCCGGCGTTGGAGGTGGAAAGCGGGCAGTCTTGCCACTCCGATTGAAAGGACTGTGGTCCATTATATTGACATATAAGTAGAGTAAAATTGGGGCTTCTGCATCACTTGCTCTCGCGTCGCCGCTCGAGCTGCGTGATACAGAAGCCCCAATTTTACAATCGATATCGATTAATATAAATGTGATCTGCATCACTCAGAACAAAGTGAGCTGACGCAGACGCTCCCAATAATACCGTTGTTATCTGCGATCCGTCTGATTCACGATATAATATTGTATTTCATTCACCGACATATCATTGTAGTAGCAATGCAATGGGACAACTTACTGTCGTTTCTAGTTTGAGATGCTAATGTAACAACATTCTCAAGTTACACTGCTGTGTTCAGTCGACGCGATCAGTCCGATCGGTTGTTGTGTGTATCATAATCTGGTATGGTGTCGAACTGACATAGCCAAGCAAAAATTATCGCGCGCACTTAAATAAGTACAATAAACAACAATATTATGTTCGATCACGGCACATCGTTGCATCGAAACGATTTGGTGCACATCTTGTACTAATGAATGCATAGGCCTTCCGTATAATGAGAGGTTAGCTTTTACTAGCAACTATAACTCAATAATAGAGTTGTGGACACTACCACAATGCAATAATATAGCTGAGTGTGCACATCAAGTGCACATATTTGTCACAGACTAATCTTATGCCTTGCAATGTTTTCTTTTATATGTAATACTTTTTCTGTGTCTGTGACAAATAAATAGTTTTTCTCTTTCTTTCTTTCTTAGTAAGTAGCCAACAGTAGGTATTATGGAGACATAATAATTGATTATAATACAAAAAAAAAATAAAGTAAAAAAAAAACATAAAAACAAAATCCAAACCGGAACAATACTCATTTGTTCCGTGCGGGAATTGAACCCGCAACACGTTGGTGCATTAGTTGTCGCGTCTATTAAACCTACTATTTACATTGTGATGCGAGTCATACTCTTAGCCAATGCGCCAAACGTGTCGTCAAAGATGTGATAAAATATTGGACCACTTTGTCTTAACATGACGTGTATAGAATTATCCAAGATAATCAATAACTCAGTACAAACGTTTATTTTTTATAATTACGAGAATAAAATCTTCTAATATATAATATATTTAAGTAATAGACAATTAGGGTTCTTGATGGATGATTTATATATCTTAGTCTTAAAACAAATAGCACTTTAAAATACAATAAATGTTAGATTAGGAATCACTTATTTCTTATAAGATTATTTATTTACTCTTTTAATAATAATAATTATGCATTTCATTTTCATCTACTACAGGCATTCAATCCAGCAAACCTGCCGTCTTTCTGATTTAGTCAAATCGTAAAAAGGAAATGGTGGTTTGAGTAAAAACACTTGTAGGTTTTTATTACACCATACAGCTATTTCTTTTAGTATAAATTCATTTGCTTACTGCATCACTCACCTCGCTTCGCTCCGTTCGCAATGCAGAGCGCCCCAAAAATCACACTACTAACATGATCTGCGATACGGACGGTTGGCATTAGAAGTATAATATTATTTCATTCATCGATGCATCGTAATACTGGTAGCATAGTAACAATGTTTTTACTTGGGATGACATAATATAAACAACATTCTCAAGTTCGTTCGACGCGCTCAGTGCGGCTCGGGCACAGCGATGCATTCATAATAATTTATATGTACATACTGTTATCTTTGCACAGCTCGTTGATAATTTTAATGAATGAATGCAAAATCTTAACAATGTTGAAAGTAGGATCGGGTGGCTCCCGGGTTCGATTCCCGGGTCGGCCAAAGTGTTATTGGGTTTTTCTTTTAGGAAATTCTCAGTAACAGCATGTAGTCTAGAAATGTGCTCGGTACGGCAATAGGCTCGCCTCCCTATTACGTGGGACTTAAATATATCTGGCGAAAAGTGGGTGTAGTAATACACCTTTGCCTACCTCTTCAGGGTTACAGGCATAAGACTATGAATGTATGTACTTATGAATTATATAATTGTTTTATCCACAACTAGCTTTTGCCTCTGACTTCGTCTACATGGAACTTGAACCCTCGGTCACTCGGATTCCAGGTGATGCGGACGTATCGAGATAAAGCAGATTGAATGCACGTGTAGTGTTCGATCGATTAATATAAATGTGTTCTGACTTCTGCGTCACTCAACTCGCTTCGCTCGTTTCGCGACGCAGACGCCTCCAATAATACCTACTTTTGTTATCTGCGATCCGTTTTATTCACGATATAGATTTTTAACATTATGTTTTCAGCTTAGAATAATAACACCTATTCTAAGGTGTTCAGGTTAGGAATTTAACTCCTTGTCTTAGTGACCAATGTAACTGTTCTCTTTGCTGAGTTTTTTATTGTACTTATGAATGTGTATCAATTCATGTACCTAATATTCCAATCATAGTATATATTAAAACTAAATGGGTATGTTAGTGAGTATAGGAAACGATTAAGTAAAATGAAACAATCCATATTGTATCTTTTTAAAAAAGTTTATTATCAAAGCACCATTTTTTTAAGCACATAACATTTTTTAATGCACATATTGAGTCATGATAGATACAATTGTACAAATCTCCGGAATATTTATAGCGATCATATAGGGTTAACAAATTAGGACAACCTTTATCTTCTAAATTAATTACATTAACACTATTTAAAATATTTTTCAACCATGACACTTTTTCAAGACCTTTAACGAAAACACATTTATCTTTTAAGATATCTAAAACTAAATATTGATAATTTGAGTAAGGTATAAATCCTTCGCTCCAGTATATTTTTCTATTACGCTCAATCCAGCAAACTTGTTGTCTTTCCGATTTAGTCAAATCGTAAAAAGGAAATGGCGGTTTGATTAAAAACACTTGCAGGCTTTGATTACACCATATATCAATTTCTTTTATTATAAATTCATTTGCTTCTGTTTTAAAGCCTTGGATGTCTACAATAGCAGTCATGATAATCTTCGCACGATGTTGCTCAGAGGTTTGTATTCCACAAGTCGGTCGTTTATAATCAAACAGTATGCAGTTGTCTTATCTGGTATTTGTGTTGAACATTCAAATTCCAATCTTACATCCACTGGACCAGTTTTTAAACTATCGTTTTGCCTCGAGCAGTCTAAGATGAAGACTGGGGCCTTTTCTTTGAAATCCTGCAGATCAAGCAACGGTTCTACCGGAGAGTTGTAATACGACTGGCGAAATTTCACATACATTTCATATAATATACTATATTTGTTCTCACAAAACTTTAAAAATAAAGGCTCATAAGGATAATATTGCGAATTTAAAAAGAGCGTAACATTTGTCACCTCACAATGATCAAATACCGAACTGTCTTTAGTTCTATTATTTTTTCTATTAGTTTGCAAGCAAAAAATGACATACCGAGGCTTTTCTAATTGAGAAGCAGTCTTTACTGACCAAGAATGCTTTGTGGTTTTAGGTAGTAAAGGATACTCATATAAATCCCAATTTCTAAAGGCCATCTGAATAGGTTTATCTCTTTCTAAGTGCTTTAAAAGTATTAAACGTTCTCGATCGGAAACTTTTATATGTGGTACTCTCCATTGAATTCTCTGTATATCTATTTGAAGCTGAACGACTTCATCAGTAAGAATAATACTATTTAAGTTAGAATTACTCCGATTCAATAAATGTTCGTGTTTACAATTTATCACAATTTTATTGTAATCCTCTGCAAACCCTAAAATCTTATTTAAGGGCACCACAACGCTAAAATGTCCATCACTTTGGAATCCGTTTAAATTCCAACCCCATAATGTAGAAACTTTACTTTCTGCTTCATTAAATGAGATGTATGACTTTATTGTTGATGTTATTCCAGAATTTTTTATACGATCTATTTCAATTCCATTCATTTCGTACCTGATGTCTTGGAGCAAGTACATAACAGGGTTATTAGTAAACGTAACAGCTTTCTTGATCTGATGCCCATCCTTACCGAACAGCTTTGCTTGACCTTCGATGTAGATGGAACTGGCTGATGGTAGCACGTATATATCTTGCTGGTGTATGGGGATTCTGATTTCATCGTTTTCTCTAAAACTGTTATTGTAGGGATTGTATGAATGGATTTCATAACTTTCGATCGAACTATCAAAGTGTGGTAAATCGGTAATCTGTAGTATACTCATACTTTAAACCCTAAAGCTTTAAGAAAATCTTTATTTGATTTAGTCAATTTCTTCACGTTTTTCTTACGTCTGTGCACCTTTATGGTCGTTGACGGAATAGGACGTTTTATTTTCACTGAAGGGTTTTTATAATATACTATCATTTTGCTTTTCTTAAATGAAGACGTAATTGAATATTTTCTTCACCAAAGTCAATACGGTAACCAAACTGATCTACGATCCTAACAGATATGGATGAAATTATATTTTTGTTAACTGGGAAGTAAATAACGTTCTGAGGTATTTCTATGTAGCCGTGACTTGGAGCAGTATCAGATATAAATTCATGAATAAAATGAGTCGGTTATCCGTTGCAGTATGAAGATCACATTCAATTCTGATAACAGCTGTTAAACTGCTGTTATTAACGGGCACATTTGGTCTTGATTTTAATACTGAAAAGTATAGTAAACCGCACTCGTACTGATCAGATAAATGAAGAGGTGGTTGAAAATACGAAATCAGTTCCGATTTATTTCCAAAGATGGTAACCGTAGTAGACATGCTTGCATACTGAACTCTTTTAAATGATCCTTTTTATTTTATTTCATGATTTTACCAAAAAATCTTTAAGAAATTTAAACATAACTGTCCACAATTGAAGGGGTGATCACGTTGTATATTTTCATAATTATATTGAATGTTAGAACCTACATATTTTATAAATTCCTTCGGAGGTTTAAGATTTCCATAACTGTCAAAATACTCAACATAAACATTATATTTTGCATAGGCTACCCAATGAGAACCAGGATTTTTTGAACTATCCAAATTAATAACTCCACATTCTTTTTTATAAGGACATTTAGGGAGCTCATCTCTCATAAAGACACCTCTAAAATAAGGAATTCTATTCCCGTACTTTAAAATGTCAAAGTTAGTTAAGGCCCGTTTGGGTAGCCGATATCTTAGTTTTTTTCTTTTGATACGAAAATTCCAAGGCCGCCTTTATGTGGTTTAAGGTGTAGTCCTTTCCCAATACATAGAGCTTCCATTTTTTCATTATGTCTTCTCGATTCTTCATACAGCTTTTTAGCCATTTTGAATTCATTTATGGTTTTAGCAATACCAGCTGCACCGCCTGCTAAAGCTCCCGCAGCTGATAATCCCGCAAAAATAGGAATCAAAGGTAATACTCCCCCAGTTTTTGGAATAGGAATAACGCGAGGGAGCTTAATCGATGAATCATTAGCCAATTCTCTAGTAGCGGCAATAGCTAATTCTATTGCCATTTTCTTGCTCTTAGGTTTTAATTTTTTATATGCCTTTTTGCTTTTGTAATAACAGATTTTAATTTACTTTTTAACCCTTTTCTAGGTGTAATTTTTGGAGAATGCTTTTTGTCCAAACCAGAGCCAGTTTTAATTTTTGCTGACATAGCCTTTTTTACTAAGCGTGTCGCGAGTTTTTCAGCTATACTGGCATCGGAAGCAACCGCTCGCTCTTTTGCCATTTTTAACAAAATTAAATCAGCCTTATGTCGATCCTTTAAGTTTGATGACTTGTGATATGCAATATCGGGATCTTTGCAGTATTCGTCCAACTTATTTACGCCGCTATCTCCTTTTGTTAGTCTTTTTATTAATTTAGTACCTGGGCCACAGTAATTATATCCTGGTAAGTGTAATTCAAATGGTAAATTATTAATAAGCCAATTGAGAAGACTACTCTCTCCAAAACACATTATAAGACTGATGATTCCGGTTTGAATACTTTAATAAATAGTTATGTGATTCGAGTTTGTTAACGTTATTTTATTTATAATATTACATTCGATTTATCAATCCAACTGCTTTCAGCTGAAGACAAACCTAACCATTTTACTAAAACCCTGTTACCTTTTCTTCTAAGAACTTTCTCGACTAGATATATATTGGGATGTTTTGTTTTTTGAAGTTCTTGTGTATAAAATGCTCCTAAAATAGGCAGACCTCTGATAGTGTCTTCAATTAAGTAAGTTATAGGAGTTGTATTTTGTATTTTACGAATTTTAAATATTTCTGTTGACCAGTTGGGAGTATAACCTTTTTCAAATGTACCTTTGTATTTACTGATACGCACATAATCACCTACTTTGTACTTGCTTTTTAAATTATCATTTTTTGGCAACTTTAAATACCTTTCTAATATCAGTTTTTTATTCATATTGTTCACATTAGCAGGGATTTCATTAATAGTGCGATGGTGAGTGTGATTGTATTTGTAAATAACATCATTGAGGGTATTATTTACCCAATTGTAATTGCCTTTTAAACTAAATTCCTTATAGATTTTAGATTTCAATGTTCTGAAACGATTTCATAAGCTTCTGAAATTTGTTATTATAAAATTCTGTTCCATTATCGGTTTGCAGATTTTTAGGAACACGCCCGTTATCCAACAAAGTTTTGAAAGAGTTATACACATCTTCTTTGCTTTTAATTCTCATAGGAAAGGCCCAAGCATATTTCGAAAATGAATCAATAACGGTAAGAATATATCTATAATTTTTATTTTCTTTTGAAATTGATTGCAAATCAATTAAGTCTGCTTGCCACAAGTCATCTATATCTCTCCTTACAACATGTCTTCGCGGATAGTTCACTCTCGCATTTTTATGAATTTCGTTTACCACGTCAGCTTTGCTCATGTTCACAACTCAGTAGGTATGTTTGTCTCGAATTCTGCTATAATACTGAATAAAAAGCATATTATTAGGACTATTTATTATTTAATTATGTCAGCTTCTTTTAACTCTTCGATTATTGATAAAATTTCATTATCATGATTTGTATTACCAGCATCTCGGGAAGCAATTAATAGTTTCAATCTTTCAACCAGTTCGTTAGGATCGTCCCAATATACCAAGTCAGTGCTATTTTTGTATTTCTTTAACGTTGGTAAGCTTCCTCCAAATTTAGTGACAATATTATTGTTTGACGATTCAGAAAACAATGGTTTGATTATTTCACGATATTTTATACCTTTATCGCCTCTAATTTGCCCATTAGGATTGAAATCTCTCTTATGTGCATTTGTATAATGCAACATATCTTTATAGACAAGTTTATCTTTGCTAGATATTTGTTTCAAATCAGGTTTTCTTCGAAGTAAAAGTTCTTTTAAACCAGGGGTTAAATTGAAGCTTTTGTCACCAACTTTAATTAAAATGGTATTATCATTATTTGCACTATCTATTTTAGAAAACGAAACTATTGAATTACCCATTAATATTTTTTTGTTTTCACTCCTTATTCCAAATGGTATGTTTAGGTCATAAATATCATGGATATCACGACCCTCTAATGATATTTCTAAATCATCCGGTAATTCCGTCTGGGGAGGTTTTTTAACGTTCAGTACAGAATTCAGTTCTGGGTCATAGCATTCTTCAAACTTAGTAGATGAGCTAGTATTAATGTCACCTAATTCCACGTCTTCAAAATTAGAGTGTGTATTCTCAAAATTTTGTATTTTTTCTAATGTTTTATTTGAATCAACTAGAGTTTTAAGGGGATTTGTGACAGGTTTTAACATTTTTTCAAGTGATAAGTTCGTAGAGTGTTCCTGGTTTTTCATTTGTTTTATTTTATTCTTTATGGAGTCTACAGACTTCATTAATTCTATTTTAATATTTGTGTACTCCATGTTATACTTATTAACAACTGTATTCAGCTAAAGAACACATTATACTGAATTTGATTTGCCATGTTAATTACTTATACATATTACTTATAGACATATAAACAGTCAGTCAAATTTAAAAAACATATCAAAGTTCTGTCTGTACCTTCCATTATTTAATGACGATTCTTTATTAATAAGTAGAAAATTATAAGGTTTACTCCAAACAGTTTGACAAATATTTCTAAACTCTTTCCACTGTAAATCAGAAGTAACATGCTCTTCATAAATATGTTTTAAATTCACATCATCTTGTTTGAATATAATAAGAAAATTCACATTGTCACGCAACAGTTGTTTTGGAATTTTGGAATAGGTTTGAGATAAATAGAAACAATCTATTTGTTTATGTCTACCCATACAAAAATAATTGCGAATATTAACTTGATTTTCACACGCAACATCATCAAAAATAAACACAGAATTTGTTAAAGTTTCACTCGGAGAAATCACCTCTTTATCATCGCTAAATTTGTAGAAGTTAATCTGCGAGACTCTTCCTAATACTTCACTCAAGAAACGATACTTTGGTTGAAATGAAGTTTTGGAATAAAGATAAAGATTTTTAAATTTTAGACCATTTTCATGTAACAACAAACTAATCATAACGTTTGTTTTACCACAGTTCGATGGACCGCACATTATACATCGAATCGTATTCGGTAATAAAGGACTATGTCTGATCTGGTGAGAAGTTTCATTGAAATCTATATTATTAATTTTCAAAGATATGGGTTGCTTGATCAACTTCATTTTGTCAATTACTGTAATGAATGTCTTACACACATATTTATAGTAGGTAGCTATAACTTTAACACTAAATTAGATATACATATCATAAAGTATAAATAACAGCATTTAACATGTTTGAACAGGTCTAGAAATTTAGGAATTTTGTATTCTCGTATTACAATATTATATATTTTTAATAATTGATTTCATTTGGTATTGAATATCATACAGATTTAAAATTGCATTCCTTATTTCATTATGCTGTCATAGTCAGCCGAAACAGGGCCTGTTGCTAGCAGAGAAATCAAGTTTTATTGGTAAGTACGTTTTTAATGTTATTAGTTATTACAATATTATATTATATTATTATATAAATAATTAGATATCTTACTTTAGTTTTATTTTCAGAATCATGTCATACAGCCCCAGCATTCTCAACATTGGAGGACTTAACAGATTTGTATTTGATAATGTTGATTCTCAAATCCCGAGTCCTTTGGACGAAGTTGACCAGACAGAAATACAAGAGGTTAGTAAATATTATTTTATTCCTCATAGTTAAATTCATATAGTTATGAACTTTTCATGTATATTTTTTATGTTATTATATTGCAGGACAATGCTTTGGCAGAGAATGGTAGACAGTTAAAAAACAAGTCATTTTTTTACTCTCAAGGAAATTATGAATGTTTTGAAAAGCATCGGAACAAATCCTCTGATCAGGTAAGCACTACATAAAATGTATTTATGTTTAAAAACATTTATTGTGCGCGTCCACATTATTATATATTTATGTGTGATTTATTTTTTTACAGGTTACTAGCCCATATTTCTCCACTCAAGGCGATGGCATAACATACATTGAACCAAACTTTTTTCAAAGTCAAAAAAATTGTCACCGTCTAAAAAGTGTCAAAGTTTATTAACGTCATCGGCAAATTCGTACATTGTTCGAAGAAATCGTCCTAAGCAAGGACGTCTTCTAATTAAGATAGATATTCGTGAATTAGATTATGTAGACAAAAATAAAAAAACGAGGCTTGCTTAAGTGCACAATATGTGGTTGAGGAGCCTTATGATGATGTAATGGATATCACAGAGACATTAATAAAAAAAAAAAGTAAGAAATTGTGTGATACTGAGTAGTCTTAAGATAATGTTTTTATTTAAGTTTAGTTGTATTTCTAAAAATAAATAAATGTTATCTTTTTAAAAATGTGTAATTGTTATGAGTCAATGTTTGTATGCATGCATTTATATTTATGTAAAAATTAAATAAATGTTGTGGCTGAATTAAGTAGCTCAGTACCGAATTGTGGAATACAAACCTCTAAGCAACATCGTGCGTAGGCTATCATGACGGCCATTGTTGACGTTCAAGGCTTTAAAACAGAAGCAAATGAATTTATACTAAAAGAAATAGCTGTATGGTGTAATAAAAACCTACAAGTGTTTTTAATCAAACCACCATTTCCTTTTTACGATTTGACTAAATCAGAAAGACGGCAGGTTTGCTGGATTGAACGTAACAGAAAAATATACTGGGGTGAAGGATTTATACCTTACTCAAATTATCAATATTTAATTGCAGATGTTTTAAAAGCTAAGTGTATTTACGTTAAAGGTCTTGAAAAAATGTTATGGTTGAAGGATATTTTAAATACTAATAATTTAATTAATTTAGAAGATAAATGTTGACCTAATTTGTTATGTTTATATGATCGCTATAAGTATTCTGAAGATTTGTACAATTGTATTTATCATGACTCAATATGAGCTTTAAAAAATGTTTTGTGTTTAAAAAAATGGGCATTGATAATAAACTTTTTTTAAATTGATAATATACATTGTTTTATTTTACCTAATAGTTTCCTAGACTCATTAACTTATCCATTTATTTTTTAAATTGATAACATGATTACATTGATATTACATGGAGTGAGGAATTCATTTGGTACCTACACACATTCATAATAAAAACTCACTAAAAGTAACGCTACCATTGATCACTAAATAATTGCTAAACTTAAAAAAATATGTTAACTATAACAGTATGGTATTACTGGGCACTCTGAGTTATGCAGAACACATTAATATGAATCGACCTCGATTGTAAAATTGGGGCTTCTGTATCACGCAGCTCGAGCGGCGACGCGAGAGCAAGTGATGCAGAAGCCCCAATTTTACCCTAATCATATAGTTTCACTTACAATCTACACATTGTTGAAACACAAGTAAAGTTTTGTTGTGTTCGCATAATGTTGTACGCGTATATTGAGGTCACTATTAAAATTGGTTAATTATTTAATGATGACTATTTAATGCTATTCGACACGTCTGTTTTCAATAACAGGTCAAAACAATAACTCTAACTACATATTTGTTAGCATAGCGCATAAAATAAATAACAGGTTGTTTGAAATAGAATTAGTTTTTATTATAAGTCAGATCGATTAGATCGATTGAGTAACATTTTGTTTGGTCTGTTGAAAATTTCTGACAATGGTCACACTGAACTGTCACTTCCTTCCGCTTGAAAAATTAGCACGCCGTTTGCAAGCTCGCGTGCCTTGTACCTAAATTAAATTGATCGCCCTTTGAATTAACGCGAATTGAATCAACTTGTAATTAACTTAATACGTAATTGCCGCTTTTGACTTCCGGCAAGGTTTGTTGTAAATTGATGACATATTGAACTTTTGTGAAAAGTTTTGTGAACCGCTAACGTGCATCGTGGTCTGGAGAAGGACTTCGCCGAATTGTAAACTGGTATATATTGATTCTCTTGTTATTTTGGCCAAAATTATAAGTTAATCTATAGGTCCACTTCAAGAACATCACCAGGATATATAAGGTAAAATTTTCATGTACCTACTCAATACTTTACTCACTGTGCAACGCAGTGCATTGTGTCTGGATATATTGTATATCCTGGTCAGGTAGATGTATTACACCTTCCACTGCGCACTTCTGATACACCTTCCTGCCTGGCTACGGTAATTCTAGACATAATTTTGGTGCAGAGCTGTAGTTGAAATTTAGCCGCTGTTGCATTACTGAGTATAAACTCAGATTGGTATGAGCTTGTATCTTATCACCTTGTAGACAGTATTGTAGTGTTTGTCAGGTCAGTTATTGTCTAAAATACATAATATTTAATTGTATAAGTTGACCTAGATAATTTGGAACACATTGTCACATAACCTCAATCAGTAATTGTTGATTTGTATTGTTGAAAAATCTAACTTAAATTTGTTGTTGCATTAATAAGTCAGTTTGTTTGGATACATAACAGCTGTATGTATCAATAAATTTAGTAAATTTAGTTTATTGCATATATTCATAAACATTATAACATCCAACTTGACCTTGCCACTTGGGCGGGTCACATTAATAAACTTTGTTTTGTTATAATATAGATAATATTGCTAGGTTTCTGTGCTTACTTCCTATTGTATATCTCAAATAACACAGCCAGTCTGTCTGTTGCAAATAATTAATTAATTAATTTGAAGTTTCAACTTTTAATTTGTTATAAGTTATAACTTTTGATAACTTTGACTTTGTTTTGTGTCAATATATATTGAAACTATTAATTTTGTTGGACAGTAGATACCTGTCACTTGCCTGCACTTGCAGTAAACAGGCTAATACTTTGTTGGTTTCAAAGAATTGAGAAAAATTAAGTTTTGATTGTTAACTACTAAACACCAGTGTGGTGACGGATTAAGAATACGAATTGTCACCACCCCATATCATCCCACGGGTGTCGTAAGAGCCGACAGAGGGATCATATTATGCAGAGAACAGCACTGTAAGAGAAGGAAAACTTGATACAAACCCTATACCAACCCGCTTGGCCAGCGTGGTATAGTAGGCCAATTCCTCCTTTCAAAGGAGAGGCCTAGTCCAGCAGTGGACCATTAAAGGCTGATGATGACTAAACACCAGTGGCTTATAGCGTGATGTTTTATAACATTCCTCTATATATGGCCTATCCAACACAAGATTAAATATTCAAATTGAAACAGTAGCGCATTCAACCGAACAAATAATTGAGCAATAAACTATTATCGTCCGATTAGAGGGAAACTATTATGAATACATTAAAAAAGATATTAACATTAAGAAATTAAAAAATATATTTGTCCGAACGCGTTTATCTCAGGAAATACCAGTACCATCATCTGAGCATATTTTTTATTTTCATTACCTTTTTATTGAGGAAGGCTTATAATTCCATACAAAATTACAACACATAATAGTGGAGTAGTAAACATAAAAATCAACGAATCTGGCAAATTTCCATACAAAAATAATAACTCGTTGCGTTAATGGAGCTTATAGTAGTGCTAATAGCGTGGCTTGCTGTTTGTAATAGTTGGGCAAAGTAAGGTTTGCATAGATCGCTTCTTGGATGGGCGACCGAGTGTGGCATTTATCAGAGCACTACCGCATTTCGGAGGGTACGGAAAGCTGTCGGTCCTGGTTGTTGTCACAGGACAAGAATCATTAGGCCATATTGCAGGCCTATGGGCGATCTGAAAACTCCGTCAACTAAGTTAGCCTCACAGTCATACGAGAAAGAAAGAATGGAGCTTTTGCTCGGGGGTTGGCTCGGTCAAAAGGGCCGTTTCTGTGCCCCGGCCAAGGAGCTCAGGTATTTACATAGAGGCGCATTTCTTATGGGCGTTCTGAAGACAAACTTTCTGTGACCTTAATTGCCGCTTGGCGGCGTGGCAGTTGCGCTGTGACAGCTGTCTCTACGAGAGCAAGAGAGACGAGAACGTTCCTCCTGTGTATCTTAACTTTGAGAGCAAGAGAGACTGAGAATGATGCCAGCGCTGCCAACGGCGCGAACTACGAACTAAACTGGAGACAGTCTCCACGTGATCCTTAAGAACTACGCTTCTATGTAAATCTGTATTCATTGCCCCGGAAAACAATAGTGAATGACATTTAAGATTTGCTGTTGAGTAGCTAACGCCTGAAAGAGTCGGTACGAGGCAAACTCAAATTCACACTCGGATTCAATAGTCAAACGGTGGTGAAAAGCAAGTTAATGAATAAATCTCGTACCATTGCTAAATGTGGTATAATTACTTAGCTTATTATACCACTTTGCGTAGTTCTACAAGTCAAATCGCTTAAATTTCCGTGTGTCAATCAAATAAAAGTTTAAAATGGCTTGACATTAAATGTCACGGAATAGAAGTCGCGGTGAAAACAAAGTAGACAAAGAGGTTATTTCTAAAATTTCATCTGAATTCGATGAAGTTGTTCTAAAAACTTAGAACAATCCAGTGCACACCTGACTCATTTAGCTCAAACAAAAAGTTTATTTCGGAAAGTTATGTTTACTGAGAGAAAGATCTTTGTTATGATGAATAGTTGCAGTGCATTGATAAATTTAGCCAACTTCAACTTGCCAACTTTAAAGATAAGATAGTTAAATTTAAAAGTAGCGCTTACAGCGAGACTTGGCTTGTCGTTCGTAACAGATCGGCAAAGTTAAGCAACGCTTGCACAGGTTACCACTTGGATGGGTGCGCTACCGTGCTTTGGAGGGCACGTAAAGCAGTCGGTCCCGGTTCTTGTCTAAGCATAAGGATCGTCAGGCCATGTCCGGAGGCCTTCGGGCGGTATGAAAACTCCGACACCAGTGTTGGCCACACACTCACACGAAAAACAAACAACATTTAAATAGGAGTCTGCCTACCCCTTCGGGGATACAGGCGTGAGACTTAATAAAAATAAATAAATTCCAAATCCCTATTGGATTTATGCACGTACACACGGCGTAAGTCTATAATAATAATGATCTTGGAAACCATGAATATAGCGCGTTTCATATCCGATGGACTATACGGTAAATATCTTTACAGGCCAATTATATTTGATAGGCTGCCTCGTTGATCTCGCGGCATAAACGTGCGCGTGGGATTGGGAGGTCTCGGGTTCGATTCATGGGTCGGGCAAAGTGTTATTGGGTTTTTCCGTTAGGAAATTCTCAGTAGCAGCACGGGGTCTTGTGATGTGTGTGTGTGTGTTCGAAGTAAATATACTGTCCATCCGCTAGAATGCTCGCTGGAACACTCGATAGAATGCTTTCTGAAACACCCTCTTATGTTTTTCTGTTACGTAACAAGTACAAGAATGCTCATTGCAGATGAATGTTCAATTATATCAGCACTAGATGTATTTTGTAATAGTAGGTTGACTTTTAGAGACAGTCTGGAGTTAGGCTGGCCGCATACATACGTTTTCCGCATTCGATTTCCGAATTCGTTTTCCGTATTCGGACATCTGAATGCATGG
This sequence comes from Euclidia mi, assembly GCA_944739405.2. NCBI lineage: Eukaryota > Metazoa > Arthropoda > Insecta > Lepidoptera > Erebidae > Euclidia > Euclidia mi. The sequence goes on from OX123198.2 coordinate 23,406,450, forward strand.
AATCAGTACAAAATACATTAACTGACGCACACATTCCCTTTTTTTCGAACGGAATAAATTCCGCACATACGTTTCGTGTGCAAGCCGGCGCGTTCGGAGAAACCTACTCGAAAAACCCTAATGACGTCATGCGGAACGCAGCGCTTGCATACATTTTGTTCGTGCCGGCGCACACGTTCGGAAATTTCTATTTAGTTTCGCGCCCGCGCTAGGCGCATCGGTCGTATTCTCTGTATTGGTTACGCATAAATTCGCAACACGAATGTCTGAGGCAGAAACATTAATATTGGCGGTGTGCTCGTAACTTAGCTCTCTTCAAATAATACGGACTTTCATAGATTCTTCGAGTATTTAGTGGATGTATCCAATACCGACGACGCTTCTTTTTCTTATTTACTAGTAACAGAAATGAAATTGCTAATAAATCGTCGTCCTCCATCGTTGTGCGTTCGCCACGATCTGTACTGTACTGAGACGTGGATACATTCCGAATGAAGAAAAACGAACGTTTGCGCTGGTCTCACGGAATTTCAATTCGAAATTACGCATTCTGAAAACGAATACGGGAAACATATGTATGCGGCCAGCCTTATTACTGCGTTGCCTGTTGTGGGTTTAATTTCCACGCGGAACAACACTTTGTGTAATCCAGGAGGTTTTTGCTTTCGTTAAGCATAATGTAATAAATAAAAAAGGTAAAACCCGTGTACTTTTTGATCATTGAACTGAAATTCGAATATCTGAAAATTACTGAAAAGTCAAGGATTTCGGTTTTTGTGGGTAAAAAATGTCCCTATCAAATATTTCTATTATTTTTTATTTTTTGTAGACTCACGCCTGTATCCCGAAGAGGTAGGCAGAGGTGTAACATTACACCCACATTTCGCCATGAATTTTTAGCTCCCACGTAATAGGAGGGAAGCCTATTGGCGTTACTGGGCATATCACCAGACTCCGTGCTGCTACTGAAAATTCGGAAAAACCCAGTAACACTTTTGTCCAACCCGGGAATCGAACCCGGGACCGCTGATCAGCAGTCGCATACGCTATCCACTGGACCACGGTGGCATCCATCATACCTATGTATATCTGTAACCAATTATTGTGTTATAGTTTTCCTAGAATATCCACTATTACAAAACAATATAATAATTCCGAATAAAAAGTGTTCATAGATAGAAATGGTTCGTCGTTCAGCGAACTTCGACGAAGAACGCCATACTCTGCGTCGGTAGTCGCTTTTACGGAAAGATTTTTATCCATAGAACTTTTCATCGAAAATATTATCAACGGTTTATCTCCGGAAATAAACTTACCTATGTGGATACAACCATTCGTTGAAAAGATATAAATGAGATCTAATGCATAACATTGTATGGATTACAATGGCATATTTTCATTTTCCAATGCGATATTCGGTATTGCACTTTATCGAGAGAAATAGGTCACCATCGAATTTCGGCGATTGAACTATTCTCCAAAATCATTGCCTAAATTGTTAGGAAATAATTTTAGTAAAATATTATTGTAGGTTCTACCGTTTGTTGCTGCTCCATACAAAAATAATATATGTACCATAATATTGGCGGTTAAAAAAAGTAGCCACGAGTTTTATTGCCCGTTCTTTCTCGTTGTTCTACCTATTGCTTTACGAACGAGGCAGTAAAAGTAAATGGATAAGCATTAAGTAATTAACTTTAAAATTTTGACGTTCATAAGCGTTACCTTGTGACCTAGATGAATAAATGATTTTGACTTTGACTTTGTTTTAGCTGTTTGCCAAAAACACGGTCACGGTACAGATTGAAACGTGGCTTAACAAAAAAACATATTCTAATTAAAAAAAACCGGTCAAGTGCGAGCCGAACTCGCGCACCGAGGGTTCCGTACAAACCTGTAGGTATATTTATTTTAAAAAAAGTATGTGATGTAACTAAAAATTTAAGGTTTTCGAAATTTTTCATATGCGCTATAAAACGTTGCTTTATGCCAAATTTCAAGATACTAGATCGACTGGAAATACCCTTTAGTTTTGACTTGAGCATTTGATTTAAATTTCTATTTTATATCCCTACGGGTTCATGAGGTACGGGGTAAACCTTTAAAATTATTAAAAATATAATAATTATATGATATCATAAAAATTTACAGTTTCTTGCAATTTTTCCTTTATCTGTGCTATAAGACATTGCTTCGTGCCAAATTTCAAGATTCTTAGTTCAACGGAAGTACCCTGTAGGTTTTGATTGCCTTGCGAGTTGAGAGTTTGAAAATATGCTCAATTGCTGTTTCTGTTGATTGCGTTGACATAGTTGCGTAGACAAGTTTGATTTTATTCAACTTCACGGTATTAAAGACCTTAGGATTATGATATGAATTTTAATTTAATAACTCTACGCGTTCATGAGGAAAGGGGTAGTAACTTTAAAATAAAAAAAAAATCGGTTTTATCTTAAAATTTACATTTTTGGAAATTTTCCATTAATCTGAGCTCTGAGAAGTTGCCTCGCATGAAATTTCAAGATTCTAAGTTCACGGGAAGTATCCTGTATGTTTGGATTTCCTTGTGAGTTTCGAAAATTTGCGAGAATTTGCGTCATAAACAGCTATATCTTTTGATTGCGTTGAGATAGAAGTTTGATTTTGTTACAGCTTAAAGGTGTTATAGACCCAAGTATTTGATATGAATTTCAATTTAATAACTTATTGCGTTTATAACTCTAAAATTAATACAAATATTTTATAAATGATGTAACAAAAAAATTACGGTATACTGTGCTATAAGACGTTGGTTCGTACCAAATTTCAAGATTCTAAGTTCATGGGAAGTATTCTGTAGGTTTTGATTCCCTTGCAAGTTGTTGCGAGAAATTATACGGCATAAATTGCTGTTTCTTTTTATTGCGTTGACATAGAAGTTTGATTTCGTTACAGCTTAAAGGCTGCTATTATACGCTTGAGTATTTGATATGAATTTCAATTTAATACCTCTACGCGTTCATGAGAAAATGGTGGGTCTGCCTTGTTTGACCGAAAGGAATTTGACAAATTTTCACTTCCCAAAAATAATTTCGCAAAATTTCATTTGCAAAATTGTTACTTAGCAAAGAATCTATTCACAAAAAATTGTTACGCAAACCTAATGTGTGGGAAATGAACGTTTAAACTATATCTTGTTTACCAACTAGTACTTTTAACATTTTTTATTTAGTCAAATATTTCAGTTGCAATAACTGTTTTTACGTAAAATCAATAATTATCCTCATCTAAATAGTTCACTTTCGGTTAACCTACTAAAAACAATATCTTTTTTCTATTAATGCAAGTCGTTTCTGGCACTCGCCGGCCACTATCGCGGCACCGCTCGCTTCGCTCGCTCGGCTCGTGCGTAGGAGGTCACAGTTCTAACCTAATCTAACCATTTTTTTAATAATTAACCTACTCTAATTACTTCCATAAATAAACTAATATCACCAAACGTTTATTGCCTGAAGATTGTTTGCGGTAATAAATCATTTGATTAAAAACCAAATGCCATAATGACATTATATTACTTGGTAATATTTTGCCAAGTAAAAATTTGACCAAATAAAAATATGCGTACTAAAATCATTCGTAATATTGCAATGGTATAAAAAAAGCTTGCTAAAATTTGTTTGAGTGATGAAATTTTGGCAAAATCTTTTCGGCGAAACGGCAAGATCCCGAAAATGGTAATAACTTTTAAATTACAATTTTTTTTTTTTTATGATGTTGTAACTAAAATTTTACGGTTTTCGCAATTTTTCTTTTATCTGTGCTATGAGACATTGCTTCGTACCAAAATTCAAGATTCTGAGTTCACGGGAAGTACCCTGTAGGTTTTGATTCCCATGCGAGTTTCGAAAATTGCGGCAATTTGCAGCATAAACGGCTGTATCTTTTCATTGCGTAGGTTTAGAAGTTTGATTTTTTCACAGCTTCATGGGACGGTAAATTTGACTATTTGATATAAATTTCAGTGTAATACCTTCACGCATTTCTGAGAAGATGGGTCTTGACAGACGGACGGACAACAAAGTGATCCTATAAGTGTATCGTTTTTTTCAGTTGAAATAGACATAATTATACTATTGTTTAGTATAAAAGGTACACAATATTATGTATCAAATAATTTTAAAGTCAATACTTGTATAATTATGTAGGCATCCACGTAAAAATACCTAATAACATTTTATTAAAATAAAAATTATGTAATTTTTTTACCACACTAAAGGCCAGTTTCACAAATTAATAAGTTCCTACGAAATCAATTTGTCTACTTATATAACTGATACTAACTTGGTTCCAATTTTTAATTTATCCGGAAGACGGCCTGTAACAGGGCCCATGTGCTAAAAAACTACCTGGTCACATAGTTTTCTACTTACCCGGATTAATATATGCGCAACGATCGCTTACATATGTGAGACTCATAAATATCTACGAATCCACCACACTTCAGGTCGCGTAGCAAACGGCCTGAATTATTACTACTGCCTAGAAACGTGCTATAGAACTGAAATTTACTGAGAACTGTTCAACGTCGCAGAGCTTTCGGTTTGCATGATTGGAATTGCGAATGACCACATTTGATTGATCGGCGTTTCAGCGAGGTTGCACTGACCTTGTTGAAGAGGTCAACAAGCTGATTAAGTTCCACTTGACCAGCAAAACAACCTTGCCAAAACATTGATGGAGACGGAGAAAATAAATAAAAAACTCAATAGTATTCACAAGAACTCATTAGTCTTATTTGAAAAAGTTTAATATAAAATATGCATCAGAGTAGTTATAAGTGGCACATAACGCCAGAGGGCGACGCGTGGAGACCCGACGTTCTCCCTCACTAATTGCACTTTCCAACGCTTCACTGCAACCTGCACAACGATTGTTGTTCGCTTTGAATAACTTCAATTATGCGATATTTTCCGTCCCTCCATTGTTCTATTTATTACCGAGCCTACTAAACAATAAATATGCTTTGCGTAACGATGCGCTGCGCATAATGCTAAATTTATTGAACATGAACAATCTCATCTCTTGCAAATCACCCAATCACTCCTCGGATTGACGTAAGAGGGTACTCAAGCCTTACTGATATTTTGCGGATGTGCAACTGTATCCCGTTTATGTATTATTATTACGAACACAAATCCCTCGACCAAGAGCGGCAAGATGATAATAGCAATTTCCTCGGTAATAGTTTGGTATGTTTCTTAATAGAGGAGATATGTCTAACATATTTAGGGACCACAATTTTTAGTATTAAATAATTTCTGAATAGGAATTTAAATTAAGTTTTACGTCACAGATTTGCAGAACGCAGTTTGTAGATTCAGAACGTCAGTTTCACCCACAGCTTAGAAAGACTACTGCACGAGCGGCGTAAAAGATTTTATTCAGTCAGTATGAATGACTCTTTGAAACGATGTTCCACTAAAATTGTGGATTAATAAGGCCCAAGGATATTGTCAGTCGAGTAGAAACCTACATCAATAGAGCCGCGGACGGCCGTTATTGAACCTAGTTTAGGTTTATTTATTGCGTGTTATCTTGGCTAATAAAAACAATATCAATAGCGGTATTTCAAGTGATTGATATTATTTAGCTTTTGGATTGCACACACTGGGAATAAATTGTGCAGTGCTGCATATAGGTAATCGCAATCCTCGTCTTACTTACAAATTGGGCGATGCACCTCTTATGGAGGTAAAAAATCAAACGGACTTAGGAGTAAAGATTACTGAAGACTTGAAGTGGGAAGAGCATATCTCAACTATTACAAAGAAAGCCAAAGGCCTAATATACCTTGTGAGGAAAGCATTTGGTGTCTTGACACCAGACATGATGCTCAAGATCCACAAGACTTTCATTAGACCAATTCTGGAATATGCGTTTCAAATTTGGAACCCTTACTTTGTCAAAGACATTGAACTCTTGGAGAAGGTACAACGAAGTTTCACCAAAGTACCACGAATTCTTAAAGCACGACTTTATGAAGAAAGATTAGCATTTTTAAAGCTTACAACACTAAAAGACCGCAGGGACCGCGGTGATCTGATTGAAACCTACAAGATCTTAAACGGACATTATGACATTGAGGAGTTTGAAAAACTATTTGTGCGCAATGAAAATATCCACCTCAGAGGCCACAACCTTAAATTATGTACCAGTTTCTCAAACAACAACCCTCATCGACATTATATCAGTAACCGTGTAGCCAGAATGTGGAACAAGCTCCCAGCAGAAGTAGTCTCAGCTCAAAATGTTAATCAGTTCAAGAACAAACTGGACAAGCACCTACTTAGTACTGTAACAGGAACTAGTGGGCAATAGCAGGATATAGGCAATTATCAGTTGTATCAACTGCCTGCCTGATAATTAATAATAATAATAAATTGGTCAAAGGTCAGTAATAGCTATTTACTTCCACACAGTAACTTGATTATTTATTAAAGAAAGTATAAGGCACTCAATCCATCACGCGAGGTAAAAGGGTAGCCTTATGGCGTCGGGTAGCAACTGGCTTGTCATATTTTTATATTATTCCTGACAAGCCAAAACGGATCCCGTATAATAGAAAACAGATGATGATAAAAATATTGTCGAATAGAAAAATATATGTTTTGTTGTTTACAATTGCCAAAGTTTAATGAGATGTTATCAAATGTCACCTAATAAAAAGTAAAACCTCATTTTGTTACGTGGTTTTTTATCACCAATTCTCTTAAAACATTTTCTTTGTCTTTGTTTCATGAGATTCGTAATTCAATCATAAGTTTTTTGGTTTACATTACACAATCGCAATTTTTTATATTTAACCGTACTTTACGACAACACAAAAAAAACAAATCATACAGGGATAAGATCATGATCCCGATTTACTAACTAACAGGTGTATATATACATAGCTGAATATTATTATAAAACTGTAGAACTGAACCGGAGATGGAATATCGTAATTCAATTTTTCCAAACAACTTATTGTCAGTTTACATATTGAGTTACGCGCAGCGTGTGTGCCGAGCACCGAAAACTGTTCAGAACATTGAAATAAACCAATATCGTATGAACGGTGGCTATAAACACAAATAACCGAGTATTTATGATGCTCCAATTGTTCCACGTTTACGTTTCACGTTTGGTTTTAGGAGGCACAAATCCTTTTTGCGTCTTTCGTCAAATAGCGGTGGTGCGCGCGTGTGTAACATTTTTGTCGTATCATACGTAAAGCCGGGGATTTCGCGGTCCCGCTGCGCTCGAAAGTGTTATATTTATAGCCTCGTAAGTTCTCATGTCTCTACATAGCCACATTCGACGACTTTTATTAAACTGCAAAAGAATAGAATCTACTCGGATCATTTATTTTCGGTGCTTTGTTGACCTTTTGCGACTTTCGATGAGCAAAATATCGGATAAATATAATATGAATGCGGACAGGAAAAATGTTTTAGTAACATCAGATATTTATGTTTAGACACAACCTTTTTCCAAGTCTGTAATAATATAATAATTTCATTTCGCATTTCAAGGTTCAGAAATATTATATAATATTTTAAAAATAAGTTTGAAATTATAGATTAGCTGTATGAAATTAAATTATAGATTAGCTGTTTGAAGTAGATTCTAGTTGCGCTTGCTAATTGCTGACATACAATGATTCTCAGTTACTATTTGAATATTGCCAACAAAATATATGATTAAATAGCGGTTTTCGTTGTGACTTTTCTAGCGTGGAGCTTATAAACTCTAAATAAACGTCACTTATACGACCACCCCACAGTTGAAAGGAATTGAATGTAGATAGGTAATTCTATCATGTTATGCCTCAATTTCCTTAAATATTTTTTTTAATTTACCCGTTTTGGCGATCCCGTGGGAATTTCGGGATATCCCTTCTTAGTGCACCCCTACGGTCTCCAAGGAACATATATGCCAAATTTCAGCTTCCTGCGCCCAATAGTTTCGGCTGTAGCGTGTCTGTCAGTCAGTCAGTAACGCAAGGATTTTATATATTAAGATGACGATTTTTCATTAAGGACTTACATTTCTTTCGAGTACGTTCATAAAATACAATTATATACGTAGATAAACTATGTATGTATATGGGTTTAAAGTATTAAAATACTAAAATGTCTTCGTCAGCTTCTTATACATTCAGGAGCGTGTTCCATTTCGATGCCGGAATAAAAATATCTGTGAACGCCAATATTATCTCAGAGCGTTCTATGTAAAGACAATCTTTGCTTCCTTGTAGCTCGTAAGGGGTGACTTTATTGCTCACAGAACGTCTTCGATGTTGTGCTTCATATTCCTATATAAATGGCTGTCAGCAATGATAACATGATAATCCGAAGTAATAAGAAAATGCGAATGGATATTTTTCTCTTTGGAGCTGCGATAGCCTAGTTGAGATACCGACGGAATGTAATGCAAAGGGTTCCAAGTTTAGACCCACGGCACCATTGGCTTTCTAATATATGTGCATATTTAATTGTTTATCGGTCTTGTAAATAATTTTAAGCTCATATATACAAAGTGTAAAAAGACCCTTAACAAAAACTGTAATCCTATATTGTACCAGATTTATGAATAGTTTTTACATCGGCACCATACCTGGGAAGATACTGGTTCAGGAGATATTGAGGCTCAAAGTCACTATACAACTTTTGTAATTAGGTATAAAATCGATCAATTTACCCTGCCAATAAGTTCTATAGATGTCCTATGCACCCATGGATTAGTACCTAGGTATTTTTTTTTAAAATAGGTCAACTTAAAAAAAGTTCGTTTCCCAGGCATTCTTTTTGCTTAGTATGACTTGGCATAACGTCAAAACGAGTAGACTTCGGTTTGGTGATGGGTCTTGTGACACTCTGTATAATTTACTTATCTTGCAATAAACAAGTTAAAAAGGTAGGTACGCATGAAAATTTCATACGTGTGTTGGCTTGTTGGGAAGCAAAGTGAGTAAAACGGCACTTCGGTTGTGAAAACAACGACATGGAAATCCAATAACATCAAAAAACAATGTGCTCACCGCTTTAGTTGTTTGCGCTTTGCCGTGAACATTGTTTTTTGAACTACGTGTGCTATTTGAATGATCTTGCAATATGCATACATATATAGACTAGCTCTGCACTGCGGTTTCACCCACCAATCCTTCTCACTAAGCGTTCTTCTTTTTTGCCCAACTAGTTTCAAAATACATAGTACACGATGAATACTTAGTGCAAAATTTGTCGACTTTATAAATATATATATACACAGACGATGGAGACAGCAAGACTCGAAATAGCAAACTGTGGATCCTACAAAGCGTTGTCTCATCTAAGTATAATTAACGTGTGAGTATTTACAAATCCAGGACACCCAGCACAGAGCGCGAATCGTGATTATTTGAACCACAGCGCCGTAAGTGCATTTGAATTATTTACTGCTTTAGGCCACGACGTAATTTTATAGTACACTAGCTGATTCTTCTGTTACACCCGCTTTAAAGCCTTAAAGGCTTTGCACTCGTGGCTTGTAATGTGATGCCTATAGCTTTTCTTAATAAATTAACTATCCAACACCAAATGAATTATTGAAATTGAACCAGTAGTTCCTTTTTTTAGCTAGTAGAATGAAGATTATAAACATTTTTTAAACTTAATTTCATCTTAAATCATCTGCAACCACAAATTTGTAGGAATATAAATAAAAAAGTTAAGTGTTGACATGTGTGAATGTTTATAAACCCGGATCACTTATAGTGTTGTAGCAATTATAGGATTTTCTATCAAATTATTGCCAATACTATTGCACCGATCAGTTAAATATTCCCGGTATTTTATTCATCGCTACAAAAAGCTACGCATTTCAACAACTCTGCCTAACGGCCATATTGCAGAGTTGTTTAAATACGTAGCCTTTTTATTACCGTAATGGTGGGCACCTAAAACGGAACATGCTAAAGGAAGTAAAGCTATCAGGCAGTTGCAAATTAAGTAAGTAGATTGTAGTCTTGATACGCCCTCAGCGAAAGCACCTTAGACAAAAACCTTACTTACTACATTTTATCCATAAGAACACGTTCAACGTTCGCAGCCAGGCGTTTATTTTTCTACAGCGTAACGTTGTGTAAATAAGGCAGCAAAAGTATAGTAAAAATACCAACATTTTATGGGTGCGAGATCCGTGGATCAACCATCTGTGACAGTGAATATGACAATATCCTCAAACCTTAAATTTGATCCTACCTTAGAATATGTTAACCCTTTTGGTTGCTACTGGCAACAGTTATTCAGTGGAAAATCGATATTGTATCGAATTTGTTTAGACAAACATATCAACCATAGTACAATTGATGTCATCCAATTTCGTCTGCGTATGTTTTAGACAGAAAAATTCACAGAATCCTCGATCGATTGACTTTAAACTGTGGCAACGTTATATTTTAATACGCGTGTTTTTATTCTAAAATGATACCTGTCGAGTCCCAGTTACTTCCGTATTCATTTTATGTCGGACTGACCCACTGTGAAGCGTGGCCTGGTTTAGTAAGTTTGAAATGATAGGTGAATAAGATGTTTCAAGGGAGAGTTTCTTAATCTTTTATTATCATGGACCACTCGTTTCCGTTTCAACCATTATACTTACAGCCTAAAGCAAAATGAGCAGTAAAGCATGCAAAATGAGCAGTAAAGCATGCAAAATGAGTTGTTTCAAAGCCGAGTGTCTTAACATACTTATTATATTATACCCTATAAACCCAATGAAGGCTTACAACACATGGGTCTTTTCCGGCAAAAAACAAGATTTGATTACTGGCCAGGAGCAGTATTTTTAAAATATTCATGGATCCGTAGTACCTCACCCACAAACCACTTTTTTTTTTCTGCCGAACAAATTGACTCCATGCTGCTCAATGTTAAGCAGTCAATGAAGTCCCATAGTGATGGCCATCATCCCAGCAGCCAGCATGGCATCATGGCATGATGGCCCTGACCTTGACGGCCTTGAGTAAAGCTTTTTCACGCCCCGCTTAAAGGACCCGGGATCATAAGTTGAGGGAAACACGTGGACTAGTAAAGAGTTCCACATCTTTACGGTACGGCAGAGATAAGAGGCGCCACTTCGGCGTACCTTACCCTACCCCTAGGTTGTAAATCCCTTTTAAAGTTTTAGTGTGAAGTAAAACAAATTATATTTCCAGGCTTCGAAGTGTGTGTAAACCGCGTTATTACGCAAACGGTAATTCTATCGATGCCTGACGATTGTGTTACTTCAGTAGGTATCTACGAGTTACTGCAATAACTATCATTCGCTGCAATACAATCCTGGCCAAGTCAATACCAATATACTAGTGTACAGGTTATGTCATTGGCCGACTTTTGGTGTAACATGATGGAAAGTAAAATGATTGATAGCTGTTCTATATTTCTGTAATTGGGATGAAGATCATTAGTAGGTATGTTTTGTTGGTTTAGAGGTTATGTTTATGACTGGAAATCACTGCCAACAAATTCATTAAATGCCAGATTTCCTCGGAGCTAGGCAGTTCTAGGCACTAAGTATAACCGCGTGTGTTGGTAAACACATTTAGCTGTCTAGGATAAAAAAATATCGTTTTGAAGGCTAAATATTGCAACTAAACTTCTTACTACAGTAAATTATAACTAACAAAAGCACACATATCTACATTATTGACGTGTAGGTGAAGTGGAACCGTCAATCATAATAATAGGTCTAATCGTATGCATTGAATAGCTATTTGTTTATATATACAGGGTAATTGATAATTCGACCAATTCCTTGAAGTCATTTGCAACAATTTTACCCCCGTCAACTAAGGGTCCAAAATTAACGGTTTCTGAGATAAAAATAAAGTTTTTTTTTTAATTTTCCACCTTGTCATCAAAATAATCGAAATTAAAAAAAACTATTAAATTTTTGGCTCTAAATTCGTTTGTATACAATGTTATACCAGCTTGTATACAATGAAGCTAAAAAGGAACACATTCTGCAGTATTACCGAAGAGATTCTACTATTTCAACTTGACTAGTGGTAAATAGACATAATTATATAGATAGAAAATACAAAAAACTCCTTTTGACAAAACGAGGCTGTGCGAATTTTCATTTAAGAACATACATACATAGACTCACGCCTGTTTCCCGGAAGGGTAGGCAGAGACTACGGAACGCCATTTGCGACGATCCTGACATATCTCTCTTGTTTCATTCACTCCCATCAGATTCCTCATGCATGCTCTTCTGTTCAGGGTACGGTGAGAAGTACCCTGTTTTTAGGATGTCTCCAATCTGGTCAGTGAACGTCCGCATACGTTTTCCCCTTCGTCCTGTCCCTTCCACACTTGCCTTATATATCTGCTTGGTCAGTCTTTCGTCATCCATCCTCTCCACGTGCCCAAATCATCTTAGCATCATCATTTCAATTAAGAAATCTTCTGCCAAAGCGATGCTAGTGTACTTCCTCCCATCTAGGAGGTCTGCCAGCAGTGTTTTGTCTTTGGTCGCCATTACGGTAAGGTATTGTTTATTTTTAATGGCGAGTCCAGTTTTGTACATAGCCGTATAAATAAAAGTGAACGTTTTATTTATTTGTCGATGGAAATAATCTAGAGACAAGAAAATACAAAAATTTTAGAAATCTTCTGGTTTTGTTAAGAAATCGGCTCGTATTTTTTTCATTGTTATAAAAGTAGACTTTACTTGAATCAATATCGAAAGGTAATGAATCCTTGATGCGTTTTAATTAGTTTGTACGTCAAGTGCAGTACATATATTTTTTTAATAAATTCATTTTAATTTTCAGAACATCATCCAAATATATAAAGTTCTAAAATGATATATTTTAACACGGCGAGCATGAGGTGAAAAAGAGTTACATCAACAATGAGGCAGGGTGTGACATACCCAGAACATAAAGTACCATAACACTAATCCAATTATGTTTCATATAATTGTATTAATCATATAGTGTTAGTATATAGGATCACTATAATGAAATTAAACACTAAAGTTATAAATTATGACATTATTATTTCTTATTCATTGTTTTCTTATACAGTCTAATTATAGGAAAAATATTTTAGAGATTTAGAAAAATCAACACTTATAAAAAGAAAATCGTTTTTAACATTTTAATTCAACATAAACATAAAGATTATAAGATCTTCCATCAGAAAAAACAAAAGTGATATTATTTTTACAAGTTACTAGTCACTACTCTCAAAATCAGTACAATTTTTACATCCGAACTTAGCATACTCCATACATATAGGCTTGGCGAAAATGTTGCAAGAATACTTAGTTTTTCTATCTTTCTTGTTTTGGCATTCAATCCTGACCATGTCCTGACATTTGACATATCGTCCAGTCATATTTGCAGGTTCAGGTGATGGTTCACCAAGCTAATCCATGATTCGCTGGCGTATAAAAACTGGAATATTTTTCTTGCACTATGTATGGTACATACACTGAATGACTTAAAAACAAATAAAATAATAAGTCGTTAAACTAAAAAACCACGAGACATTACCTGATTTTAAAATCACACAAAATTGAACAAAAACAAAGACAAAATAATATAAAACAATAAAAAATACATTACGTAAAAAAAAACGTTAAGCATGTGGCAGGGTATAACGTACCCGAGACAAGTTAGCACACCAATATTGCAGCCGACGCTTGACGCCAAACTGCGATCACGCCACTATCCCCTTCCGCAGTCCCCTGGCTCCAGCTATTCAGTGCGCTAGTGTTGTCAGACGTATATTTAAAAAAATACACATCTTTAGAATTGCACCCGGGTGTGACATACTCTGCCTCATGCTCGCCGGGCCAACATTTTTGTTTAGAACAATAGCTAGTTAATAATTTTTCCAAAAACAAGTGAATAGTTGTTTTTAATTTCGATTATTTTCATGACAAGGTGGCAAATTTAAAAATAATCTACATACATACATATGTATACTCACGCCTTTTTCCCGTCGGGGTAGGCAGAGACAACGGAACGCCACTTGCTTCTATCCTTACAAACCTCACGCGCTTCCTTTACATTCATTACTCTTTTCATACATGCTCGCCGGTTCCGGGTGCTTCGGACCTTTTCGTTTTACAGAACGTCACCAATTTGGTCGACGAATATCCTACAAGATCGGCCGCGACCGGCTTGCCCATACAGGTTTGCCTTATATATTTGTTGAGTCATTCTGTCTTCATTGATTCTGTCAATAATTTTCACCCCACACATACTACGCAGTGATCGCATTTCCGCCATACCTAACACTCACTACCATACATCAGCTAGGGCACAAGTACACCATTATGAACCGCCAGTCGCGCCTCTTTCGGCACAGTCTGGCCGTTCATAAAGGCGTGAAGCGCAATATCTCCTTCAATCAAAAAATCTTTAATGCTGGATATCTCAGGAACCGTTAATTTTGGACCCCTAGTTGACGGGGCAAATTTGTTGCAAATGACCTCAAATATAACCTCCTTCAAGGAATTGGTCGAATTACCAACAATCCTGTATAAAATCTTAAAGAGAAAAAAAATATGTTTAATCAAAAATAACTACATTGATACTTAATGAATTCAAATCAAATCAAACATTTTATTTCGCGTGGCATAGACGCATAGATAAATACCTTATAGTCTAACATACATACAGTGGTTGTTAGTATAATATACTTATAAACTATGTTAGTATCGCTTCACTTGCACGTTGTTGATGTGCGCTCGTGTGGCACTTGTCCGCGGAAGCGACGGAACACCACTCCATTCGGCCAAAAGTCCTCCTTCATCACAACATCCAGAAAGCACGTCGGGACCCGCACCACAAACGCCTTGAAATTGACGTTACGGCGCTACTCCAGCAGCTGTACTCACGGTGTGTATTTCATCTTTTGGCGCACGTACTCCGCGATGTCCTCCACCTTAGTGGTGTAGTGCAGGCGAGAGACATAGACGGGTGTGTTCGGTGCGGCGCGGCGGCGCGCAGATTCGCACCCGACTCCACAGGGGCCGTACCGCAGCAGTTCTTGTTGGTTTTTTGTTTGTAATTGATAAACATAATTCCATACAATTTTCGGGCAATCCTTTAATTTCTCTTCCATGTAGAGCTGAATCAGTGATCCGAAACGGCCTTAATAGAAAAGAAATATATCTAAAATGTCATTCTATTGTGTCGAGATAGCATCAATAGTGCTGAGGTATCGTGACAAAACGAAATCCACCGTAAAATCCAGGCTTGTCACAAAGATTTTTAACTCGTTTTCTATAGCGGGTTGGTACCAGTATTCAATGGCGTAGAAATAGACTTCGTCGACATTGAATAAAGTTAAGCTCTTGTGGAAAACATCAGTTTTCATTTACCTTTAATGTAACAAGTACAGATAGGAATGAGGAATCGTATTAGTAAACATTTGAAATCTTTAACATAGAAAGTCAAAACTACTGAAGTTGAAAACCTGAAATTTGGACTTATCGTGCGTCTTTTGACGTATGCACTCACAAGCTATGGAGTTTTAGTACGTATCTGTCAAACGTTTTAATTTTGCTTTGCCAATTAGCATATTTTTTTTATATTTTCATTTTAGGTTAAGCAAAACTGTACTTATTGTGACTGTGCGGCGTGTTTTACAATAAAAGCATTTTTCTTTCTTTCTTTCTTTTACAAAGTATGGATTTTTAGTTTTCCATTTCTCAAAAGGTTGAAAATATTATTCAAATTACTGTTTAAATAGGACTTCAAATTATGCCTCGAATTAACTGTTTGTTTTCTTAAAACAACCATACCATTTGAAATTAAAAACCTTATCGTAAATCTTTTGCTGAATTATATTTTTACAGATATTTGGGAGAATAATTCATCTTCTATTTTGTTTCCCATATTTTAAGTCTAAATGGACCATGGGTTCACAAAACTAAACATGAATAGCTAAATTTACAGACGTGTAGCACAAGTACATGTATTCATGTAAGTGCTACTGTTGCACGTCTGTTATAACCATATTCAGAATAGCATATCGGCGCCGTTACAATGTCAAGCGAAGTCTGCAGAAATTATCTCAATAAACGAATCTAATTCTGCGCCACAATCAAATTTTACAACTAGGATACGATGATAAATGCATACATTTTCCCTGCAATATATCAATCCATCATACAAAAAGACGTCGGCTAATTCCTGCCGCTGCATAATCTGAATAGCATACACTAATAGGATAGCATTTTCATTTTCAAAATGGAGGATAAAGCTTAATTTAGAACGTTATTCTAATAAAAGTGATATATCTATTAAGTATAAGAAGTGATTCATCTGAGCATTATTTATAACGCCCGAGCTATAGGTACGAATTATAAAATGTCATCGTAATAAATACTAAATTAAGGTTCATTATTTGCCAAATTATCTGATAATTATGAATACTGTCACTAACTGATGGCCAAATTGATAAAAGAGGTCCATAACTCATCAAATATAGCCGTTGGACGTTGAAATTTTAAATTCCAAAACGGTATTTCGATTGCTATTAGGCATTTTGTGACAACAGTAAACACCTATTTCTGTCTTCAAGCTCACAAATAAAATTAAAATTCTAATCTAACATACCTAGCCTCTTCTGCAGCCTTTGACAGTCCACTGCTGGACTTAGCTCTTCCCTTATTTACTTGTCGGTGCTGTGGCTCAATAAGCCACGCTGGCCAGACGAGTTGGTACAGAATTTATGGATTTGGCACCAAGCATCATTTACAATAGACACACAATACGGTAAGTAATAATTAAATACGAGAAATGTATTTATCACTTTCTTCGCCCTCATTTGGGCATTATTTATACTGCCCGGGCATTGTAAATCACTCAGTCCATAGCACTATCAATACTGCCCGCTTAAACAGTTAATACAACTGCCCGTCTACAAGCATGACACATGGGCAACCCATTATGATTATACTCGTAGCTCATATATTATGCCCGCGAGTGTAATACAATGAATGGATTATAATTACGTTTCGCTCGTGATAACTAAATCATAATCATGTTACATGGACGCAAATTTGCTAATTACTGCCAACCGTTCTCATTTTATTAGTTCAATTTGATTATAGTTAGTTTAGTGAATCTGATTTCGTTTTCTCTTACTTTTGATAGCAGAAAAGCTGGCATACGCTTTGTGGTAAGTAATTACTGCTGCTGATGAACTAATTATTATTTTGATTGGGTAGCCTTTGCTCAAGACAGAAATCATGGACAAAAACAAAATTCAACCGTACCGGTGCTTGCTATAAAGGGGAGTGAACGTGGCGCTAGTATTTCAAGAATATTCAAACAAATTTGAATGTTTCAGTGACACATTAAAATAAACTGCAGATGAGTACGGTAGGCAGACTAGGCAGTAATTTGTTGTTCCAGTATAATAATGTTGTCTTGAAATCATTCTAAAAATATCTCGATGTATAAAGGCATCTGGTAACCGTATATTTAGTTTTTGTGACGCATCGTAGAAGATAATACTTAAGCCACAATGACTTTGTACTAGAAAAAGGCATAACTTCAAAATAAACACAACATTGCCCATAACCGTATCAAATGTAATAACCAAGTGCTACCGTTAAAATAAATAGTGAAAATTTGCTTAAATATCTGAACTATCTCAATTTTACGGTCATGTTTTAAATTTTCACAAAAAAATCTCTGTACTTACGAATTGTTAGCAAATTTATAAAAATAGATATCGGAATTCACTGAAACAGTTAAATTGTTTAAAACAAATGTGATTGATGTGGTCACCATTCAAAACACAATTTTCGAAGTGTTAGGAAATCTCGTAGTCTGAGGCTCTGTCACGACAAATATTTACAAACTTCCATTTGCGGTTAGTAAACAAAACGCCCGGCACAGACAACAAGTCGTTAAGTAACACAAAAACTACGACAAGAAATACGACAGTTCAACTTGTTTTGGTTTTACAATTTAAATCGTAATTAAACTGTAAACTTTGAAGTAAAAGAAGAGGAATACATTATAATAAAGCGGCATTATATGAAAATATAATATTATTTACATTTACCTACTGATTTTAAACTTTCGCGATTTGTATACATCATACAATTTTATTAAAACGGGTCTTATTCACGATATTTTATTGAATTAATTTAAGGTATTTAAACAATTTAAGGTATTTATACCTAAAAATAATTAAATATCGCGAATAAGACTACTAAGATATTATTTATGTAGGTATACAATAATTATTTACTTTGCCTACCTACTATCTTTGTTGATGTACATACATATTAAGGTATATTCTCCATAATTGGATTTAAAGAGACCTCTGAAATAATTAAAATTAACGATTATAGACCACCGGCGGATTTGATGCGTTGGCTGCCCTGGGTCTACGAAAGATTGCCCCCTCCCCTTCCTTCCTATGTGCTGTAAAGCATGAAAAAATTAATAAAGTATAGAAATTAAATTAAATGACAGAAATGATTTAATTATTTTAATCAGTGTATTTCAGAATTTTCAGATACTGATTATAACCATTTCTATTTGTGAGTAACGAATTTTCATTTTTGAGTTTTGACGTAGGCGCGCAGGCAAATACTAAAAAAAATACACCAGATTTTGCCGCCCTAGGCCCGGACCTACTCAGTCTATAAGGAAATCCGCCAAATCCGAATGTTAAAGACTGCCTCTGTGATCCAGTGGATAGCCTATGCGTCAGCTGATCGGAAGGTTCTGGGTTCGATTTGCGGGTAGGGCAAAAGTGTTACTGGGTTTTTCGGAATTCTCATTAGCAGCACAGAGTCTATCAACGTGCCTGGTAACGGCAATAGGCTCGTCCCCTATTACCTGGGACCTACAAATTCAAAACATGGTGAAATGTGGGTGTAATATGTAACCTCTGGTTACCCCTTCAGGGAAACAGGCGTGATCGATTTATAAAATTAAAACGATTATAAGCTTATAAGCATTTACAAATTGTGAAATGAGTCATTATGTTTTATGCCTTTCTTGAGTAACGATACAGTCGAAGCCGAAGATTAATACGAACCAGTGAACTCCTGGACTGCTATGATCATTGATCATCTTCATCGAATTAGCAATATCAAAATTCTTATCACATAAAAGTTTTTGATGAAAAGCTTCACCGTGATGTTTTGTATACGCGATACCTATATATTTTTACTGTTCCATAGGTAATAAATATAGATACGCTAATAGTCCGACGCATTCACATGGGGTAACGAATCTGAGAAATGTCTGTCCGTTCTAAGGAAGAGTATATACTATGTCTCACTCTATTACATAGCGAGATTAATTATTTGCATCCTAGTCCCTACTGTTCCGCAGATAGCTGCGAAATCGTCGTAACACAGACGCAGATGTTTAGTTTCTGCAATAGTTTCCAAAAGGTTCGCAGCCGCATGCGACCGTGTCGGTATACTAAAAGCGTCAGTCTCCATTTTATACTGAAGGTAAAGTAATACTACTAGTAGGTATAGTATTATATTATATGTGGTAAAACGTATGCCGTACGCCAATGACAACAGATTCTGGTGTGTGTGTTTAGGCGGGTCCCAAGAGAGTTTAAATTTAGATCTGGCCCCAGTAGGTGATTTATGTAGAGATACAGAACGGGTAAAACGAGTTACAACGCAAGTGTTGACACTTGAATGTGAATATGAAAATTCTTCCTATTACATATATCAACAATGCGCATGGTATTACACCATGCTTGTAGTTGATATAATATCAAAAATTTTCAGTAGCCATTTAAACCATTAATAGGGTTTAGTGCACTACACTGAGTGCTCTAGGTTCAATCCCCATACAACACAACAGTTTATATATGCCACAAATGAATATGAACTTATTTTTTTAATAATTTCGCTATGCTTGTATGTGTACAAATCGTGAAAGTTTAAATAATTGAATTCATTACTAAAAGCAACAACATATGGACAATAAACAAACATTGTGTATTAAAACCTACACGTTTTAATTAGAGCAGATCATTGTATGTTTAATTTGTATTTTAATCCGCCGCTTGAGCTGACAGCAATCATTCCTGTGTCGCGGGAACTAATAAAACATGGAACAAATATTTGTAAATATACGAATATTTCTTTGTGGAAATTAAACATAGTGGCATAACGTTTATTTGAGAAAAAAATATTTTCAAAAGTCGATGCGGCATAGCGGATACGGAACCGATGACTACTAAACTCATTAAACCATCCATACAATAATAAAAAAAATTGGGCAAGTGCGAGTCGGACTCGCGCACGAAGGGTTCCGTACCATCATCTATAAAAGAAAATCACGTTCGTTGTATGTATACTTAAATACTTTATAGGTTTCTACCTGTTTATTAAGATCGAGTAACAAATTGCTTAAAAATTACGTTTGTTGTACGGGAGCCCCCCTTTATTACTTACTTTTTTAAATTTAATTATTTATTTTGAAAGGTAATATACAACTACATATTCTGTGAAAATTTAAAGCGTCTACCTGTTACAGTTAGTAATTTTGAGCAAAAAATACGAAAAAAACACGTTTTTTGTATGGGACCCCCCCTTAATATTTTCATTTTTTTTATTTTTAGTATTTGTTGTTATAGCGGCAACCGAAATACATAATTTGTGAAAATTTCAGCTTTCTAGCTATCATGGTTAATGAGATACAGCCTGGTGACAGACAGACGGACAGACAGACAGACAGACGGACAGACAGACAGACAGACAGCGGAGGCTTAGTAATAGGGTTCCGTTTTTTACCTTTTAGGTATGGAACCCTAACTAGTAATACCTAGTTAAAAACAAAATGGTGCTTAGAACATCGTAAGCATGTTATCTAAAAGAACAGTTAGACATCCAATGCCCACGTTATGCCAATCAATTATATTTTAATCTCTGTTTATTAAACTAATATTCATTTAACTAATGATTTACAATAAAATAAACGATAGTTCGATTCGTGGACGTCTACAATTTTCATAACAATAACAAACACTAATCAAAATCTATCAGCATTCGTATTCATTCAATGTGTGTAAAATATAAATTATTGAGGCAAAGGCAGCGATCCCATTCTGCCTAATATTAAGTAGATACGCGAAGGTAAACATACCTACGTTAAAGGTTGAACGCTCCCTCAGTGCTATTTTCTCGGGCACTAATGCTATTGACGTTGCGGCCGAGTCTGCTCAAATAAGATAAGTGAACTGCTTGGCTTTATAACATGTCTAGAACCGTGAGGGACAATTCTCTGTCGCTACGAAGGCGGCTATCTAATTGTGTTTGATTTTAATTATTGACTTTTAAAGGTTTATTGCTATTTTGTAGTTCATAATATCTTTGTGTGCTTATCTATAAATGATTTTTTTATATTCTTGGTAAAAGGTATCAATCTATAACCATCTACCAGTTTCAGCTTAAAAAGTAGATATGCAACGATGGATCTGTAAGAGAATGCATTAACCCCCCGGATTAACAGTCGTTTACCAAACGTAGTATATACCTAACGACCCAGCAAGGGTATCAACTCTACCTATTCGGTTAGTTAGTAGAATGAAGATTATAAACATTCTATAAACTTAATTTGATCTAAAATCATTTGGGACCACAAATTTGTAGGAATAAAAATAAAAAAGTACAGTGTTGACATGTGTGAATACAAATAAACCCGGATCACTTATAGTGTTGTAGCAATTATAGGATTTTGTATCAGATTATTGCCAATACTATTGCACCGATCAGTAAAATATTTTATTCATCGCTACAAAAAGCGACGCATTTCAACAACGCTGCCTAACGGCCATATTGCAGAGTTGTTTAAATACGTAGCCTTTTTACTACCGTAATGGTGGGCAACTAAAATGGAACATGCTAATGGAAGTAAAGCTATCAGGCAGTTGCAAGTTAAGTAAGTAGATTGTGGTCTTGATACTCCCTCAGCGAAAGCACCTTAGACAAAAACCTTACATCATTTTATCCACAAGAACATGTTCAACGCTCGCAGCCAGGCTTTTATTTTTATACAGCGTAACGTTGTGTAAATAAGGCAGCAAAAAAGTATAGAAAATACCAACATTTTATGGTTACGAGATCAACCATCTGTGACAGTGAATATGACAATATCCTCAAACCTTAAATCTGAACCTACCTTAGAATATGTTATCCTTTTTGGTTGTTACTGGCAACAGTCATTCAGTGGAAAACCGATATTGTATCGAATTTGTTTAGACAAACATATCAACCATAATACAAATGATGTTATCCAATTTCGTCTGCGTGTGTTTGTGACAGAAAAATTCACAGAATCCTCAATCGATTGACTTTAAACTCCGGCAACGTTGTATTTCAATACGCTTGTTTTTATTCTAAAACCTGTCGAGTCCCAGTTACATCCGTATTCATTTAATGTCAGACTGAGCCACTGTGAAGCGTGGCCTGGTTTAGTTAGTTTGAAATGATATGTGAATAAGATGTTTCAAGGGAGAGTTTCTTAATCTTTTTATTATCATGAACCACTCGTCAAATTTCAATCATTATACTTACAATCTAAAGTGAAGCATGCAAAATAAGTTGTTTCAAGGCCGAGTGTCTTAACATCTTTATTATTATGGACCAATTGTAAAATGTTGACTATTATAAACCCAATGAAGGCTTGCAACACATGACTCTTTTCCGGCAACATACAAGATTTGATTACTGGCCAGGAGCAGTATTTTTAACACTTTCACTGTCCGACCACCAGACACAATAGAAATTCAATTGTCATGAGCCACATGTGCTTCATGGGACTGGGAATGGGTTAACTTATTCATGGATCCGTAGTACCTCACCTACAAACCACTTTGGCGTTAAGACCCTACCCTTCCCCAAGGTTGAGAATCCCTTTTAAAGCTTTAGTGTGAAGTAAAACAAATAATATTTCCAGGCTTCGAAGTGTGTGTGAACCACGTTATTACGCAAATGGTAATTCTATCGACGCGACGCCTGACGATTGTGTTACTTCAGTAGGTATCTACTAATTACTGAAAAATAACTATCACTCGCTGCAATATAATCCTGGCCAAGTCAATACCAATATACTAGTGTACAGGTTATGTCATTGGCCGACCTTTGGTGTAACATGATGGAAAGTAAAATGATTGACAGCTGTTCTATATTTCTGTAATTGGGATGAGGATCATTAGTAGGTCTGTTTTGTTGGTTTAGGGGTAATGTTTATGACTGGAAATCAATGCCAACAAATTCTTAAATTCCAAATTACCTCGGAGCTAAACACATTAAGCTGTCTAGGCTAAGAAATTATCGCTTTGAAGGCTAAATATTGCAACTAAACTTCTTAGGACAGTAAATTATAACTAACGAAAGCATATCTACATTATTGACGTGTAGGTGAAGTGGAACCGTCAATAATAATAATAGGTCTAATCGTAGGTATGCATTGAAAAGCGATTTCTTTATATATACAGGGTGATTGGTAATTCGACCAATTCCTTGAAGGAGGTTATATTTGAGGTCATTTGCAACAATTTTACCCCAAATTAACGGTTTCTGAGATTATTGATATTCTTCAGTATTACCGAAGAGTTTCTACTATTTCAACTAGACTAGTGATAAATAGACTGAGCATATCTCAATTGGTCATATAGGTTTAGAGACAAGAAAATACAAAAATCTCACTTTTGAAAAAACGAGGCTGTGCGAATTTTCATTTTACAAATCTTCTGCCTCAGCGATGCTGGTGTACTTCCTCCCCTCTAAGAGGTCTGCCAGCAGCGTATTGTCTTTGGTATAACGACTCATTTTCACGACGGGATTGATAACCAATAACGTTAATGTTTGCTTGTAGGCGGTTGGAAAAACGCCTCACGTAGCCATTTGGTACTGGAGTGGCGTCGCCGTCACAGAAAAATATTGTTTATTTTTAATGACGAGGCTAGTTTTGTTCATAGCCATATAAATAAATGTGAGCGTATTATTTATTTGTCGATGGGAATAGTCTACACTCTAGATACAAGAAAATACAAAAAACTCAATTTTGAAAAATCGAGGATGTGCGAAATTTCATATGTTAGAAATCTTCTGGTTTTGTTAAGATATCGGGTCGCTTGTTTTCATTGTTATAAAAGTGGATTATATAGTTGATTGAATCAGGCGTTACTTGGCGGAACTCCATTGTAACCTAATGGAAGGAAAGAGGAACCCACCACGCACCCTCGAATTGACCACCCCAACTATTGCAATAGAAAAAGGTTGACAATATCGAACTCCTCTAAAAGGATAAGGGATATAGGAATGGTATGGGTTCCAGGAAGATACCTGACTTGCAGTATCCCGCTGTATGCGCCGACTATTCTTCGACACGTGTTTCGCCTCTGCACGAGGCATCCTCAGGAACGATGGGCAACGACTGAGCGCTTTCCAACCGTGGGCATGTCTTATAAACGATTGTACTTTCTAATCCCCTCCCTCCGTTGCTCGACTGATGTGAGTCATTATGACGGTGTGCGAATATATTCAGCAATGGGGACCCGTTAAAGTTGGTTTGATCGTTCAGTAATGTATGCTTGTCCCGCTTTAAAATCTCTAATTGTTCCAATAAGCACATTCTAATACCCTTTTGACAAGTGTGTATGACGTCAAATGAATGTCCGCTATTTAAGGTATGACCCGATTCAAGTAAATGTTCGGCAAAATGAGACTTTTCCGGCTGGTTGTTTCTAAACGCCGCTAAATGTTCTTTATATCTCAGCTCAAAACTTCGACCCGTCTGTCCTATGTACTTATTTTGGCATTGGTCGCATGTTAAGCAGTAAATACCGGACTTTTTGTTCTTGCATACTTTATCTTTACCATTGCAAAGAAATTTTAACGTTTTGTATGGTTTATAGGCTGATCTGATACCGTTCCTCCTCAGTATACGCGCCATACGGTCAGTTATGCTTCCAAAATAGGTAAGAACAGCGGTATTATTTATAGGTTCTTTTATAGAGGGATATAAAAGTGACTTGGCCATTCTAAGTTGTTTTCCTCTAATCATCTTGTCAATTAGGCGTTTACTATACCCGTTGGATTGAGCTATATGATAAATAATATTTACTTCTCTGTTATATGATTCTATATTCAGTGGTATATTTAATAATCTATGAATCATACTGTGAAATGCTGCCATTTTGTGTTGCGATGGATGACAGGACGATGCTGGTATTGTACTATCTGTATACGTCGGTTTACGATAAATTTCAAATGAGTGTGAGGTACCCGCCCTTTTGATTGTCAAATCTAAGAAGTTTATTGAGCTGTTTTGTTCTATCTCCAATTCGAACTTAAGTTTGGGGTGTATACTACATAGATTTATTAACAAGAATCAGATGTAGCGTATTCGTCCAACTAAGCGTGGCACGTTGACAGCTATGTGTGCGTGACCTTTGGCGACTGGCACTGTACGGACACGCGCGTCTATGTGTGTGAAAAGTTGCCAGATTATGAATAATCTCCCAGTATTTTGCATATAGTTATGTAATATTCTTATATTCATTTGCGGTTTTGAAGAATTTACCATGGATTTAATTAATGCTTTTATACACAGATATGAGAAGTATCAGATGTAACGCACGGCACAGTTGCGTGCGGCCACTAAAGCAAATACAAAATTGAAAAGCGAATACAAACTCGTCTCAGTGCGCTACGAAGCATCGTACAGTTCACGCGTCACGAGCACGTCAACTTTTAAATTCTCAAAATGCCGTCTTGTGTTCTTTAAACACTGTAAAAGTTGTTCCTAAAAACAAAAACAGGAAAATGGAATATCTTTTCACAGGTAACTATTGATAATTTGACTGTTTCCTAAATTAATTTCGATAAAATTCGTATTTGTGCAAGAAATATGTAAGTGTTGCCAGTTTTTGTCGACGCCGTTCTGCCTGAATTAGGGAAAATGCACTTGTCAATTGATTATGTGATAATGATTGTCATGTTAATGAAAAATACATTACCGTATTATAAAAGTATACTGTAGATATATCTTCTTTCTCATAAATATAGTAATAGAATTTCAATTTCCATTAGTATATACCTTACATAATATTGTTTTGAGTTCGATCCCCAAACGATCAAAATATTCGTGTACACCCTGCTACTCGTCAAGCTTATAAACTTTGACCTTTGCACCGTTCTTATGGCGTAAAGAATAAGTATCAAAATCGTACAGCAAATGTTTAGCTTGACTTGGCGCCGTGTGTACATACATACTTATGGCGTAGGGAATAAGTATCAAAATCGTACAGCAACTGTTTAGCTTGACTTGGCGCCCTGTGTACATACATACTAATGGCGTAGGGAATAAGTATCAAAATCGTACAGCAACTGTTTAGCTTGACTTGGTGCCGTGTGTACATACATACTTATGGCGTAGGGAATAAGTATCAAAATCGTACAGCAACTGTTTAGCTTGACTTGGTGCCGTGTGTACATACATACTATTTATTTCTCAACTAATCGACGCCAGCGGCTTCGCACGCACATATTTT